>CM038147.1:236339923-237539923 GCA_021437245.1 Aegilops speltoides
GTAGAGTGTGGCGGCACATATATGGGTATGGTGCATGCAGAGACGCATGGTACACTATGTACACAACGTTTTGCCTGATGAACGAAACCGCGCTGCCATCATGATCCTTGTCGTCGGTTTTCTCCTGGTTAATCGGATAATTTAGTCCGAGAAATAGAGTGTGTGTACCAAGGCTACTTACCAGCCTCCAGTCAAAAAGTCCTGAAGGACCAGAGAAGCTGGGATCCTGCTCAAAGACCTTGCAGTGATTTTGATTGTATTCCTGAAACAACACGTCCGATACGTGCGAACGATCATAAATCGTTCGCCGTCGTCTGATCGAGCCATGAACCACCTGCAACTGCCATGCCACTTTTCTTTGAAAGGTTCTGGGATTAGGAAGGTTAGGACACCATGCGGCCTACAACATCATATCAAGTTGGAGTCAAATAAAAAAGGGCTCTTAATGTAGTCAATCTTAAGAACATCATGTTATGAGCATGAATATTTTTTAGTAAATGTTGACAGTAATATAAGCAAGCCATCATGATATCATAGGAAAGTAACATATTGCTATAACAGTCGTTTGTAGCGATGACTGGAGTAGGCCAGCAATACGTCCAGCCATAGAAGGAGTCGACAACAGAATGAAGCCCTTGTGTTCAATGGCATCAGAGAACCATGGAGGATGTATGATCCTGCGATGGACGTGCAGATTTATCCACTTACCGCAGTGACCTGTCAGATAGGTGAGACCGCAGTTGAAGAACGCAATTAGCCTGAAGTCTTTATAATTCGCAGATCTTGTGGGCACTTGGCAGATTACAACCTTGAGCAAATCAAACTTGGTATCATGTTGGCTACTTTAAGATTCCAAGTATTCGAGGCCGCGGTGCCAAAGCAGTGCAGTGTTAATCGAAGGAAGGGGGAACAATTGCAGGGTGTAGACCTCCACGAGCATCCAGCTGCCGCGACCATCGACGAGCACCATCCAAGATGTGTTCATGCTGACCCAGTACATACCGTTAATGTAGTTGAGGGTGACGGGGATCGGATCGCAGTCAAGGGGGTTGATGCTCGCCACCCTATGATCGTTATGCTGCGTGACACGTAGTTTCTGAAGATCAGGCGGCATCAGCAATCAAGGAGCTGGCTTAAAAAGCTTCAACCTGAGGGCTTTGAGTAAATGGTACACCCCGATGAGCACGCGGGGAGCGGCATGGTACTGAGATTGTCCACACGCAAAACAATGAGCTTGTTTACCTCTGTGGGGAGCGAATTCCAGCCATTCTTTCGGCAGACGCTGCTCGGTTCTGCCATTGTTAGTGCTTGGGTTTCGGACGAGGGGGGAGGCGCCTGATTGGACGAGATTATGTGCGGAGAAAGATGGAGAAGCGAATATGTGCTGCTGGAAGTGGACAGGTGATGTTGACTACAGCATGCCGCTTGACTTACGAGACACATACCAGTAGCGTAGGGTCATATCGATGCCAGACAACTTGCTTGAGTGATCACAGTACTGGTACTCCCTACAGTACCTACTACTATGCCCTAACTTGCTTGAGTAGAGTAGTAGTGGAGTAGGACTCTCCTCTACTACTAGCACCGGAGGAGTAGTATATTCTAATCTAAAATACTCTTACAAACTTCAATGCCCGAGCTTGGAACGACTACGAACTGCCATCGATGCTAACTCTAATCCCCAGCAAATGTTCACTGGGAGACATGGCAGTTGCAAATGCCGCGACGCAGTTACAGTACGTGTGTAAGGGTGGCGGTTTTGTCAAATACTATGGCTTAAAAACAGGCCATCGTCCGATGGAAATCTAACGGTTACGTGGGATTTGCCAGGATTGAGCTCGTGGCGAACAATCGCCAGATATCATTACTAAAAAAAGGTTAAAATACCTGGGGCTATAACTTGCACCGGCTGACCACTAAAAATGATACTAACATAGTTGTAAAATGGTCAAAGACCGTGTCTACGTGGTGTTTGGAATTATATGCAAAAAAATTAGCAAGATGCCCATGCATTGCATGGAACATCAAGATGCATTTTTTTTACAAAACACTGTTCTGATTGACCCATGCAGGAGTAATCCCTTGTGTAAAAACTAATGATATCTCGAGAATTTTATCAGAAAATGGTATCTCGACCATGTCATGTACACTGTACTGACAGTGGAACCCACAGAGTACTTAGAATACAAGATTAAGGATGCAATTAACTTTTTATAGAGGGGGAATCATACATGCAATTAACTCAAATGGATCGGACGTGACTCTATTATTCTCCAACTACAACCGGCAAATTTCCTCCCGCGGGCCGGAGTAGGTTTCTCGGTTTGCATGCGGGTTTAACGGAGGCGTTTGATGGAGGCCAGGAGGCGTGTTCAGCCGGGCGTGCAGCAGACGGCGTAGTACTATTTGATTTGTTATAAAAAAACAAAGAAGAGTAGTAGAGATAGAGATAAGAGTAGAGATAGAGACTTAGGAAGGAGCACCATCTACTGCTTCATGTGCTACTCCTGTGCTCCATTCCGCGGCCGCAACGTCCCCTACAACCACTCCCTCCTGCGCTCCATTCAGTATTTGTTGAAATTTGGGGAGTGCACTCTCACGACTGCTGGTAGCGACAACTACACCGACAACGACCCCGACCTCGGCAACCTCTTCCTCAACGACATGGGCGACAACCTCAATGCCAACAGTGCTGCTCCCATTGCACCATATGTGTTTCTGTCCTTCCTGTTCGAAATCATGGTAGAATTCATGTTTCTAGTCTGTGTCCTAGATTCTATCTGTTCATCTACTATGCTAGTCCACATGATTAGTTTAATCTCTATTATAGCCGTCATGATTTATTTTGTGCTTATTCGGACTAAATCTCATAGTAACTTGCTCATATATTCAACTGGCGCAACGTCCCCTACAGCCACTCCTGTTTCATGGACGACCTGGTCGATGCCTCCAAGGAGGCCTTCGTCTACTGCTATGAGTGCCCGATGCCATTTTGGGGCTCACCTGTGGACATCGTGCATCACCTCAGCAGCGTGCGGCGATCACTACTGGCCCTTGGCGGAGAACATCAACTACGAGACGTGCTTCCCGTTCACCGTGCCGGGGTCGCTGGAGGATCACTGTCGCCTGCTAGTCTCGGAAGAGGACAGTAGCGTCTTCCTCATGATCGTGGGCACCGGCGAGGCCCGCAGACCGCCGCCCCGTCTCTGTAGTGTGTGTCAGGGGCGACGCTGCTGACGCTGACACTGACACGAGGCCGATGTACGGATTCGTGCTCACTGTTACTGCCCATCGGAGGTACGTGGGCGCCCACACCGGCTCCATCATGCTGACTGGGACTGTGCCGAGCTGCTCCGATCCTGCCGATGTGGACATGGAAGATGCATGGTATGATTTCCCACCCAGGATGGTGAACGGGGACTCCAAGGAGGTTCACCTGGACATATGCATTACCAAGTTAAATGTTGATCATTAGTCTTTGCTCAACGTAATCCGCTATCTAAGCATGTGGAGACTTCCATGCATGATCTTAGTCTATTGGAGTATCGCGCATGAATAAAAGTGTATCCATTTATGGTTTAGTCTAGAATCTTGCATGTACAAATTTTTACTACGGTACTGGTGAAAGACTTACGATGAACCATTTCTTACATCTCCTCTGCCCCCTTCCAAGTCATCCTGATTTAATCCCTCCGTCTAGGTGTATAAGGGCATGGTTAATACTTAATAGTATAGCCAACTGTTGACTATAAGAAAGTGTCATGTCATTTGTAGCCAACATGTATAACAATCGATAGTCAAAAACTAATTCTTAAAGATCATTTCTTGCAAAGCACAATAAGTGTTATTTCTTCACAAGTTTTGGATGCAGGTTGAATAGTCGAACACTTCTGTTTGCAAAAGATAATTTTTATCTATTTCACCCGGATGTTTGTGAGCTCTAGAGATGAAATAATATCCGAAGAAACCTATCGATACCCGTTACACATGAGATGACCCCCACATCCTTTGTCAAAATAAACAGCTCCCTGATCAATGCATTTCACTCTTCCGTGCAACGCACGGGCACCTTACTATAGATTAGTACGACCAAAAATTGAACTAACATTATATATAGTACGATAAATGCTGATGCATGTCACCTAAAATTATATCACTGAAAACTATGTTCAAATACGAATCCAACAATATAGTTTTTGTTGACATGCACTAAGATTTTGTCAGTTAAATCTTCAATCAAATTCAATGGGGGACTAATAAACCACGACCGATGTAGTACTAGTGTAGAGGGCGGCGCCGCACGGGAGTCTCACCCTGCTTATGGCGCGGCAGTAAAGCCGTCATATCACAAAACCCAACCACTCCCAGTAATAAGTGGCCTAATAAAATAAACGGACAAGCAACCATCACATCCCTCCATCTTTTTTGCATTTCATCTCTTTGCATTTACTTTCTCCGGTTCATCTCACACACTCGATCCCTAGCTACTACTCCTAGTATCCCTAGCTACTACTCCTAGGACCAGTTCTTTTCCCGGCTTAAAAAATAAGCCATCTCTTCCCCAACTTTTCCCATAAGACTAGTCACAGTGGAGAGTAACATTAAGGCACCTCACTCATTTATTTGGGCTTCTAAACTACTACTAGTACCTCCATCCTGGTTTATTCGTCACCATTGTAATTTGTGCTAAATTTTGAACAAAGATTTGAGTGATAAAATGTTAGTGCATGTGACATGCACAAACATTTCATTAGTTAAATTTATGATCAAAATTTGACACAGATTACAATGGGACCAATAAACCAGGACGGAGGTAGTAGAATGGGATTACTAATCTAGAAGCCTAAAAGAACCGGCCCCTGGTACTCCTACTAGTAGTAGTACTCAAGCTGGAATTCCAATTGCACGGCACAACTTGTTAGGCAAAAAATTCGATACAGGGTGTAGGAAGCAGTTTGGGAATTTGCTGCCTTTCCGACTAGTGAGATACTCCGTACAAAGTACGACAGAGAAATAACCACAAAGAAGGAAGCTAAAAGTAAACAATCAAACAAGCATTTTTGCATTTGTTTTGCATTGAATCGTTTCACAAGCTTGACCAGTGTTGTTTTTCTGCTTTTACAAAAACTGCATCGTGATGTTAAAACGTGCATTTGCACGTACATAAGTAATAGTAGTACTCCCTCCGTCTAGGTGTATAAGTCTTACCTCCTTCTTGGTCACGGTGCACAACCAAAGATGACTTATTCACCAGGACGGAGGGAGTAGCACAGTATGCAAGCATATATAGAGAGAGACGTGTAGTGCGATAGTATATAGTAATGTTTGTGCTATATGCACGTACTTACAAAATGCGTACAGATACACAAGGTTTCCAAATTTTCCCTTTTACATACTTAATTAAGGATGCTAATAATTCCCGAACATTCGGGATTTATCATTTGCGTCCCAAAACCAATGAGATCGCCTTACGAAACTAAATTATACTCCTACTAAAAGCCACGACGCTCGCAAGAGCGCTTGCGGCGCGCCACGAGTGCCCTGGTGCGTGGCCGTTTCCCAGCGCGCCGACACAACGCCTCTTCCTCAGCCTCCCAACTCGCGAGGTGCTGATTGTCGGCTTGCCGGTGGGCGAGCGCGATCTGACCGGTGCGGTGATCCAGCGCCAACAGGTACTCCTCCTCATTGGAAGCGTGCACCCAGTCCACGTAGCGCCAAGCGTAGATGAGGTGCTTGGGCCCGACTGCACTCAGGGCTTTGGCATGGGCATCCTCCACCACCCTCACGGCCCTCGCACGAGCCTTCTGCCAAAGAGCCAATTGCCTGACTCTCTTGGACGCGACATAGACCTGCCAGGCAGCTTGCCCCGCAGCGCACTTCTCTTCCTCGGCCTTCTTCTCCACCTCTATTTTGGCGTGCTCTGCCAGAGGCAAAGCCTCCCACAAGGTGACATCCATTTCTTTCCAAAGCTCCTCAAGGCTGGGGAGCTCGGCGGGTGGCATGGCGTTCTCCTTGTAGCGGGGAGCCGACGCGTCCTCCGACGTGCATGCTGGCGAGATTGGGAACGCCGATGTGTCCACTTCGACGCGTCGCGGCTAGGAGTGGAACGCCGACGCGTCCTCCTTGACCAGTGGCGGCGAGGAATGGAACGGCGATGCGTGACCATCCGCACGATGCAGCGGGGGGCGCCTAGGGCTTGGGAGGGGCGATGCCATGGTGGCCGACGTGAGAGGGAGGGGGAGGAGATAGCGATGAATGTGAGCGTTCTTCCAAATGTCATGGGAGGCGCAGTATTTATAGCGAGCAATGGCACACCTACGTAAGATATGGACTGAGCTGCACTGACTTAACTGCAGGTCCAGTTGCATCACTAACATGTGGGCCAGACCCCTGTTGGGCCCATATGTCAGTGACCCAATGCACCTGCAGTTAAGTAACTGAAGCAGCGTCCCGTAAGATATGTTGCGTGATTAACGTAACAACTATGTTGGCATATTTTTTGGAGTAAATTACAGGAGAGGGAAGGGGTGGAAATATTGCTGGTCACAATGGATTGGGCGAGCGTGGGGGGAGAAGGTGAATCAAGCAGGCATATTGTTTTCACACATGGAGAGGAAAAGATTTGGAGACGAACGGGCTTCCTGTGAGTATTGGGAACGGTGCATAATAACTCATCTTGCATGCCGGGCTAGTTATAGTCTCAAGTCATTAAAAACATACACGCCCCACACATGTTCATATTCAAGGTGCACTAAATTATTACATGCGATGATTAAGGATGGCCATAATGGTGCACTACAAAAAAAAGACACATCCGTGACATTTTGGGCCGAACGAATTTTTTTTCTGTCATACATATGACACTTCTATGACGATAATTGTGACAAAACCTGGTATCATCATAGATGTCGTGGGCTCCTACTTCTATGACAAAAAATCATGACAGAAAATGGGCTTTTCATCCTGGGCGGGCCGGAGACGCAGCTACATGACATTCTTTGGGCTGTCCATGACGGAAAACACCATGGTAGAAGCGAGGGGGAGGAAACTTTCGGGGAGTTGCCGAGTACGGTAGGAGGTCGGGGGCGGAGCGATGCGCATTTCTCTCAGACGTATCTTGGCGTGTGTAGGCGTTGGCTCTAATCGAACCCGAAGCGATTGATCTGCGAGCTACGTGTTATCGAACCCGAGCGATCGATCGATGGTATTAGCGAATCCGGTGGAGCGATTCGCCGCTCTCGCCGCTAATCAAGCCGATCGATTGGATGAGCGAGTGGCGTTGGGGGGAGGTTGGATGAATAGTGAGTGGTGGCGTTGCCTCTGGATGAACAGGAACCCGTGGTGTGGAGGGCGGATGAGCATGAGCGATGGAGGGTGGTCGTGGAGGGTGGTTGAGCAGGACCCCATGGTGTGGAGGGCTGGATGAGCATGAGCGGTGGAGGGCTGGATGAGCAGAGAGCGATGGAGGGTGGTTGAGCAAATGGCCGGTGGAGTAGCGCAGTGGAGGCTGGATGAACAGGAGCCTGTGGAGGTTGGAGGAGGTCGACGGTAGCCCGTGGAGGCTGGAGGAGGTCGACGGTGGAGATGAGTAGTATCCCATGGAGTCCCATTTTGCGGTACGCCACACCCCTCCCGATGAACAGGACCCCCGTTTTGACCGTAGCGCTCCAACACAAGTCCGTTTCGTCCGTTTTGCGGTACGCCACACCCCTCCCGATCAACAGGACTCCCGTTTCGACCGTAGGAGGTCTGTTTCCTCCGTTTTGCGGTACGCCACACCCCTCCCGATCAACAGGACTCCCGTTTCGACTGTAGGAGGTCCGTTTCCTCTGTTTTGAGGTACGCCACACCCCTCCCGATCAACAGGACCCCGTTCCGAACGTAGGAGGTCCGTTGCCTCCGTTCTTCGGTACGCTAGGCCTCGTTTCCATCGCTTGTTTCGTCCAAGCCCTCCCGATGAACACGACCCCGCATTTCGTTCCGACCCAGCCGGTTGGCTCCCCATGAACACGAAGACGATGCTGTTTCTCCGTTCCGACCCAGCCATGTACGTATGCGCGAGTAGGCGTTGAGACCCCGCCAGATGTATGCGTGCGTGGCGTATTCTTTCTTGCACCCTCGCTGTTATGCGTGCGTTATGCGTGCACGCCTCTACGACCGGTATGTACGCGTACCGTTCACTACCAGAATGACAACGCTACGTACGCTTCGACCAGGTGGGTCCCGACTGTCAGGCACTTCCTTGCCTGCGAAGATGTAGCTGGTGGGTCCCAGCAGTCAGGGGGGCGAATTGTTTTGGGTTTTTTTTGCTCGGACACACTTCCTTGCGTGCGAAGATGTAGCTGGTGGGTCCCAGTAGTCAGGGGGCGAATCATTTTTTCGGACGCACTTCCTTGCGTGCGAAGATGTAGCTGGTGGGTCCCAGTAGACAGGGGGAAACGTTTTTTTCACGAAATACGGTGGCCCATTCGGTGGGTCCCCGCTGTCAGGTGGAGGAATAATTATTTTGCGCGTAATACAGAGGCACTTCCTTGCTGCGGCCGTGGACCCAGCTGTCATCCTCTCCACGTACAGTCCACGTCCGATGGAAGCCATTCCTTGACCACGTTGACCACGCCGCGCCGAGAGCACCAGGGCGGTGGACGACGGCGAGGCCTAGGAAGGGGATGACGCGGAGCCGGGGAAGACGCGACAGTGGATGCCCACGCGTAGAGGAGTATGAGGGTTCACTCGTTCGGCTGCGGTGTGAGGCTGCCGTTGCCGCAGAATAACAGGGGGTGTGGGTGCGTAGATGGATGGCCTGGCCAGCAGTGGGAGTAGTAGGGGGTGGTGAGGCCTCCGCGGGATCACAGCCGGCCATGGGCGGCAGGAGCAGGCGGCACGACCGGCGCTGCTTTGGGCGGCTGGAGCAAGAAGACCAGAGGTTGAAGAAGCACTACGGCTGTTGGATGGACATTGTACGGTCACTGGAGCTAGAATCGTTCATATATTGACTAAAGTTGACAAAGGCCTCTGTCCCAGTCAACTTAGTAGGCCCACAAGTCAGCCTTCCACCAAGGTTGGTCCCAGCTAGCAGGGGGGTATTCATTTTTTGTGCGTAATAAGGAGGCACTTCCGGTGGGTCCGTGACAAATAGGGGAATGTTTTTTAGCGAAATATGGTGGCTCGACACATGGATCCCAGCGATCGGGAAGCGTTTTTCCGCGAAATCGTGGTGGCCGTCAATGGGTCCCAGCTGTCAGGTGGAGGAATAATTATTTTCCGCATAATAACGAGGCACTTCCTTGCGGCTGTCGTGGACCAGCTGTCAGCCTCTCCACGTACAGTACTCTTCCGATGGAAGTCGGTCGTTGACCACATTGACCACGCCGCGTCAAGAGCACCACGGCGGTGGACAATGGCGAGGCCTAGGAAGGGGACGACGCGGAGCTGGGGAAGACGCAGCAGTGGAAGCCCGCGCGGAGAGGAGTACGAGGGTTCACCGGTTCGCCTGCGGTTTGAGGCTACCGTCGCCGCAGAATAACATGGGGTGTGGGTGAGTAGAGGGATGCCCTGGCCAGCGGTGGGAGTAGTAGGGGGCGCTGAGGCCTGTGCGGCAGCACAGCCGGCCACGGGAGGCGGGAGCAGGTGGTCCCGCCGGCGCTGCTTTGGCGGCTGGAGCAAGAAGATCAGAGATTGAAGAAATACGACGGTCGTTGGATTGACATCCAACGGTTACGTCTGCTAGAATCGTTTGTTGACGTAGTATATATAATAACTAAAAAAATCTTGCATACGCGTCAACTAAACAGGCCACAAGTCAGACCACTCCCTCTTTTTTTAATAATTTATATATACCCCGGCAACTTCTTATGCAATTTATTGCAGTCGTTTTTTTGGTTGGCCAGGGCCAATTTCACATATTTCTGTGGGTTCCGAACTATTTTTAATACCGAAATGTCGAGCCAGATTTAAAGTACTTTGAAGATATATTTGAATTAGGTTAATGCCCAGTGAAATAGGAATCTGAAAATGTGAAAAAAAATCAAAAATTATAAAGTAATTGCCAATTTGTTATCTGTTTTTATATTTACAACCCATTTCATATTACTTTCAAGATCTGCAGGCGTCTTGAAAGACTTGCAGCCCATCAGGGCGTAGAAAAATAAGTAGGCCTGGATTGGGTATTCTTCAGAAAAAATAAACTGGGCTCATTTTCACAAAGAAAAAATAGCTGGGCTGGTCACATGGTGAACATAAAATATAAGCTTCTGGGCTAGGCGGGCCTGACCAGTTCAAACCCCGCTCCGTCTCAACAATACCAAACAAAAAATTCTTGCTTTCGAGTAGCTCGTCCCTGTGTCGGCCGATCTTGTGCTGTTCTCTTGTCTATTGACTATATACGCTCACAATGTCGTGGGTCCCAGATGTCCGGAAAACACTAGGAGGAAGCATTTTATTTTTCCATAAGCTGATGTGGTGGGCCCCTACTGTCATCCTCTCCACGTACTTCCGTCGATTCCTGTTGTTTGTTGACCATGTTGACAATGCGAGAGGGCGGCGCTGCGGCGAGCGCACCAAAGCGCGCGGAGGATGTCGGCATTAACGATTTAGGAGACGGTGGGGCGGCGATGCGTGCGCTGAGGCGCAGCCAGCCGTGGGAGGCGGAAGCAGGCGGCCCCGCCGACGCTGGTTTGGTTTTGGCGGCTGGAGGAAGACAGGACTGAAGAAACACGACAGACTATAAAAGCAGCAGGAGTACTTAAAAACCTTAACTGAAACCAGCAAGGGCACTTAACAACCAAAGCTGAAAGCAGTATGAGTACTTATAGAGGTTCAACCGTACAAAGCATGCCTCGAACAGTGCTACTTTGCCTACAGTTAACCAAGGGTGAGGCCGCCAAGCCCCAGGACAAGGCCCAGGTGCCACCCCGCGCATCCACAACCTTATGAAAGCGGCTTCATCTCGCAACATGGTCAATAAACAAGATATTCGCTTTAGAGCCATGGAAAAGCATGGATATAATCTTCTATCATATTCTCCAAGATGGACGGGCCTTCATTATCTGAGACCACCCACGAATAAGTATCTTTTCACCTCCAAGGGGAATTGAGTAGGTCGACATAAACATCATGTTGTGACCAAGGGCAAGTCTGACCCGACCATGGTCAGGCATCTGTATAGGAACAATAGAACTCGGCAGTTCCTGTTTCAAGAAGATCACAGCTGTAAAACTGTGTATAAGCAATAGTTTATGAACAACATATATAACAGAAAACAGCTCGTACCATAAGTTTCTCGATTACGTTGGACCTGTTCAACGAGTGCAGCGATGGCACACATATCCCACGTGGCCTTCCACCATTGAAACGCCCCACAAGGACCTCAAGGCGATCAATAAAGTGTAGGAACTTGTGGATGTCGATCCGATCAACTTGATTGCCATTAGTAACAGCCGAGTTATTACTGAGTAACAAACGAAAGCGCGCTTAACTCTGAAAAAACCTACACGTGCCACCAGTTATAAGAAAATATTAGTTAGAAGTAGCATCTTCGTGAGAGATTCGTTGCTACTTCTAAAGTTAAATTGTGATTAGTTAGACAGAATAGGTGGATTAAGAAGTGATTGAGGCAACAAGCAAGAACCAGATACAAAACTAACATGGATGAACAATTGGAACGACGTCGGGGTGGAAGATCGCAGTGAAGATGAGACCAGGTTCTGCTATTTCCATCAACATTCGTGCGCCAACTTTCAGTCCGTAACACTTGAGAAAGTTTATCCAAGTTCGGCCATAAAAAAAGCAGTAATCTTCTTGGTTCATGAACCCAACTCGGAAGCAATATCCATGGATTGTCTTCACTGTGTCCATTAAACTAGTGTATTCAGCTATGGCAAGGCTGAGCATCTTGAGTACATGTGTTCTGGCAGAGCAAATAATACACTGCAGGAAAAATAATATGATAACACAGCATGTTCAAAAAAACCCCACCCTCCCGAATAGAGAAGAGGATTCTAGGAACATACTGTGCGCGTTTCAAAATGATGCGGTAGGATGAGAAGGAACAAGTGTGGCGTCTCGCCGTGGGCGCAGAAATCTGTAGGGTACTCGCACTTTGGGCACTGCAACTGAAACACACTAGATTCAGTACGAAGAAAAATGCATCAACGGCGGCGGCTGTCATCCTAGGATTACCTGCGACCAAGGGACTTGGAATTATCGGGGATGGATGAAGAATTCGTACCTGGTTCTCCATGAGAAAACCCTATGCATCGCTGAGCGGGGGTTTTCTCTGAACAAGCAGACAAGGGAGAAGGGGATTCAGGCCCAGTGAAATATTGCCGCTTCGTCCGTCCAGCTTACTGCTAAAGCTGGAAAGGGGGGGTTGTGATTTGACGGCTCATTGGGCATTACTGTGGTGCTACGACCGGGGTGTGTCTACCGTGAAGTTGTGCACTCTAATTTGTGCATATGGCACGTGGACCCCGTTGCCAGTTGCCGCACATATCAGCGAAAGGAAGTAGAAAGACAGGAGTAACTAGTTACACATAAATATATATTTTGACAGAATACTCCCTCTGTAAAGAAATATAAAAATCTTTTATATCACAGGCGCACCTTGCCGAGAAATATACTCCCTTTGCAACGCACGGGCATTATGGGGGTTCAGCTTTTTTTTATGGGGGTTCAGCTGAGAATATAATACTCAGATAGGCTCATGGTTCTGGACTTTGGGCCGTAGGCCGACCCTGCATGTTTGGGGGCCCACGTGTTCTACCTCACCGCTTTTCATATTGCAAGCGATCAGTACTGCGCTGGTTTTAGATGTTGTCGCAAGGCGAATACACAAAATTGAATAAAGCACGACAACTGTTGGAATGAAATCGAACGACAGTTCCTAACCAGCAATCAGAGTTGCAATTCTATCAACGATATACCATCTGATAAATAATACTGTCGTACTACTTATACACACAGGACACTTGTTTCACCATGCCAGATTATTACATCAAAATCTCTCGGAGGATAGATCAGTTCGGCAGTTGCGTGCTACTACTGAAGAATTTCAAAGTTGATTTGGACCAACTCTCCTTGCCGAGAAAGTTCGATTTTGACATCATCCCCTACCGCAAGATATGATTTAGATTTGAACCTTGACCATCCTTTAACATCAATCATCATGCGACCATCCTTTGTACTTACGGTATATTGAGCAGGTTCATTCACACCAAGGCTGCACATGGTAAGAGAAACTTGGACGCGGTCGCCCGAATTGTTGAACGACTCCCTCGTTGCTCTAGGAATTCTCTGTTTTAAAACAAGAAGACATACCCAAACAGTTAGATCAACACAGTGAATCATGTGAAACAACATGGAAAGAAAAAAGAACGAAGCACTTGGGCGGCCAATGCTTACCAAGAAGGTGGACATGTCGGTTTTTGTAAGGACTTTGGTATATGAAGTGCGAACTACAGCCCAGTCTGTTGCCGGTGCAACGACACGGGCCGGACCAAATGCAAGTGCAAGTGTTCATGCAGCTGCCGAAGCCGCTGCTGCTGCCGGAGATGGTGCTCCTTGTAGAGCTGGTGCCGGTGTCGATGCCCGATCCTTCGGTAGATCAGACTGATCCGCTGACGCGGTCGGTGTCCAATCCTCAGCTGGATCAGACTGAGCTGTTGCCGCTGTCAGTGCTAGAGCAACTGCCGGTGCTCGATCTGTGCGAGACAGTGGCGATCGTGTCTGGTCTGCTATGATCAGCTTTTTAACTTGACTAGCATCCGTGACCGTGATCCAGTTTTTTTCTTCATTTCTTTTAAACACGAGAAGGACTAATTGTGGCGTTTTTGTTAAACCAAACTGCAGTTCATCATAGGGATTCAGCTTGTACTCAGACAACAGACTGATCCAATTTTTTCCAGTAATATAAGTGATGGACAGTGCCTTCGTTACTGACACGACATAAGAAGTGAAACCTGCAAAAATAGCCATCGTAGAGCAAACCAAACGGTTTATTCTGTGATGAATGTCACATGGAAAAACCTGCATCGTAAAAATGCAGGAAAAGAAAGAAAACATGACATTAAATCAATAAGATTTAGATAATAAGTCAATAAGATTTACTTGATGTGACACGAGTGAATCCTTACCAGGAAATCACTATGTTAAAGTACTAAACAGAAGATTGATCGTCCAACTACGCGTGGCATGCAGGGGCCCTGCCTACTCCCACAAGCAGGACAGTCCAAAGGTCGTGACAAATCGTATGGACCGAACATCCATGGAATGGAAATCCTGGTGGGTGCGATAAACCCTGCAATGCATACAGATATTGGAGTGTAACCATAATTGATAAACCGTCCTCACAAAAAATATGATCTGGATACTTCAAAATGTACAGACTGAATTGAGTGGACAGACATTAACATAGACCGTTCTCAGGACTGACCACACACCAAAAGCGGCAGTACTAATAAACAATACAGGGTTCACAAACACAAATCAAGTACTGAACAATAGTACTTACTACAGACAAGCAAAGTTGCACTAACTAAACTCTACAAACTATTTCTTGCCACCGACCTATGGGATGAACCCCGCATAACTGACTAGGCCATGGACTTCGTGTGAGATGTCTACATGCACCATCACCATCTCATCAACCTTGGAGAACCTAACAAAGTGGTCTTTCCACTCATAAACATGATGATGAAGACATGCCGCATCAGATTTGTTGGGAAGCTTTACAAGAACCACACCCTTCGTAATCGAAGGCACAACCAGGAAATTGTTGTGGTCAAGTACACCCTCGAGAACACGCCGACAACAATGCTACAGAAAACACTAGTTCAGGACACGTGGCGACAAGGACACAACAATTTGGATAGTTCAGCGAGAGAACTCATCATCGGTCTTCAGTTCACACGCATGACTTTGAGAACTTCATCTCCACCGCGGATCTGGTTCTAATTCAAACAGAAACCATATTTCATTACTACCTCCGTTCAGAAATATAAGATGGTTTTCGATATTATACTCCATATATGACTACATATAAGCACAGAAATGAGTGAACAAAGACACTAGAACATGTCTTCAAAGGCATGAGAGCAGAGGGATTACATGCAATATCCATAACACAAGTTACTGAGGCAAATATACCCTCTTAAAAGGTAGCATTGATGTTCATAAAGTACTCCCTCCGTCCCAAAATTCTTGTCTTAGATTTGTCTAGACAAATCTAAGACAAGAATTTGGGACAGAGGGAGTAGTTGAAAGTAATCTATAAGAAATCAGTGTCAACCTCTCACATGTTTTGGTCAAAAGAGGAATTTAGAACTGTCATTTCGCACACTAAAATCACATGCAAGATCACCCAGGAAGTTGTACTACCAGTACTAGTACTGCGTGTTAGATGAAAAAACACGATCAAGATCGAGAAAAAGATCGTCAACAAGAGACATTACCTGGACTTGCTTAATAAGGGATCCTGGAGAGGGGGGCTTGGACAAGGCGATGTCTTTGAGCTTGTCTGCGGTAGTCTCGGCAGGGTGCTTGCGCTTCTTCGTACCATGTGCCTCGATGGTTTTGGCCAGAGTCATAGACATCACGTCGGCCGGTGCTCCGGCGTCCATCCAAGAGAGGAAGCTGAGAGAGAAGAGTGGAAGGAGGAACGAGATGAGGGAGAAGCGAAGCGAGTGGCGGTTTTCTTCAAGAGAGGAAGCTGAGAGAGAAGAGTGAAATGATGGTTGCTTCGTCCGTCCAACTTACTGCTGGAAAGGAGGGGGTTTTGTGATTTGACGGCTCATTGGGCATTACTGTGGCGGTTCGATCGGGTAGTCTACCGTCACTCTACTACGGAGTAATTTAGTGCATGGCTGGTGGACCCAGGTGCTGGCTGTCCCACACGTCGGCGGAAGTGAGTAATTTAGTGCATGGCTGGAGGAGGATCCGCGGTGAGCGTGTCCACTTTTTTTTATTACGAAGAAAAAAATGATTACAGTAAGCGTTTCCACTCTTTACGACGGAGGAGTGCGAAACACGGCAGCCACTTGAACATACACGGTGCTCCTACTACTAGGCATGTGCAGTGGTTCATACATCGATACTACACAATCTTGTTGCTAGTGTATGTACAAGATATATGACGATAACAAATGATGTTGTGCGCATGTCAACTACTCCTATATGTAACATAGTACAGCTTTTTCGACTGTCCGGTCGAGAATGAACGGTGAGATCAATGTTAACAGAACTAGGTCCATAGCGCACGGAGAGTACGGTGCTACAGTACTCCACAAAACATGAACCATATGAAGCACATGCTATAGTGTTAGACAGGGTGTATGAAGGGTGCACGGGATGGGAGCAAAAGTTCCCTTCTTGACCCACTTTTGGGTGTTTGGCAGAGTGCATGAAGGGTGCATGAGTCCACACTAGTAGGTTGACAAAAATACATGAAGAGGAAACAACTATATTGAGATGAGAATGCAACCAAACACACCCACATGCTTTGTGCTACAATGGATCGAGCTGCCTTTATGTTCGAGTTTGATCCAACGGTCATGTTGCGCCGAGACATGGACATGCCCATGCATAGGGCGCCTAAACACCACCGAAGTCCCTCTGCTTTTCGAGGCGCACGACGTTGGTGATGCAGGGTGCAACCGCCCACAGAGCCCGCTCCCGGTCGACGGGAGCCAGCTCGTCAAAGACGGCGTCCAATGGCATGAATTTATTCCGGTGACGGATCCCTGAAAGGATTCGCCCGGCAACGGCGACGGCAGCGTGCAACGGAGACAGCTCAGCTCCTCAGAGATATAGGTGAAGAAGGAGACCAGGTCAGGAAGCCGCAGCTCGTTGAAGTCGACCAGGTGGTCGAACGGGTTTAGCCCGACGGCCGGCATCGTCGCGCTGGCACGACGGTAGGCATCGCTTAGCCGCAACACGTGCGTGGCAACTTGGTTCACCAAGTGGCTGAGGCGATCCTGGACCTCGTCACGATCGGCCCGCTCGCGCTCCAGCCGGCTCCCCTGACGGCCTATCATATCTCCCACTTTCTGCAGCAACACCGCCGACGCCTCGAGCATCTTTGTGGTGGACGCCTGCCACTTTTGAAGCTCCGTGAACTCCCACACATAACGAAGGAGCATGGCACTCCTCTCCTCCTTGAGCTCATGGAGCTCCACGTCCTTGGCCCTGAGCTCTGCATCCTTGGCATGGAGCTCCTATGTCAGGCGCCTCACCTCGGACTTCATGATCTGCTGCGCCACCATGGCACCAGGTAGAAGCAATGGGGAGAGGAAGCAAAGGGGGTGAAATGGCTGAAAGGCAATGCAATCTACGGGAAGGCGGAGGGAGCCAGCCGAGGAGCGGGGAATCTTTTGGTTTTCACCACGGTAAAACACTAGTTGACGACTTCTCACATCAGGGAGCAGTGGATTTTTACAGGCGGAGTCATCGTGACTAATTGCTACCGCGCCTGCTCCCGTCAATCAAAAAATTAAAAATCCTGCCGCGCCTGCTCCCGTTAATCAAAAAATTAAAAATCTTGGCGCACCCAAAAACCAGAGCAATGCCTCGGTGGATTTTTAAATTTACCTGCCGGCAAGTAGATAAAGAAGGGGTGAAAAAACAAATGTGGCGGTGGCCTAGCTAATCGGTCGAACTAGCCCAACTAGGTAGCCACCGTGCTTCACTGATGTACTCGGCGGGAAAGGTGGTCTTTCATGATTTGACGACTCATTTACTTGCTTCAGCGCTACGACCGAGGAGGACCCAGAAAACGCGCGGTAGGGCGTCCCACGTCAGGAAGATTATATGCATGCACCACCCGGGAGGACCCCGAAACCGCGCGGAGGAAAAATGTGCGTGTAAAAATATACTGTATCAGACATAGTACCTATGGTTCGACCTCGGGACCCAGCCAGTCGGTCAAAAACACCCCACTAGGCACACAGCTTCATCATGCAAACGTGGCACGGTCAGCTCTGTCTCGACCAGCCACAACGTCTCTTGTTCTAGGCTATTCTTCTATTTTCCAAGCTTTTTTTAGTTGTAATAACACCACGGCAAGCTAGCGCTGCTCTTCGTGTGTGACCGTGCAAAGGTTAGGCGATGGAGAGAAGAGAGATTGAGATCGCAGACCTGGGAACCACCCGTAAGTGAGACAACGGTCATGCACGTGTTGATGAGGCACTCCCTCTACTCTACTCAATGCAAGTACTGTATAGAATCAAGTTATGGGACAAAGCCAACAACCGTTTGTTTTTTCAGGCTATCGACTTACACTTTGTAGTCCAGGTTGCCCGTTCGAATCTCGTCTTTCAGATTTGTTAGTTTTAGGTCCAAATTTGATTAATGACAAGTGGGACCCCCGTGTGTTGTTCCGATATTTCAGTGTAGGATGGTTTTTTTTGAACAAACACTTTGCGCGGTTAGACAAGTAACGGCACGAGTTACACGTATTTTGCAAGTTTACAAACAAAAATGACAGCGGCATAGAATATCACATCCACCCCTTAGCTTAGATACTATGGTGATACGAGTTTTTACACCGTTGGAAGTGAGATCCAATGGCTTGGGAGTAGTCTTTGTAATTATGCGCAATTTCCAAACCCTCCAAAGTTTTTTTTGCAAATAAAACATTCAGGCCTCGTGTGTGCCGCTGCATCTTCGATCCAACGGCTCCCCGGTGCCAATATTAGGTGCTCCCCGTAGCTTAATTACCCGCTACGGTGATATCAGCATCTAGGTCGTATGATCAGTGATCAGATGGCACATGCATATTACTTGTACTTTTTGCGTATTTTCCAAACTCTATCAGCCGTATATTGCAAAAACATTCAAACCTCCTACCGTGGGCCGTTAGATCTCAGTGAACTCGTATCACCATAGAATCTACGGTGCGGGAGCACCTCATACTCTCCCGTGCGAGAAAACATAAGGTGCTATCACAGCTAGGATGCTACGGTGATACGAGCTTGGAGGTCGTTTGATTTGAGATCCAATGGCATCTGAGCAGTCTTTGTGCTTGTAAGCAGTGGCCGAACTCTTTTGGGGTTTTTCTGCAAAAAACCATTCGAACAACCGAGGAGGTGTTGGGTCACAAATCCAACACCTCCAAAGAGCCTGTATCACCAAATCATCTAAGGTGTGGTGGCACATGATATTCTTACATACAGGAGAATATGATGTCCTCCTTCATCTTAGATGCTACTGATGATCTGAGCCGAGTCGTTGGATATGGGATCAAAGGGCATCTAAGTAGTTTTTGTACAAATTGTGTGCAATTCTCAAATCATCAAGGTTTCCTGCAAAAAAATTAAGACATATCATGTGAGCTGCTATAGCTCAGATCTACAAGCTCCAAGCAACTCGTATCAGCATATAGCATGTAAGGTATGGGGGCACATGATATTCTCCCGGGGAGGAGGGGTGGGGGTGCACAACCAACCGGTGGTTGGGAGGGTGGGGACAAATATAATCTAAACAACCCTAAACAGAGCTCCACAATTTTATCTAAGGTCGAGGGGTTGACCCCCGACAATCATAGCTCCGCCTAAACACAACATTTGCATGTACTGTAGTACTAGACTTAATATTCATGTTTCAGTTTCATGTTCATTTTAAATATTGAACTAAGGACCATGGATGTCTTACATTTTACTCCCGTCGTTCCTAAATATTAGTCTTTTTAGAGGCTTCAAATGGACTGGCACATACGGATGTATGTAGACATATTTTAGAGTCTAGTTCACTCATTTTACTCCGTATGTAGTCACTTGTTGAACTCTCTAAAAGACTAATATTTAGGAATAGAAGGAGTATTTTTGAACTCGTGTCATACATGCATGGGTTGGAAAAATATATGCACTATACTTATTGGATTGTTGTTGTGTTCGTGCATGTGTGTCTGTGTGTGTGTGTGTGTGTGTGTGTGTGTGTGTGTGGTCATATGCTTGATACATACAAAGTTTTCTCACCTCCATATTGTTCATCTTTTAAATTTGAATTTGCATTGGAAAACTTACTAGGGATACCATGAAATGTGAAATCCACGTTGAGATCACTATATCACAAATTCACTCTAATTCAACAACTCTTCATAAATCAATTACCACATTGAGATTAGTATTTGTAAGGAAAATACGGGTATTGTAATACACATAGATTCGTTCGGCAATTTAAAAGGTTCCTTTCGTATTCTCAAATGGTAGGACCCAACGGCGTACCAGCCAGACCTTGGCTCGTGTTGATCCTAAAAGAAAACGGGCTCGTGTCCTTCGGTGGCATGCGTGGTACGCACATTAGGCAACCCCAACCAGTCGAGCCTCAGCGTTTCAAGTCGAAATATCTGGCGGCCAGAATTCTAGCCCTAGGAAATTCCCCTCATGTCCCCGGTCCATAATGACTACTGATGAACAACGGAGGGATGCTTTAGTAACTAGACAATGTTACCTACCGTGCCGAGCACGGTTCAATTCCCTCGGTCGCCGCTCGTCAAGGTCACCCATCAACTGCATTGCCTAGTACTACTACTACTACTACACCAGGATGAGCACAGAATTGAGCCTGTTTGTTCGTGCCTAGTACTTGAGTTAATATATCAGGCAATGCACTAGTACAGAGGGATTATCCTTTTACTCCCTCCTTTCCGGTTTATAGGGCTTATCTCAAAATTTTAGTTTTCCCATTTTATAAGTCTCAATTTGGTTGTTCCCCATCACATGTTCAGATTTCAAGGTGCAATAAATCATTACATGCAAGTATTAAGAGAAAATTGACCAATGCATGTACTTTATGCATGCATGCATTGCAATTAATGCATTCATAAACACAATTTTTGAGGAAAACAAGCGCATTAATTGAGTGGTTTTGCAAACTACAAGAATTGTTCCACCACTCACCATCTACCTTGGTTGGTGAGATTTTTGAATTGAGCCCTATAAACCGGAAAGGAGGTTTAACTAAGCAAAATGTTTGACCAAATCCTTTCTTAAGAAATACAACAGGACAGATGTACGGCTTGAAAATTTATTGCATGATGCAGGTTATGATATTGTTTCGAATCCTAGATCTTAAATTTCCGAAAATCAAAAAGTGAGCATAAATTCTTGAAACGGAGCATGGTCACGTGATATGGCACAAATATTACTTCGTAAGTTTTTTCTTCAATTCGAGACAAGCTGCTTATGACAAGGTACACAAATGAAGATCCAAGGTATTTTGCAACAAAGACCTGTCACGTTAAGGCGAATGCTTTCACTATTGAAATCGTGGGCATTTACGTGCCGCCACGAGTCCCCGCTTCTCATCGGCAAGTGTCGTCCCAGCAAGCGTGTGAGTTGACGGAGGCGGCTTGAGCGAATCGCCGCGCCCGGCTGTCGAGGAGGCGTGTGGAGCAGATCACTGTAGACTCACCGGGAGGCGAGCCCTTTGACCAGGCTCCACCGCCCACCGTCGTCCCAACTGCTCCCACTTTTAATGTCGTCGGCGCCGCAGTTTAAAATCAACCCCGCACTACCCAGTATCGCTACAATCCTCTCTCTTCCTCTCCGATTCTCTTGTCATCTACCTCCAACTAGCCTGACCTAAACATACGCCATGCCGCATCACGATGGTCTGCCCTTAGTGTTCCAGTTTCATGAGGAAGATACCCAGCCGGAGTCTCAAGAACATAAGGAGCTTTCGGACGAGCTTGAACTGGCCTTGCGGGAAGACGTCGCGCCTGTCCCCGCTCCCATTCCGTCTCCCGTCGCTAGCATCCATATGATAAGGAGCCCGGGCTAACATGGCTAGTCGTAAACCAAAAGTGGCACAAACTTACAGGGACAGACATCCATGACCCAGCATCGAACGTGTCGGTCATCAGCGAGTGAATCCAGGATGTAGCATTGGGCTAGCAGGACTCCGGTGAACCGGGCTGTAGCGGGCTAACAGGACTCCGGTATCCATCGCGTGACATTTCCCCGAAGGGACAGACACGGGAACAAAGAAGGACACATGCTGGCCAGCCTAAGTGTTCCCGAGGAGCGAGAGTGAGCTACCATGGCTCGATGGAAGCACTAGGAGACATTTCAGTAAGAGAGGCTACTAAGGATAAACAACTAGATAGTCAGATCCCACACATACCAAGCATTTCAATAACATACACACAATATGCTCGATATGTGCAAATACAACATGGCATCACAACATGACTCTACAACTCAAGTATTTTATTCAATAGGCTCCGAGGAGCAAGATATTACCAACATGGGTCTCATGACCCAACATTCAGAGCATACAAGTCAAGCACAAGCGGAAGCTTAACATGTCTGAGTACAGACATCTACAAATGAAAAAGGCTGAGAAGCCCGACTATCTACTAGATCCTGCTGAGGGCACAAGATCGTAGCTGAGGTGAACAAGCTAAACATCTAAGTCCACGCGGAACTAATAGTGATACTGAGTCTCTCTGCAAAAACATAAAATAGGCAAACATGAGTACAAATGTACCCAGCAAGACTTACATCAGATCTAACTACATATGCATCATTGTCAACAAAGGGGGTGGTGGGGTTTAACTGCAGCAAGCCAGCTTTGACTCGGTGGCTATCCTGAACTACGACTGCAAGTAACTCTTTTGAGGTGGCGCACACGAGTCCACACATTCACCATATCAATACACCACTATGGATTCGCTCCCGTCTCCCTACGAGAACGCCATCCATAGCACTCACGCTTATCTTGCGCATTTTAGAGTATCCACTTTCACTTGTCTATGAACTGTATAGGCAACCCAGAAGTCCTTTACCGCGGACACGGCTATTCGAATAGATCATTTTAACCCTGCAGGGGTGTACTTCTTCACACACGCTCTCGCCACTTACCGCCATGTACACGTCATGTATCTCGACAACCTTCAAGCGGAAGCTTGGCGAGGGTGTCGGCCACGACCTGACTAACCACACAAGTCTCTCGTCCAGGTTTATCGCCTATTCGGGTTCCATCCGCAAGGAGATCCGGCCGGGGTGTCGCTCACGGCCCCAAACGATGTGTGCAGGGTTCCCAAGCCCACCTCGACGGGTGGATCTATGCTTGGTACACCGTGCCACGGTGCCTAGTCTGTCCCAAGCCCACCTGTACCGGGTGCCACTTAGTAGACTACTAACACTACCTACAAACACCAGAAACTAGTTGCAACTCCTAGACAGAGATCAAGTTGATTAATAAGCCGAGAGGGGCCGAGTTACCGGAACCCAATGTGTGGTAGTAGCTGTTCATGGATCACAAACACGAACTCGGGCCACGAGGACGGTTTCAATGAGACAACCCACCATGTACTCCTACATGGCCTCTCACCGCTACCTTTACCAAATCGTGTTCACACACTTAGCTCTCAACAAGAGGACATGTTCACACACCTCCAATTCATCCCGATGAATCGGACTGACACAACTCTAAGCAATAGCAGGCATGACAAACAAGCATGAGTGAGTAGGCACATCAGGGCTCAAACAACTCCTACTCATGCTAGTGGGTTTCATCTATTTACTGTGGCAATGACAGGTCATGCAGAGGATAAAGGGGTTCAACTACCGCAACAAGTAACAGTTGTATCGTTGTTGTCCTAATGCAGTAAAATAGAGCAGGAGCGAGAAAGTGGGATTGTATCGAAATGAACAAGGGGTTTTTGCTTGCCTGGCACTTCTGAAGATAGTATAGTTCTTCATCGGTGTCATCGATCACATCGTCAGAACCACGTCTATCGAGAGGGGACAAACACCGGCATACAAGGAAGAACACAATCAATGCAATGCACAATATGATGCATGATCATGACATGGCAATATGCTGTGATTTGAGCTAATGCAACTAGCAACAGATTAAATGAAGTTGGTTTGAATACAAGATTCAAATTCAAACTCCATATGTGATTATTCAAAAGCCATTTATGCAAACTGCCATATACAGCAACCTTAGGTTGTTCAAACATGCATGAAAATGGTACAGATGGATAGATTAGATTTTTCTGATCATTTTTAATATATAATTTGTTTGATTTGGAGCTACGGTTGAATTTCTATGATTTTTAGAAGTTTATACTATTTTCTGGAATTTCCTGGATTATTTTAAATGCACAAAATCAATTACTGCATCAGCATGATGTCACTGTGATGTCAGCGGTCAACAGGGCCAGTCCAGGTCAAACTGACCTGTGGGACCCATAAGTCAGTGTCTCAAGCTGGATTTGGTGGATGACAGGTGGGCCGGTCAATGTTGACTTGACCAAAGTCAAAGCTACCACGTGGGGTCCACATAGTTTAGCACTAATCTAAACAGAAAAATTATACTAACCTAATTAAGCTCAGGGGCCCACATGGCAGTGGCTCATGGGGGTGCTTATAGTGCTCATTAGCACTAACTAACCGGCGCCACGTCAGCAGGTGACGCCCGGCGACACAATGGCGCGAACTCGCGGAGTTGGTCTGGCGGCGCTCTGAGCCGGTGCTACCGAGGGCATCTAAGCGAGCTGGAACTCAGCGCATCCAACGGTGCAAGCAGCACTTCGGGCGGCCGGAAACAACGACGACATCGAGGTCGGCCGCGGCCGAGCTCAAGCGCCGACGGATTCGTCGCCACGGTGAGCAAGGCGTGCGTTGCTTGGCATCTACGGCGGCTGCACGTGCTAACAAGGCTATTGGGCATGCTAGCATGACCAAAGGGTCACCGGACTGACGCCGGCGACGAGCTCGGGCGGAGGTGAGCTTCGGCCTCGATGAACACGACGACTACGGTGTGCAAAAGGACGAGGCATTAGGGGAAAATGACCGGAGGCTCACAGCGCGTCGATTGAAGTACTCGTCGGGCTCGGGGAAGTCCTGCAGACGACGGAGTGACGACGGCGATCGCCGGAGTCCGAGGAAGAGGACGGGGCCGATGGCGGCATTGTAGGGGCTCCCGAGGGGCATGGCTCGGTGAGGAGGAAGAGGGGGTAGAGGCGGAGCCTCTAAGAGCATCGGCGAGGCGAGGCAGTGGCTGTGGCCACGGCGGTGCTCGTCAGCGGCGACGGCTGCGCTCGATGGGTGCGCGTGAGAGGAACAGGGTAGGGAATGAGCACGGGGGAAGAAGTGAGAGGACCCGGGGGGTGCGTGGCATCCTCGAGTGCCTCCAGCAGCGAGCAGGTAAGCAGGAGGTGGCCGGCATGTGGTCGCGCGCGCCGGGCACGCGCCCTTCGTCCTCCTGGCAAAAGGAGGAAGACAGACAGGGAGGTGGAGCTGGGCTGGGCGGCTATGCAGTGTTGGGCTCACAGAGCACCGGGTAAGAAAGCCGGGTTAGTCCTCTCTCTCTCTCTCTTTTATTTAATGTTTTCTATTTTCTGTCTTTGTTATTTTGGATTTAGTAAAATACTAAATCACTTAATAAAATGCTGAAATAAATTGTGGGCACATACTGGATAATTCCCAACAGCCCTCAACTATTCTCAGAATTTATTAGAGCATTTAAAATATTTATAGAGTTTAAATGCCCCCATTCAAATATAATATGAGTTAATTCAAAAATCCATAAATGGCCAAGAAATATGCTCATCATTTTGTGCAGAAGTTTTCACCTTTATCAAAAATCATGAACATTTCCAAAGGCATTTTGGGTTCATTGAAGATTATTTTAGGTTGAACCTATTTGATTTGATCTGGTGCTAGGGTTTGAACAATCCCGATTTCAAGTTAAAAAGAAATTAAACATGATGCAACACATGACTAGCTAGCTCAGAGCATACCAGAACTAGGGATGTGACAGCCACGGTGTTCCACGAGGTCCCCGCCGACTTTCCGCGTCGCACTGCCGGCGCATGCGCTTCTGGCGATGCAGCAGCGCCAAGACCGTGTTGGTGCCGTGCACTGCCGCAAGATCGCTTCTTGGCGATCTGGCGGCGTCTTGGCGCCCGTGCGGTGCCGTGCACACGAATGTCTCCGCCACGCCATTGACGGCGCTTTGTCCCGCGACAGTGCGAGTGCCTCGGCGGCATGGATGGCCGCCATCGACCGCTTCCTTGCACCAACGCCAGTTGCCTCCTCCCGCCAGTTGACTCGCTCCGAAGTCCAGAACATTTTGGCCTTCCTTGAATCTAGGCCAACGTCCAGGAGTACGTCAACAATGGCGCAAGACGTCGCCGTCGCCGTCGGTTAGTGGCCCGCGACACATAGAGCACGGCAGAAGAGCCGCTTCCCACCACGAGACACCCCCGCCGCCACCGCGTAATCTAAATTTGCCATGAAAAACGTTCAGATTGCCATGCTTAAAATCCGAACGTTTATCATTTCCGTTTATTTTATATCGATCGTCATATAATTTAAAGTCGGAGTCAGACTGAACGAAATGTATGGTTTGATCGATTGAATGTTCTGCTAGAGCCGTATCAAATTAAATATAAAACGTCATCAAGCCACATGTATTCTTTGTCATCCAACGACCTAGACTGCTTCAATGTCGAGCGCTCAACACATTTAGCGTGCAGTTAATTTCAAGCCAAAAATAGTGCTAATCACATGACAACACACAAATAACATCCTAGTAGTTAATATCCGCATGCACTTAATATACTTCCAAATTAACGTGCATTGCACGTACACACTGACTAGTGCTGCTAGTATGTGAAACTGGTGCCGTGACTTGTGAACGCGTCCAGATATGGTCAACGGCAACATCGCCCGCAAGTTCTTCCTGTTTGCCCGTGCGTCTAAACGCAGAAGGGGAGGAGAGAAAGAGAGAGCACACATGGAACCCACCAGTAAGTGAAGGCAAATAGTACTAAAAATAATATTACATGTTATCTATTAATTAGGCTGTGGTAATATAAAAACATTATGTGAACAAAGGGGTTACAACAAACATTGCTATTCTACGTATGTTGCCTATTGACGTGTGGCTTGAAGGCCCAGTCGCATGTTCGATCCTCGTCCTTTATTTTTTAATTTGTATATGGGTCCAAATTTGTTTCATGACATGTGGGCCCCTCGGTGTGTAGTTTGTAGCACTTTAATTTGTGGGTCGAAATTTGTTCCATTCCAAGCGGACTATCGGTGTAGTTTTGTAGCTTATTTATAATAATTAAAGAGAACAACATAGTTTTTTCAATAATACGATGGTGCGACGTTGAAGGCGAGAAAGGACATGCGAGAGAGCGATGAACGAGCCAGAGGGAAATCAACTAGGGGAGTTGTGTGGGCTGCAACGGCGTTTGGAGTAGTTGTGGGCCGAATGCTACAAAAATATAATCTAAACCGACCGGAATAAATGCCTACACAAATTAATCCAAGGTTGGAGTGCCCCTCGCAATGTAAATAGCTCCGGCTTTGCGAGGGATGGAGAGGTAGTAGCTTCAACGTGTGGAAGATACGGTATGAGAAAGCGAGGTCAATCGAGAGACATATAGATAGAGAGAGAAAGTGAGTGTGGTCCGACATTCATTGAACAAATATATATGCTCCGGAGAGATATTGTCCGACTGAGCTTTTGGTAAGGGTGAGGGCTGTAAGATAGAGCTTCAGAGATGATCCAGTCACAGACGTGTAGATATATTTTGTGCGTGGGAGGAAGCAAGGTCAACCGATCACGTAGGGTCGCCGTGCGATCGAAAGAGTGAGACGGGTTGGAGAGAGTGACCTAGATAGATGATGTGCGTGAGAGAGTACACAATGTGAATAGGTCGAATTGGGCTCAAACATGGTGATATATCGTTTTTGTCCGAGAAAGAGCAAGGTAAATTGAGACATACAGAGAGAGAGAGAGAGAGAGAGAGAGAGAGAGAGATTGAGTGAGCGTGGCCCACCATGAGGTCAAAAGAGTGGCGGCGGTTTGGATGGACTGACATAGATAGACAATCTGCGTGAGAGAGTATAGAGTGTGTCGATCGAGGCCCAAACAGGGAGATATATCATTTGTGTGTGAAAGAAAACGAGGTTAAACGAGACTCAGATAAAGAGAGAGAGATTGAGTGAGTGTGGCCCGCCGTGCGGAAGAAAGAGTGAGACAGTCTCGAGGGAGTGACCTAGACATAGAACGTGCATTCGTGCGCACGAGAGGTTGGGGGGGCTAGATAGGCAATGCATGTATTTAGCGCGAGAGGGTGAGAGGGAGAGGGGGAGAGAGAGAGAGAGAGAGAGAGAGATCGGCGTGGGGTGCAATGACGGGTGTGTGAGGTAAATACATTTGTTAACAGGAGTGGAAAAGGGGTTGTGTAGTTGAGAGACTTAGAGATCGAAACATGGAGATAAAGAATGAACGTGTGTTGGAAACCGATAGCTTGCTAAGGTGGTTAGGAGAGAAAGATTGACCGATACAGGTAGTATGTAGCGTTTGTGCGCGGGGGGTGGGGGGCTAAAAACAACATTTGAATGTACATAGTACGAGACTTAATATCGATGTTTCAATTCGGTGTACATTGTAAGATTTGAACCGGGGACCAGGCATACGGTAATTATTTCGAATTCGTGCCATACTAAGTTTCAAAAAGTTGACATTGGCTCAATTTGTTGTGCTATTTTGTAGGTCATATGTTTGAATCCATCCAAAAGTTTTCTCACTACCATGGTGTTCATCATATACATATGAATTTGTATTAAAAAAGTAGCGTGGGTACAATGAAATGCGAAATCCACGTTAGAATTGGAGATCGCTATGTGACACACACTCTAATTGAAATAACTAACTACGTACCACACACACTCTAATTCAAATAACTAATTATGTGACACACTCTAATCCACGTTAGCGTGCGTACCGTTTAGATTTTTTTCAAATAACTCCTCATTAATTAATTTATAGTCCTCCCTCTGTTCACTTTTATAAGACCTTGAAGACATTTCAGACAATGTGCAAAATAGTTCATTTTAAGTTGTCTGAAACGACTTACAAAAGTGAACGGATGGAGTATCTCATTTCGAATGACTAATTATTGCAAGTAAAACACGGGCATGGTAATACATACATATTCGTTTGCAAATGAAAGAAGATTCGTTTGCATTCTCAAATGTAGGCGCACCAGGCAGACCAGGGTCGTGTCGGGGTGGCCTTGTTGCCGGTGCCTTAAAGGCAAGCGCCCTTGGGTGACCGACATGTGGGCGGCTACTGTTGGGCCCACATGTCATGGACACAAAGGCAGGTGCCTTAAGGCACCGAAGCATAGTCCTGTCAGGGTGGTCGCGTGTGTCAGACGGATGCGTAGCACCCAGCCACCCACCCTCCCCAAAAAAAAGGACGACGACAATATAAGTTTGCGCTTCCACGTTTCGGATTGAAATATCTGGCGGCCCCAATTCCAGCCCTGCAAAATCTCTCTTCTCCACCGTCCCCTTTCGCGCCCATATTGCTCAAATCCCTAATTCGCCGCCATCCCTCGAATCGCCCCTCGTCTCGTCTCTTTCCCCACCGTTCCCCACCTCTATGCCGGACGACGACGACGGTCGCGCTTCACCACCGCACCGGAGCTACCTGATCTACACCCTCGTCCACCGCACCGGGTGGTCCACCGACAACATCGGCCGCCGCAACCGACGTGCCTCACAGACACCGAGTTCCACCGCATCAGGTGCGCTTCACCGACGTTGTCTCCCAGCTCACCGGGGCTACTTCACCGAGCACATCGTCGCACCTCCGCCCCCCGAGGCCGTTGGGGCTTCACAAACAGTCTCGTCCACCGCATCGTAGCGCTCCGCTGCCACTCAAGATCTGCATCCGTGCGCGACCAGCCAACACGAGCGCATCACCCTCAACGGCTCTGAAGTGACCCGCACTGTAGCTAGGCGAGCATGCCCAAACGCCGGCCCAAACTAGGTATCCACACATCACTCCCTTGTGCACTGTTTCGACGATGTTTGGATATCCTTTCACTGCTCTCTTAGCTTACACGCCTATGCAACTCTGACTTTAACTCTTATTTCTTCTGGAGATATCATCTGAAACAAGCAAATCCATTTTTTAGTGAAGCATGACGGGGCTACGAGATCTGGTACACATCCTACACACCCGTATAACCTTGTAAGTATCCATCCTCCGGTACAACATCAAGGTTGATTCCTCTTATTTGATCAACCATTCGTCGTGTCAAAAATGCAGAGGGGGATGCAAGGAGCACAAGGCCTGCACATCCAAGAAAGTGGTAACATGGACTTGTACATGGAACATCCCAAGAGCAAGCAGAGCTGCAATGAGCCTGTACAACGAGCTAGCATAAGTCCCTGCATTTCATTTAATTCGTACTGGCATTCGTGTATGATTTGTGTGTAGTGGCTGATCCACGAATTCAAGGTACCAGGGGCGAACATTTAACTTAAAAAATACGAAGGCACTTGCACTCCGGAAATCAACATAACTTGAGAAATGTGAAGCTACATGCACTTTGAAAACCAACTAATGATCCAAAGTAGTTCAGATTATAAACACTAAATGATGCAAGCACGAAAAAAAAACAAAATGCAACATGGTGTACAAGGACTACAAACATGGTCTGTACCTGCTTGAATTATTCGTTCTCTGGCTGAAAATATCGAAGTGTAATTGCACGTATAACCAGCTACAAACATGGTCTATACCTGCATATCAATATATCTATCCTGCACAAGTATGCCAATAGTTTCAAACAACAGATTAGAAAACTATTTATGCTATGTTGTCATGATACGGGGACTTTCTGGTAGATGGCCTCGACGTTTCCTCAAGCTATGAAAATGCACTAATTTGCTTGTCATCAATGCCTGCAAATCTCTGTCTCTCTCAACATAGTAGATCATCATTAGACACTAAATCCTTCAATGAGCTTGCAAAATGCTTGCATTAGATCCCTCATTAGACACTATATGTTCATCACCAGGAGCATGTAAAATGTTTGCATCAAATCCTTCATTAGCAGTATGTTCATTAGACACTTCAGGCTCAAGAACAACATGAGCTTGTATGTTTGCACCGGAAACTTGATTAGATACATCAGATTCAGTCAGTTTAGTATTGATTGGGGGAGTTATAAAATAAGTAGAAATTGGTTTCATTTTCTCATAGATTCCCTACATACAAGCAGTTTTACAACACCGTCAGGTTTAACTATTGGCCAGAAATTGAAGAGTTGAATTAGATATAATCAGGGATGTGATGTAGCTGCTCATTGCGCATGCTACTCTTGCAAGCTGCGACTGTCTGTTTGCGCAAGCTCGATGCCATGCCCGTGCTGCCGCCACTGCCTCCCACTTAGGCTACACCCAGGGTTGGATCTTCATCTTCTTGTCCTTCCATTTGCTTGAAGCCCGGCGACCGCCCTCCAACGAGGGCACGAGGAAGTGCTGTGTCGGTCTGTCCAGCGGCGGCTAGGTTAGGAGCGAACCAGACTGGAGGCTGGAGCGAATGAATTGGGGTTTTTCCTGCTGTCGATCGATATGGGAGGCGCTCGTTTGGGCCGCGAGCCTGCTATAGGGCCTGCCTTGCACTTATGTTATTGGACCATCCAAATTGAAACATTTTTCTTCATTTTTTACATTGCCTGCTCGTGCGTTGGGACGAACAAAACTAGCATGGGCCAACCTGGATGACTCAAACTAGGTGCACACTTTCTAGCCACCTGAGGCGGCCGCCCATACCAGCCCCTATGGTGGCGTTGCCCCTTTTTGCGTGTATGATTGGATAGTGAAAAATATTCCAGTGGCGCTTTTGATTTACCCACATAATGGTTGAATTGCTTGTTTCTATGAACTGAGTTCGCCAATAATGTGAAGGATGCCAGTCTTTTTGTCCTATTGTAGATTGCTTAGATCTCGATATGCCAAAAGTAATCGCATGAAATATATAGTAAAAGCCAGTGTGATGTGTTTGGCTACAACTAGTCTGACTACACGTCCTCATATAACATATCAAGGACGCACCATATTACCAGATTAACCATTCGACTTACCCATGCAGTGTGGGATGAAAGAAGTATTGGGACTGCGTATCCAAGCAATTGATGCCATGGACTCCTTTGTAAAACCTTGTTACCGAAAAAGAAGTTGCAGTGTGCCTGTACAAAGAACTAGCGTAAGTTCAGTTACCTACTTCTCGGAATTTTAGTTAGCCACTTATTGCAAAATTGTTCAATTACGTTGCTTGGCTTAATTTAGTTTGCTACTGATTACATAATGGCACAGCCTGTTAATCATATTGTAGACCGCGCCTATTTATGTGTTTGATACTTACTGTTAAGAATTACCTGTTTGCCTTAACTTAAATATCTACTTGTTTGTTTAACTGCTTTGCTGCTACAACAGCGGGTTAGAATGATGTTAATATACTTTTCAGCATCCAATTGAAACTCTTTAATTCCTTGTTTGTTTAACTAGTTTGCTGTTATAACTCCCAGTTGAGATGTTTTGCTAACTTCAACTTTTCGAATCAATCGAACTTTAATGGCAAAATAGGTTAGCCCAAGATCAAAAGCGAGGTCCCCATGGACGTTGCATCATCCCACAACAAAGGGCGCCGCCCAATCATGCATTATGAATTGCCAACTGTTGATGCTCTAGAGGCTAAACTAGTGGTAGAAAGAGATTCATACGCACTTAGAGATGAAGTTGACATGTTGAGTAAGCAAACAGCACAATCACAAGCAGTACTCAAGACAACCATTAAATATCTGGTGGATTTCAAAACGAAGCAAGCTGAGACTGACCAGATTGTTAAGGTCCTGAAGGAAAAAAGGAAATTAAATTCCTACTTGGTAAATCATAGGTGAAATGTTCTTTCCATAGTTGAATAACCTTTGTGTTGTCTGTTCATGTAATCAATCAAACCATTTGTTTTAGAGATCATGTAATAATTGTTTTTTTTGTTTTTTGGTTTGTAATTTTATTTGAGCACAAGTCTGTATTAATTGATAAGACTCGGAGACATTTCATTTGGATTCTTGTGCGGACCTACAAATATGTTAATCGGGCTGAATGTGCATTCAGCAATAGTAGTAGTATAGATGGACCATAAGTGGCACGCATCGGAAAGGGCCAAGATGCTGGCTAAAAAAAGATGCTGTTGTAGCCAAAAAAAAGTATAGCGGCCTGGCTTATGTATGTTAGTTGATATTATTGATCCATATACTCTATAAGTGTTTATATGTACGTTCTTGGTTGATTGACTCGGTATTTGAATCTTGATACATCGCTTGTGTACGTATCTAAATGGGAGTACACATTATGATGCGTGTGACATTTGAGTTGGACATGAAGTGTTCCAAATATTCGAATTCACCTTAAACTGGATACTATTTTTTGAATTTGAGTATTGGCATTTGTAAACCATATTCATATATGACAGTGGAATACATCTTTGTCGTCCTTTTGAAGATATATAAAAACACATAGAATGATTTATAAAGATTCATATAGGAATACGAAATGGATTCGAATTTAATTGCCAAGGTAAACGTGGATGCTTATTGTCCCAAAATTCGAAAGAAGCAGCAAAATGTCCACTCCCACGTCGGCTGCCCGAAGCCAAGTGTTTGGGAGATGGAAATTACTATGTACCCATTACACGGACAATCCATCGGCCCGATTTCCACTTCTCTAAATAGGGGTAGGTTAGTAACTTCAATTAGACGTGACACAACTGCCTCTGAGCCCATTCCGACACGGTGGGCGTCAAACATGGGCAGCAAAACAAATTTGATTCAAGATCATCTGAAAGACCTCTGTTTCTCCCTCCATTCCCCATTCATACACGGTGGGCGGCAAAACAAACTCGACTCGGCCGAAATCGATGTAGGCAAATATTTTCAATAGGGGCAGGTTTGTAACTTCACTCAGACGTGACACAACCGCCCTACCTGTCAGCCCCGTTCATACACCGTGGGCGCCAACCATGGGCGCCAACCACCCTCTCCACGCCTCAAACCGCCTGGGCAAATATTGGCGAGATCTTGAGATTACCGTCCTATCCCCAACCGACGAGACGTCCAAATTTTAAACGGGGGCTAAGTTCGTAACTTTCCCATATTTCAGACAGGCGCGTCCCAAAAACATGGTTCCCCGTACCTCTCCCTCCATTTTCCCATTCATACACCGTCTGCGCTAGAACACCCCATCCCCACACCAGCCTCCGTCCGCCACCCCATCCATCGCCGCCGTCCTCCACCACATCCATCGCCACCATCCTCCACCATGCCGGAGCGCCTACCAAGACCGCGTCGTCCACTACTAGAGATGGACGTTTCTCATCCACGGCGACGGACCAATAGCCTTGCATCACGTCCTCTCGCTTCATCGGCGCCGTCGTCCTCTTTGCCGGGGCCTGTCACGCCCAATATGCGACCCTATCCAAAAGGAACTCGAAGGTCCCACCAAGGATAGACCCGCATATTGAAACACTTTTGCAAGGTGGATATCATTACATCAACATTACATAATAGATGGGGATACATACAAGAGGCATACAATGCCACATGAATACAACAATACATCATACATAAGACCAACATCCGACTACGGATGAAACACAAACAGAAACTCAAACGACATCGACCCTGCTAGCCCAGGCTGCCGACCTAGAACCTAACCCCTGTTCAAAGAGGAAGCAGAAGAAGAACTCCAAAACAAGTAAAAATCGCTCTCGCGTCATGATCATCGCGTAACCTGTACCTGCAACTGATGTTGTAGTAATCTGTGAGCCACGAAGACTCAGCGATCCCATTACCATGGGTATCAAGACTAGCAAAGCTTAATGGGAAAGGAAGGGGTAAAGTGGTGAGGTTGCAGCAACGGCTAAGCATATATGGTGGCTAACATACGCAAATGAGAGCGAGAAGAGAAACAAAGGAACGGTCGTGAAGCTAGCAATGATCAAGAGGTGATCCTGAACTCCTACTTACGTCAAACATAACCCAAAGACCGTGTTCACTTCCCGGACTCCGCCGAGAAGAGACCATCACGGCTACACACGCGGTTGATGCGTTTTAATTCGGATCTGGTGTCAAGTTATCTACAAACGGACATTAACAAATTCCCATCTGCCACATAACCGCGGGCACGGCTCTCGAAAGTTTATAACCCTGCAGGGGTGTCCCAACTTAGCCCATGATAAGCTCTCGCGATCAATGAAGGATATACCTTCTCCCAGGAAGACCCGATCAGTCTCGGAATACCGGTTTACAAGACATTTCGACAATGGTAAAACAAGACCAGCAAGACCGCCCGCTGTGCCGACAAATCCCGATAGGAGCTGCACATATCTCGTTCTCAGGGCACACCGGATGAGCCAGACGTCGGGTTGGCATAGACCCTGGTTGCCCAGGGGGCGCCGGACATCGCTCGGTTTGGACCAACACTTAGACAAGCATTGGCCCGGGGGGGCTAAAATAAAGATGACCCTCGAGAGAGCGACTCCCAAGGGAAAAGTAGGTGGTGGTGAGGCAAATGGTAAAACCAAGGTTGGGCCTTGCTGGAGGAGTTTTATTCAAAGCGAGCTGTCAAGGAGGTCCCATAAATCACCCGACCGCGTAAGGAACTCAAAATCCGGGAACATAACACCGGTATGACGGAAACTAGGGCGGCAAGAGTGGAACAAAACACCAGGCATAAGGCCGAGCCTTCCACCCTTTACCAAATATATAGATGCATTAATAATATAAGAGATATTGTGATATCCCAACATAACCCTATCCACCATGGAGAAATCTTCAACTTCACCTGCAACTAACAACGCTATAAGAGGGGCTGAGCAAAGCGGTAACGTAGCCAAGCAACGGTTTGCTAGGAAGGGTGTCAAATGTTAGAGGTTCATGGCAGTTTGGGAGGCTTGAAGAGCAAATGATAGGTAACACAGCAAAGCGATAGAACGAAGCAACTAGCATAGCAATGATAGTAGTGAGATCCAAGGTAGCGGTCATCTTGCCTAAAATCCCGCAAGGAAGAAGAACGAGTCCATGAAGAAGATGAAGCCACGAAGACGAACCAAGCGTAGACGAACGAATCCTCACGATCGCAACGAAATGGGAACTATCGAGAAGAAGCACACTGTCACACCCTAGCTAGTTCATGCATTAGAGTGTTGCATCATGTCTATTTCTTTTGACAGAAACCTGAAATGGGAATGACAGAACTCCCAGCCCCCTCTGAAACAAACTAGGGTTTACTAAAAAATATTTTCGATGAACCTGAAATGCCCTTCTAAAATGTCCATCATTTTTGTTTTGGTTCAGAACCTCTGCCAAAAGTGATGCACAAATTCCTAGGTCATCCTAAGGTCTTTGAATTAAATCGTAAGTATTTGAATTTGGGCATTTAAAATTTATAAAATATTTCAAATGCTCAAATATTCCCACACTAAAATGTCCTATGTTGGAAATATTCCAACTAAGGACCAGAGGCAGTTTGGTGAATTTTGGAATGGCTTAGGTATTTTTAGAAATTCAACAAACTTACAGAATAAAAACAGAAACAGAAAATAAGGGAAAACTTACCTGGCGCCACTACAGGCCCACCAGCCAGCCCACCTGGCCGGCCCAGCCCGGCCACCGCTCCAATGAGCAGCAGCTTGCGTGCGGGCAGCCAAGGTGCTCGGCGGCGGCACCGCAGCTCGCCACGCAGCTGCACGCCGCTCTGCTTCCCCTTGCCCTGCCGGCTGGACGAGCTCCACGTCGCGCCCCAGACCCCCTGGACATCTCCATTCGCCCCCAACTCCTCTCCCTCGCGCTCCCACGCCATGGCCGACGCCACCGTCGCCGCACCGCCGCCGTAGACGTGCTCTCCGTCATCTCCATGCCGCGCCACCGTGTCCAGAAGCTCCGCCGCCCTCTACTCCGTCGAGCTAGCCGAGCCCCGAGCGCTCGCGTGCCCCGAAGCCGCCGCACCAACCTCGCCCGAACCGCCATCGCCGGAGATCCCCTTCGCCGTCGCCGCCGCATCAGCTCGTCCCCGACCACGCCGTCCGTTCCATCGAGACCGCAGTGAGCTGGGCTACCTTTCCCTCCCTCTCTTCCTCGCTCTCGTGCACCACAGCGAGCACACGAAGCTCACCCGCACGCGCCGTCGCGGACCTTGTCGCCGACGTGCTCCCGGCCATCCTCCGGCCACCTCACCTTGTCCATCGCACTCACCATGATGCGTTGGGGCTAACCATGCACTCCCCGCACCTCACCGCACACTCTAGCCACGAGTTCGTCTTCAACCGGACTCCGGCGGCCGCCAAAGTCGCCGCCGGCGCCAACTCCGGCCACCCCGAGCCCAACCACCACCACCAATAGTCGCGGCTCAACCTTAGCAACACGTAGATGCCTTCCGCCGTCCATTTGGTCGCCGGAATGCCAAAATGCACTTTCGCCGCCGCGTCGGGCTCGCCGGCGGCTAGACGCCGACGGGTTTGACTCCGACTTTGACCACGGGTGGGCCCAGTTTGACCCCCTGGGTCTATGACATGTGGGCCCCCTCTGCTAACTAAACCAATTTAGTTAAAACTTGATTTAGTTAGTTTAATTATCCACTGACATGCGGGACCCACTGGTCAGTTTGACCTGGACCAGCCCGTTGACCACTGACGTCATCATGGCGTAGTCTTGTATGATAATTTAATTACTGGAATTAGTTTTACACAGGAAATTCCAGAAAATGTTTCAAACTTCAAAAATTCATATAAAATCAACCGTAGCTCCAAATGAAACAAATTATATATGAAAAATGATCAGAAAAATCCAATCTTTCCATCTGTACTGGTTTCATGCATGTTTAAACAAGCTAACCTGCTGTTTATCACAGAACAAGATAAAACACCTTAAATGGCAACTTATGAGTTTGAACTTTGAATCAATGGTTCAAATTAGTTCAAACCCATCTGTTCTTAGTTGCATTAGCCCAATACACTCATTTTGCCATGTCTCATGCATGCATCATATTGTTGCATACTGTTTGGTAATGTTTGTGTATCGGTGCTCTCTGCGGCGAGTTACGCCTCGAGGAGTACCGTGATAACCCCGACGAAGAGCAATACCAATGCACCGACCCGTCAGGCAAGCAACCAACCATTTGATCATATCGATAAAATCCCATGTTCTTGCTCCTGCTCTCTTTTACTGCATTAAGACAACGCGATTCAAACTGCTGTGTGCTGCGGTAGTTGAACCCATTTCCTCTGCATGACCTGTCATTGCCACAGTAACTAGATGAAACCCACTAGCATGTGTAGGAGTTGATTGAGCCATATGATTGTGTTGTTCCTACCTTGCTATGCCTGCTATGCTTAGAGTCGTGTCCGGTCTAGTTCATCTGGTGATGGCTAGAGTGAAATGATCGAGTCAGTATGAGAGTAAGGTGTTGAACACGATTTGGTAAAGGCATCGATGAGAGGCCATGTAGGAGTACATGGTGGGTTGTTTCATTGAGGCCGTCCTTAGCATCGAGATCTGTATGTGTGATTTAAGAATCAGCTACTACCATACATTGGGCCTGAAACATGACCCGCTCGACTTCTTATTCACCCTAGTCCTCTGTCCTGGGAGTTGCAAGTAGTTTACGGTGTTTGTAGCCTCATTGGAGGCCGTGGACAGCGCCGACCGTAGGGGTGGGCTGTGATGCGGTAGGTATGCGTGGCGGGTGTACGGATGCCCGTTTGGTATCTCGGGAACCCTGTTCACATCGTTTGGGGCTGTGAGCGAAACTTCGGCCGGAACTCCTCATAGATGGAACCCAAATAGGCGATAAACTGGACTAGAGACTTGAGTGTCTAGGTAGGTCGTGGTCTACACCCACGTCGGCTTTCGCTTGAAGTCTGCCGAGCACATGTCGTGTGCAGACCGCTAAGTGGTGGAAACATGTATGAAGAAGTACACCCCTGCAGGGTTAACATCATCTATTCGAATAGCGGCGTCCGAGAAGGACTACTTGGTTGCCTATACAGTTCATAGACAAGTAAATGGAAACTACTAAAAGCCTCAAGATAAGCGTGAGTGCCGAGGATGGCTCTTAGTAGGAGGACGGAGGTGGATCCTCGGTGGTGTATTGAAGTGATGAGTAGTGGACTCGAGTCATAAAACTATTTCAAGTTGGGGTCTCGAGGATAGCTTAGCCATGAGTCAAAGCTAGCTTGCTGCAATAACCCCACCAACCCTTCTTGATAATATGCATGTATGTAGGGTCGATGTAAGTCTTTTTGAGTACCTTTGTACTCATGTTGCTTTAATTTACATTTTTAGAAGATGCCACAAACCCTTCCGACGGGTTCTTCGTGAGCGTTGACATCGATGAGTAGACTAAGGCCCGGTGGTGATCTGAGCAAGTGAAGGACCATGTAGTATAGCTAGGCTTACCCAAGCCTCTTTTATTTTACTAGTTATGCGTACTCGGACAAAACACTTCATTGTTGGCTTGTATGCTTGTATGACTTGTATGTGGGTCGTGTGACCCGTACTTGTGTGTATGCTATGTATGGCTCTCTGAGCCCTTAAATAAAGAACTTGTGTCGTAGAGTCATGTTGTGATGCCTTGTTGTATTTGCACATATCGAGCATATTGTGTGTATGATTGAAATGCTTGGTATGTGTGGGATCTGACTATCTAGTTGTTTATCTTTAGTAGCCTCTCTTACGGAAATGTCTCCTAGTGTCTCCACCGAGCCATGGTAGCTTGCTACGCTCCGGAACACTTAGGCTGGCCGGCATGTGTCCTTCTTCGTTCGTGTACATCCCTTCGGGAAATGTCACGCATTGAGTACCGAGTCTGTTAGCCCGCTACAGCCCGGTTTACGAGTCTGCTAGCCCGATGCTACAGCCGGAACTTACTTGCGATGACCGACACGTTCGATGCCGGGTCATGGATGCTGTCCTGTAAGTCTGTGCCACTTTGGGTTTACGACTAGTCATGTCAGCCCGGGCTCCTTTTCATATGGATGCTAGCGACACTATCATATACGTGTGCCAAAAGGCGCAAACGGTCCCGGGCAAAGGTAAGGCGACACCCGTGGGGATACCGTGCGTGAGGCCGCAAAGTGATATGAGGTGTTACAGGCTAGATCGATGTGACATTGAGTCGGGGTCCTGACACACACAACATGGTAAACACACCACACATAGGCAAGACATGATGCACAACAAGAATGATGCATGACATAGCTACATGAAGCTACTCATGGCAAGATATGATGCGAAACAAGAACAACACATCAAGGCAAGTTTAAATGAGGCCGGAAACAACATATAACAATTCCGATAAGTCCTCATATGCATATTTCGAAATTGGTCCAGATCTGAATAAACATTATGTTGAAGTTGTTAAACAGCCAATTAAGATGCACCAAGATGATCTACACGGGATTCTAGTCAAGTTACACATAAGGTTCATTAGATTCGGAGCTACGGTCTAGAAGATATGAGCTAAACAAGTTAAACATGGCATTGATGCAAAATGCATACAAACATCAAGCAAACACCTCAAATCAAGGATGAAACATCATAATATGAATCTACATGCAAAATCAAGCAAGTTTCATATAGAGCACACTCAAAACGGAGCAACGGTGCAACACATACACTATACAAGTCATAGCAACAATCTGTCCATAACAGCAAGTAGGCATATTGCAAGCATCAAAACAACAAGCTACAGCACCTCAACAAGAAAACAAAAGGCATGGACATGATGTACAGGTAAAGCATAACAAAACATGAACACTGAGCTATCTCCAGAAATCACTAGAACAAGCTCAAACACACATGGGAAGATTGCAAATAATAACAGTTTCAGGCTTAGCAGAAATAACATCAGGTTGCAATGTTTAGAGCTATTAAACAACATGTTACAGGAAACTATCATGGCAAACAAAGGCATGGCATGAATCTACTAATTGCATAGAACAAAAGACCCTTACTGACCATGAACCAAAAAGGCACAGAAAATATGATGGCACCCATGTAAACATGGCAAGTTATATGACAGATTCATACATGGCAGGAACAACAATAAGTAGGCATGTTGGTGAGCTTGAACCACTCACTACAGAGCAATACATGGCATGGCAAGGCAACCAACAGTAAGAAGACATGTTTATGAAGCTAAGAATGGCAAGAGCAAGTTCATAGGGTACATGGTTCACTAGCAAAACACATGGCCAAAACTGAACTTCATGTTAACAGGCTGACAGCAACATCATTTAGCAACTTTGGAGCAAGATATGAACAATCTACAGCAAGCTATAAATACAACCATGGGCATGAATGGATAGCTCATAACCATATGTTCAAAACATCCTTACTGAAGTATCTCAAAATAAGCATGGATCTCTTTGTAGCATCAAGTTTACATGGCATCACGAAATAACAGAATCAGCCTAGCAAAACAGTAACAGCAAGTACCCTACTTAGCAAGCTCGATGCACTCAGCACACAAATCACAAAAATACATGGATAGCACCTCTGGAAAGATGGCATGGCATAGATCAAAACACATGTAGACATCAACCTCATAGGATGCACACATCAATCATGGCAAAAATGACAAAAGAGCAAGTTATAACAGTTTCAGCAGATTAACAGCAACATGCACTCTTCCAACAGCATTTCGGGCATCAAGATGAACTCAAATGAACGTGATGAAATGGAATGAAATGAAGTAATTGTTGACACGAACAATTTAACGTATTACACGCACGAAACGGAGCAGTATGCAGAGAGTTATGATGCGATGAACATGGCATGATAATGTCACAGATTCGGGGACTTGGCGAAAATCTCACCCCGGGGGAAAAGTGGACGGTGGGGTTCCGAGGACGGGCCGGTGCAGCGGGGCCGTTCGGTTGGCGGGTTAGGGCTGGATCCGGACGAGACCATCCCGGCGCGGGGCCGATGATGACCAGCGGCAGGGCGGTGCCCCGGACCTCCAGCGAGGCGCGGAAGCCGAGGTGGGGCCGCGGGTGGCCGGATCCATCGGGCCCGGCGATTCTTCGCCGCATGGCGGGCTCGGCGGCTCGGCGAGGCACGGAGGCAGCGGTGGTGCATCGGCGGCGGGAAAAGGGCTGAGGCGGCGGCGCGGAGCTCTCAGCGATGGCGGCGGAGTCCGCAGGGCATGGGTCGCGTATGGGCGTGGCGGACAGACCTTCGAAGGGTGGCGGAGGCGGAGGTCGTCGCGGGCGGCGGGCGAGGTCACGGCGGCCGGGCGGCGAGGTCGCCGGAGCAGAGGGGTGCGCCGGCGAGGTTCTGCCACCCGGAGTCGGGCGCAGCGGCGGATCCGGCTGAGCGGGCGGCGGATGAGCTCAGGCGGGCCCGTGATGGGCTCATGGCGGGCGGCGGATGAGAGAGAGGGTGATGTGGCGCTCGGGATTGGCGGAGGGCGGCGCGGAGCTTTGTCCCGCAGACGGACATGTCGGTCTTGTGTGGGGAATTTGCTAGGGTTAGGGTAGAATGACCCGAAAATTTCGGGGGAGGTCTAGGTTTATAGGTAGAGGGAGCTAGGAGAGTCCAAATGGGGAGCGGTTTTCGGCCACGCGATCGTGATCGAACGACCGAGAGCATGGAAGAGGCTTAGATGGGTTTTGGGCCACTTTGGAAGGGGTGTTGGGCTGCACACAAAAGAGGCCTTTGCGGTTACCCGGTTAACCGTTAGAGTACCAAACGACCTCCAAATGGCACGAAACTTGACAGGCGGTCTACCGGTGCTATACCAAGGCCGCTTGGCAAGACTCGGTCCATTCCGAGAAAGTTTGACACCCACTCACAACGAGAGACGAAAAGGGGACGCCGGAGGGCATAGGAGTGCCGGATTGCAAAACGGACAACGGGGAAAATGCTCGGATGCATGAGATGAACATGTATGCAAAATGAAATGCACATGATGACATGATGAAATGCAACACGCAAGCAAATAACATGGAAATGACAGCGAATAACTGGCAGACACCTGGCGCATCGAATTCGAGGCATTACAGCACTCGTCCACTAACAAGAGATCTCGTCCCGAGATCTTAGGACCGAGATGGAAGGGAAAAGGGAATGAGGTGAAACAAGAACTCAAGAGAAGAAGCAAAGAATTGAGAGCAATTGAGAAGAAGAGAGGAACGATGAGAATGACGAAAATCGAAAGCTCACGGAAACACGATAGACTATGAAACTACCCCGGTTAGAACGAGATAAGAAACGAATAAGACTGGAAGGATTTAGGCAGCACTCCGACTGAAACAAGGAGGAATAGAACATGAACTAGAGAGGATGGAATGATACTTGATGAACTCTTGAAGAAAGAATTAAATCATGAAGAACCACCATGAAGAACTCCGGTAACAAAAGGATGATGAGATCGAAATGAAGGATGAAAGAATAAGATTAAAGCTTACGGTGATTTAGATGGAGGTTCCGACGAGATGGCCGAGGAAATATGAACTCCGGAAAAGAAAAGAGGAAAGCACTTGGAACTAGAATTTATTCATGAAGAACAAACTCCGAAGGAAGGGATTAATCACTTGGATGAAATAAGAATAATATTTATTGTATGCTTATCCTTCATCAAATTAAATTGATGACAAGCAATGGATTTTGCATACTACTTATTCTTCTTGAAAAGGATTGAGAAGTGACATATCGCAAACTTGAGAAGGTCTTCATGAATCACCGGTAGGATTGAAAAGAACGAATGGATTGATATGATAATGAAGGAAAAGAATCTTGAACGAACCACCGTCAGAATTCGAAAATGACTGACGAAAGAGAATGAATCACCGGGAAGAATTAGAAGAACAAATATGCTAGGGGGGATTTAGATGCAAAAGAATAAAATGATCATGAGCTGATTAAAGAACACTTGAACGAAGCACCGGGATAATTGGATAACAGTAGCTGAAATGTGAGGACGAAGAATTCTTCTGAGATGATGGCCTCCGGTGAAATGAAAAGAAATCAACTCCTGAAATACTCCAGGTGGGTAAGAAAAGGATAACTGACAAATGGAATAATCCGCGAGGATAACATGAAGCTAGAATCATGAAACTTCGAGAGAATGGGCAAGAATTAGGGGAAAAACTCTTCTTCGGTCTTCAAATGACAACGCGAAACACCACTAAAATTACTGAGGTACTCCAGGAGGATGAAAAGCGAAGAGGTTGAGCAAACAATGAAAGAATTTGAAATTGATCTTGGAAAAGGCATGTGACTGATGAAATTCATTCTTACGTCACACTTGAAAAGAATTTGGGAATAACTCCGGGGGAATCAGAAGAGTCAGGTAAGATCCTGGGAAAATACCTGTGGGTTAGGGCCCACTAAAAAGAAAAAACACCGTTGGAAAGGATGTTGAACAGATAGATGATGCACCGAAACAATTAAAATATTTGAATGAGGTGACAACCACGAATTAATTGGAACACAGACGAATCCCCTGAGATGTCTTGAGCACTCCGGAAGGATAAACTGGCGAGAGGCGAACGAGCAAGGAGAACACTTGAGCTGAGGGAAAGAATATAATCACTACCGAAAAACTAGAGTTGAATCCACCGGAAAAGAAAAAGAGATGAAGAATGACGAACGAGACGAGAATTCACCGGTTGAAATGATTGACAAAAGACTGAAGAGGCTCCACACGAATGAAATAGCTTCTCGAATAGATGCTCAGACTCCAGGAAGAAAAGGGGTGGGAGGGTGGGAAAACACAGGAAACTGGAAGGTAGAACCGACGAATATCTTGAAGAGAAAAACACATGTTGAAATCATTGAGGAAAGAAAGCAAAGACTTCGCACGAGTAGGATGGATACTCAATTAGGGACTCCGGATTCGAGAAGAAGAAGGAAGGGCGGGTGGGAAAAGAAAACAACTAAGGATTGAACTCAAAGATGAACAGGCTCGAGTCAACTTGACGAGAGATGCACCGGACAAAAGAAGATGGACAACTCACGAAACTAACCACGTGATCCTAAAGAAAATTTTGAACAAGAAGAGGAGTAATTCAAAACACCTACGTCAAGATTTCTCACCAGGGCGACGAAGGGGCTGAGGAGTAAAAAGAATTCCTACTCTCCAAAATAACTAGACTCCGAAAATAGTTTTCTTCTAGACTCAACAACGGCCAAACTACACGATCAATCAAGGGGGGCTCCTAGGGTCGGTCAAGGCTCTGATACCAACTTGTCACGCCCAATATGCGACCCTATCCAAAAGGAACTCGAAGGTCCCACCAAGGATAGACCCGCATATTGAAACGTTTTTGCAAGGTGGATATCATTACATCAACATTACATAATAGATGGGGATACATACAAGAGGCATACAATGCCACATGAATACAACAATACATCATACATAAGACCAATATCCAACTACAGATGAAACACAAATAGAAACTCAAATGACATCCACCCTGCTAGCCCAGGCTGCCGACCTGGAACCTAACCCCTGATCGAAGAGGAAGCAGAAGAAGAACTCCAAAACAAGTAAACATCGCTCTTGCGTCATGATCATCGCATAACCTGTACCTGCAACTGATGTTGTAGTAATCTGTGAGCCACGAGGACTCAGCAATCCCATTACCATGGGTATCAAGACTAGCAAAGCTTAATGGGAAAGGAAGGGGTAAAGTGGTGAGGTTGCAGCAGCGGCTAAGCATATATGGTGGCTAACATACGCAAATGAGAGCGAGAAGAGAAACAAAGGAACGGTCGTGAAGCTAGCAATGATCAAGAGGTGATCCTTAACTCCTACTTACGTCAAACATAACCCAAAGACCGTGTTCACTTCCCGGACTCCGCCGAGAAGAGACCATCACGGCTACACACGCGGTTGATGCGTTTTAATTCGGATCTGGTGTCAAGTTATCTACAACCGGACATTAACAAATTCCCATCTGCCACATAACCGTGGGCACGGCTCTCGAAAGTTTATAAACCTGCAGGGGTATCCCAACTTAGCCCATGATAAGCTCTCGCGATCAACGAAGGATATACCTTCTCCCAGGAAGACCCGATCAGTCTCGGAATCCCGGTTTACAAGACATTTCGACAATGGTAAAACAAGACCAGCAAGACCGCCCGATGTGCCGACAAATCCCGATAGGAGCTGCACATATCTCGTTCTCAGGGCACACCGGATGAGCCAGACATCGGGTTGGCATAGACCCTGGTTGCCCAGGGGGCGCCGGACATCGCTCGGTTTGGACCAACACTTAGACAAGCATTGGCCCGGGGGGGCTAAAATAAAGATGACCCTCGAGAGAGCGACTCCCGAGGGAAAAGTAGGTGGTGGTGAGGCAAATGGTAAAACCAAGGTTGGGCCTTGCTAGAGGAGTTTTATTCAAAGCGAACTGTCAAGGGGGTCCCATAAATCACCCGACCGCGTAAGGAACGCAAAATCCGGGAACATAACTCCGGTATGACGGAAACTAGGGCGGCAAGAGTGGAAAAAAACACCAGGCATAAGGCCGAGCCTTCCACCCTTTACCAAGTATATAGATGCATTAATAATATAAGAGATATTGTGATATCCCAACATAACCCTGTCCACCATGGAGAAATCTTCAACTTCACCTGCAACTAACAACGCTATAAGAGGGGCTGAGCAAAGCGGTAACATAGCCAAGCAACGGTTTGCTAGGAAGGGTGTCAAAGGTTAGAGGTTCATGGCAATTTGGGAGGCTTGAAGAGCAAATGATAGGTAACGCAGCAAAGCTATAGAACGAAGCAACTAGCAAAGGAATGATAGTAGTGAGATCCAAGGTAGCGGTCATCTTGCCTGAAATCCCGCAAGGAAGAAGAACGAGTCCATGAAGAAGATGAAGCCACGAAGACGAACCAAGCGTAGACGAACGAATCCTCACGATCGCAACGAAACGGGAACTATCGAGAAGAAGCACACAACATGGTAAACACACCACACATAGGCAAGACATGATGCACAACAAGCATGATGCATGACATAGCTACATGAAGCTACTCATGGCAAGATATGATGCAAAACAAGAACAACACATCAAGGCAAGTTTAAATGAGGCCGGAAACAACATATAACAATTCCGGTAAGTCCTCATATGCACATTTCGAAATTGGTCCAGATCTGAATAAACATTATGTTGAAGTTGTTAAACAGCCAATTAAGATGCACCAAGATGATCTACACGGGATTCTAGTCAAGTTACACATAAAGTTCATTAGATTCGGAGCTACGGTCTAGAAGATATGAGCTAAACAAGTTAAACATGGCATTGATGCAAAATGCATACAAACATCAAGCAAACACCTCAAAACAAGGATGAAACATGACAATATGAAGCTACATGCAAAATCAAGCAAGTTTCATATAGAGCACACTCAAAACAGAGCAACGGTGCAACACATACACTATACAAGTCATAGCAACAATATGTCCATAACAGCAAGTAGGCATATTGCAAGCATCAAAACAACAAGCTACAGCACCTCAACAAGAAAACAAAAGGCATGGACATGATGTACAGGTAAAGCATAACAAAACATGAACACTGAGCTATCTCTAGAAATCACTAGAACAAGCTCAAACACACATGGGAAGATTGCAAATAATAACAGTTTCAGGCTTAGCAGAAATAACATCAAGTTGCAATGTTTAGAACTATCAAACAACATGTTACAGGAAACTATCATGGCAAACAAAGGCATGGCATGAATCTACTAATTGCATAGAACAAAAGACCCTTACTGACCATGAACCAAAAAGGCACAGAAAATATGATGGCACCCATCTAAACATGGCAAGTTATATGACAGATTCATACATGGCAGGAACAACAATAAGTAGGCATGTTGGTGAGCTTGAACCACTCACTACAGAGCAATACATGGCATGGCAAGGCAACCAACAGTAATAAGACATGTTTATGGAGCTAATAATGGCTAGAGCAAGTTCATAGGGTACATGGTTCACTAGCAAAACACATGGCCAAAACTGAACTTCATGTTAACAGGCTGACAGCAACATCATTTAGCAACTTTGGAGCAAGATATGAACAATCTACAGCAAGCTATAAATACAACCATGGGCATGAATGGATAGCTCATAACCATATGTTCAAAAGATGCTTATTCAAGTATCTCAAAATAAGCATGGATCTCTTTGTAGCATCAAGTTTACATGGCATCACGAAATAACAGAATCAGCCTAGCAAAACAATGCAGACAAGTACCCTACTTAGCAAGCTCGATGCACTCAGCACACAAATCACAAAAATACATGGATAGCACCTCTGGAAAGATGGCATGGCATACATCAAAACACATGTAGACATCAACCTCATAGGATGCACACATCAATCATGGCAAAAATGACAAAAGAGCAAGTTATAACAGGTTTATTGATTAACAAACAACATGCACTCTTCCAACAGCATTTCGGGCATCAAGATGAACTCAAATGAACATGATGAAATGGAATGAAATGAAGTACTCGTTGAGGCAAACAATTTGACATATTACACGCATGAAACGGAGCAGTATGCAGAGAGTTATGATGCGATGAACATGGCATGATAATGTCACAGATTCGGGGACGGCGAAAATCTCACCACGTGGGAAAAGTGGACGTTGGGGTTCCGAGGACGAGCCGGTGCAGCGGGGCCGTTTTGTTGGCGGGTTAGGGCTGGATCCGGACGAGACCATCCGGCGCGAGGCAGCGATAACGGCGGCGGCGGTGCCGGACCTCCGCGAGGCGCGAAGAAGAGGCGGGGCCGCGAGTGGCGGATCCATCGGGCCCGGCCGATTCTGGCCGTGGCGGGCTCAGCGGCTCGGCGAGGCACGGAGCCAGCGGTGGTGCATCGGCGGTGGGGCAAAGGGCTGAGGCGGCGGCGCCGAGCTCGGCGATCATGGCGCGAGTCCGGCGGGCCTTGGGTCGGCAGTATGATGGCAGACGCCGGGCAAGCGGGTGGCGGAGGCAAGGTCGGGCGGCGGCGGCGAGGTCGCCGCGCCAGCGGGCGAGGTCGCCGGAGGAGCAGGGGTGCGCCGGCGAGGTTGCGCCACCGGCAAGGGGCGCAGCGGCGGATCCGGGCCGAGCGGGCGGCGGCGGATGGGCTCAAAGCGGGCCCGCTGATGGGCTCATGGCCGGGCGGCGGTGGGAGAGAGAGAGGTGACGTGGCGCTCGGGATTGGCTGGAGGGCGGCGTGCTGGCTTTGTCCGCGCGAGACGGACATGTCCGCGCTGACACGGTGGGGAATTTGCTAGGGTTAGGGTAGAATGACCCGAAAATTTCAGGGGAGGTCTAGGTTTATAGGTAGAGGGAGCTAGGAGAGTCCAAATGGGGAGCGGTTTTCGGCCACGCGATCGCGATCGAACGACCGAGAGCATGGAAGAGGCTAAGATGGGTTTTGGGCCACTTTGGAAGGGGTGTTGGGCTGCACACAAAAGAGGCCTTTGCGGTTACCCGGTTAACCGTTGGAGTACCAAACGACCTCCAAATGGCACGAAACTTGATAGGAGGTCTACCGGTGCTATACCAAGGCCGCTTGGCAAGACTCGGTCCATTCCGAGAAAGTTTAACACCCGCTCACAACGAGAGACGAAAAGGGGACGCCGGAGGGCATATGAGTGGTGGATTGCAAAACGGACAACGGGGAAAATGCTCTGATGCATGAGACGAACATGTATGCAAAATGAAATGCACATGATGACATGATGAAATGCAACACGCAAGCAAATAATATGGCAACGACGGCGAATAGCTGGCAGACACCTGGCGCATCGAATCCGGGGCGGTACAGGGCCGCTCACACGACCTTCTCTTCCACCGCAACGGGACTTATCCCCCGATGCACCCGTCTACCGTCGCAGATCTGCTTCAACGCCACCGACAGCCATCGCACCCCCGATGCCTACACGGCGCCGCAAAAGAGGTGGTACTTCATATCTCCTCAACTTTTTGATCTCAACCAGAAAATAGATCTTAACTTGGTTACTCTACTTTCTTTTCAGCTCTTAGAATTTAGTTCTTAGTTCGAAGCAAACAATGGATGCTAAATATCGTTTCTCCGGTTTGCAGCTTCAAATCTGCCATGGCACAGCCATAATACGGTTTAATTGATCAAGTTGGTTCCGTGGTGGTTTCTTTAATAGAAATCGGAGGGGAAACCCTTTTTTGCTAAAAAAATATGCTTAGAGTTTCCCCCTTTTATGATCACTATACGATCAGAATACGTGCTTCGTGTCATAATAACACTACTCCACGCATCAAGCTAAACAAGCTTAGATGTTCAAATACGAATCTGATATTATTAAAATAGAGTTGTTTAATTGGTCAGCTAAATGTTCCTAAATTAGTTTCGAAAATGCATGTTCGCCGCTCGGGTGTGTATCTCTACAGGGTGCCCACGGTGGGCCGGCCCACCCTAGGATTTTGGGTCATCCCAGGCCCCGATTCCCCTCATTACTGCAAGGGCCGATCTCTACTCGCCTCAGCCCTTTGCCTCGCTTGGCGACTTGCCGTCCCCGGACGGCATGACTCTAGGAGGAGACGCCGGACTAACAGGAGGCCATGAGCCGCTCACCCAACAGCATCACCGCTGCCCGGGCGCGCCGCCGTGCCTACCTTCCCAGTCCGTTCAGGGCTCAGGCGTGCAGGACCCTCCAAGCTAACCCGATTTATCCTGAGATATGTCCTCAACACCCAGCAGCCACTCCTCATCACCCATTTTCTAATTGATTCATTACTCATTAGGCAGGACTGTCATTAGGGTTTGTTGTGTGCTCAGTGCTACCTACACTTAATGGTTCAGATGTATTTCGGTAATATTTAGTGCCTCTAAAGTTCACAGGGTTTTCAAAATTCCGGCCCTCAGAACAGAAACTAGTCATTTTGGATTGTTGGTCGTAGTAACATTGACCCAGATTACTACTGCAAGCCAGGTTTGTTGACAATTTTACTTGTCTTTCTTACTCATTCGATATAATATCCAATTATTCACGTCGATTAGTTGCAAACGATAAGTGCTAGACAAACTTCTTCATTCAGATTTTGGACGGTCTCTTACTGCAGTTACAATTCTGCATACTTGTCCTAATAAGCTCACAAGTAAATGATTGATTCACTACATATATGCTTGCCTTGTCATATTTGTTGTCAATATTATTTTAGGGTGGACCACCCTGTTTCTAAATACTGGAACCATAGACCTGAGTGAATAGTATTTCTCTATGTTATCTCTTCCATCATGTGTGGGTAATGAACACTGCATTGTATAGAAAGAAAGTGTCATTTCCATCGTTTACATAGGTTTCGATCTTTTACATGGAATACAATCGGCCTACTTGCTTTGTGTCGCACTACCAACACTCCACCCTTGAAGCTAAACATTACGCCACTCATAATTGCTTAGTTTATTTGTTCAAATACGAATTTCATATGATTCTAATGTTCCTACTTCAGTTTTGAAATGTGTGCCTGCCTGTTATAGAGACATAAGGGGTTTGTATTTCTTTGTGTGGTCTGGTCAGCACGGTTGGGGTGGTGAACTTTGCATATGCAGGGGTTTATAGGGAGACACTCTCCGAGTTGAATCTGCAATGCATTCCATAGATAATCTGACTAACTTTTATGTTTTCATGAATCTCAGAATCTGAACAGCATCATAATGATTATGAGCTTGCGCGCATGAAAAGAATAAAGCAGAACAATGGCATGGCTATCAAACTTGGCATTAAGGGACTGAAATCAAGTCTGGATGCAATGCAATGCAAACGCTCTCCACCTACAGATTCATGCTCAGAATATGATCCTAACAGTGATTCTGAGCTAGAGGGAGACCTAAGTCAATGTAGCTCCCTAATGGAGGAGTCAGAGGAAGATGCCCTATCTTATTCGCCCATCAAGGTACTTGCTCTAACTTTCCAAGGTTACATTGCTCGCACATATCTTGCAACTGATGCTTTGCATTGCTTCTACTTTGTTGAACTAACATTAGCTTAGTTTACACATCGTGTATGTGAATACGCCCTTCCTATCCATTTTTAGTACATATTCCATCTGTCATCATACCATATTTATCGATTCAAATGTTCTTCTTGTGTATCAAAGTTCAAAACGAAGAGGGCGATTGCTGATCGTGGAGGAGCACAAGCAAAGTATTTGGAAAAGGTAGTGGCACCTAATAAATCAAATAGCCCATTAGGTGTAGTTGCAATATCACCGACCCACAAAATATCCCAACTCTAGCAGACTCTAGCCCTACTACACTGGTCATTTCTGATGCCCCAACTCAGCAGACCCCAACTGCAGCAAACAATATGATTATGCCAGTTGACATAGCACTAGTTGTACGATGCAAAACCCCCATTCCAGCAAAGAGTATGCCAAATCCAGTTGCCAAATCCCTTTTCGAACCAGAGAGAGCCCCAATTGCAGCAAATAGGACCCCTGTTCCATTTCTTCCCAGTTTAGAAGACAAAGCTTATGTTGTTGTCAGGAACTTTGTGCGCATCTTTCCTTCATGGAAAGATTATACCGCAGACACAGAACAATTTCCAGTCTTCCTCCGCAACTTACGCATAAGTAATGTACTAATGTTATTCATGGTCATTACTGCATATGTTTCTGCTGACAGAAGACACAAGACTTCATTCTTTTAAATAGGCGAGGAGCAAACTGGATTGTGATGACGAGCAAGAGTTGGTTGCGCTTTTCAAGCACTCGTTGATGAAGTATAGTTCCTACCTGAGCCAAGCGCACTTCGATGGCAAGCCTCTGAATGAAATTTCTGTAAAGTCTCCGGTGCTACATTTATCCTACGGTGACTGGAATAATCTTGTTACACATTGGTCTCGACTGCAGCGTAAGGTACTGTCTATGATATCACATCACAATTTGAACTACATTTCTGCATTTGCCTTAATGTCTCACTTGTACGAAAACTATTAGCAGAAGAACATTCATTCTCAAGGGACCACAGAATCCCACAACTATACTGCACACTGCATTGCTCTTGTGAGTACCTCTTGCCCTGTATGACCATACTTACTTTCATAACTGTTTGATTATGTAGCATCACTGCACATGTTAGCCTCGTAATCGTCCATTTGGTGGACATTATAAGATCCGTATGGACTCTTACACAAATTTAGAATCAACCCAATGCTTTTGAAGAGGTTTAGCTCTGCAGTCCTCTTGTAAGGACTGAACATGGTCTATCACTGTACTTACATTAGCAACTACTCCCTCCGTCCCATAATATAAGAACGTTTTGTACAGTACATGTAACGCCCCGGATCCGATGCGCCAGCTGTCTGCCAGTTATTCGCCGTCGTTGCCATGTCATTTGCTTGCGTGTTGCATTTTGCCATGTCATCATCTGCATTTCATCTGCATGTTTTTCAAAACTTGCATCCGTTCGGGTTCCGTCGGTTCTCTCATTGTCCGTTCGAGCGGACACTCTCGCACGCGCCTGCGGCACCTCCGAAATATTATTTTATAAGTGGCATAAAAATGTTCTCGGAATGGGTTGCAACTTGTCGTGCGGTCTTATTATAGTGTAGACAGACCGCCTGCCAAGTTTCTTCGCATTCGAGTCCATTTGATAGCCCGTTAAATATAAGCGGTACGCTTGCGGTATCTTCGTCGGACGTTTTTGGTCTCCGAAAACCGTGCGGGCCGCACTTCTTCCCCTCTTTTCTCAGCCCGAGGCCCTCTACACAGCCCACCTGCAGCCACCTAGTCCCCCTCTCTGTCCGGAGCGCACGATTGCGATCCGAGGGGCCGGAAACCCCTCCTAAACCCCTAGAGACTAAACCCTAGCCCCCTTTCCTATTTAAACCCCCCTCCTTCCAAATCTGGTCGTCCTACCCCCCTCCTCCTCTTTTTCCGCGCCCCCTACCCGCAGCCACCACCTCCTCCCACCTCGGGGGCCGCGCCGCCGCCTTCCCCCTCCAAATCCGGCGCCCTCCAGCCCACCTCCGCCACGTGGCACGTCCTGAGCGGTCAGCCGCTGCCCGGCCATCGCTCCCCGCCAACCAGGGATCGCCATGCGGCCTCCCAGCGCCACCCTGGCGTTCCCCTCGCCGCAGCCCGTCCAGGCCCGGGGAGGGCCCACCAAGCCCATCGGGGCCCGTCCCCGAGCCCGTGCCCCTGTGCCTCGTCGATCCAGGGAGGAGAGGTGCTCCTCCGTTTGCCTCGCCGCCGACCGCATCGCTCCGTCGTGCCTCGCGTCCTCCGCGCGCTGCGCCCAGCACCTCCGCCTCAGGTCGCCGGCCACCTCGCCATCCTCCTCCCGTTCCTCCCCATCTTCCCCCGCTCTCTAATCCCCACCGGCTCCTTCCTCCCGCAGGTAACCACCATCACCGCCGGAGATGCTGCGGCAGCGCCTCCATGGCCTCCGCCGCCGGATCCAGCCGGAATGGTTCCGCCGCGGCCGGATCTGCCGTCCCCGCTGCCGGATCGGACCCCTCCGCGCTCTTCACCGTCGCCGGAGTGGCCCTCCACCACCGCCGCCATGCCCTGCTCCAGGACGAGCAGAGGAGCTGCTCGTCCTGCTCGCACCACCATGTAGGCCCAGCCCAGCTCCAACCGGCCACGTGAGCCCCTCCCCGTGAGGCCTTGCCGCCGGCCCAGCTCGGCCTGCCCCGGCCTGCCTCCACACCGACCTGGGCCTGGCCCAGGGTGAGCAGCCCCTCCAGATCCATTCCCCTGTGCACTAACAGGCCACTTAGTTTCAGCCCGTTCTGTTTTTTCCCTGCTACTGCGATTTTAACATTATCCGGTGAATTACTGTTTTACAGAAAAACCCTTCATGATCATGCATTTAATAACTCACAGATGGTGCATCGGTTTAAAATGATTCAAATATGTAAAATGCTTAGTTTTTCATCTAGTTTCATAATATGCCACTTTCATCCATGTTTAAACTGCTTAAAATGATGTTTGTTTAAATTTGCTTAAATGCCATGCTAAAATGATTTAATTCATAATTAAATAACCATAGCTCGGTTTTAAATGTTCTTTATATGTAAATGGGGTGGAAAAATGCCGAGATTAACATGGTCCACTTTATTTTCCTATTTAACAATTTTAAAATATGTTTTAGGGCAGAACAGTAGCAAATTCATAAATTGCATATGGGGTTTTTCCGGAAATGTTGTTTGTTCTTCCGGCCTCATTTAAACTTGCCTAGTTAGGTAGTTTTCTTATGCTTCACCTCTTGCCATGTTTAACAACATTTAATATTGTTGTGTACCTAAACGAGAGTGAACTAAATAACTCGGATGTGGTGTTTCGTCAATATGCAACTCGTTGCATATTGAGCTCCACTTAACTTGTAGTTTTGTGTGTTGCACTTTGCCATGCCATGCCTCATTAAACCGGACATGCATCATACTTGATTGTGCATCATGCCATGATTATGCTTGTGTGTTTACCATGTTGTTTGTTTCTTTCCAGTTTGCTTCTCTCGTTAGCTTCGGTTTCATTCCGGAGTTGTGAGGATTCGTTCGACTACGACCGTTTATCTTCTTCATGGACTCGTTCTTCTTCCTAGCGGGATTTCAGGCAAGATGACCGCTACCCTGGATCTCACTACTATCATTGCTATGCTAGTTGCTTTGTTCTATCACTATGCTGCGCTACCTATTACCTGTTTGTCAAGCCATCCCAACTTGCCATGAACCTAACCTTTGACACCTTTCCTATGCAAACCACTGTTTGGCTATGTTACCGCTTTGCTCAGCCCCTCTTATAGCGTTGCTAGTTGCAGGTGAAGTTGAAGATTTCTCCATGGTGGACAAGATTTTGGTTGGGATATCACAATATCTCTTATATTATTAATGCATCTATATATTTGGTAAAGGGTGGAAGGCTCGGCCTTATGCCCAGTGTTTTGTTCCACTCTTGCCGCCCTAGTTTCCGTCATACGGTGTTATGTTCCCGGATTTTGCGTTCCTAACGCGGTCGGGTGATTTATGGGACCCCCGACGGTTCGCTTTGAATAAAACTTGTCCAAAGAAGGCCCAACCTTGGTTTTACCATTTGCCTCACCACCACCTATACCCTTCCCTTGGGTCGGCCAACCCAAGGGTCATCTTTATTTAGCCCCCAGTGCCGGTGCTTGTCTAAGTGTTGGTCCGAACCGATTAGATCGGGGCCCCTCGGGAAACTTCGGGTCTGGTTTTACTCGAGGATGTCTCATCCGGTGTTGCCTCGAGAGCGAGATATGTGCAGCTCCTATCGGGATTGTCGGCGCATCAGGCGGCTTTGCTGGACTTGTTTTACCATTGTCGAAATGTCTTGATGTACCGGGATACCGAGTCTGATCGGAGTGTCTTGGGAGAAGGTCTATTCCTTTGTTGAACGCGAGAGCTTGTCATGGGCTAAGTTGGGACACCCCTGTAGGGTTTAAACTTTCGAGAGCCGTGCCCGCGGTTATGTGGCAGATGGGAATTTGTTAATGTCCGGTTGTAGATAACTTGACACCAGATCCGAATTAAAATGCATCAACCGAGTGTGTAGCCGTGATGGTCTCTTCTCGGCGGAGTCCGGGAAGTGAACACGGTCTTTGGGTTATGATTGACGTAAGTAGGAGTTCAGGATCACCTCTTGATCATTGCTAGCTTCACGACCGTTCCGCTTGTTCTCTTCTCGCTCTTATTTGCGTATGTTAGCCACCATATCATGCTTAGTCGCTGCTGCAACCTCACCACTTTACCCCTTCCTTACCCATTAAGCTTTGCTAGTCTTGATACCCATGGTAATGGGATTCTTTGAGTCCTCGTGGCTCACGGATACTTCAAAACCAGTTTGCGGTGCCTATATTACCGGCGGTGACGCAACCAAGCTCAAGGAGGAGCTCGATGAAGATCTTGCCCTTTGTGTTGTTTCGTTCTAGTTGATCAGTAGTGGAGCCCAGTTGGGGTCGATCGGGGACCTTTGTCGCATTTGGGGTTCTTCTTTTATTTTGGTTCCGTAGTCGGACCTTGATTGTATCTGGATGATGTAATGCTTTATTCATGTTTTTGTGTGAAGTGGCGATTGTAAGCCAACTATGTATCTCTTTCCTTATGTAATACATGGGTTGTGTGAAGATTACCTCACTTGCGACATTGCTTTCAATGCGGTTATGCCTCTAAGTCGTGCTTCGACACGTGGGAGATATAGCCGCATCGAGGCGCTAAGTTGGTAATCGAGCCTTCCCGACCTTAGGAGCCCCTTTGCTTGATCGTTTTTAGCGGCGAGTTGTGTCTAGAAAAATGTTTTGAGTCATTTAGGATTATATATATCGGAGAGTTAGAATTCTTTTTACTCCTCGGTCCCTTAAATCGCTCTGGTGAGGTCTCTGACGAGAGTTTTGACTCTTCTCTTCTCAAATTTCACTAAAAAATTTTAGGATCACGCGGGTATCTTGGAATCGTTCGATGGTTTTATGATGACAACATTGTCTTGGTGCCTCCCGTCGGCGGGGGTTTAGTGGAGGTGTCCGGGAGTTGAGCTCGAGGTGTTGTCGTCATAATTTTATCATTGCAGTTCTGGAATACCGAGTTTAGTACCGACATCGAAAATCTCTTTTATGCGGTTGTTGGTGAGATAACCCGATAACCCGATCTTGAGGTGAGTACGGAGTATTGCCATGACTCGTATAACGGATGCTTTTGAAGGTTGAGGTACACGATTTCGAAGGTTTCTTGGTTATGTGTTGACGGATGGATCTGACTTGGATGTAGGTATTGTTAGTTTGGGTGAGATATATTGCTTCCCCTGTATCCCCAACACCAGATTGCATAACCAGAAAGTTTCGGGAGTTTTATAGGTGGGAATTCAAGTAACTCCTAGTATATCTTTCCGACAGATGCATGATATGGGATTGGGTAAATCTCTATCATATGTGTTTGTTCCGGCTTATTCTGCAAGCCAGTCCTTTGTTTTTGTTTTGAGTTGTGGTATTCGAGTTGCTTCAATGTCAAATGTTGAATCCATACTTTTCCTAAACGGTGTTCTCATATTGCTATGTGAATATTAATCCTTTTTGATCATCGAGATTGTCATGTCAATTCTTTTCCAACCAGTGCGCTTCTCTTCGAGATGATCCCATCATTCTCCCCATCCGCAAGATCAATTCTAAGTTTTCTCAACGGTGTTTCTTTCGTTCATCCCAAGTTGTCTTTGTTTTTCCCCACCCTCCCACCCTTTTCTTCAAGGACTCATTTATTTTAATCAAGTATCCATTTATTCATGTGAAGTCACTTCACTCTTTTCCGTCAATGTTCTTACCCGGTGGTTCTCAAGAAGATGTTCTACTAGTTCGTCATTCCTCATTCATTTCTCTTCTCCGGTGGATTCAAGTCAAGTTTTGTTGATCATACCTTTTTCCTCATTTCAATGCTTTCTCATACCGGTGCACCTCATTATCATTCTACTGCTCGCTATTTGTTATTCGGGAGTGCTCAAGATATCTCGAAGATTCGTGTTTCCACTCTGCATTCGTTCAAGCTCTTTCGAGATTGGTATCTCATTCAAGTCATTTAATTCAACCGGTGCAACATCTCTTTTAAATCTTTTCAACGGAGTTCTTTTGAGTGGGCCCTAACCCACAGGTCTTTTCCCAGGATCTTACCTGACTCTTCTATTTTCCCAGAGCTATCATAAATTCTTCTCCAAGTTTGACGTAAGAATGAGTTATCATCTGTCAAATGCTTTTCTCCAAGATCTTTCAAATTCTTTTCATAGTTGGCTCAACCTCTTCGCTTTTGATTCTCCCGGTGTGCCTCAATAATTCATGGTGGTGTTTCTTGTCGTCATTCTCGGATTTTGAAAACCGAAGAAGAGTTCCTCTTAAATCCTTACCCGTTGTTCCAAAGAGGCGTAGATCAAGCTTGATGCCATCCTCTCATAATTGTTTTCGATTGAGACAACTCTTTTCTTACCATCCGGAGCATTTCATGAGTTGTTTCCATTTCTTTCCTCCGAAGGCCATCATGACATAATTCTTTATTCTCAGCGTGTAGCTATCGTTCTCCAAATCTTACCGGTGATTCGTTCAAATATCCTTTAATCAGTTCATGATCTCTTCATTCTCTTGTATCTAAATTCTGTCAAGTATCTTCATTCGTTTTCCAATTCTTCCCGGTGAATTGTGGCTTTGCTACGTTCATTTTCAATTCTTACGGTGGTTCGTTCAAGATTTCACCTCTTTCGTTATCATTTAGTTCATTCGTTCTTTCCAATCCTACCGGTGGTTCGTTGAAGACCTTCCCAAGCTTGCGCCATATCTATCTTAATCCTTTCTACGAGAATAAGTGGCCTGCCAAATCCATTGTGGGTCATCAATTTAATTGATGAGGGATAAGCATAATGTAATTCTTATTCTTGTTTCATCGAGTAAATTCAATTCCTTATTCCGGAGGTTCATCAAAAATTCTTGGTTTCAATTGCTCATCCTTTTTTTTCGGAGTTCCAAGTTCTCTCGGTTATATAATCGCGAAGCTCCATCTAAATCATTGCAAGGCTTCACCTTGTGTTTTCAACTTCTCTTTCTTTTCATCATCCTCCTATTACCGGAGTTCTTCATGGAGGCTCTAAATGGTGGGTCGTCAAGGATTCTTTTCATTCTTCAATTGTTCTTCAAGATTTCGCTCGAAGTTATGATCTGCCAAGCTATACTAAAAATTAAACAGGGTGCCCAACACTTGTTTTGTTTTGAGAAGCTCAAGCATTCTCCGTCTTGCATTCCAAAGTGCAATTCCTTCTATCTTATCTTTTGAGATGGTGTTATGTCACTCTTGACAATTTCCTTCATGTTTCATGATTCATATTGTTGTCAAGAATGAGGTATTTTAAATCCATCAGTCTCTTCATTGGAGTTATCTTGGGTTATATTTCACCTAAAGCTTTCCCTAAGGATTGTTGCTATTTATAGTGCTTATAGATGACCCAAGTTCTTCATTTGTCCTCCCGGTGAAATAAGTTTCTCGTCTCCTTGTTGATATCAATCCAATCATTTGTTTCCGTTGGTGGCAGATGCTCACCTCATAATTTTGAGATGTTTTCATAAGCCCGCTACAAGCTTATTCGTTTCATTGTTGGTTTTCCAACAACCCCGTTTTAACCTTCTTGGAAGGGTGCTTTCCGAGCTCATTTGTGGCAGAAGTTTGCTTTTTCTCCTACATTCTGTTATTCCAGTGATCTATCTTCTATTCTTTTGCTCCAGAGGCATTGTGATGTTATGTTCTTCACCCATCACCTCATTTTGTCAAGATCATGTTATTTTCTTGCTTATCCATTTAACCGGAGTGTTGTATCATCTCTTCAATATCTTTTCATCTCATCAAGTTTTTCTTCTCTTTTCTACCGGAGTGCTGTCCAAATTCTGTCATTCTTGTTCCTTGGCTATCTCATTATACCGAGGTGGTCATATTCTATTCGTTCATGAAACTCTTGATTCATGTCTTTGCAACCTTCAAGTTATCGTAATACCCCTTGTCCCTCTTTTCTAACGGGTTGTTTGCAATCTCGTTCATCTCTGTTGTACTCTTTCTTTTAAATTGCTCAACCTCTCAAGGTTCTTTGGTTTCACTCATTGGTCAAAGAAGCAACTTAGTTTTACCTTTTCTCTTCCTCTTCTGTTTTCCCTCCGGTGCCATCCTAGATCTTGGGACGAGATCCTCTCGTAGTGGTGGAGTGTTGTAACGCCCCAGATCTGATGCGCCAGCTGTCTGCCAGTTATTCGCCGTCGTTGCCATGTCATTTGCTTGCGTGTTGCATTTTGCCATGTCATCATCTGCATTTCATCTGCATGTTTTTCAAAACTTGCATCCGTTCGGGTTCCGTCGGTTCTCTCCGTTGTCCGTTCTGAGCCAGACACTCTTGCACGCGCCCGCGGCACCTCCGAAATATTATTTTATAAGTGGCATAAAAATGTTCTCGAAATGGGTTGCAACTTGTCGTGCGGTCTTATTATTGTGTAGACAGACCACCTGCCAAGTTTCTTCGCATTCGGAGTCCATTTGATAGCCCAACCGTTAAATATAGCGGTACCGCTGCCGGTATCTTCGTCGGACGTTTTCGGTCTCCGAAAACCGTGCGGGCCGCACTTCTTCCCCTCTCTTCTCAGCTCGAGGCCATCTACACAGCCCACCTGCAGCCACCTAGTCCCCCTCTCTGTCCGGAGCGCACGATTGCGATCCGAGGGGCCGGAAACCCCTCCTAAACCCCTAGAGAGTGAACCCTAGCCCCCTTTCCTATTTAAACCCCCTCCTTCCAAATCTGGTCGTCCTACCCCCCCTCCTCCTCTTTTTCCGCGCCCCCTACCCGCAGCCACCACCTCCTCCCACCTCGGGGGCGCGCCGCCGCCTTCTCCCTCCAAATCCGGCGCCCTCCAGCCCACCTCCGCCACGTGGCACGTCCTGAGCGGTCAGCCGCCGCCCGGCCATCGCTCCCCGCCAACCAGGGATCGCCATGCGGCCTCCCAGCACCACCCTGGCGTTCCCCTCGCCGCAGCCCGTCCAGGCCCGGGGAGGGCCCGCCAAGCCCATCGGGGCCCGTCCCCGAGCCCGTGCCCCTGTGCCTCGTCGATCCAGGGAGGAGAGGTGCTCCTCCCGTTCGGCTCGCCGCCGACCGCATCGCTCCGCCGTGCCTCGCATCCGCCGCGCGCCGCGCCCAGCACCTCCGCCTCAGGTCGCCGGCCACCTCGCCGTCCTCCTCCCGTTCCTCCCCATCTTCCCCCGCTCTCTAATCCCCACCGGCTCCTTCCTCCCGCAGGTAACCACCTTCACCGCCGGAGATGCTGCTGCAGCGCCTCCATGGCCTCCGCCGCAGGAACCGGCCGGCATGGTTCCGCCGCGGCCGGATCTGCCGTCCCCACTGCCGGATCGGACCCCTCCGCGCTCTTCACCGTCGCCGGAGTGGCCCTCCACCGCCGCCGCCATGCCCTGCTCCAGGACGAGCAGAGGAGCTGCTCGTCCCGCTCGCACCACCATGTAGGCCCAGCCCAGCTCCAACCGGCCACGTGAGCCCCTCCCCGCGAGGCCTTGCCGCCGGCCCAGCTCGGCCTGCCCCGGCCTGCCTCCACACCGACCTGGGCTTGGCCCAGGGTGAGCAGCCCCTCTAGATCAATTCCCCTATGCACTAACAGGCCATTTAGTTTCAGCCCGTTCTGTTTTTTCCCTGCTACTGCGATTTTAACATTATCCGGTGAATTACTGTTTTACAGAAAAACCCTTCATGATCATGCATTTAATAACTCACAGATGGTGCATCGGTTTAAAATGATTCAAATATGTAAAATGCTTAGTTTTTCATCTAGTTTCATAATATGCCACTTTCATCCATGTTTAAACTGCTTAAAATGATGTTTGTTTAAATTTGCTTAAATGCCATGCTAAAATGATTAAATTCATAACTAAATAACCGTAGCTCGGTTTTAAATGTTCTTTATATGTAAATGGGGTGGAAAAATGCCTAGATTAACATGGTCCACTTTATTTTCCTGTTTAACAACTTTAAAATATGTTTTAGGGCAGAACAGTAGCAAATTCATAAATTGCATATGGGGTTTTTCCGGAAATGTTGTTTGTTCTTCCGGCCACATTTAAACTTGCCTAGTTAGGTAGTTTTCTTATGCTTCACCTCTTGCCATGTTTAACAACATTTAATATTGTTGTGTACCTAAACGAGAGTGAACTAAATAACTCGGATGTGGTGCTTCGTCCATATGCAACTCGTTGCATATTGAGCTCCACTTTACTTGTAGTTTTGTGTGTTGCACTTTGCCATGCCATGCCTCATTAAACCGGACATGCATCATACTTGATTGTGCATCATGCCATGATTATGCTTGTGTGTTTACCATGTTGTTTGTTTCTTTCCGGTTTGCTTCTCTCGTTAGCTTCGGTTTCGTTCCGGAGTTGTGAGGATTCGTTCGACTACGACCGTTTGTCTTCTTCATGGACTCGTTCTTCTTCCTAGCGGGATTTCAGGCAAGATGACCGCTACCCTGGATCTCACTACTATCATTGCTATGCTAGTTGATTCGTTCTATCGCTATGCTGCGCTACCTATTACCTGTTTGTCAAGCCATCCCAACTTGCCATGAACCTCTAACCTTTGACACCTTTCCTATGCAAACCACTGTTTGGCTATGTTACCGCTTTGCTCAGCCCCTCTTATAGCGTTTCTAGTTGCAGGTGAAGTTGGAGATTTCCCCATGGTGGACAGGATTTTGGTTGGGATATCACAATATCTCTTATATTATTAATGCATCTATATATTTGGTAAAGGGTGGAAGGCTCGGCCTTATGCCTGGTGTTTTGTTCCACTCATGCCGCCCTAGTTTCCGTCATACCGGTGTTATGTTCCCGGATTTTGCGTTCCTAACGCGATCGGGTGATTTATGGGACCCCGACGGTTTCGCTTTGAATAAAGTTGTCCAGCAAGGCCCAACCTTGGTTTTACCATTTGCCTCACCACCACCTATACCCTTCCTTGGGTCGGCCAACCCAAGGGTCATCTTTATTTTAGCCCCGGGCGATGCTTGTCTAAGTGCTGGTATGAACCGAGTAGATCGGGGCCCCTCGGGAAACTCGAGGTCTGGTTTTACTCGAGGATGTCTCATCGGTGTTGCCTCGAGAACGAGATATGTGCAGCTCCTATCGGGATTGTCGGCATCGGGCGGCTTTGCTGGTCTTGTTTTACCATTGTCGAAATGTCTTGATGTACCGGATACCGAGTCGATCGGAGTGTCTTGGGAGAAGGTCTATTCCTTCGTTGATCGCGAGAGCTTGTCATGGGCTAAGTTGGGACACCCCGCAGGTTTAAACTTTCGAGAGCCATGCCGCGGTTATGTGGCAGATGGGAATTTGTTAATGTCCGGTTGTAGATAACTTGACACCAGATCCAAATTAAAATGCATCAACCGAGTGTGTAGCCGTGATGGTCTCTTCTCGGCGGAGTCCGGGAAGTGAACACGGTCTTTGGGTTATGATTGTCGTAAGTAGGAGTTCAGGATCACCTCTTGATCATTGCTAGCTTCACGACCGTTCCGCTTGTTCTCTTCTCGCTCTTATTTGCATATGTTAGCCACCATATCATGCTTAGTCGCTGCTGCAACCTCACCACTTTACCCCTTCCTTACCCATTAAGCTTTGCTAGTCTTGATACCCATGGTAATGGGATTCTTTGAGTCCTCGTGGCTCACGGATACTTCAAAACCAGTTTGCGGTGCCTATATTACCGAGCGGTGGCGCAACCAAGCTCAAGGAGGAGCTCGATGAAGATCTTGCCCTTTGTGTTGTTTCGTTCTAGTTGATCGAGAGTGGAGCCCAGTTGGGGTCGATCGGGGACCTTTGTCGCATTTGGGGTTCTTCTTTTATTTTGGTTCCGTAGTCGGACCTTGATTGTATCTGGATGATGTAATGCTTTATTCATGTTTTTGTGTGAAGTGGCGATTGTAAGCCAACTATGTATCTCTTTCCCTTATGTAATACATGGGTTGTGTGAAGATTACCTCACTTGCGACATTGCTTTCAATGCGGTTATGCCTCTAAGTCGTGCTTCGACACGTGGGAGATATAGCCGCATCGAGGGCGTTACAGTACACCAGTGTTCAAAACACTCTTGTATTATGGGATGAGGGATTGGTTCATTTTGTAGCATTCTGCATCTTATCTCCCTTGCCCACCATTTACTAAAAAAGATCAGATCTATATTTAATCTTACCAACAAGTAGAATACACAGACAATGCCACTACAGAAGTGTAGCCCATTGCTCTTGCCAGTACATTTTGTCCTGTAACGCTTGTACTTCCAGGGATTGGTAGTTGATTATGTATCATCAATCTGCATCTTATCTTCATTATCCCCTATCCCTTCCAGTATTATCATATCTATAATTACTCTCTACAAAATGTAGAGTACAGGCAATGCTTATGAAGAAGATTCTGTGCTGAAATTCTTGAGTTATCCTTCCCTTGACATGGAGAAGGGCATTATAAAGCCGGTGTTAACTGTTAATGTAAGTTAGTCCTTCTAAAGCCTTTATCCTCAACTGTTGTTTAATTTGCTCATACTCCCTATCATTTACTGCTGTTTAGATTGCTGTTTCTACCAAAATGCATGTTCGTAAGAACCGTAAGTTCTAAGTTTTACTTGTAAAACCAAATTTCTTATTCATACCATGCACATTACTTAATACTCCCTATATGTATGCTTGGTTTTGTGGATCTATAATCCAGTGTGTGGTGAAGCAGCCCGCGTTTGCACCTTGTCATCTCCTGTTTTATCTTACTGATGTGGCTGATGATATGAACAACATACCATGCACATTATCCAAAATAGATACAATGATTTTCTTTGCCCTTCATCTATGCTTGTTATGTTGACAAGGTAATCCAGTAGTGTGGTGAAGCTCCCCGCATTATGAACAAGGCCAAATTATGCTATTGATATTTTGAACTTACTCTTTATTTTCTAATTTGAAATTGGATAGAATTGACAGAACAGTTATTATCTTTGTTTATACACGTGCAAAACCTGTCATCTCTCTGCTTTGTTTCAGGGTGATATGCCTGATGGCATACACAAGTCTGCTGAAGGCTGTGAGACATACCCAACATATATTGCAGCAAAGAAGGCAAAACATCTTGAAGATAGCGAGACAACCCCAAAGTCTTGTCTTGATGCAGTGTTCAAGTTACTTGAGACTAACAGTCAGACAAGCTCACGAATTCATTATGCGAATCGGTTTGACTTCTTCATCCCAAGATCTAGCGAAAGGCATTACGCAACTCAACTTCGACTTGAAGTCCTATCTCTAAGAAAGATTGCGGAGAACACCAATGAGAACCTCATCACTAAACAGCTACACACGGAAGCTATGACCGACATGCTAGGCGGTCTCACAGCCTTGCTCAAGGCTGACTTGCAGCAGTTCCCCCGAAAGGCTAACCTTTCTTGAACTGTCTTGGAAGTGGTCTCGGTTCAGTATTATTTTGTTACGCTGCAATGGTGCCCAGTTTTGTAATCTGCTTCTTCGTTGCGCTTTATGATCACTGATGGCGAACTTCGATGCCCATTGGATGTAATATACCTTAAATCCTTTATTGTATAGTGTAGGTTTATTCTTAGTTACTATGCCGTAATTTCTTTATTGTATAGAGTAGGTTTGTTCTTAATTCCTACTAGTTACTGCCATCATTCGCTATTTGAAAAAAAATCATATGTAGTCGACCGGGCCGAAACATTCAATAACGGGCCAGGTTTTTAGCGGGCCACAATTGGGCCGGCCTGCGTCTTTCTTGGGCCCGAATGATTGGGGCCTTCACACATTGCGCCAGGCCCAAACTTACACCGGCCTATATTTTAGTTGGGCATTTTGTCGACCCAGTAGCTTAGTTTGGCCCTGTAGCATTGGGTCATTAATGAGCTGAATATTGTCTTGGCTTTGTTATGGCGAGATGAAACCATTGTGCCTTTAGCAGGCCAAAATGCATGTTGGGCCTCAATTTTCACTAGTCGTCGACGGGCCTTCAGCAGGCCGAAATGTAGATCGGGCCGTTATGGGCTCAGTTAGCTCATGGGCCGTTAGCAGGCCGAAACATATCTCAGGCCTTAGTTGGCCCACTGATATCATGGGCCTTTAAGAGGCCGAAAGCTTAGTACAAGCACCAACGGGCCGAATTACGCGACAGGCCTTTAACAGGACCAAAGTCACATTGGGCTTAACTGTTTCCACCTTTAGCACGGGCCGTTAGTGGGCCCGATGTCCCGTCGGACCATATATGGCCCATGGGCAGCACGGCCCATTCCCAGGCCGAAAGTCACACCGGGCTGAAATGGGCCCATATCTACATCAGGCCTCTAACAGGCCAAAAGTCACTAGGCTGTAGTTGGGCACGAATATTCGGCGAACAATTAACGGGCCAGATCTGGCTTCGGGCCGCAAATGGGCCCAAATATTGGGCGAACAATTAACGGGCCAGATCTGGCTTCGGGCCGTAAATGGGCCCAAATATTGGGCGAACAATTAACGGGCCAGATCTGGTTTCGGGCTATAGATGGGCCTTTATGAAGCAGGCCGTTATTGGGCTGGCCCACTAGTACCTGATTAAGTTCTATGGGCCTTTGACTGGGCCAGCCTTTTTAACCTATATGGGCCTCTGTTGGGCCCAGCCACATGTCAACGTACCATAGGCATGTCTCCTCCAATGGACGGACGACATCTGGCCCACTGACGAGCTGACAGGTGTTCCCTTTAGCCAATCAGAATTTTACACGTGGAAATTTCCCATTGGTCGGGGCTGTTAATGGGTTATCGGATCCAAAATCCGACCCGATAGCTTAACGGCGTTCCATTACGGTGGATGCCACGTGTCGGTCACCCTTGACGAAAGCACTTCTGTGACGCGCGATTTATCGTCATGGAAGTGGACACTTCCGTGATGAAAATTTTGGTAATGTCATGGAACACTTCTATGACAGCACAGGTATGACTATCTTGATTCTGTCATAAATTTGTCATGGATGTACATGCATGACAAAAAACGCGACCTACTATGACAAACACGTATCATCACGGAAGTGTATTTTTTTGTAGTGGTGGTATCTTAGCTGGTACCATGCACACAGGAATAGCAAACATGCTGATGTGGCAAAGAATTAAAGAAGAGAGGGGGTTAGAGTAACTTGTGTTCATGCATGCATGCAATGCGATAATGCATTGGTAAACACATTTTTTTGTGAAGAACGACAACATTAGTTGAGTACTTTTGCAGACTACAAAAACTATTCCACCACCTCTATCTTGGTAAGAGAAGGTGAAATTTTTTAATCGAGCCCTTTAAACTAGAAGGGAGGTAGTAGTACTCTAATAGCTAACCTTGTTGTGATGACTAGATAGGACATGGCACGCACCTGGACGGAGGAACTAGTCTGCATTGTGCATTTAAGTTTTGTGTGAAGTCAATGTAGCTCTACTTTGACCAAACTTATAGAAAAATGTATCAACATTCACAATGTCAAATCAATATTTTTATACTCATTATAAAACATAGTTCTTATACTCATTATAATCAGTATTGTAGATATTGATATTTTTAGTATAAATTTGGTCAAACACTTTGCAAACGGTTGATGGAAGTAAAAAGGACCAGAGGGAGTATCATGCATGCGGAGTAGGCAAAAAATTGCTCATTTATAGCCGGTCGAAGTCTCAAAGGGCGCGACCGCGCGAGGGAGGTGAAGGTCGTGGGAGGCGCAACGATTGATGGAATTAGGTGAAGTTACATCCACGCGCCGGCATGGCGTGCGAACAGGCAGAAGCTATACCGTCAGGCATACGATATTGGTCTAATAGACATGACATCTAGTGGGTCCCGCATAGTACTCGAGAACTCTTTGGGGGATTGCAGCCGTTTATCCACCGTGCAAGCCAACAACCCCATGCCGTTCGCACGCCCTACTCATCCCCATCTTCTACTACTATAGTACCTTACAACAATTCGCTCCCAGTCGTCCTGTCCTTTCACATTACATCAATTCAACTTCTCCTAACCCTCCTCCAAAATCCATGGCCTCCCAAATCTCCATGGTCGCCGCTGACTACCAGGTTAGAGCCATCACCGGCGATGAGTTCATCGTCATCTACACATGTGGATCCGCAACGGTGAAAGCATGCCTTTCTCGCTTCCTACGCATGTTCAAAAGTTCAAAGGAAGAGTGGGTCACTGGGCTAGACGTTGAGTACACCACAGTCCTGGAAAGAGAGAAGATTCTAAAGGAAGCAGAGAAGAAGAAGCCCGCCGTGATCCAGGTTTGCGTACATAACGTGTGCTTGGTCTACCACATATGCCATGCCGACGTTGATTGCCAGGATTTTAAGAACTTCATCAAGGACGAAAGAGTGAAATTCGTTACTGTAGACTTTAGGAACAACAGGGATGTCCTGGGTCGGATAGGCCTCGTTGTAGGCCAGCCCTTTGATCTCCAGAAGGCAAACCTGGCGTCCTCCTCTCAGCCTTCAATGATGACCCTAGCAGCAGCCATGATTGATCCTTCATACACTAAACTAAAGAAATCTCCCCACGAGTTTCATCATGCATGGGAGTTGAAGACATTAGATGAAGATCACATCCTGTATGCAGCAATGGATGCCTACCTTTGTTTAAATATCTACAAGGGTTGGATGAAGAAGCAAAGCCTAGTGTCCGGTTCAAGCAAAGAAGCGTTGGCGAAGAGGAAGAGGAAGAGGGACGAGGACAAAGTCGAGGGCGTGGACTTGGACTCCGAGTAAGGTGGCAGTGTTGTCGCTCATGCTGGTTCTACTGTAGTGTCAAGTGGCCTAGTTGCTTAGTTTTATTTCAGGGGTGTGTTGTGCTGAGCACCCAACAGAACTATGTTTATGTTCTTTCTCGTTATTTGAACTTTATGTTCTTTCTCGTTATTTGAACTCTTTAGTACGTACAGTAGTACTAGTACTATGTCTTACTACTATTCTTCTTGCAGTTGGTACTACTGCTCGTATCTTTGTGTTCCTACTGTACTTAATACGTTCGTACTAGTAGTATAATTTGGGTCAGTCAATTTGTGAAAGAAGTTCGACGGAGCGAAGGAAGAAGACGGCAGAGAAGCTACCCTAGTATCTATATTAGGGTGGCAGGGTGCCCATGATCTATCTTATGAGTGATGGGTGTGGAATGCAGTTCCTCGGAAAAAATGGATCGTGCCCGGGGTTAAACAGATGGCGGGGGTAGGGGGAGCATGGCGGTGGCAGGTGGTTCAGGGGACGGCGGGGCGACGGCGGTAGGCGGTTAGGCGTGTGGCGGGCTGAGAAGATGAACAGTGCATCAATTTCGGAGGTTGAAGAAGCCCTTCTAGCCATCCATGTTGCATCCAACGGCTCATAAGAGTCGACTGACCCAAATTGCTCCTTCAGATTGCAGGATCCATGTGGCATTCAAGGTCTCAAAGGTAGATTCTGCGTCCGCACCCGGTTTGTGGGCTCGGCGCGGGCGCGACCGGCTTCCGCCGCGACAGCCACCATGCGCGCCTCCTCCGCGCAGGCGGAGACAACAATGACATGCTAGTTCCTCCTCGTCGGCGTGCTGGAGCACGCGCTCGTCCTCCTCTTTGTGCGCTGCGTGCATAAACGCGGCTCCACCAGCTGCTCGCGTGCTTTGCAGCGCGGCGACATCGTGGGGAGGGACTGCAGACGATGTGAGCAGGTGAGCCTTCAACTTCATGGCACATGGATGGCGGCGACATGGCGGTGATGGGCGAGAAATTGTTGGCCGGAGCAGGCGGGCACCGACATGCGCAATGGTGGCGGTGGCATATTGATGAGTGCGCGTATGGGAGCTTAGTTTAGTTTTATATAGGGTTGGTCAAACTTAAAATAAAACCATACTAGTACACGTAAACATTAGACTGAGGCAGCGCTTATATTAGTTACCACAGCCACGATACGGATGTCGGATTTCGGGTTCCGGCAGACCCTTGAGGTTCGAACACTAGGGTACGCACGGAGATCACACCCTCAGCCGACCCATGTTTCAACGCCTCGCAAGGATCTAAACTACTCGAAGAACAACACAAGGGACACAAGATTTATACTGGTTCAGGCCACCATTGTGGTGTAATACCCTACTCCAGTTTGTGGTATGTGGATTGCCTCTGGGGCTGATGAGGAATAGTACAAGGGAAGAACAGCCTCGCGAGGGTCTGTTCTTGGTTGGTGCGATGAACTGCTAGGGGAGTTCAGTCGCCTCTCTTTATCTCTCTCTGGTTGATTTCCAGCTGCCCCTACCTTGTGGGTGGCTAGTCCTATTTATAGGCGAAGGCCCCGGGCCTCTTCCCAAATATTGAGCGGGAAGGGCGCCAACAATTAGCCATTTTGAAGGGGAACATCTAGTACACTTATCTGACTAAAGTTGGTCCTCGCTTTGCCAAAAGACCACAGCGATGACGCTGGCTTGGGCTCCACGATGACCTCCATTCTGCAGTCCTGCTGGTCTTGGTCTTGTTGCACCGAAATGGTTGCCTTTGCTTGATACCCTTGCCTGCGCTTGCCCCCTTTGCACCAAAGGGGAAACAAGGACTCTGCACAGTCCGGCGCCCGCCTGCACCCTGGTCGTCATGGCTTGCATCACGGGCACCACGTGAGGCACCCCGCCTTGATCTATCCGCCTCCTCGCGAGCCAGCCTGACGAGGCCGCACCCGAGGAAGCCTCTGTCGTCCCCAGCGAGGCTTGGCCCCTCGCGAGGGTCTTGAGCATGTGTTGATGAAGATGGGCTGTACTGGGCCACTCCTTGAGCCACGCCGTAGGCTGCAGGCAGGCAAGTCTGGGTACCCCCGTTCCCAGAACGCCGATAGTAGCCCCCGGGCCCAAGGCGCGGTTGGACTTGGCTTAGCAGAGAAGCGAAGAGGCAAGTGCGAACCGCCGCGGGCCCCAATAGCCTGCGGCCTTGGGCGCCGCGTGGCGGTCGATTGGACGTGGGCGTCCTAGCTCCCCCACGGCGCATCGGCAACTGCATATGCCGATAAGGGAGCGGTGCCTGTCCACGCTTACCTTCTTTGCCTTCTTCTTCACTGCCCAGATCCCCTTTCTTGCTCTTGTCCTTCTTGCTCCCAAAATCTCCAGATCCACTCCAACCCTGCATCCCAGCAAGGCATGGTGCCTCGCCAGACCCCAGCCGGAGCATGGTACTCGCCCGCTTTGGATCCTCTGAATGTGTCGGAGAAGAGTCTTGCTCGGACGCGCCAGATGATGGCGACGCAAGGCCACGACGGGGCGGCCGCGCTCAAGGTCGGCACCGCCCTTCCTGAGAGCAGAGGGAGCACCTTCTACCCGCTCTTTGTGAGCGCCATCGCTGCCGGCCTGGTGCCCCCTTTTTCCGAGTTCTTCCTTTCTGTTCTTAACCATTACAATCTGCAAGCCCTGCACCTCCATCCCAACTCCATTCTTCTCTTGGCGATTTTCGCCTACTACTGCGAGGCTCATGTCGGGGTGAGGCCTTCGGTGGCCTTGCTGCGCCACTACTTCTACCTCCGGGTCTCCCGCGGCTCCATCACCGCGTGCGCGAGCTTTATCGCGCACAACATCTCTAACGCCATCTCGAAGCCCGGGAAGAGGATTGAGGGCTTCTGGAGCAAGTGGGTCATGGTGGATGCTGGGCGCACCCACTCCCGGCTGATTCTGCCCATGGGGCAGCCCAAGTCCGCTGACGATTGGTCCTGCGCGGAGCTCGTTGATCCCCGCGTGAGGCTGGTGCTAGAGAAGATGGACGCGTACCTATGGCCGGACAACATGGCGACGGCGAAACTGACCGGGGCGTCGCTCCTGAGGGAGTTCCTGGAGCATCGGGTGGCTCCGCTCCGGGAACACTCGCTCCCGCTGTGGAAGCTTGGGAGGGCCGATGCCGCCCTCCGCTCGAACCCCGAAGCCCTGGCCGACAAGGATCTGGCCGCGGTCCTCCAATCCTTGGTTGGGGGGAACATGGCAAGGTTGGAGGATGCACCCGTGCCCTTGTTCCTTCGGGATGATTGGGAGCAGGTGGTGAACTCCATGTCTGCTTTCGACGAGGGCGGGCCTGCGCCCGCGGAGGTTCCTGAGGCCCCGGCGGCCCTGGCGACGGTGAATGTGTCCTCCAGCGACTCCAGCGGAGAGGAGGAAGAAGATGAGGAGGAGGACGAGGAGCTCGATTCGGAGGCGACCGACGGGGAGTCGAGAACGCCCCTTCCTCGGCGTAGGTCCCGCACTCTTCGCCTCATGCGGATGACGATGATGACAGTGGCGGGGTGGCGAGAGCTCGCCCCTGATCCCGAAGAAGGACAAGACCGGGCTGGTTCCCCGCGGGTCTGCTCCGGCTCCGAGGCGATCTGCTGACGCGCCTCCTACTCCCGAGCCTCTTGAGGTTGATCCCAGCATCTGGCTCTCAGGCTTCAAGTTCGGCCGGAGGTTGCTTGAGCCCACGAGCGATGACGAGTAAGTGCTCGACTCTCGTTTTGCTTCCTGCTTTGTTGTTGAGGCTTGACGTTTGTATTCCTTGGCTAGGCCGGTGCCTGCGGTGAAGAAGCTGAAGGGCGCTCCTGAGGCTTCGTCTGAGGTGGCACCCCCATCCGCCGGAGAAGGGGCGACAAGACGCGGGCCTCTCCTACCCGGTCATCCTCGCAAGGCCTGGCGGGGCCAGCTGGAACGAGCTCAGCCCCCATGGCCCAAGCGACTCCCGAGGCGTCCGTGCCTGACGCCACTGCTGCAGTCATCGGGGCGCAGAAGGTCCTGACCCCTGGTGTTGTGATCATGCTGCCGTCTTCTCCTCCTACTCTGCCAACCGCTGTCTCTCTGGCTCCTCCTACCGTCCTGGATCGTGCTGCTGCTGAGCTGGACCGGCTGCGGAAAGATATTTTGGGTGCCGACCCTCGCTTGGTGGCCGGGCGCCTAGAGCTGGTCTCTGGCTGGGTCCGCTCTGATGCTTCAGTCCGAGCGGCGCTGGCTCAGGCCGCGACAGCCTGCGACAAGGAGAAGCAGGCCGTCCTTGAGGCAAAGGCCGCCCGCGATGCCGCCTTGGGTGAGGTTGCGGATATCCATGGTTGCTACAAGGTGCTGGAGAGCAAACTGCAAGGCCTGCGCGACCAGCTTGCCAAGGAGGCCCGTGCCCGCCAGGAGAAGGAGGAAGACATGAAGGCTCGCGAGGCTGCCGCCAAGGACCGGGATGCCAAGCTTGATGAACGCCAAGGCCGCCTGGATGCGCTGGAGCAGGCGTTGGAGGCGAAGAAGATCAAGCTGGACGGCAAGGCGCGGGTCCTGGCCGAGGACCACGTGGCCTTCACGAAGCTGAGGTGAAGGCTCGCACCCTACTGAACTCGCTTTATGACAGTGGCCTAGAAAGCCCGCTGGCCGGCGCCGAGGAGGGCCCCGCCAAGCTGCTTCCCTTCCTGGTCCACGCCCTCGAAGATGTCACCCTTGGCGTTGGCCCCACGGCTGAGGCTGAGGCGCGCGCCCTTTCTTCTGCGGCACTGACGCGCATCTTCACCCACGTCTACCTCCGCGACCCCAGCGTTGACCTCGACAGACTGCTGGAGCCTGTGAGCGGCGAGCTTGCCGCCGTCGCTACTAAGGCCGTGAAGGGTCACGTGGAGGCTCTGCTGGCGAAGTTCCGGGCCTTCAGCACCAAGCCGAAGCGAGGCGCTGCCTGTATTGAGGCTCCACGAGGCAAGGCTGCCCAGCGTAGCACCGTCACCAGCGATGGCGCCGCCAAAAAGTGATTCCCTTCGCGGCTCCCATCCTGCTTTTAATCCCTGCAACATGCATTCTGCCTCGTGGAGGCGTTTAAACTTGTGTTTGGCGTTGTCAAAGTACTCTATGGATTGTAATATTTGCTTTTCAATTTCTTGAGATTTGCGTTTTTCCTTCCTACTTGCTTGTGTTCTACGTCGGCAGAGCCCAGCCCCGCGCATACCTCAGCCGTTGTTAGCCCCCACCGGAAACCAGAACAGGACCAAGGAGTGAGGGGCTACGTGACAAGTTAGGCTCCTGAGTCGCGATGCTCAGGAGTCCCCCTTGATGCACGAACAACAAGTAGGGAGGTGGAATGTATGGGCGAGAGTATCGTTCTACGTCGGCAGAGCCCGGCCCCGCACATACCTCAACCGCCATTAGCCTTTCGGAACTAAGGGGTGAGGGGCTACGTGACCAGTTAGGCTCCTGAGTCGCGATGCTCAAGAGTCCCCCTTGACGTTCAAACGGCCTTCGTACCTTGGATCCGCTCGGGGAGAGGCGTGCGATGAACCAGGCCCGAGGGGCCTGGCTGGGTGGCGTGCGCCTGGGCGTGACCTGGGCGCAGCCCCCGTGCCCAGCCCCCTCGCGCGACGCTCCCGAGGGGAGGCGTTATGATGAGGCCGAACATTGAGCTCTGGGCTCCCTGAAGTTGATGCAGCCGGGGGCCACCCTCAGTTGTTTATCACCAGCGCGGAGCATAGCGCTTCCGTATGTGTATGGGCATAGCCGCTCCTCAGCAGTGTCGTCAGCCAGCGCGGAGCATGGTGCTTCAACTGGTGCATGGGAGGGGGCACCCTTCCGGGAGGAGCCCCCGGGCGTATACAGCCCCGCCCTGACACGTGGCTAGCACGATAGGGCCTGACGAGGTGTATCTGGGCACCCGTGAGCCAGCGCGGGACTCACGGGGCCCTACCTCAAGGCGGGTTGCACCAGGCTCTGGGCCTTTACTTGTGATGTGTCCCTGTAGATTTGGTTAGATGTCGGTGCTCTACGTCCTCGGGTCCCGGCCCTTGAGCGAGGCTCAGCCGTCGCTGGTATGCCAGGTCGCGATGCCGTGGACAAGGCCAGAGGGTGAGGGCTGGAGAGCTAGTAAGAGCCCATGAGTCGCGATGCTCAGGTACCCCCCTTTAACGTGCAAGCGGCCGACATGAAGAAAGAAGGGTGCCATAGGCAAGCATCAAACAACGATCACGATGGGTCAAACGCGACACTGAATAAGCGAGAGGATACATGCCACCGTGCCGCCGGGTGGCTTGGGATAATGCAGCCCGAGGGCGCCCCGATAAAGTGGTGAAAACATGAACTAAAGGGATACACGCGCGAGGATGGACCCACGCGGCACGGGAATGATGCAGCTCGGGGCGCGCCCGGTGAAAATGAAACTCGAAGGATGTCACCTGATGATGCTGAAGACGGAGGGATGCTGAAGTAGCGGATGGCGTGCGCTGCGGGAGACGATCTTCACAAGCCCCCAGGCCCAGGAGCCTCGGGAGGCTCCGGGGGTGCTGGCGGCTCCTCGCGGACCATCTCCATCTCCGCCAGGACTACGAAATGTGTGACCGCCTGAGCCTCCAAGATGCTCCTCATGAGGCGCTGATGCACCGCAGCCGCGTTCGGCAGGCCCTAAGGCATGCGAACATAGCTGTGGGGTGGACCTTCGCAGCGCCCCACGCGTGAGGACCAGAGGCGCTCCTGAGAGGCGGCTCGGTTGAGTCCTGGTATGTCAATGTAGATGCGCAGCCCACCATCCTTGCCTGGATGGGGAGCTACGGCAGGCAAGCGGCGGCTGCCACTCATGACTCTTGACTCCTGCAACTCATGAATGGTCTCACTGATGAATTCCTGAGGGTTTGGCCCTCCTTGCCTTGCTTCCTCCTGAGGGAAATGTGCGTTGAAGCACGCCTCCAAGTGGTGCCCGAGTGCCTCCCTCGTGATCTTAGCAAAGTCGATGGCCCTCCAGAAGAGAGCCCCCGAGCCCTGCTCGAGGAGGGCGCCGGGTGCGCCTTCCTATGCGACAGAAGGAGGTGCCCCCTGAACGGGCGCGGACCCTAAGGGGCCTGCCTCCCGAGGGGTCGGGCTAGGCGATGTCTTCTTCTTCTTAGGAGCAACCTCGGGAGGCCTCCCGTTCCTGTGGTCTGGGTCTTCAATTGATGCGGCCTGGAAGGCACGTTCCAGGGAACACACAGTGTCTCTCTCTTCACATGGCACAGTGATGACTCCGCCACTTCCTGGCATCTTGAGGATATTGTAGCCGTGATGGGTCACGGCCATGAACTTGGCCAGGGCTGGGTACCCGAGGATGGCATTGTACGGCAGGCGGATGTGAGCGACGTCGAAGTCAATGATCTTCGTGCGGTAGTTGTCGCGCTTCCCGAAGGTAACAGGAATGCGGACCTGCCCTATCAGAACCGTGGAACCATCGGTGACCCCTGAGAAAGGCTTGGTTGGTTGCAGCTGATTGTATGGCACTTGGAGATTGTTGAACATTTCGACGGATAGGACATTGAGCCATGCTCCGCCATCGATGAGGGTTCTGGTGACTTGCACGTTGCTGATGATTGGGGAACAAAGCATCGGGAGGACTCTCTGCGTGTGGCAAGACTTGAGCTGATCCGCTGAGCTGAACGTGATAGCGCACGATGACCACCTGAGAGGGCGTGTGGCCTCAAGCTTGGGGAGGACTGCATTCACTTCGTGGGCAAACTGCTTGAAGATGCGCTGAGAGGCCGGGGCTTGTGCGCCGCCCAAGATGCAAGCAATTGTGCGCGGCTCCTGGAAGCCTCCAGCCCCCTTGTCCTGGTGATGGTCTTCATTCCTCCTTGGCTGTGGTGGCTGTCGGTGTACTAAAGTAGGGGGGCACTTTAGTACCCCGAACTTGTGCACGGGCGGTCGCAGCACCCCGTGGCGAGGCTCGCCTAACGTCCGGCAAGGCTCCCCACCACTCCTTATCACTGCCATCCAAGAACAAAGTATCAGCCAAGAACACGAAGGCCCCGGCAAGAGGAGCTTGCCGGGAGGGCTAACCATGGCATCACCAGAAAACTTGCCGCGGCGCCCCGCGCGCCCCGGCAAGGTCCAGTGGCCGGCAAGCTTGCCGGCACAACAAAGGGACCGCGGCAAGACACTTGCCGCGGCAAGGCTGCCACCCAACTCCAGCGCACCCTGCGACGCGTCACCACCAGGCCATCCCAAGAGCACGTGGCGAGATACTACGCAACCATGCGGAGCGAGGTGGCAAGCGGAGCTGACAGAGGCGCCATCGTGGCAACCGGAGGCTCACTTAACGGTCACTCCACACTGTTGGGGCGACCGGACGGGCATTTAATGCCTTTGTCCCCCGCCGTCAGAATTAGGTAGGGGCACTGTTGTGCACTGTTGTACCAACCTGCGCTTTTATGTTTCTACCCCCTCCTCCTACGCTGCCACCTGTGGGTACCCCCTTCTGAAAGTGCAACTAATCCCCAGGTGGTTTTGGTAATTAATAACAACATATATATCATTGAACTAATCATTTCTTGAGAATATTTCAGAAAGTTCAGTGATATGGGTATGGCAATGACTGATGATGTGGACCCTTCAAAATGCTAAGGAAAACATTGGCAAAAGCTCAAGACTCCATTTTTGGTTTAGTGATCCAAGATCACATTGAGTCCATAGGAAAGCCAATACTATTAAAGGGATGAGGTTATGATGATGATCTGGTTGCTCTAAAGTGCTTAATGATTTATCTCTCAAACAATCAGCAATCTTTCATTCCAACATAAACTCATAAGTAATCTCGGTCCCACCGATTCCAAACTCACCACACCGAGATGAACCACCTCACCATATAGCCAAAACCCTAGAATCTCGGATTTTCCGATTCCAAACTCGGTCATTCGAAATTGGTGTTGCCAAGCTTCAGAACATACGTACTCAAATCGGTGTCACCGAGATGAGAAAGTCGGTCCCACCGAGATTGGCAAACCCTAGACTTTGGAAGAATCGGACTAACCGAGATTGTATTTTCGGTCCCACGAAAATCCCAACGTTCACAAGATTTGAACTTTCGGTCTCACCGAGTTGTCAACTTCGGTCCGACCGAGATTGGTCAAATGTGTGTAGCAGTTGGATTTTGTGTGGAGGCTATAAATACCCTCCACCTCCTCTTCATTCGTGGAGAGAGCCATCGAAAGAACTACCACTCCTACCTTACATTTTCGAGAAGAAAACTACCTACCCTTGTGTTGAGATCAAGTTGCTCCACTCCCACCATATGAAACTTGATTTCTAGTCTTTCCAAGTTGCTTTCCACTCAATCCCTTCCTCCACCACAGCCAAATCGGTGAGGAGAGTTGAGTGTTGGGGAGATATCATTTGAAGCACAAGAGCAAGGAGTTCATCATCACCAACCCCATCTATTACCTTTTGGAGGTGGTGCCTCCTAGATTAGTTAGGTGTCGCTTGGGAGCCTCCGTCATGATGTGGAGTTGAACCAAGGAGTTTGTAAGGGCAAGGAGATCGCCTACTTCGTGAAGATCTACCCCAGTAAGGCTAGTCCTCCGTGGGCGTAAGCCATGATGGCATAGACAAGGTTGCTTCTTCGTGGACCCTTAGTGGGTGGAGCCCTCCGTGGACTCATGCAGCCGTTACCCTCCGTGGGTTGAAGTCTCCATCAGCGTGGATTGGCGATAGCACCACCTATCGGAACCACGAGAAAAAATCTCCGTGTCTCCATTGCGTTTGCTCTTCTCCACCTCTCATTTACTATACATGCAACTTACTTTCCGCTGCCATAACTCTAGAATTGCATGTGTAGGGTGATACTTGACTTGGTTATCATTGTGAACTTGCTAAGAAACTACTCAAATCAAAAGGCTAAATTTTTAAGTTGTCAAGTAGTCTAATCACCCCCCCTCTAGACATACTTCCGATCCTACAAGTGGTATCAGAGCTTTGGTCTCCATTGGATTGGTTTCCATTGCATTGGACTCCATAAGCTTGGTTTCACAACCTAGGAGAGTATGGCGTCTAGTGAGGGTAATTTTTTGTAGAGGTCCTTACTTTGATGGTTCAAACTTTGCTAGTTGGAAGCATAAAATGAAAATGCATATTCTTGGACATAACCACGCATGGGGCATTATTTGTGTTGGCTTGCAAGGTGAGTTCTTGAGGAAGGAAAAGTTCGGATCGCGAAGCTCTGCGGATGAGTTGCGGATGTTCTGAACAATGCTCAAGCTTGTGACATTCTCTTCAATGCTTTGTGTCGAGGAGTTCAACAAGATCAGCCGTCTTGAGAATGCAAAAGAGATTTGGGATACTTTGGTGAAATGCACGAAGGTACCGAGTCCGTGAAGGAATCAAAGCTAGATGTTCTTCAAGGTCGACTTGACAAGTTCAAGATGAAGGAAGGTGAAGGAGTCGCTGAAATGTACTCTAGGCTTGCTCTCATCACCAATGAGATGGCAGGTTTAGGAAGCGAAGAAATGACCGACCGATTCATCATCAAGAAGATCCTCAGAGCTTTGGATGGAAAGTATGACACCGTGTGCACTTTGATCCAAATGATGCCAAACTACAAAGATCTCAAGCCTACGAAGTCATTGGAAGGATTGTTGCTCATGAGATGACACTTAAAGATAAAGAAGAGCTTCACAACAAGTCAAGCGGTGCTTACAAAGCTGCAGTTGAAGCTCCCACATCCTCAAGTGACAAGCTAGTTTCCAATGAAGAGATAAGCCTAATGGTGAAGAACTTCAACAAATTCTACAAGAGTAGAAGCAAGGAAAGAAGCTCAAAGTCTAGATCATATGATGAAAGGAGATCTTCTAGTCGTGATCGAAGCTGCTACAATTGTGGAAGACCGGACACTACTCAAATGAGTGTTCGACTCCCCACAAGAGAAGAGAAGAATCTCCAAGAAGAAGAAGCTCAAGAGAAGAGTCGCCTCGAAAAGAGAGAAGGAGTAAGGATGATCGTTATGAGCGAAGATCCTCTCGGAGAAGCAAGGATTAGGAAAGGAAGGACAAGTCATCAAGGAGCTACACAAGAAGAAAACATCAAGCTCATGTTGGTGAATGGGTTTCCGGCTCCGACTCGACAATCACTCGAAAGAAGCTATCACTCCAACTCCGAATCTGATCAAGATGAAGGTGTTGCGGTCTTGCTCTCGTATCCTCCAACTCCAACTCCTATGACATATTTGATTCACCAAATGAGGGAATTGGAAGATGCTTCATGGCAAAAGGCCCCAAGGTATCACATCCTGAGTTCATTGACTTTGATAGTGATGAGGATGACTTGCTTGGTGAAGATGAGCTCTTACATGATAAATCTAGTGAGCTTAGTAATGATGAACATGCTAGTAGTCTTTATAGTCGAGATGAGTCGAATGACAATGCTATGAAGGAGATTGAGCGTCTAACTAAAGAACTAAACACTCTTAAGTTAGCTCATGAAACAACTCAAGAAGATCATAGAGAGCTCCTAAGATCTCATGAGAAGCTACGCTTCGAGAAGCTCAATCTAGAGCAAGAACATGAGTTTCTAAAAGCTATCAATGGCGATCTTGAAAGAAGAGTTCTTCATATCTTGCCAAACGACTTCTCTTGTCTAATTTCTTGCCACCTATCAAAACTAAGCATGACAAGCATAAGAAAAATTCTTCATCTAGTAGTAACAATAATCATGCTAAATCAAATGTTGTTGCTTCTAGTAATTCTCTTGATTCCACTAACAATGTTTCAAGCCAAGTTTCACTTGAGCAAGAAAATAGTCTTTTGAAAGGGATTATAGAAAGGTGTCTACAAAAGTCTTGCGGAAGCAAGAGCTTTGAGAAATTGTTCGCAAACAAGGAAGACAGGAAGAATCAAGGAATTGGTTTTGAGCGAAAGTTCAACGCCGAGGGTGTTGAATGGGAAGAAGGTCAATATCCCACTCCAAAGTTTGTCTCTCAAGAGAAGAAGTATGATCCTACTTCTTCCAATGAGGAACAAGCTCAAGATGACTTTCCACCACAAGACCACAAGCTAAAAGGCAAGGACAAGCTTCAAGAGGAGATTGATGCATTCATTGAAGCACCCAAGGCCATGGTCAAGTGGGTTCCCAAGGCAACTTCAAGTTCTACTTCAACGAGCTCAACTACTACCCCAAGGATTCCCATCAAGATGATGTGGATTCCGAAGAAGAAGAACTAGAAGGTTCTTGAGGGTGACTCCGCCAATATACTTCACTCATATTCATTTTGGCAAGGACTTGTGCAATCAACTTCCACATCTTGCACTAGTTCATGGAGTCACAAACCCTCATGTTGGTAAGTCAAGGGACAAGGTAATCATTGCTTTCATGGACATCATCTATTATGAACTTCAATCTATGTCCATGGATATTCTTGTTTGTTCCTTGTGGGACTAACCCATGTAGGTATTGAAAGTGCCGAATCCAAAGGATTGCTCCCAACTCTTGATGATCTTCATCAACATTGAGCATCCACATCTTCAACATCTACATGAAGTCTTCAACGACAACCCAAGGTTAGTTTGACCCTTTAAAAGGGTTCTCACATCAAGGGGAGCTTTGCTCTAAAGAAATGAGCTAAAGCATCTCCTAATGATGTGAACACATTAATGCTTTATGGAAAAGTGGTAACCCCACTTGTGCTTAAGCGATGAGTATGACCTATGATCAAATGTTCTCATTTGACTCCTAAGTCAATATACTCATATATAGATGACCTAGTCATCGCCAAATTGTGTGCTAGCTGTTAGTGTTTTGTTTGTGCATGTTTGACACATATTTCATTTGCTATCTTATTGTGTGAGCATGTTGGATGCATGATTTTATCCATTCGAGGACATCCATTTGTTGCTTTGGTCTTTATGGTTTTCTTTCTTTTGACCAAATGGATGGACAAGAATGCCTAAGTTTTTCCCCTAGCTATCTATGCTTTCTTGTCTCAAACTCTATTCATGCTTATATCACAAACTTTGAACAAGACTTTTTGAGACGAGACCGAGTGAGGAGCACTTTGAGCCACCGATCCGTCAAAAGCCTAACTTCCAAAACCTTCTAAGTACTTTCGGTCAAACCGATATATCAAATCGGACGGACCGAGATCACTTGATTGATCTAGGTTTTCACCTCGGTGAAACCGAAGTTTCAATTTTCGGCGTGACCGATGTGTGTAATGCACGCGATTAACCATCTCGGTCCCACCGAGTTTACAAACTTCGGTCCCACCGACAACCGAAGAGTATATATACTCGAGGACGAGCGCGTTGATTACTTCTTCAAACGCTTAGCCCTCAAAACTCTTCGCTGCCGTCGCCTTGGTCTCGGATCGTCTCCGTCGCTGTGCGCCCTCGCCATGAGTCTCCATCGCCGTCAGCGGTCCCGCCTTTGCCGTTGCCGCCGTGAGTGAAGCTCCACCGCATTGGGTGAGCTTCATCCTCTCGTGTTCAATCGCTGATTCTATGCACGATAGGTGTTGCCATGATTCTTGCCAAGTTTGAGATCTCCCTATCCAGCTATTTAGATCATAGAACAAATTTGAGTGAAAATTTTAGGGTTAGGTTTCCATGAACACATCTCGGTGTGACCGATTCGCATTTTCGGATGACCGATTTGGCCTCTGGCCATTACCCGCACGTTTCGGTGAAACCGAGTTGTGCAAATCGGTAAGACCGAAGTGAAGATTTAGTGAAACCCTAAGTGTCTCGGCTAGGGCGAAACCCATTTCGGTCCAACGAAAGTGGTGTATGTGGTGCATTTAGGCGTTTGGTTTCACGAATTGATAGACTCGGTCGAGACCGACATGTCTTACGTGAAAACCTAAATCTAAAGTTTGAACTCATTTTTTTGCAAAATCCTCTGCAGTTTGTGATAACTCTTCTATTCTGCCCATACCCACTCTATTCACAGGTTGTCGGACATATGCGAAGGAAGTGACAATGAACAGGTGCGAGATGCGGTTGAGATTCGAGGCAGCTACAAGTCGAAGCAAGCAGTTTTTAGATGATGGAGAGAAGCACTCCAAGTGGATGCTGCTGCTGCCACAGGGCAGGAGGAAGAGGAACTCGGATGAGGAAGATTCAGATTTCGTTGCAGATGAGGAAATAACGTCTAAGCCAAAGAGGAAGGTGGTTGCCAAAGAGCATCAAGGGCAACAAACCAAGAAAGGCACCAAGAAGGTCAAGAAATCCTTTGTTGCCGAAGCTCAGCATGGAAGAAACCTCCGGCAAAATCAAGAAGACTTCCAAGAGGAAGAGGAAAGTTCATGAAGAGAGCTGGCGATGATGATGATGATGATTACGATGAGGAAGCACCTCAGCCACCTCGAAGCGAAGTTGATGGGTGATGCCATTAGGCAGGAGCACCTCCTAAAGCTAAGCCTTCAGCTCCAGAAAGGCAGCCCAAGCCAAACCAGCTGCCAAGCCCAAGAAGGCTGTGAGAAATATTCCAGCGGAGAGAAGAAAAAGGACAATGTGCCACTGCAGAATCGGATGATGAGGCTCATGTTACTGCTCAAGCTAAGACGAAACTGCCGTTCATAATGAAGCTCATCCTCGAGCTGAAAATATGAAGGAGAGAAAGGACAAAGGACTCGGGCTATGGAGGCAAACAGATCCATATGCCGGCAGGAGAAGAACAGCAGATTGACTCAAGATTCCACACAAGAGAGCAACAAGACTTTTATGAGGCAGTGCTCATGGACAAGAAGCCAATTATTCTTGACACGAGATCGTGGACTGGAATTACATCGGCAGTGAAAAGCACAGAGACTATTTCCCACATGTGCATGAAAGCTTCACCTTGCTTGTGGGATTGCGAGTTTGTTGGTCGGTCGAACGCTGGAGCGATGAGATGATCATGCGGTTCTATGCCACCGCACACTTCTATCCGGATGGCAGGATTGTATGGATGATGAAGGGTAGATTTCATTCTGATTGAGGAATGGAGAGCATTGCTGAATGCACTGTTTCAAGGAAGATGACATTGATGTGTATGGCATTCGAAGAAAAATCACGAGTCAATGAAGAACATGTATAATGAGGTTGATGAGAAGGATGTAGAGATTTGGAAGCTTGGATCAGTCTACTACCTTGAGCAGGTCTCCCAACCACCAACACCATTACGAGGCATACTTTGATGCCTAAGTCAGGGACCACCGCATGATAAGAGGGTACTCTATCAACATGCTGCACATTCTAGATCGAAGACACCTTTTAAGGTGATGGACACGATAGTTGAGACTATCAAGAGGACAAGCGGTGACCAAAAGAAGGTCGTGTGGGTTTGCTCGCATATTCAGATGCTCATTAATGCCAAGTTTGGCACGGACACCTACTGTTGGATAGACCCCACTTGCCCTTTGCAGCCTGAACATGAAGACAACGAGGTTGTGATGGTGAGAATGCTCCCACGTCGTAGAAGGACATGCTAAGTCTGAAGCTGCCAAACAAGCTAAAGCCGAGAAGGAAGCAAAGACAAAGCCCAAGAGTGTTGAGAACAACTTCTTGAAGCCACTCGGAGAATTGAGCTCGCTGGCCAGCATAGTGCAATCTCGGAGAGCCTTGAGAGGATCGTTGAGGATAAGTTCCATGCTCGACGGGCGTCGATGGTGAAGTGCAGTCACCGTCAACAAGCTTGAAGCGGATATCGAGGAAGCTAAGAGGAGAAGGCAGAACTTATGAAGGAGATGGAAGGTGACATGGTCGGGATGACTATGAGCAGCTGCTGCGGTGCCCACAAAGCCCAGATCAGCTGCTATTCGAAGGTCGAGATCCTGGGCTACTACATCAGCACCTCCTACAGCTCCGTCGGTTCGGCACCAGCTCCAGTATCCACTCCTCCAGCTCCACAGACTTCAGCGAAGCGTTCGCGAGATGCAGCTATCTCCACTCCATCGACGCAGAGCAGAGCCGCCCGCAGAGTCCCGAGTGGCGATTAGCTCTATACCTTCGAACTTTTGGTAACTTGTTGCCAAAGGGGAGAAATTGTATAGATCATAGGGCTTCGAGAGAGAGTGTGCTTCGTTTTGCTCTTTCGTTTGCGGTTTTCCTTGAGATACTTTTGAGTTCTTTGAGATACTTCGTGTGTTTGATACTATGCTTGCTCTATCTTGATGAGTGCTTGATCATCTTGTGCTTAATGTGTGCTTGATGTCTATCATATTTCATTCATATCTTGTATGATCATTTACTCATGTCTTGGTGATTGGGTGCATGATATTCATTCTTATCATTTTGTGCGCTCCACCAAGATGTATGTGACATGGAAGAGTAACCCATGATCCTAATCGATTGTGCATTTGCATTCAAGCATAAATCTTAAATAATGCACAAATTTAGGGGAGCTCTTGCTTATCACATACTTCTCAAAGCGACGATGTTATTCATTGATTATATCATTTGTCGAAGCTTTGATCTATATGTTGTCATCAATTACCAAAAGGGGAGATTGAAAGTGCAACTAATCCCGGTGGTTTTGGTAATTAATAACAACATATATATCATTGAACTAATCATTTCTTGAGAATATTTGAAAGTTCATTGATATGGGTATGGCAATGACCGATGATGTGGACCCTCAAAATGCTAAGGAAAACATTGGCAAAAGCTCAAGACTCCATTTTTGGTTTAGTGATCCAAGATCACATTGAGTCCATAGGAAAGCCAATACTATTAAAAGGGATGAGGTTATGATGATGATCTGGTTGCTCTAAAGTGCTTAATGATTTATCTCTCAAACAATCAGCAATCTTTCATTCCAACATAAACTCATAAGTAATCTCGGTCCCACCGATTCCAAACTCACCACACCGAGATGAACCACCTCGACCATATAGCCAAAACCCTAGAATCTCGGATTTTCCGATTCCAAACTCGGTCATTCGAAATTGGTGTTGCCAAGCTTCGTAACATACGTACTCAAATCGGTGTCACCGAGATGAGAAAGTCGGTCCCACCGAGATTGGCAAACCCTAGACTTTGGAAGAATCGGACTAACCGAGATTGTATTTTCGGTCCCACCGAAAATCCCAACGTTCACAAGATTTGAACTTTCGGTCTCACCGAGTTGTCAACTTCGGTCTGACCGAGATTGGTCAAATGTGTGTAGCAGTTGGATTTTGTGTGGAGGCTATAAATACCCTCCACCTCCTCTTCATTCGTGGAGAGAGCCATCAGAAAGAACTACCACTCCTACCTTACATTTCTGAGAAGAAAACTACCTACCCTTGTGTTGAGATCAAGTTGCTCCACTCCCACCATATGAAACTTGATTTCTAGTCTTTCCAAGTTGCTTTCCACTCAATCCCTTCCTCCACCACAGCCAAATCAGTGAGGAGAGTTGAGTGTTGGGGAGATTATCATTTGAAGCACAAGAGCAAGGAGTTCATCATCACCAACCCCATCTATTACCTTTTGGAGGTGGTGCCTCCTAGATTGGTTAGGTGTCGCTTGGGAGCCTCCGTCATGATGTGGAGTTGAACCAAGGAGTTTGTAAGGGCAAGGAGATCGCCTACTTCGTGAAGATCTACCCCGAGTAAGGCTAGTCCTCCGTGGGCGTAAGCCATGATGGCATAGACAAGGTTGCTTCTTCGTGGACCCTTAGTGGGTGGAGCCCTCCGTGGACTCGGCGCAGCCGTTACCCTCCGTGGGTTGAAGTCTCCATCAGCGTGGATTGGCGATAGCACCACCTATCGGAACCACGAGAAAAAATCTCCGTGTCTCCATTGCGTTTGCTCTTCTCCACCTCTCATTTACTATACATGCAACTTACTTTCCGCTGCCATAACTCTAGAATTGCATGTGTAGGGTGATACTTGACTTGGTTATCATTGTGAACTTGCTAAGAAACTACTCAAATCAAAAGGCTAAATTTTTAAGTTGTCAAGTAGTCTAATCACCCCCCCTCTAGACATACTTCCGATCCTACACCTTCAGACTATAAAAGGGAGGCCCATGCGCACGTAGGGGGGGTTCGGTTCATTCGACATCCACAGCACCACCATATGCTCGCACGCTCGAGCTAGATTCTATAACAACACAGAGCAGCAGTAGGGGTGTTATCTCTCCGGAGAGCCCCGAAGCTGGGTAAAGATTGCCCGTCTCCCCGCGTGCGCCTGACCTCGATCCGCTCTACGCGCGACCCCCGCTCCCTTGCCGAACCAGAAGGGGCCCCCAAGTGCCCCATAGGTGCTCGAGGCCACAGAAGAGAGCGACCCCGACATCTTTGGCGCGCCAGGTAGGGGGCGTCGAGGTCGTGAGCATCTGATCCGGTCTCCACGCGCACTACATCAGCGTCATTGTCGACATGCCACCGAAGAAGAAGCCTTCGGAGGTGGCCGCGCCGTCTACATCGGTTCTGCCACCACCGCCGGAGCAAACGGGCGGCGGGACAGACGCCGGCGGAGGAGCGGGCGCCGCCGGTGGGTCTCGTGTCGTCACCAGATCCAGGAACAAGGCCCCGCAAGCGTCGGCAATGGTGCAGACGTCGCGCCCTTCCCAAGAGGTTCAAGGTCAACAACGCCCCGGTGCTCCAAGCACCGTGCTTGTGTTGGAGCAAGGCCAAGCCGGTGGGTCACGGGACGCTCGCGGTCAGCATGCACGCGACCGCATCTTTGGTGCGCAGTGAAATCTGATCGCTGGGCGGGTGTTGCTCCTCCCAACCCGGTTGGGAGTCCGAGCACGTCTCGCTCCTCGCGCCGCCCGTCACCACCGCTGCCCAAGACTGCAGAGGAAGCGCTGGCCCGAGCCCAGCTGCTTCTAGATTTCCCTCCAGCGCCACACAAGATCGATGACTGGAGGATGGCCATACACAACCTCGTCAGCTTTGCCAATGGCGACAAGCCCCGGCGACCGAACGCGTCGAGGGCCCGACAAAACGCCCGGCGCGGGCAGCGCCGGCAGGACGGCTGGGGTACCGCTTCCGTCGCGCTCCCAGCCCCACAGCCAAGATCGCCCAGCTCGCCGGACCAACCTTAGCGCCGACTCCACGCGTCGTCGGACCCGCGAACTTCGCGGGATCAGCGCCACGTTCTCCAAGAACGGCAACACGAAGACGCTCGCACCCGCATCGAGCGCCGGAGAGAAGCGGGACGTCAATCTGACCAGCGCGCCGGGCCCGCTGTCGACACGCACGCACCCGGAGAACCAGGCGACTTGCCGTATGCGGTAGGTTGCCCTGCATTCACCCGCGAGCTGCGGCAAGTCCAGTGGCCCAAAACTAAAAACATCAAGCCAGATGTTCCCGAGAAGTATGATGGCAGGATACACCCGTCGGAGTTCCTCAGCATCTACACCATCGCGGTGGTGAGGCTGAGGGCGCGACGAGAAGATCCTCGCCAACTATTTCGGCGGTGCTCAAGCCCAATGTCGAGATCTTGGCTCATGCACTTGCCGGACGGCTCCATCTCTTCATAGGCGGACTGTGTCATCGGTTTGTAAGGCGCCTTCACGGGCGGCCACAAGCCTCATGGCCAGGAAAGTGACCTCCACTTGCTCGTCCGTATGAAGGAGAGCCTAGCGCAATATATACAAAGATTCAGCCAAGTGCAGCACAACATTCGGACGTCCACCCCGCCGCGGTTATCGGCGCGTTTCATCGAAACGTCGCGTAACGCGCAGGATGAGGAGGAGATGGCGATGATAAAGATCAGAGATGTCAGCGAGCTCACGCTCTCGCCGACAAGTGTGCACGGGCTGAAGAGGAAGGAAAATCCCGGAGAGGTTGCGAGCGAAGGATCTGACAGCGAGGACGCTGCCCCGGCAAGAAGGAACCGGAGGCGGAACAATAGGAAGAGGAAAGCCAAGGATGTGCTAGCTGTTGAGCATTCCGGCAACGGAGGCGGCTCTGACAAAGCCAAGTTCGACGACTCGGCGAGGCTGTGACACGCCGACAAGCGGGGCAGCTCCGGCAAAGCGTTATTGCAAGATCCACCGCACCAAAGGCCATGACCTCCAAACCTGCAAAAAGTAGAGCGGATGGCGGAGCTGCAGAAGCTGAGTCTGGCGCCCGCGATAAGGAAGAGCCGAGGGAGGTGGCGGAGGATCCGCAAGAAGCTTCCCGCCGGGGAGGAACAGCGGCAAAGCCAAGCCACGGCAAGGAGACAGGCCTCCTGCGACCGCGACAAAGACGAGGATGAAGAGCGAAGATGATGAGATGGAGGAGGATGAGGCGAGGATCAAGAGTTTGAAGGCAAGCGAAGTATTGTGCGTCGACGGCGGCGCCTCCGCACACCTCGCACCGCCGACTCAAGCGGTGGGTGAACGCAGCGGAGCCGTCTCGCCGTCGGCGCCGAGCCTCTGAAGTGGTCAAGCCGCCCATCATCTTCGACGTTGAGGATCACCCTGATCGCATCACTGCGGTCGGGTGCTTGCCGCTGTTGGTCTCACCGACGGTCCGCAACCTCAAGGTCACGAAGATGTTGGTTGACGGCGGGGCGGCCTGAACTTGATTTCCTCCGCGGTGCTCAAAAGCTCCGGATCCCCGACAATGAGCTAGAAGAGGCGGCACCTTTCAAGGAATAAACCGGAAGGAGCCAGCCCAAGGGAAGATCACATTGCGGTGGCGTTTGGCAGCGAGCTGAACTTGGATCGAGAGGTCACATTCGGCGTGGCTGATATTCCTTTGCCCTACAATGGGATACTCGGTCGACCCTTTTCGCCAAGTTCATGGCGGCCTCTCACCACGCATACAATGTGCTCAAAATGCTGGCCCGATGAGTGTCATCTCTGTCGGGGTGACAAGAAGGGCGCACTCATCTGCGCCGCGAGATCTCGGGGAAGCAGCTGCTGCGGCAGAGCGCGAGCCACTTGCGCTGAAGCTCCCGGGGAAGAAGAAGACCAAGTCCGGCAAGGACAGCTCACGGTGCTTTCATCCGACAAGCGTATCTCCCCGAGCGCTGCGCTGCCGTCGAGGAGCCGCCATCGAGCTCCACCGGCAAGTGCAAAAAGGCGAGTAGCTTCACAGAGACCAAGAAGGTGGCCGCCAAGGAAGGCGGCACTGGTGGTACCTTCACCATCGGTGCCACACTTGACCCTAAATAGGAAAGCGCTCGTTGCTTTCTGCGGGCGAATGTTGATGTGTTTGCATGGCAACCATCCGACATCCCCGCGTTCGTTCGAAATGTCGAGCACCACCTTGCCGTCTGCCCTCACGCATACGACCCGTCAAACAAAAAGTCGAGAAAGCAAGCGGTAGAGCGGCAAGAGTTCATAGCGAAGAAATCAGGAAGTTGGGAGCGGCGGGACTGGTCCGTGGAGTACTCCATCCGGCGTGGCTAGCCAACCCGGTGGTCGTATGCAAAGGCGAATGGGAAGTGGAGGCTTTGCATTGACTTGATGATGTTAACAAAGCTTGTCCCAGGATCCATTTCCCTTGCGGCGCATTGACCAGATCGTTGACTCCGCGGCGGGATGCGATCTGCTTTCATTCCTTGATGCATACTCTGGATATCATCAAGTCTTCATGGCTGAAGAGGATGAAGAAAAGACGCGTTCATTACTCCATGTGGCGCGTCTTTGCTTCGTACGGATGCCTTCGGACTAAAGAATGCTGGCTCAACATTTGCGAGTAGTCGATCACGCTTTTGAGCCACAACCGCGAAATGTGGAAGCTTACATGGATGACATAGTGGTCAAAAGCAAGGACAAAGAGACTTTGATCCAAGACTTGGGCGAGACTTTCACAAATCTGCGCAAGATCAATCTCAAGTTGAATCGAGAAGTGTGTGTTTGGGGTTCCTTCGGCAAGCTTCTCGATTCTTTGTATCTCGAGAGAGGATGGAAGCCAATCGACAAGATCAAAGCAATTGAGCAGATCGAAGCACCGACCCAAGTCAAGGGCGTCGCTTTGAGCTTGCCGGCTGTGTGTTCTGCTCTCGGTAGGTTCATCTCTAAATCTGTGGCGTGCCTGCCATTTTCAAAATCTTAAAAAGGCAGGTCAATGAAATGGACTCGGAAGCGGAGGCCGCGCTGCGAGACTTGAAGAAATACCTATCCTCCACTCCAACACTTATCGCACCTAAGCCACAAGAGAAGTTGCTGCTATATCTAGCAGCAACCAATCAGTAGTTAGTGCTGCGTTGGTTGCGGAGAGGAGGCAGATGGTGAGTCGACAACCGCATGACAGCGAGTCGGCGACAAGCGAGGCTTCCCGACAAGTTACAGCTCGGCAAGGATGGATCTGCTTGCAGCTGCGGAAGAAAAGCAGAAGAGGATGGTGCAGCACCCGGTTTACTTTGTCGGTTCCCTCTGCGGGGGCTAGATCAAGGTACTACGGTGTCGCGAAGTTGCTTTTCGGCCTACTCATGGCCTCGAGGAAGCTGCGCCATTACTTTCAAGCACATGAGATCACAGTAGTCACTCGATTTCCGTTGAAGAGGATATTGCAAAATCCGGAAGCAGCGGGCGGGATCGTCAGTGGGCCTTTGGAATTGTCAAGCTTTGGCCTCAAGTTTGAAAGTACTTCAACTATTGAGCCGAGCATTGGCAGAATTCATAGCAGAATGGGCGCCAACACCGACGAAGAAACCGAGGCGAGGGCATCCCGTCAAGGAAGCTAGCAAAGAATGGATCATGTACTTTGATGGTGCCTTCTCACTACAAGCGCCCGGTCAGGCGTACTACTCGTCGCACCCACCGGAGAGCACCTCAAATCGTGGTCCAAATGCACTTGCCCAAGGAGCAAGCAACAAACAATCTTTGCAGAGTATGAAGGCTTGCTTGCGGACTCGAGGATAGCAGCGAGCTTGGGATCAAGAAGCTTATTGTCGGGGGTGACTCGCGGCTTGTCGTCCATCAAGTTAACAAAGATTATCGAGTCCATTGATGGAAGCATACATCGATGAAGTGAGGAAGTTAGAAGAGCATTTCGACGGCCTACAAATGGAACACGTTCCAAGAGCTCGAGAATGACCTGCGGATAGCACAGTCGAAGTGTCTGCACTCAAGTTACTGTGGAACCGGTATTTTTGTGCTCGAGCTGACTCAGCCATCCGTAACACCATCAACGGGACTAAGCAAAAGAGAAAGTTGGTCCTTTGGCGACTACTTTCGGCACAGCTTCTGGAGCCGCCGCCAAGAAGGTCCCGGGATCAACACAGAATTGCCGAGGAAGCGATCGCTCCGGCAAGCCCTAAGATTTCTTTCATTGAAGCAGACGCTCCAGACAAGCTGTGTCCCGACACGCTTGCCGGGGGGCATCACGCTCCGGCAGAATCCTAGATTCTTGCCGTAGAAGCGGATGTTCCGCGGCAGCATTGCGCCTTTGGTCCTTGTCGTCGAGCCTCGGGCTCCGGCATGGGCGCGACAAATCATCCATTTCCTTGAGACAAGGGAACTTCGAGGAACAAGAAGAGGAGAGAGAGTAGCCCGGCAATCAGTATGTACCGGTTTGTCGATGACGTCTTGTAGAAGAAGATTCAGCGAGTGAAATTAAAGTGCATTTCCGGGAAGATGGACAGCAGCTGTTGGCAGAGGTACATGGAGGCATATGTGGTCACCACATTGGCGCCAAGAGCACTTGCCGGCAAGGCTCTCCGGCAAGGCTTCTTCGGCGACAGCCCTCGAGGATGCTGGCGCACAAGTAACCAAGTGTGAAGCGTGCAGTTCCACTCCAAACAGATTCACCAACCAGCTCAAGCTCTCCAAACAATCCCTTTGTCCTGGCCATTTTCGGTGCAGGGCTCGACATCCTCGGCCCTTTTCCCCGAGCTGTCGGGGCTTTGAGTACTTATGCGTTGCAATCGACAAGTTCACAAAGTGGCCTAAAGTGGAACCAGTGAGGAAGGTGACAACCGATCGGCGATCAAGTTCTTCAAGTCAATTGTTTGCCGTTTGGAATCCCAAACAGGATCATCACCGACAACGGCACACAATTCCACGAACCACACCTTCATGCGATCGCCCAAGATCTTGGCACCAAGATTTGCTTTGCTTCCGTTGCTCACCGAGAAGCAGCGGTCAAGCGAGAGCGAAGCAGCTGAAGTGCTGCGTGAGCTCAAGACCGAGAACTTTCGAGAGGCTGCACAAGTGCGGAAGAAATTGGATTGAGCAGTGCGGTGGTTCTTTGGTCGATCGGGGCGACGCCGTCGAGCCACCAGCCAGGCGCCCTTTGCTCTCGTCTCACGGAGCGAAGCGTTCTCCCACGGAACTCGTATACGGGTCACCACGAGTGCTCGCTTATGATGAGCTTGAGCAACAGCAGCTGCGACAAGATGACGCGCTGCTCCTCGAGGAGAATCGTCTTCAGGCCGCTGTGCGAGCTGCTCGCTACCAGCAAGCTTTGCGCCGCTATCATAGCCGCAAAGTTAACGCCAGAAGCTTCGAGGAAGGCGACCTTGTTCTTCAGCGGGTTCAATCCGCCAAGAATTCAAACAAGTTGACGCCGAAGTGAGAAGGCCCTTATCGGGTGAAACGAGTCACTAGGCCGGTCTTTGTCGCCTTGAGACCGAAGATGGCGTTCCGGTGAGCAACTCTGGAACATAGAACATCTTCGCAAGTTTTACCCATGGTAGCGGTTGCGGACCCATTTCGGCAACCATTTTCTTTTTACAAGCATTGCATTTATCGCATGTAACCCTTTGTACAAAGCCGGGCACAGTTCCCGTGCGTAAATAAAGTTCGCGTGTTTCACACATCTCGTCAAATTTAATGCATTATCTTCCTTTTTGCATCCGTACCTGACACTCTGTGCAGCACACCACCCCGGTAAGCAATAGCGAGCCTCAAGGTTCCATACAATTATTTTCTCTTCTTTCTTCTCATAGATGAAGATTCCTCCGCCCGCAAGTTCCTTTGGGGGGAGGGAAAAGAAGTATGGAACAGCGACGTTCAAAGGAATCTAGCCTTGGGGGACCTTGAAGACAGAAAAGCTAAGTAGCTAAAATTTGGGCCGCTCAAATTTAAATTTCTTTCCAGCTATAGCCCTTGAGCGTTAGGTGCTTTGTATGGCAAACCTGCGCGGAGGAATCGACTTCATGACTAAGTTGCGCCCTGCGTTGTTTCGAGCCCGCTCGACAATACAAGTGAGTTGCAACTAGCCCGACAAGATTCCTTGCGGGCAACACGCCGGCGGGCTGCTGATGTTCCACACTCAGCAAGTGTGCTTGCCCGGCAAGGTCCTCAAAACACAGGCAAAAGCATACAAAGGGCGCAACAAAATAAAGGGGATAGCGGCAAGCGATACCCATAATTAAGTTATATTACAAGAATGACTTATTATGGCACTAACTGGAATTGTTCCCATAATTAAAATGGCAGCAGCAAGGAAAGGGGAGAGAAGGAGCAACCTAATCTGCGCGCCCGCCATCGAGCCTCTTAACCTCGTTCACTTTATCCACGATGGGTGCGACGATGGCCCTGAGGCCCTCGACATCAGCACCCGCCGGCAGCTTTTTGGTGACGCGGGAGAGGTCGACGTCCGGGTTGCAGAAGAGGACCTTCACCAACACTTTCTCCAGGACCCCGGCACAGATGGCGCGTGACTCTGCGGCCAACTACTTCGGGATCCTTTCCCGGAGCTGCCGCAGCGCCGTCACCACATCCTTGAAGAAAAGCGTGAGCTTGGCGCTGGGTTGGACGTTCGCTTCTGTGGAATATCCGAAGCCCGTCAAGTCCAGCTCCGCCAACTCCTCATCAATGAGCGCAGCAATGTTAACGAGGCCTTCCGTCCAGAGCTCCACTGTGGTTTTGAGGGTGTTCTGGGCTTCGGCGGCCCTCGTTAGTAGCTCCTCATGGTCCTTGAGGTCTTTCCTCAGGGCATCTTCCCGTTTCTTGGCGGCGTCCAGCGTCTCCGTCAAAGCGGCTAGTTTCAGCCCCAGATCAGCGCTCGAGTCCTTGGCGGCGTCCAGCTCTTTGATCTTCTCGGAGAGTTGGGCTTGCAGATCGCCGTGAAGCGTAGCGTCCTCCTCGCATGATCGCGCTGAGTCGCGGCAAGCTCCTCGTCTTTCCTCATCGCGTCCGCCTCCAGCCGCGTCACTTTCTCCTCCAGCTCTTTCTTGGCGGCCTCGGCAGCCGCGGCGGCATCTTTCGCTTCCTTCAGCGCCCCGCCAAGTGACTGTTCCCGGCCGGTGAGCTCCTCATCATGGCTGTCCAAGTACGCTTTCCGTTGTATCAGCTCGCCGTCCCGCTTGGACAGCTCCTCGGCGGCAATCCTCTGCTGCTCTTCAGCTTCGGCCTTCTCCAGAATAAATGCTTTCTTCGCCTCATCGAGCTGCACCCTCTCCTCGGCGATGGACCGGAGGCCTCTGGTTCGGCTCTTGAGCTCTTCGCGTGCTTCTCTATGTCGGCTCCGCTGCTGCGATGAGCGCTTCCGGGTTTCACGAGCTTCGCTTGCGGCGCGGTAGAGTGACACCAGTTTGAACAACTCCTCCTCCTCGACTCACTGCTGCTGCTTGGCCTATCGACCACCGCCCAGCCCAGCAGAGGCAGTACCTCCCATCAAATTCCTCTCCTTCAATTTGGCGCCACAGGCTCGATGCCCGGGAGCTTGATCTACACACCCGCGCCCGGCCTTGGTATCTGCTGGGTTGGGGCTCCTCGGAGCTCGGCGCCAGGCATAGCGATGGAGGATCAGCGGTCGGCCTGGCACCTGTGCTCCTGCGTCCTCCGGGCCGTCAGCGCGATCACGGACCCCTCGCGCGCCCTGTGCGGCGGCCCGGCAACCTCCTCGCCGATGGACTCCTCCACACCGGCCCCTTCCTCGGTGGCAGCGGCGTCTTCAGTGTTGCTACGGCTGTCCCCCTCAACGGCGGTCTCGGCCTCCATCGGGTCCCCAAGGGGAATATCTGAAGGCAGGGAAGAAAAGAGATAATCGACAACCAGAAGAAAATAGAGAGAGATCAGCAGGTTCCAAGGGAAAGCCCACGACGAGGAAGCTCACCTGCGCTGGACTCCACGAACACGGGTTCCATCGCCGGGGGCTCGCCGGTCTCGCCCCTTGCTGGGGCCCCCCTCCTTGTCGGAGATGGCTCCCACATCGGGGAGTCGGACCCCGGTGGCGTAGTGGAGGCCGAAGACACCTCTGCGTCGAACTCCGGCTGCTCCTGATGGGCCTGCTCTTCTCCTGCATACAAAAGGGGCCAACGATCAAGATGTTGGCTGAGGAAGAAACGACCTTGCACCCCCCCATGACGAAGGATGAATCAAGACGCTCACGCCGAGGGCTGTGCTGGGGGCTGCTACGAGGAGAAGGGATTGGGTCCGTCAAAATGGTCTCGGACGTATCTTCTGTTACCACGGCAGGATCGTCTTCGACGTTGACCACGGGGACCTTGGCCCTCTTCGCCGCTCTCTCCGCCAAAGTCCTAGTGCGAGACAGAAGTTTGGAGAAAAACAGATTAGATACAAGACAAGCAATAATAAAGATTGAGAGAAGGACAAGCACGGTGCGAGGAAAGCCTTACTCTCCCTCCTCTTCCTCCTCGTCGTCGTCGGAGCTCAGCGAGAGATCGAACTCAGTACCCTCTCGACCACGACATGGTGGAGGGTGGGCTCCCTCGGCGCTTGCCAAGGGCTCTGGCAGGGTCGGCGTGGCGGCCGGAAGACCCACCTCGGTTGCGGCGCGGCTGGGATCCGCCAGCCGCTGGCGCCCGCCACGGTAGAACGTGTCCCACGGCGCCCGGCTTCGCTGGGCGGCCTGTTCTCTGCCAGCTCACCGACCGAGCAGGCGCCTTCTCGGGCGGAATTGGGGCTGCTGTTGTGGGCTCTGCAGCGGCGTCGTCGCCCGACGGCTGGCGCTCGTGCCCTCGGCGGACTTCGCCCGTTCCGGCCTCGACCTCCCCTTCGCTTCGCCTTCCCAGCTAAGCGCTTCGGGCGGCAAGGCTTGCCGCCGCTGCGGCGTCTGCCTCGCCAGCGTAAATCGAACTTCGCCACCGCGGGCGCGGCGGACCTCTTCGCCCGGCTAGCAATATCGCTAGCTCTTGGCGGTGGTGGCGCGGGTGAGGAGTTTACGCTCATCGGAGTTATTGCCGCCTCCGACAAGTTGTCAAAGAATTGTCGCGACGCGACCTCGGCGGCGAGCTCTATCGATTCGCATTTATCCCATGCGAATCACACTCGCATCATCACGCAGATGCGATCGCTGGGAATTATTGCACAAAGGGGCGACACACCCATGCAATCGGAACCACTCTGGATGATTGGGATCATGCTTGAACATTTCCCTCAACATCGCGCCGAGCTCCATGACCGTGAAGTTGAAGTTGAGGCCTGGCGCAGCCTCATGAAATCTGCCGACGCATTGAACTGCGGGCAGGCCGCCCCCTCGCTTGCGGAGGCGTCTGGCAACGAAGGAAATCGCGCCAACCGCCCTGTGGTGAGCCAGCATGCCCGAGCCGGAGGATTCGGGTGGTGGCGATCGGCGGCTTGGCGTCGTCCGTGACAAGCGCTCAGATTGTTGCCGCGCACCACCCGAGTCTTCGCGTAGCTCGGTGAACGACGGCGGGTTGTCGTCACAGATCAACACCACTCCGCCCTCCACTCGTCCCACTTGCTGCGGAGTTCGCCTCGACAAGTACACTTCCTTCATACCCATCCAGAGGTCGAGGCGATTCCGCCGGCCAGCGGCTCCCACCGCCCCGGGAGAAATAATGGCGGAAGAGGGCCACGTTGGGGAGGATGCCAGCGAAGTTCTCGCAAAGATGTCGCGAAACCGCCATTGTCGAAGCGGCGTTGGGGGTGAAGTCAGCAGATGAAACACTGTAGGTGTTCATGATATCGCAAAAGAAATCGGAAAAAGGTGGGCAGAGCCCGCAGTAGAAGAACACAGGGAAGAAGTAGTACCCCCTGGGGCACTTCTTCGATTTGGAGGCCTCCGCGGAAATCACCGGCGTCGCGGATGCGCCACGTTTTCCATCGACGAAAAGGTAAGACTCCGCCCGCAGCGCCTCGGAATGCTCGGGGAAAAGCACACTGCTTCTGCGCGGCGCCTCGAGCTCCATCGCCTCGGCGATTTTCGCGGCCTTGCAGCCTTCGCGCCTTCGTAGCCTTCCGGTTTTGAGCCATGGCGGGGAGACGGCGGCAGCGGCGGCAGGCGGCGGGCGCTGTTTTCCTCTTGATTGGGAGGCGAGGGGGACAGCGGAGCTTCGGAGGAAGGAGCTGCGAGTAAGCGGAAGTGGGGAACCGCCGGTCCCCCTTATAAGCGAGAATCTGGCGTTACGCATTTCTGGAATTAAGTATTGACCCACGTCTCCCCACGGCGCCCTTAACCGCAGCGTGTGCCGTTGCGGGAGAGCGCGATGGGTGCGAGCCGTTGCTATCGCGGACCCAGCCACGTGTGCCCATGCCCGCGTCTTGGGCCTGGCCCAACAACGCTCGGCACCGTGTATGGCCCAGGCCCGGGGGCTCCTGTCGGTGTACTAAAGTAGGGGGGCACTTTAGTACCCCGAACTTGTGCACGGGCGGTCGCAGCACCCCGTGGCGAGGCTCGCCTAACGTCCGGCAAGGCTCCCCACCACTCCTTATCACTGCCATCCAAGAACAAAGTATCAGCCAAGAACACGAAGGCCCCGGCAAGAGGAGCTTGCCGGGAGGGCTAACCATGGCATCACCAAAAAACTTGCCGCGGCGCCCCGCGCGCCCCGGCAAGGTTCGATGGCGGCAAGCTTGCGGCACAACAAAGGACATGCGGCAAGGCACTTGCGCGGCAAGGCTGCCACCCAACTCCGGCGCACCTGCGGCGCGTCACCACCGAGCCATCCCAAAACACGTGGCGAGATACTCACGCAACCATGCGGAGCGAGGTGGCAAGCGGAGTCGACAGGCGCCATCGTGGCAACCGGTGGCTCACTTAACAGTCCTCCACCTTTGACCGGGGGCGACCGGACGGGCATTTAATGCCTTTGTCCCCGCCGCCGAAATTAGGTGCGAACCTTTGTTGTAGCCATTGTTGTACCAACCTGCGCTTTACGTTTCTACCCCCTCCTCCTCGCTGCCACTGTGGGTACCCCTTGAGACTATAAAAGGAGGCCCATGCGCACGAGGGGGGTTGATTCATTCGACATCCGCAGCACCACCATATGCTCGCACGCTCGAGCTAGATTCTATAACAACCTGAGCAGCGAGGGGTGTTATCTCTCCGGAGAGCCCCGAAGCTGGGTAAAGATGCCCGTCTCCCCGCGTGCGCCTGACCTCGATCTGCTCTGCGCGCGACCCCCGCTCCCTTGCCGAACCAGAAGGGGCCCCCAAGTGCCCCATAGGTGCTCGAGGCCGCAGAAGAGAGCAACCCCGATAGTGGCAGAGGAGGGAGGCCCGCATTGCCTTGTGGGCGATCCTCGCGAGGCTGATCTCTCCAACCCCCCTCGCGAGGTGGGTCCCTCCAACCTCCCTCACGAGGCTGATCCTGCCAGCGGTCCTCGCAAAGTCGGTCACGCCACCCTTGGCGAGGGCCACGGTCTTCCCATCGTCCTCCTCCTCGGCCATAGCCCCTGTCGTTGCGCTTAGGGCGTCGGCCGACACGCACGTCTCGCACGGCTCTGAGCTCTTGGCATTCGTTGGTGTTGTGGGTGTGGAGGTTGTGGTACACGCAGTACCGGCTGCCCTTGGATGACTCAGGCTGATTCCTGCCTCGCTTGGTGTCTAGCTCTGCTGCAAGCACGGCAGCCCCCTTGCGCTTCACGTCCTTGGTCTTGGGCTTCTTCTCTTCTGGGTCAGCAGCTGGCAGCTCGAGGAGGGACAGGCGCCCTTCCTCAGCCCTAGCGCACTTGGTCGCGGGATTGAACAGCTCCAGGGAGGTGCACAAGTCTTCATGGATCGCGAGCTCCTCCTTCATCCTGACATCACGCACGCCGTCGAAGAAGGCTGAGATGATGGCCTCCTCGCACACCTTAGGGATCTTAAGGCGAGGAATTGTTGAGAGCTGGATGAACCTGCAGGGGTCTCTCACCGCTTTGCTTGATGCGGTGCAAATCGCTCATGTCCGGGGGCGGTCGCGGGTGCCTTGGAAGTTGGCGATGAATCAGGTGCGCATCTCGCCCGAGGAGGATATCGTGCGAGCCGAGTTCAGAGCAGTGCGGCGTCGTCCTGGCGCCATGGGGAACCAGTTCGCCATGACCTTCTCGTCTCCGTTGGCGGCTTCGATGCCCAGCTCGTAGAGCTGGAGGAACTCAGCAGGGTCTGCCGTGCCATCGTAGCGCAGGGGCAGGTGTGGCTTGAACTTGACTGGCCAGGCCACGCCACGCAGCTCGGCGGAGAAGGCACGGCAACCTGCAGTGGCTGCGGGAGCCCTTGGGTGACGGAGATCTTGATCTTGTGGGTCTTTGTGCGCTGCGACGAGGTGCAGCGCGGGGTCTTGATGTGCCAGAGCGAGTACGCGCTCATACCGAGCCGGTGCGGGGAGCACACGGGCGGCTTCTCGGGGACGTGGGATCTCTTGGCAGCTCTTCTCTAGCTGTGCTGGTGCCGGACGGAGTGGGTTCCGCCCAGGGGCCATGCGCCTTGGAGCCAAGGTACCTTCTTGAGGTGGAGGCGGCTGAGGCGCCCCCAGAGCTTCGTCGCCCATGCAGGGTGGTGCGCGGTGCAATGAGAGGGCAGTCTGAGGCGAGCCCCAAGGGCTGGCGAAGCTTCGGTGATGAGGCGAGCCACTCATCGTAGAGGTCGTCGGCAGGACGGTAGTGCAGAGAGGTCAGCGCCAGAGAAGCGGCGGCGTCGCGGCGTCCTGTGGAAGCACGACGAGCGTGGGACGAGGAGCCGGCTGGAGTCTGCGACGGAGTGGCGGTGCGGCCTTCTCGCCGCACGCAGACGGATGTAGGGGCAGCGCTCGCTGCTCGTTCCCCCATGGACGTGGCGGCGTTGGACGGCAGCGACGGGAACGATGGGGCGCCCACGGCGAAACGTCTGGCGGCATAGCGGCGAGCGGCCCCGCGGCGGCAGCGAAGCGGCTTGCAGCGTCGACATGGATGGGATGGGCGGTGAAAACACGAGGCGACGGAAGGCAGATTCCGGCACACCCCTACCTGGCGCGCCAAATGTCGGATTTCGGGTTCCCGCAGACCCTTGAGGTTCGAACACTGGGGTGCGCGCGGAGATCACACCCTTAGCCTACCCATGTTTCACCGCCTCGCAAGGATCTAAACTACTCGAAGAACAACACAAGGGACACAAGATTTATACTGGTTCAGGCCACCATTGTGGTGTAATACCCTACTCCAGTTTGTGGTGTGTGGATTGCCTCTGGGGCTGATGAGGAATAGTACAAGGGAAGAACAGCCTCGCGAGGGTCTATTCTTGGTTGGTGCAATGAACTGCTGGGGGAGTTCAGTCGCCTCTCTTTCTCTCTATCTGGTTGATTTCCAGCTGCCCCTACCTTGTAGGTGGCTAGTCCTATTTATAGGTGAAGGCCCCGGGCCTCTTTCCAAATATTGAGCGGGAAGGGCGCCAACAATTGGCCATTTTGAAGGGGAACATCTAGTACACTTATCCTGACTAAAGTTGGTCCTCGCCTGCCAAAAGACCCTAACGATGCCGCTGGCTTGGGCTCCACGATGACCTCCATTCTGCAGTCCTGCTGGTCTTGGTCTTGTTGCACCGAAATGGTTGCCTTTGCTTGATACCCTTGCCTGCGCTTGCCCCATTTGCACCAAAGGGGAAACAAGGACTCTGCGCAGACCGGCGCCCGCCTGGCGCCCGCCTGTGCCCTGGTCGTCATGGCTTGCGTCACGGGCACCTCGTGAGATACCCCGCCTTCATCTCTCCGCCTCCTCGCGAGCTATCCTGATGAGGCCGCGCCTGAGGAAGCCTCCTATCGTCCCCCCTGCAAGGATTGGCCCCTCGCGAGGGTCTTGAGCATGTGTTGATGAAGATGGGCCGTACTGGGCCACTCCTTGAGCCATGCCGCAGCATGAGCAGAGCAAGTGCAGGTACCCTCATTCCCGAGCGCCGACAACGGAATCTGTGCAAGCGTGAACGCTGACCCTGTGATCGGTGAATGGTGTGTCACCGTGTCACGCTCGAAGGACATCCATCGAACCTTCTTGTGTGTGTGAAAACAATCCCCGAATATTACTCAACTTTTTTCCTGAAAAAGTTCTTGACGCTACAATATTTCCATATATTTGAATTTAGCTCCAGTTCAGGTTTATTTGGATTTGGATGTTTTAGGTGCGCCCTAGTTTTTTTAAATACTAATTTTGTATGTGTGACTTAGAGAGAACGTGTGTATGTGTCCATATGTGTGTTGTGGCAGAAGGGCAATGTGGAGACGGTGTGCGTGTGATAGAGACATAGAGACGTGTGAATGTGCAAATGATCATGCATGAGTGAGGCATAGACAGATGCCAATACGTTGTGTATACATGAGAGAACAGTCTTCTATTTTACTTGTGTGTGTGTGTGTGCGAGAGAGAGAGAGAGAGAGAGAGAGAGAGAGAGGAGCATCCGTAACACAACAACCATCTCTCTCGATCCGTCCGTCCCTTGCATGATCGCATGTAACACATGCATCAACGCACACATTTTGACACCCTCACCCGGCGCATGCCCACCTCAAGGCCTGCACATCGCTCTCTATCTCGCACGCACAATCTCTTCGTGAAAACCCTATTTAGCATGTAGCTTTCCGTCACATACACACACATTTCTCTCCATAGGTTTGATTTCTCTCAATATCTGACACACACACAACACACACACACACACACATACAAACACCACACACACACACACACCCTCCCCCGAGCACACAATTCATCCCCATCCAAGGTTATATGACGACCACTCTCGCTAGTGCTTCTCTGCACCCCAGCATGCACACCACCTCAATCTTCAAAGAGGGCATCGAGGAGATCGAAGACGGTGACCACACTGCACTAGAGAATGCGGGGCCATTTGGAAGCAGGATGATGTGACGACGGCTGATTGACTCCTCCCCCCCCCTCTCTCCCGCACAAAATTACCAATCCCTCTCTCCCCCGCACAAAATTATCAATCCCTCAACCCACGAGATCCTTCCCCTCTCGTCCACGTTTTTCCAGCTCTCTCATCAAACCTCTTGTCTCTTCTCCTTCCACATGTACAGAATCCGGATGCACACACATCTCATGTATATTACATGTCTCCATCTTTCTCACTGACCTAACTTCTTCCTCTCTCTTTCTCTCTCTATCTCTCTCTCTGTCTCATTAGGTTTGTCTCCTACTCTCTCGTCCACATACATACAATCTTTTCCACCCTATCTGCTCCATCTTCGCAAGCTCTCTCTCTCTACACTTTCATTCACACATTGGGATGTGTTCAAAATGTTGCTTTTATAATGGATGATGTAGAGTTATGGTGGGTTTTGTTGCATCCTACAAAGTAATAACTATGAAATGCATTTAGATTCTCATTTGACTGGGATTATGTGAGTTTGAGCATATTGTGATGTACTATAGACCTCGTATACATCTTGGAATTCAACAATGATTGTAACCATTGAATTGTATAGACCATTACATTCGAAGTAAGTAGCCTAATATATTTATTTCACAATTACAACAAATGATTAATTCACTACAAACTAAGAAAACAAATGTGTACTCCCTCCATTTTTATTTAAGTCCGCGTATTAGCATTGGTCAAAGTCAAGTTTTGTAAGCTCTCAGAAAGTTTATAACAAAAAATATTAACATATACAATAACAAATAAATACCATTAGATTCATTATTGAATTTTCACATCATACATATTTGTTATGGTAAATGTTTATATTTTTCTATAAACTTGGTCAAACTTTAGGAAGTTTGACTTCGGTCAAACCTAATATGCAGAGTTAATAAAAACGGAGGGAGTACTAGTAGTTACTAGTACTACTTGCTAGTTGCTTAGCCCAATCACCCAGCACACCACACGGGGAGTTCAGTGTAACAAAATTTTGAGGTCGACGGGAAAATCTCATGCGACCCTTATTCAAGCGGTGGGAAGTTACCATCATGGCCTTCGGAACAGGCCTACGGGTGACGCTTGGTAGGGGGCTGTTTTTGTAACTTCAGGTTCACCCTACCCAGCCAACCCCACCCCGGCACCCAGAGTAGTACACCTGAATACTCCCCATTTTCTATCCCCACCGCAAAATAGACTTCTCCATGGCACCGCAGCCCTCGTGCTCCTCCCCTTCTACATCGGCGCTTTTCGTCCACCATGATGCATCTGCCTCATCGGCGACCTAAATGCGCCCGCCTTTGAGCAGTCCATCATCGTCGGCGTACACGGAGCCTCTTCCCCGGCATCGTCTTCCACGGTCTCAGATCTGCTTCCCAGGAGCCGAGCCAAGCGCACAAGAACTACCATCATGGACAATGAAGTGACTCCCGTTGCCGACCATGATGCACAACGGCCGCCACGACCATCATTCTCCTTCTCGATTGGTAATGTGTGTATTGAATCACTTAGCAGTACATGTGCAGTTCCAATTTTGTTCATACTTACCCTTCAAATTTCCTGGTAGCTATTGTTCCCGTAAAAGTAACTGGTTATAGCCTCCATTGTCTAACAGAATATCGGCTTGTAATTGTGCGTCGCTCCTGTATCATGTTGTGCTTGGGTAGGTTCTTCATCTGCAACCAGTAGTGCGGCAAATGATGGAAAGTTTTTTAGAACTAGCAAGATGCCAATGCATTGCACGCATAAAGATGCATTTGTATGAGTACTTTATCTTGTGGGAGAAAAGGATGAACGAGGGAAGGCCTTATTTACAAATCTGGAGAGGGTGTGGGTATCTTTCTGCAAAATTGAGATAGTTCCATTCCAATCCGTCGGATATAAATCGGACGGCCTATGTTGCAGGATGGCAGGCACACCATCATCACCAACTCTGTTTTTTAAAAGAAAAAAGGTAGAGAGTAGAGAAGTAGAGATAAATATTAAACATAAAATAAATATAACAGTAGAGAAGAGAGTAGAGATAGCAGGGACGTCGGGAAAGGATCGCCATGAGAAAAAAGCGACGGTAGCTAGTTTTTGGCGTGGAGTCCATCGCGCTTTATAAAATCCAATGCCCTCCCACCGCTCTGTGCCTTGCCACCGCTCTCTCCCCGCTCTGTGCCTTGCCACCACTCTCTCCCCTCTCTTTCTCGCCTCACCGCCGTCGCGTCGCCGGGAAACTTGGGCATACCGCGGCATTCGCGTGCGCCCCTCGGGCGGCTTGTCCGCCGAGATCCGGTTCCGCGGGATGCGCCTCGGCCTCAGCAATTTCGACACCACCAACAAGGCCGCTCGCTCGTATGACGCGGTGGTGTGGCGCCTCCGGTGGCCTCATAGAACATTGAACTTCCCCAACATGCCGCCGCGGGAGTGGGAGCAGGAGCTTGCGCCTCTGCCGTGGCTTATCACCGACGAGGATCGTCGCGACAACTGGAGGCGGGAGCATCGTCTCAGCATCGCCGAGATGGACGATGAAGCCCTGGTGATATGGCGCCAACGCTTCCTGCAGGACATCATCAACGAGCGTGAGTTCTACACGCAAAGGAGGGCGGAGAGGGAGAAGAGGACGGCGGAGCGAGCCGCCTATCGTGAGGACAAGCATACGCGAAAAGCGGTGCTCAATTTAACATGAGGCTAGGAGCAGCGTCGCCCTGGGAATCCAACGACGAACGGTATCTTAACGCCTACATTGAGACGTCGGAGGAGGACATCACCAAGGAGTCGAACGACGATGAGTAGTTGAACTATCAATTTTTTTATCTATCTACGCTATATCTATGCTGAGAACTATCCTCTACTCTCTATCTCTACTTCTCGATCTCAGCATTGTAAGCACTTTTTTAAAGCGCCACACATTGCACTTCTGTTGGAGATGCTCTAACATGGCAGACGAGTGCTTTAATGTTGCCCACAAGATGTGTGAGTATTACTAGTAGTATATTTTTCTTGCCATGTTGAGATTTTAAAACCACGAGTGTGAACATGCAGAGGAGCAATGAAGACCAAACACGGGATATTGGGGACATCTTCAAGGAGCGTGGCAAGTTAAAGAGGAGCTACACCGAACCTGTAAAATGAGCTTTGGTAAGTAACACCCTTTCAATTACTTTCTTTTAGCCTCGTGTTCTTCGACGTGCATATGTTGTAGTTTCTGTTTCACTTAGCCTCGTGTTCTTCGATGTGTAATAAGAAGAGTCTTAATCGTCCTAATGCTTTCATTTTTAGCTTGATGTAGGAAGTGGGTGTTTTCACCTTGTCGTCTATTTTTATATTTTCCCTTTTGAATTCACTTCTCTGAGTCCTGTTTATCTGGCTTCTACTAAATGGATCTGGGTTGCTCTGAGTATTGATCTAAAAAAGAAGTAACTTCATGTCAGGACGCAGTTCTTGCGAGGAGGGAAGTATGGTCAACCTTGAGTTCAGGTTTCCAAAATGAGGCCGGATTACACACAAGGTGCCAGTACCCTAATGATGCTAGATTAGACACAAGGTGCAAATTCCCAGATGATGCTGGATTACACACAAGCCAGGTGGAGTCGTCAGCTGTCCGTGTCCTCGTGGCTCTAGTAAATGCTGAAAGAAAGCGTGCAGCAGCCCTTGAGAATGTAGTCGATTTCCTGAAGAAGTGAAAAGAGCAATCAGATGCTCTCTTCACCCAAGCCAAAGAAGACATGGAAGAAGCCAGAAATAAGCTAGCAGAGGCAGAGCAGGCTAGGTGTCTCCTGCTATCTAAAACGGTTGTCAATACAAAATTTCCTTCATAATAGCTAGGTTCAAATGTTTATCCAGTCAGCATGCTTGTTGTGATGTCCGTGCATCGACCGATGTGGCACAAAATAAAAAAAATTCGGGTCATGTAATAACATCAATTACTTTCCAAACAATAACAGACAAAGCATTGGACATGGTATAGTTCACGTGCAAGCCCGACATTCCAAGTTCAACTTCCACATCAAACTCATGTTCACATATATCTGCACATTCATAGATAATGTCCACAACCATGATTCACTTCAAAGCCAAAAAAATGTGAGGACAGTTATGAATAAAGAAAAACCTCTAGTTCCTGCTACCAGTGCGAGCACAACAAGTCAACACCATGTGTAATTAATTATATTTTGGTCATTTTTTGTGTTCTAAAATGTCGGCCAGCTCACGGAAGGACATGTTGCCGGCACACGCATGGATTCAATGGAGGCAGGCGGGGCAATCTGCAGCCGGTTGCATGCTGCGAGGAGGCGTGTTCAGCCGGGCCTACAGTGAGTGGGGCCCTCTTGGCCGGCGCGCCGGTTCAATGCTTGCGCTATGAGAGGCCGCGTCGTGTCAGAGCAATCACTCCCTCCAGTCCTTTTTTGTTTGGGTATAACAAAATCTCGTTTTCCATTCACATTTTACAAGGAAAATTCGTGGACAAACTTTGACCCAAAATACCATGGGGACTAGTAAACTAGAACAGAGGTAGTATTTTTTTATCAAGGAAGGGTTTCCCCCTTCCGATTTTCATTATTGAAAACCAACATCTAAACCATAGTATTTGCCCTAGAACTACCATGTTCAACATCTCGTAACATAAACCCATACAACCATACGCCAAGGAGGTAGTAGTTATGAATTCCATTTTCGCTCCATACCAATCGTTCTAAAAACTACTTAGTACTTATAACGCGCCATTGAAAATCGGAACTCTTACCCCACTAAAAAATGATATTTTAAACGTGGCTACTCGATCTGTGGCAACTGGTGAGCCACCGCCTCCAGGTCGTTCACCTGTGGTCCCAACCATCAACTCCTACATATCAAATTATAAGCAAGCTGACTATTCCTACAAAGGTGGGCTCCACCACGTACCCGGTACCCACGCATGCAGCAATCGTGCACCTAGGGTTTTTGGGTTTATTTGTTAACGGTGCCTTTACATAACTCTCATGTGTGCGAGATAACGAGAGACCGACTGCGTGCGTGCACCTCTTCTCTTCATATATGTACTCCACCGTTTGTCTGGTGTCCAAAAAATTATACAATCGTAATAACTACTAGCAATGTGCCAATGCATTGCCACACGATCAAAGTAGATTAATACATATTCACCGATTTGATAGAAAAAAAAGAGTCTAGTTTTGAAATACGTATATCACTAAAAATATGTTATGTTTCACTCAAAATGTATTCCTTTGGCGGTTTTGATGAGATAAGGGAGGAATGTTGTTGGTTTCAAGATTCGAGAAGTGGTATATGTCTAATTTCAACTCTTACTAGCAACATGCCCGTGAGTTGCACGGAACATCAAGATCTTGTGGGAGAAAAGGATGAACGAGGGAAGGCCTTATCTGCAAATGTGGAGAGGAGTGTGGGTAAATTGTCATAGTTTCCTTCCTATCCGTTAGATATAGATTGAACGGCCTATATTGCAGGATGGCAGGCACACCATCATCACCGACTATGCTTTTTATAAGAGTAGAGATAAAAACGGAGTTGGTGATGATGGTGTGCCTGCCATCCTGCAATATAGGTTGTCTGATATATATCTGACGGATAGGAAGGAAACTATGGCAATTTTGCAAAAACATACCCATACCCCTCTCCACATTTGCAAATAAGGCCTTTCCTCGTTCATCCTTTTCTCCCACAAGATAAACTACTCATATGGATGCATCTTGATGTTCCATGCTACGCATGGGCATCTTGCTAGTTGTGGCAAAAAGCCCATGTGTGTGTGAGAGAGAGGGAGAGAGGAGGAGGACGGAGTGCATGTGTGACAAAGACACAAAGAGTGTGTGTGCGAGAGGTATCAGCTTAAAATGAGGCGATAGTGTGTGTGTGTGCGCACGATCGAGAGGGCGTGTCTCAAGAAGGGAAGAAAAATCTACATAGATACAAGGAGCGCGAGAGAGACATGTATGCGATAGTGGAAGCACGGGTGTGTGGGTTTATGAACCTACCTAGAGGCTAGTCGGTAAATGTTTGTGAGAGAAATACGAGTCGGGGGTGTGAAAGCGAGAGTTTTGTGAGAGAGAGAGAGAGAGAGAGAGAGACGATAGTCGGGAAGGGGACTGGAAGCAGGAGTTGTGTGTGTGAGAGAGAGAGGGGGTGAGTTTGTCTCACCGGTAAACAAATGAATAATGTCAGTTTTATAACTGGGATGGAGACGGCAAGGAGACTGCAACAAATGTTGTGTCTGGAGGAGAGAGTAACTTTAGTGGCATGAGTCATATCTAGAGACATATAGGGTGTGTGAGAGAACCCCATAGAGAGAAATACAAAGTGAAAGACGAGTTAGACTGTGTGTGTGGCAGTGAAAAAGAAAGCTTAGGTACCTAGTGATACCAGAGACGGTAGAGACATGAGAGATAATGAAAACCGTGTAATGTATAATGATAGGGAGAGTGTGACACTTCTCAAGGGAGATGTCGAGAGACCATGTTTGCGAAAATAGGAGAAATATGAAGTGAGCGTGCGGGTGAGCTGGTGAAAAGAGAGTGATAGCTACATGAAGGAGCATGCATGCGAGAGAGATGGGAGTGAAAGAAGTCAACATAAAAGGGATTCAAATATTTAAATTCGCGATGATGATACATGTAATTCATACTCGAACCAAAATTGATCTATCAAACATGCATACTCATATGAATTCACGCGCATCTATGTTATTTAATATGTAGATATTACTGATCCATAGATTTTAGTAGAACATAATTTGGTTTAAATTTTTTGAATTCAACCTTATGATTTTGAGATCATTGTATTTGTAAATCATATTGTACATATAAAGGAGCAGAATTCTTTGTTGTGCTTTTGAAAGTATATATAAAAAATGATGTATATAGAATTTTATTCCAATTGAAAATGGATCCTGTCCGAACAAAAATAGAATACAAACGGGATTCGAATTGAGTTGGCACGGTAAATGTGCACTCTGCAAAAATTTGAACGAAGCGGGGAAAGTCACAGCAACCGCCTGAAACCAATATCTGCGAGATGGAAAATAATGCCTATCCTTGCCATGCAAAGCCTATCGGCTCGATTTCTATAGGTTTCGATAGGGGTAGGTTTATAATTTCACTCAAACGTGACATAACCGCCTCTCACCCGGATTCATACACGGTGGTCACCAAAACACAGTGTCTCCTCGGCCGAAATCGACTCCCTCCCCGATTCATACATGGTGGGCGCCAAAAACAAACTCTCGTTGGCAAATATTTGGTGAATGCGAGATTACCGTCCTATTCCCAACCGACTAATATTGTTGTGATGTAGGAAATTTGAAACGGGGCCTAAGTTTGAAAATTTCCTCGCACTTGAGACAAGCGCACCCTGAAGTCATGGTTCCTGATGAGGATACATACCTGGGGTAGGGTCATAGGCCTGACCTATACGTCCTACCCAAGATCACTACCCGAGAAGGCAAGAAGGTCAAGAGACAACATGAGACCCCCGGTCGAAGATGTCGAGTGCAATCCACTCGACATCATGTCACTCGGGAGTCTCCCTACCTACTGTCACTCGACCAACCAGAGAATCACTCAACCTCCCGAAGATCAGGAGTCACTCAGCGTGCAATGGACACGCATTCACTCCGTAGTCTTTAAGGCCATTAACAGCACTTAAGGCTGGCGTTACCAGTAACGCCACCACTTTATGTACATTAACTCCCTTGTAATGGAGGGCGGGAGAGGTCCTGGCAAACTCTATATAAGCCACCCTCCTCCTCTGGCACAAGGGTTTGCACCCCCTGTAACATCACACGTATAATCCAATAGACCACCGAGACGTAGGGCTGTTACTTCCTCCGAGAAGGGCCTGAACTCATAAAACCCATGTGTACACCTTCGCCATAGCTGAGATCTTTCCTCTCCATACCTACCCCCCTTTCTACTGTTAGTCTTAGAACCACGACAGTTGGCACCCACCGTGGGGCAGGTGTCTTAGCGACTTATTGGTGAAGTTGCAAGTTTTTTCGATCATCATCATGGTTTCCGGCGGCGAGTTGGCTGAGGGCCGTGAGATCCGTCTCAGCGCGCTTGTTTTCGTCGCTGACGACTCAGCGTGGCTTCAAGAAGCTCCGCTTGACGTTGAGGCGCTTCCCGTCCGAGCGGCGACGCACTTTCGTGCGTGCATTCGCGGCATCCTTCTTCGGCAGCCGTCGACCCAGTATCAGTCAGCTCTGACAGTGCCTTCCCTCCCCGCTGTTCGCCGCCGCAAGAGATCCGGTCCATCACGGCTTCAGCGGTGAGTGAAACACGCGGTGGCTTGGTGTTTGGCCACCCATCGAGTCACGGCAATCGAGCCCGATGGAACTCTCCACGGTCTGTTCGATCTGTCGACTGACTCCGCGGAGACTGCATCCGAGTGCGATAGCAGCGACCCTGCGGCTGAAGTCCTGATGGTCGATGGTCCGTGTGGCCCACTTGGCTTTCGTCGCGAGGACGGCGAAGACGGTGGCGGCGATCAGTCGCGAGTCCATGAGGAGTATCATCCCGAACCTCTTTCTTCACAGGAGAGGGAAGAACTTCGCCGAACATGGGCGCCTCCACCGCCCATCGTTGGAGAAACCCCGAGCTCGGGCCTTGGAGGGCGGCAGCTAATTTGGATGGCGCACTCATTGGAGAACTGCGGCAGCGCTCTTGACAAGCGAGCTCGGGAGCGGGTCCCTGAGTCCAGTCGACGGCAACTTTTCACACCTCCACCTATGGTATATCGTACTCCGATTCAGAACCTCACTGCTGCAGCCCGAATTGCAGAGTCGATCCAACCTTCCCAGTCAGAGGCTGGCCGAGGGTTGATGAAGATCCGGGCCTTGCTCCGGGCAGCAGGAGAGCAGGACACTGCAGTGTCTCAGTCGCGAAATAGGATTCACAGCAGATCCGTGGTTGCGGATAAAGTCCAATCGGCCCATAGCCCAAGATCTCTCCTGTGGAGTGAAGGTCGTGGGCAGTATGATCATCAGTTCGACCGCCACAATCGTCGTCGAGTGCCTACACCTCCTCCGAGGAGTGCGTCGTACGTGCCTTGGCGAAACGATGGCGAGCGTCGTCCGCGATGGTGAGCCTTGAGCTCGGTCGACCCAAGAGAGCTAAGCTGACGCGAGATCCATTCTCGGTCAAGGCACAGTCGGCCGAACGAGCGCATAGAAGACCTGGCGAAGATCGTCCGAGTGGCAGCAGATTGCATGTTTCAGGCCTAGAGTGTTTCCGCAGTTTCATCAGGGCAGCAGTGATTCCTCCCAACTTTAGTGGCGACCGGAGTCAGTAAGTTCACTGGAGAATCCAAGCCTAAAACCTGTCTTGAGGATTACCAAGTGGCTGTGCAGATTGGAGGCGGAAACAATGAGATAGCGATGAAGCATCTCCCTATTATGTTGGAAGGGTCGGCCCGAGCGTGGTATACACAGTTGGGAGGAGCTAGCTCGAGTGTTCGTAAGAACTATTGAGGGCACGTGCAAGCGACCAGCAGGGTTGCCCGAGTTGCAACATTGTGTGCAGAAGCTGAATGAGACTTTGAGTGAATTCATTCATAGATGGACCACTTTGCATCACACCGTTGAAAATGTATCAGAGCATCAAGCAGTGTGCGCTTTCAAGGAAGGCGTCAAGTACCGAGAGTTGGTCCTGAACTTCGGTCGGACTGGGGATATGACTCTGACTCGGATGATGGGGATAGCCACCCAGTACGCTAACGGAGAAGAATAGGATCGACTCCGTAGTGGGAAGAGTAAACCAGTCGGCCAAGAGGCCGGTGAGGGTAACTCTAGTCAGAAACAGAAGCGTAAGGCCGAGCCAGCGGCACCCGGTGAGATTGCATCAGTGGCTCAAGGAAAGTTTAAAGGAAAACCTAAGGGGCCCTGGCCCCCTAAGAAGGTAAAGGATCAAGCAGGAAATGATGTGCTGGATTTGCCATGTCACATCCACACGAAGAAAGATGAAGAAGGTAATTTTATTTACTCGAAGCATACCACTCGACAATGTCGACTCCTGATCCAGCATTTCCGAGAGAAAGAGCCCAATGAGAATGAGAAAGAGTCGGACAAAGATGAGGATGAAGAGGAAGACGATGGTTATCCCAAAGTCAATTCCACTCTCATGATTTTTGCTGATGTTCAGAGCAAGAGTCAGTTGAAGGTTATCAACAGAGAGGTGAATATGGTTGCTCCGGCGACAACGACCACGTACCTAAAATGGTCCCAGACAGCCATCACATTTAACCAGTCAGACCATCCTACTCGTGTAGCCACCCCTGGGAGGCAAGCGCTGGTGGTCGACCCAGTGGTCGGAGGCACTCGACTGACTAAAGTGCTGATGGACGGTGGTAGCGGTCTGAATATCCTTTATGTTGAAACCTTGAAGGGGATGGGTATCCGATGTCCAAGCTTAGCGAGAGCAATATGAGCTTCCATGGTGTTATCCCCGGAAAGAAAGCCGAATCACTCGGCCAGATCGCTCTCGACGTGGTTTTCGGTGATTCCAAGCATTACCATAAAGAAAAGTTGACATTTGAAGTCGTGGATTTCCAGAGTGCTTATCATGTCATTCTGGGGAGGCCTGCATACGCACATTTCATGGCTCGACCGTGTTACGTATACCTCAAGTTGAAGATGCCTGGCCCCAAGGGTGTGATCATAGTTACTGGCAATCGGCAAAAGGCGGAGGAATGCTTCCAGAAGGGTTCCAAAATTGCCGATGCGCAGATGGCAGCTGTTGAACTTCAAGAGTATCAGAAGAATGCAGATCCGAGTGATTTGCTCTGAGCCAAGAAGCCTGCCATAGATTCTGCATTTCAGTCGTCTCGTGAAATGAAACCGATTCGTATTCACCCGATCGATCCCAATGCCGCGCCAACTCATATATCAACGACACTCAACAGCAAATAGGAAGAAGCGCTCATCCAGTTCCTCCGTGAGAACTGGGACATCTTTGCATGGAAACCCTCTGACATGCAAGGTGTACCCAGAGGACTGGTTGAGCACCGTTTGCATGTCGACCCCAAGGCAAAACCTGTCAAAGAGCACCTTCGGCGGTCCACCGTGCAGAAGAGGAAAGCGATTGGGGAAGAAGTGGCTCGGCTGCTAGCAGCAGAGTTCATCCGAGAGATCTACCACTCCGAGTGGCTTGCCAATGTCGTCATGGTCCCTAAGAAGGACGATTCACTTTGGATGTGCATTGATTGCAAGCATATCAATCGGGCCTACCCGAAAGATCACTTCCCTCTCCCCCGTATCGATCAGATTGTTGACTCGACTGTGGGGTGTGAGCGCTTGTCTTTTCTAGATGCATATTCCGGGTATCATCAGATCTGACTGCACGTTTGGGGTTCCCGGAGGAAAGTTACTCGTTTTTCTCGATTCCGAACGAGGGATCGATGCCAATCCAGAAAAAGTTGATAGCATCCTCCGAATGAAACGCCCTTTGCGAGTGCATTACGTTTAGAAATTGACTAGTTGTTTGGCCACCTCGAGTCGATTCATTTCTCGTCTCGGTGAAAAGGCCTTGCCTCTTTACCGACTGATGAAGAAATCTGATAAGTACGAGTGGACTGAGGAAGCTGATGCAACGTTTGCAGAACTCAAAACCCTGCTTTCCACCCAGCCGGTGCTCACTGCACCAATCAGCAAGCGTTCTTGCTTTATATTGTAGCCTTGGACAAGTTGTCGACCACGATTACTCACGGTCGAGCGAGTAGAGGAAGGAAAAGCTTACAAGGTTCAGCGCCCAGTTTATTATCTCTCTGAAGTTTTGACTCCATCCAAGCAACGACATCCTCATTATCAGAAGCTTGTCTATGGAATATACATGACCATGAAGAAGGTTGCACATTACTTCTCGATCACTCTATTACGGTCATCAATGACGCACCGTTATGCGAGATTACGAATAACAGAGATGCTGGCTGGTCGAGTGGCAAAATGGGCGATTGAACTCCTTCACTTTGGACATCAAGTTTGAGGCAAAAGCTATCAAGTCCCAAGCAATGTGATTTCCTTGCCGAGTGGATTGAGCAGCTGGCGACTCAAGTTCACTCGGAACATTGGACTATGTTCTTTGATGGCTCCAAGATGCTAAATGGATCAGTCTTTGGGGTAGTATTGGTGTCCCCCATGGAGACAAGCAACTATGTTCTCGATTCATTTTGATTCCTCAATAATGAAGCGGAATATGAAGCACTTTTATACGGGTTGCGTATGGCCATTTCACTTGGCGTCCGTCGCCTCATGGTATACGGCGACTCATATTTGGTGGTTAATCAAGTGATGAAGGAATGGGATGTCAGAAGTCCAGCCATGACTGGTTATTGCAATGCCGTTAGGAAGCTGGAAAAGAAGTTTGAAGGGTTGGAGCTTCACCATATACCCCGATTGAAAAATCAAGCTGCAGATGAGTTGGCAAAGATAGGTTCAAAGAGAGAGGCCATTCCCCGCAATGTGTTCTTATTCATTCACCTTCAGTTTAGGAAGATCCTTTCACCGAAGAGTCGCCACAGCCCAAGAGTGCCACAGATCCGACTGAAGTCGAAATCCCAGCCGTGGTCGACTTGGTCATGGAGGTTTTGGTCATTACTCCCGACTGGACAGTGTCGTACATTGCATACATTCTTAGGAAAGAACTTCCGGAGGATGAAGAAGAGGCTCGACAGATCGTCCGGCGATCTAAGGCCTTTACTGTGATAAAGGGGCAGTTGTTCAGAGAAAGTGCAAGCTGAGTGCGCGAAGTGCATCACGCCACAAGAAGGCCGAGTGATCCTCAATGATATTCACTCGGGAACCTGTGGTCACCACGCGTCCTCTCGGACCATCGTGGCCAAAGCATAACGAGCCGGATTTTACTAGCCGCGGGCCAATGAGATGGCTAAGGAAATAGTGGACAAGTGTGAAGGCTGTCAGTTTTACTCTAACATGTCTCATAAACCTGCGTCGGCTCTGAAAACAATTCCGCTCGTCTGGCCTTTTGTCGTCTGGGGATTGGACATGGTTGGACCTCAAAGGACTGGCAGGAGTGGATTTACTCATGTGCTGGTGGAAGTCGACAAGCTCACCAAATGGATCGAAGCCAAGCCCATTAAAAACCTTGAAGCAAGTACAGCTGAGAGTTTCATCAGGGAACTGATATTCAGATATGGCGTCCCACATAGCATCATCACAGATAACGGCTCGAACTTCGATTGTGTAGAATTCAGAACCTTTTGTGCCTCCCAAGGCACGAGAGTCGACTACGCTTCGGTCGCTCATCCTCAGTCGAATGGGCAGGCCGAGTGGGCAAATGGATTGATTCTCAAAGGACTGAAACCCCGGTTGATGGGTGACTGAAGCATGCGGCGAGGGCTTGGGTCGTGAGCTCCCATCAAGATGCTTTGGGGATTGAGGACAACCCCTAACGGTCATTGGAAGGACTCCATTCTTCCTAGTCTCCGGGGCCGAAGGCGTGCTCCCTAGTGATTTGCTCCACAACGCGCCTCGAGTCGAACTCTTCTCAGAGGAAGAAGCAGAGCAGGCTTGGCAAGATGCAGTCGATCTCCTAGAAGAAGAAAGAGAGATGGCTTTGATCCGGTCGACCATTTATCAGCAAGACTTGCGTCGATTCCATGCCAGAAATGTAAGGGGTCGGGCATTTCAAGAAGGAGACCTGGTTCTTCGAGTGGACCAGCAGAGACCACACAAGCTCGCTCCTGCTTGGGAAGGCTCTTTCGTCGTCACCAAAGTGCTCCACAATGGAGCATATCGTCTCTTCAACGTCGAGCATAATAAAGATGAGCCACGCGCCTGGAATGCGGATTTGCTCCGCCCTTTTTACTCTTAAGTATTTAGAACTAATGAGATGTAATAAGAAGTACCCTTTTAGTTTGATTATCAAAAGACATGATTTTACAGTCTTCCGAACGATTGTTGTTCATTTTTTACATGTTTTAAAAATCCTTCCGAGTGGTGAGTCTGTCTCTCACTCGGGGGCTTAGCCGCGAATCCGTTTCGCTTAAGTAATAAAAATCATGCCGAGTGATGTGTCTGTCTCTCACTCGGGGGCTTAGCTGCGAATCCGTTTCGCCTAAGTAATAAAAATCCTGTCGAGTGGTGAGTCTGCCTCTCACTCGGAGGCTTAGCTGCAGTCTAGTACTCACCTAAGTAATAAAAATCCTGCCGAGTGGTGAGTCTGCCTCTCACTCGGAGGCTTAGCTGCAGTCCAGTACTCGCCTAAGTAATAAAAATCTTGCCGAGTGGTGAGTCTGCCTCTCACTCGGAGGCTTAGCTGTAGTCCAGTACTCGCCTAAGTAATACAAAATCCTCTTTGAGTGGTGAGTATGCCTCTCACTCGAGGCTTAGCTGCAGATCCGATGCTACGCCTAAGTTTAAAAGTCCCATCAAGCAGTGCAGGTCAGCCATGACCCCCCGGGGTTACCTTTGTCGGGGAAGAAGGGCGAGATTGTAGAGCAATCCTCCACTCGGAGGCTTAGCTGCGATCCGAGTACTCCCTAAGTTTGAAAAATCCTCGAGTGGTGAGCAATCCTCCCACTCGGGGCTTAGCTGATCGATGCTCGCCTAAGTTTGAAAAATCCTCCGAGTGGTGAGCAATCCTCCCACTCGGGGGCTTAGCTGCAGTCTAGTACTCGCCTAAGTTTGAAAAATCCTACCGAGTGGTGAGCAATCCTCCCACTCGGGGGCTTAGCTATAGTCCAGTACTCGCCTAAGTTTGAAAATTCCTACGAGTGGTGATCAATCCTCCCACTCAAGGGGCTTAGCTGCAGTCCAGTACTCGTCTAAGTTTTAAAAATCCTACTGAGTGGTGAACAATCCTCCCACTCGGGGGCTTAGCTGCAGTCCAGTACTTGCCTAAGTTTGAAAAATCTTACCAAGTGATGAGCAATCCTCCCACTCGAAGGCTATGCAAGGTGCGGGTCGACCACGACCACCACTTCAGAGTTGTACCATCAAGAAGAAAGACGAGATTGAGCGTGTTGCCAAGGCGAGTCACTTTCAGGAACGTCAAGGCCATTGCTGAATTTCTCGCTGATGAGTTGACCGGTCCCACCGAATGAGTCGGGTCGACTGCGACACCACCCCCACCCCCCGAGGGCTGCACCATCAAGAAGAAGGACGAGATTGTGCGCATTGTCGAAGGCCCCTCCAACGGTTGACAGGGATGTCAAGACCATTCTTGAGTGCCTTGCTGATGAGCTGATCAATGCTACCCAAGGATCGTCCAATCGGTCGACTGTTGATTCTTCTTCAGAAGCTGCATCAAGCAAACAAACACCAATCCGAGAGAAAAATGAATTTCGCTCAAAGACAAACGCAATATATTCGAAGATAAATCCCAAGATTCCTAACCGCAGAATAAAGTGCTCGGGCATCAAGCCCGAAGGAGTTTTAACGGTTACAAAATCACTCGGCATTCCGAGGCAAATAAAGGTGAACCATAATGTTTGTTCAATCACTCGGCAGGAGAAGGACTGGCCGGATCACAGAAGCTATCGAGGTCGATGCTGTCGGCGATACGAGTGGCTGCCTCGAGGAAGGTGTCCATGAAGGTCTAGAAGGAGTCCTTCTTAGTATTCGCTACCTTGAGAGCAGCCAGCTTGTCTTCCTTAGCCTCCTTGCAGTGTACTCGGACCAACAATAAGGCGACGTCGGCACCACAGCGAGCGGAAGATTTCTTCCACTCTTGCACTCGGCGTGGAATCTGATTAAGTCAAGTCATCAGTGACTCGAGGTCTTGAGACAGCTCCGCCTAAGGCCAGGGTTCATTGTCCACTTGGGTCATCGCCGCCTTCAGTCGAGCCAGATAAACAACTTCACAATCCAACGTGACTCCAATCGCTGCAGATTCATTGCAACGTCATCTTTCACAGGACAATTGATGGGGTCGAGACCCGTCTCGACCTGCCCAGTTTCAGCTTCAAAGTCCTGAGACAATTCTATCCCATCGTGAAAAAGATGAGTCGATAGCATGACAACAAAGTTTAGTCGGCGACAAATTGACTAGTCAAATGATCATACCTTCAAGCTTCAGAACAAGTTTGGTAGCAAGTTGTTCCAGATAAGACTCCAGCTTGTCTGTCTTGGCTCTGAGGCCGCCGACTTCTGTGGTCAGGTTCTCCTTGTCCTTCCTCAGCTTCTTGACTTCCTGATTAGCTTCCGAGATGGTGGCCTTCAACTTCGCATTCTCCTCCTCCAATTTGCCGACTGAATCCAGCTTCTGGTCCGCAAGCTTTGTCTTCTCACATGCTTCCTTCTGAGCAGCAGCAAGGTCTAGGTCCTTCTTCTCCAAAGCCTCCTTCATCCTCTCTAAAAAACAACACTCTTGAGCGAGCCTGAAGTTGGCGATTTTCACTACTTTGTCGATTGTGTGAAATCACTTTCGGTTCAAAGAGCGAAAGAAAAACCGGTCACGAAGTGCAAGCTACAAAGAGACAAAATGGTCGAATGATTACCTCCCGTGATGGTCATTTCTTCTTGAGCAGTCTTGAGATTCTTCTTCGCGAGTTCAAGGTCAAGTTCAACGCTGATATGCTTCTTCTTTAATTCGGAGAGTGGAGCTCCAAGATTACAAGACCTCTGCAGCCAGCAAGAGAGACATGTCAGTCGACAGATATAAGAGATAGTGACGGAGAAATATTACTCTAAGACTACTGCCGAATCAAATATTCAACAGTAGTCTCGGGGACTACACCCAGTGGGTGCACTTAGCGTGCCCCCACTGGATCAGATCAATACTCAGCAAGGCCTGCCCATTGTGAGTTCAAAAAAAAGCAAGAGGATACATCATTAGACCTCAATCGACTGCCAACAGTCGACCGTGGTCTCGGGGACTACACCCAGTGGGTGCACTCGGCGTGCCCCCACTGATTCGAACAGTTTACTGGGACTCAGCTCGAGGCGAGCAGAGTTGAAGATTTCCTAAATTCTAAACAAAAGAACACCCTAGTGGGTGATCAGATATAAAGCAACACTCAAAAGTTCAGTCGGAATTTTGCTAACCTGATCATTGGTCTGAAGGGTAGTGCTGGCGTTGTAAGCTACCTGGCTAGCCTCATGCATCACTTTCACCTGCTCCATGACAAGGTTCACCTAACAAAGAGCTTCCCAAGCGGCACCCGGCGAGTCGTCCGGAGTTTGATATGTAGCAAAGAGTCATGGCTGCAAGGTTGTCGAAGCAGTTACCGAGTCGGACGAGTGGAGTTGCACTGGTGCAGCAGGAGTTTGTGCAGTCGATCCCGACGGATGATCAGTCGTCAGCGGGTTGGCGAATGTGACGTTGGTCTGAACCGGCCCTTCGGCACGTTCGACCACCGCCTCAAGCGTCGGTGTTGACTAAGGGACTTGGATTTCAAGCCTCCTCCTGCTTGAGCCTCCACTCTTCTTCCTCCTCTCCTGTGGAGGCGCTTCTTCTTCCTCGTCATCAGGGAGCACAACGATCTCTTGCAGAGCTATAGAACGAGAGAAGTATCAATTTTTCAGCTGATTGACTGCCCACTCGACTAAATGAAACTTGGTCGAACGAACTTACCAGCTCGGGAGGTGGCCTCCTCGTCTCCTGGTGCCTTATCGACATCCATGTCAGTAGCAGTAGAGGTGGGTCTGGAAAGATGCATAATCCGATTGTCAGAACATAAATGTCAGTTGGTATGTATAAGCACAAGTGTGTTACTCACCTCGAAGCCACTGGGACGTCCATCTTGATCCGCGGCAAAGTCTTCCGAGTCTTGGGAGGGGCAACTTTGATCTGCTTGGCGGTCTTCTCCGTCTGTTCCGGAGTCGACGTCCGAGTGCGCTTCTGAGCGTGAGTACTCGGAGCCACGCTCTTCCCGCGCTCGCCTGCTGGGTCGTGTTGCTGCTTGGACGGCGCCCGAAACACAGCGGTGAGTCGACCTCTTCCTTGTCGTCCTACTCCTCGCTCTCCTCCTCATCCTCTCCGTCCGAAGACTCCCATTCACCGCTCTTGTATGCACTGGCCTCCTCCTCCTGGCCTTGCTCCAGGGCTTTTTCACCGTTGGGCATTGAGTACATTTCAGTGAAGACCTACAAGATGAAAAGTCAAGCAAAAATCAGTCGACATCGAATGCAGTTAGAACTTATGCGCCAAACAGTCAGAACAAAAAGGCATACCTTGTCGGGTGGATTGTTGTCTCTGAAAGGAACACCTTGCCTGGATCCGCTGGAATTGTCCTGATTCCCTATAATACTCCTCAACCACATGGCCACAGTCTCGGATGACACTTCCTCTGGATGGACCCGAGCGGTATCTTCAGGTCCAGAGTACAGCCACATAGGATGATCACGGGCTGGAGAGGCTGGATCGTCGGCGAGGAACACTTCCAAAGAGGTCGGGCGGTAACACCTTAATTGATAAGCTGAACCACTTTCTCTACCAGCATCTTCGTCTCCATGTTCTCAGCCGCGGTCACTTTGAGTGGAGAAGGAGTTTGGATGTGGTCGAATGTGAAGTGAGGGAGGCCTGTCGATTGACACAGGTTACTGGTCTGACGATAGAACGGTCATTGCCGACCTCTAACCGATTCAGGGAGAGTCATAGCGGGGAAGGAGCTCCTATGCATTTTCTGGATACCTAAACCCCCGCACATCTGGATGACATTGGTCTTTGAGTCACTCGACTTCGCCTTTTTGACCGACTGGGATCGGATGGTGAAGATGTGTTTGAAAAGACCCAAGTGCGGTCGACACCCCAAGAAATTTTCACACATCGACACAAAGGCGGCCAGATACGTGATGGTGTTAGGGGAAAAATGGTGGAGTTGAGCGTCAAAAAAGTTCAAGAACCCCCGGAAGAAAGGATGCGGGGGAAGCGAAAAACCGCGGTCGACGTTGGTGGCGAGCAAAACGCACTCACCCGGTCGAGGCTGAGGATTCATCTCCCCCTCCGGCAGCCTTGCTGCTCCCTTGGCGATTAGCCCAGACTCCGCCAGCTCGTCCAGATCCTCCTGCCAAATCGAAGACCGGATCCAATCGCCCTAGATCCAGCCCGAAGGCAGCCCCGCGTGTGATGACGACCCGCATTGCTGCTTTTTGCCCTTCGCCACCCCCTTCATCTTCTTTGCATGTTCTAGTGCCGCCGTCTTGTCCTTCACCATGGCGGCGGAGCATGGTGTCGGAACAGAAGAGCTGGGCGCGACGGAGAAGCGGAGGAGGAAGAAGGAGGAAAGGGTGTGCACAGTGCAGATGCCTCGGTCCCGTCATCTTATAAAGGGTCGCTTCCGAGTGACTGGCGCGTGGTACCAGGCAATCCTGTCAAATCCCGCAACAGTCGCGCGCAGCGTACGTGGCGAAAAAGGCGGTGCGGAAACCGAGGCATCACTGTTTATCTGCTCCGCCCGCTTCGGCACTCCCCGTCCCGCGCGCTTCCTTGAAATTTCGTATCCCATGAAATCCGGGATATGCAGCAGTCAATCGCACCCAAGATCCTGCATTCCAATACAACACTCGACAAATGACGCCACAAGTTCAGTCGACGACTCCCTGAATGGATCAAGGCGACTGAATCGACATTGAAGTACCAACTCGAGTTTTCCATCTTGCAGAAAACACTCGCGATGGCGCAAGAGTCAGAACAAGTTTAACTCCAACCAAAATTCCACTCGAACCTTAATCCATTCGGGGGCTACTGATGAGGATACGGACTTGGGGTATGGTCATAGGCCTGACCTATACGTCCTACCCAAGGTCACTACCCGAGAAGGCAAGAAGGTCAAAAGATAACATGACACCCCCGGTCGAAGATGTCGAGTGCAATCCACTCGACATCATGTCACTCGGGAGTCTCCCTACCTACTGTCACTCGACAAACCAGAGAATCACTCGACCTCCCGAAGATCAGGAGTCACACAACGTGCAACGGACACGCATTCACTCCGTAGTCTTTAAGGCCATTAACAGCACTTAAGGCTGGCATTACCACTAACGCCACCACTTTATGTACATTAACTCCCTTGTAATGGAGGGTGGGAGAGCTCCTAGCGAACTCTATATAAGCCACCCTCCTCCCTCGGCTGAGGTTCGCACCTGTAACATCACACATATAATCCAATCGACCACCGAGACGTAGGGCTGTTACTTCCTCCGAGAAGGGCGTGAACTTGTAAAACCTGTGTGTACACCGTCGCCATAGCTGAGATCTTGCCTCTCCATACCTTTCTACTATCAGTCTTAGAACCACGACAGTTGGCGCCTACCGTGGGGCAGGTGTCTTAGCGACTTATTGGTGAAGTTGCAAGTTTTTCCGATCATCATCATGGTTTTCGACGGCGAGTTGGCTAAGGGCCGCGAGATCCGTCTCGGCGCGCTTGTTTTCGTCGCCGACGACTCAGCGTGGCTTCAAGAAGCTCCGCTTGAGGTTGAGCACTTCCGTCAGGGCCACGCACTTCGCGCGCGTCGTTCGCGGCGTCCTTCTTCGGCAGCCGTCGACCCGATGTCGATCGGCTCGATGGTGTCTTCCTCCTTCTGTTCGCCGCGAAGCGGTCCGGTCGTCAGCGGCTTCGGTGTGGGTGAAACACGCGGTGGCTCAACGTTGACCACCCATCAAGTCGCGGCAATCGAGCCAGCGAAACTCTCCATAACTGTTTGATCTGTCGACCGGCTCATGGAGCGCATCCAAGTATGATAGCAGCGACCCTGCGGCTAAAGTCCTGATGGTCGATGGTCCGCGTGGCCCACCTGGCTTTTGTCGCAAGGACGGAGAAGATGGTGGCGGCGATCCGTCGCGAGTCCATGAGGAGCATCATCCCGAACCTCTTTCTTCACAGCAGAGGGAAGAACTTCGTCGCCGCAACATGGATGCACTCCACATGCCCATCGTTGGAGAAACCCCCGAGGCTCGGGCCTAGGAGGAGGCGCTTAGCTAATTTGTTGGCGCACTCACCGAGAACTGCAGCGCTCTCGGCGAGCGAGCTCGGGCGGGTCCACGAGTCCGGTCGGCGGCGGCATTTCCCGCCTCCACCTAAGGTATACCGTACTCCGATTCAGAACCTCACAGCTGCGGCCCGAATTGCAGAGTCGATCCAACCTTCCCAATCAGAGGCTGGCCGAGGGTAGATGCACATCTGGGCCTTGCTCCGAGCAGTAGGAGAGCAGAACACTGCAGTGTCTCAGTCGTGGAATAGGATTCACAGCAGATCCGTGGTAGTGGATACAGTCCTATCGGCCCATAGCCGAAGATCGCCCCTACGGCACGAAGGCCGTGGGCAGTATGATCATCAGTTCGACCGCGACAATCGTTGTCGCGTGCCTACACCTCCTCCGAGGAGTGTGTCGTACGTGCCTCGGCAGAATGATGACAAGCGCATCACGGATGTGGCGCAGAGCTCGGTCGAGCCAAGAGAGCTGAAGCCGATCGCGAGATCCATTCTCGTTCAAGGCATGGTCGACCGGAACAGAGCGCATAGAGAAGACCCTGGCAGAGATCGTCTGAGTGGCAGCAGATTGCATGTTTCAGGCCGAGAGTGTTTCAGAAGTGCCATCAGGGCAGCAGTGATTCCTCCCAACTTTAGGTTGGCGACCGTAGTCAGTAAGTTCACTGGAGAATCCAAGCCTAAAACCTGGCTTGAGGATTACCGAGTGGCTGTGCAGATTGGAGGCGAAAACGATGACATAGCGATGAAGCATCTCCCTCTTATGTTGGAAGGGTCGGCCCGAGCGTGGTTGAATCAGTTGACTCCAGGCAGTATACATAGTTGGGAGGAGCTAGCTTGAGTGTTCGTAAGAACTTTTGAGGGCACGTGCAACCGACCAGTGGGGTTGCCCGAGTTGCAGCATTGTGTGCAAAAGCCGAATGAGACTTTGAGGAAATTCATTCAGAGATGGACCACTTTGCATCACACCGTTGAAAATGTATCTGAGCATCAAGCAGTGTGCGCTTTCAAGGAAGGCGTCAAGTACCGAGAGTTGGTCCTGAAATTCGGTCAGACTGGGGATATGACTCTGACTCTGATGATGGAGATAGCCACCCGGTACGCTAATAGAGAAGAAGAGGATCGACTTCGTAGCGGGAAGAGTAAACCAGTCGATGAAGAGGCCGGTGGGGGTAACTCCAGTCGGAAACAAAAGCGTAAGGCCGAGCCAGCCGCACCCGGTGAGATTGTAGCAGTGGCTCAAGGAAAGTTTCAGAGAAAACCTAAGGGGCCCTTGCCCCCTAAGAAGTAAAGAATCAAACAGTAAATGATGTGCTGGATTTGCCATGTCACATCCACACGAAGAAAGATGAAGAAGGTAATTTGATTTACCCGAAGCATACCACTCGACAATGTGGACTCCTGATCCAGCAGTTCCGAGAGAAACAACCCAATGAGAAGCTGAAAGAGTCGGACAAAGATGATGATGAAGAGGAAGACGATGGTTATCCCAAAGTCAATTCCACTCTCATGATTTTTGCTGATGTTCAGAGCAAGAGTCGGTTGAAGGTTATCAACAGAGAGGTGAATATGGTTGCTCCGGCAACAATGACCACGTAGCTGAAATGGTCCCAGACAGCCATCACATTCGACCAGTCAGACCATCCTGCTCGTGTAGCCACCCCCGTGAGGCAAGCGCTGGTGATCGACCCAGTGGTTGGAGGCACTCGACTGACTAAAGTGCTGATGGACGGTGGTAGCGGTCTGAATATCCTTTATGTTGAAACCTTGAAGGGGATGGGCATCCCGATGTCCAAGCTTAGCGAGAGCAATATGAGCTTCCATGGTGTTATCCCCGGAAAGAAAGCCGAATCACTCGGCCAGATCGCTCTCGACGTGGTTTTCGGTGATTCCAAGCATTGCCGTAAAGAAAAGTTGACATTTGAAGTCATGGATTTCCAGAGTGCTTATCATGCCATTCTGGGGAGGCCTGCATACGCACATTTCATGGCTCGACCGTGTTACGTATACCTCAAGTTGAAGATGCCTGGCCCCAAGGGTGTGATCACACTTACTGGCAATCGGCAAAAGGCGGAGGAATGCTTCCAGAAGGGTTCCAAAATTGCCGATGCGCAGATGGTAGCTGTTGAACTTCAAGAGTATCAGAAGAATGCAGATCCGAGTGATTTGCTCCGAGCCAAGAAGCCTGCCACAGATTCCGCATTTCAGTCGTCTGGTGAAACGAAGCCGATTCATATTCACCCGACCGATCCCAATGCCGCGCCGACTCATATATCAACGACACTCGACAGCATATAGGAAGAAGCGCTCATCCAGTTCCTCCGTGAGAACTGGGACATCTTTGCATGGAAACCCTCTGACATGCCAGGTGTACCTAGAGGACTGGCTGAGCACCGTTTGCGTGTCGACCCCAAGGCAAAAATCGTCAAAGAGCACCTTCGGAGGTCCGCCGTGCAGAAGAGGAAAGTGATTGGCGAAGAAGTGGCTCGGCTGCAAGCAGCAGAATTCATCCGAGAGATCTACCACTCCGAGTGGCTTGCCAATGTCGTCATGGCCCCTAAGAAGGATGATTCACTTCATATGTGCATTGAGTTCAAGCATATCAATCGGGCCTGCCCGAAAGATCACTTCCCTCTCCCCCGTACCGATCAGATTGTTGACTCGACTGCGGGGTGTGAGCGCTTGTCTTTTCTAAATGCATATTCCGGGTATCATCACATCCGACTGTATGGTCCTGATGAAATAAAAACAGCCTTTATCACCCCATTTGGGTGCTTTTGCTATGTCACCATGCCATTCGGTCTTAAAAATGTCGGAGCCACATTCATGAGGATGATTCAGAAGTGCCTGCTCACCCAAGTCAGTTGGAATGTGGAAGCATACATGAATGACATCGTGGTCAAGTCTCTCAAAGGTTCCGACCTATTGAGTGACCTCGCAGAAACCTTTGCCAACCTAAGGAGGTACGATATCAGGATTAATCCGTCAAAGTGCACGTTCGGGGTTCCCAGAGGAAAGTTACTCGATTTTCTCATTTCCGAACAAGGCATCGATGCCAATCCAGAAAACGTTGATACCATCCTCCGAATGAAACGCCCTGTGCGAGTGCATGACGTTCAGAAATTGACTGGTTGTTTGGCCGCCTTGAGTCGATTCATTTCTCGTCTCGGTGAAAAGGCCTTGCCTCTTTACCGACTGATGAAGAAATCTGATAAGTTCGAGTGGACTGAGGAAGCTGATGTAGCATTTGCAGAACTCAAAACCCTGCTTTCCACCCAGCCGGTGCTCGCTGCGCCAATCAGCAAAGAGCCTTTACTGCTTTATATTGCAGCCACTGGACAAGTTGTCAGCACAGTACTCACGGTCGAGCGAGTCGAGGAAGGAAAAACTTCCAAGGTTCAGCGCCCATTTTATTATCTCTCTACAGTTTTGACTCCATCCAAGCAACGACATCCTCATTATCAGAAGCTTGTCTATGGAATATACATGACCATGAAGAAGGTTGCACATTACTTCTCTGATCACTCTATTACAGTCATCGGTGACGACCGTTATGCGAGATTACGAATAACGAGAGATGCTGGCTGGTCGAGTGGCAAAATGGGCAATTGAACTCCTTCCACTGGACATCAAGTTTGAGGCAAAGAAAGCTACCAAGTCCCAAGCAATCGCGGATTTCCTTGCCGAGTGGATTGAGCAGCAACTGCTGACACAAGTTCACTCGGAACATTGGACTATGTTCTTCGATGGCTCCAAGATGCTAAACGGATCAGGTGTTGGGGTAGTATTGGTGTCCCCCCATGGAGACAAGCTTAACTATGTTCTCCAGATTCATTTTGATTCCTCCAATAATGAAGCGGAATATGAAGCACTTTATACGGGTTGCATATGGCCATTTCACTCGGCGTCCGTCGCCTCATGGTATATGGCGACTCAGATTTGGTGGTTAATCAAGTGATGAAGGAATGGGATGTCAGAAGTCCAGCCATGACTGGTTATTGCAATGCTGTTAGGAAGCTGGAAAAGAAGTTTGAAGGGTTAGAGCTTCACCATATACCCCGATTGAAAAATCAAGCTGCAGATGAGTTGGCAAAGATAGGTTCAAAGAGAGAGGCCATTCCCCGCAATGTGTTCTTGGAACATTTCATTCACCTTCAGTTCAGGAAGATCCTTTCACTGAAGAGTCGCCACAGCCCAAGAGTGCCACAGATCCGACTGAAGTCGAAATCCCAGTCGTGGTCGACTTGGTCATGGAGGTTTTGGTCATTACTCTCGACTGGACAGTGTCGTACATTGCATACATTCTTAGGAAAGAACTTCCGAAGGATGAAGAAGAGGCTCGACAGATCGTCCGGCGATCTAAGGCATTTACTGTGATAAAGGGGCAGTTGTTCAGAGAAAGTGCAACTGGAGTCTGCCAGAAGTGCATCAGGCCACAAGAAGGCCGAGGGATCCTCAATGATATTCACTCGGGAACCTGTGGTCACCATGCGTCCTCTCGGACCATCGTGGCCAAAGCATACCGAGCTGGATTTTACTGGTCGTGAGCCAATGAGATGGCTAAGGAAATAGTGGACAAGTGTGAAGGCTGTCAGTTTTACTCCAACATGTCTCATAAACCTGCGTCAGCTCTGAAAACAATTCCGCTCGTCTAGCCTTTTGCTGTCTGGGGATTGGACATGGTTGGACCTCTGAGGACTGGCAGTAGTGAATTTACTCATGTGCTGGTGGCAGTCGACAAGTTCACCAAATGGATCGAAGCCAAGCCCATTAAAAACCTTGAAGGAAGTACAGCTGTGAGTTTCATCAGGGAACTGATATTTAGATATGGCGTCCCACATAGCATTATCACAGATAACGGCTCGAACTATGATTCTGAAGAATTCAGAACCTTTTGTACCTCCCAAGGCATGAGAGTCGACTATGCTTTGGTCGCTCATCCTCAGTCGAATGGGCAGGCCGAGCGGGCAAATGAATTGATTCTCAAAGGACTGAAACCCAAGTTGATGCGTGACCTAAAGCATGCAGCAGGGGCTTGGGTCGATGAGCTCCCATCAGTACTTTGGGGATTGAGGACAACCCCTAACCGGTCAACTGGAAGGACTCCATTCTTCCTAGTCTACGGAGCCGAAGCCGTGATCCCCAGTGATTTGCTCCACAACGCGCCTCAAGTCGAACTCTTCTCAGAGGAAGAAGCAGAGCAGGCTCGGCAAGATGCAGTCGATCTCCTAGAAGAAGAAAGAGAGATGGCTTTGATCCGGTCGACCATTTATCAGCAAGACTTGCGTCGATTCCATGCCAGAAATGTAAGGGGTCGGGCATTTCAAGAAGGAGACCTGGTTCTTCGAGTGGACCAGCAGAGACCACACAAGCTCGCTCCTTCTTGGGAAGGCCCTTTTGTCGTCACCAAAGTGCTCCACAATGGAGCATATCGTCTCTTCAATGTCGAGCATAATAAAGATGAGCCATGCGCCTGGAATGCGGATTTGCTCCGCCCTTTTTACTCTTAAGTATTTAGAACTAATGAGATGTAATAAGAAGTACCCTTTTAGTTTGATTGTCAAAATACATGATTTTACAGTCTTCCGAATGATTGTTGTTCATTTTTTACATGTTTTAAAAATCCTTCCGAGTGGTGAGTCTGTCTCTCACTTGGGGGCTTAGCCGCGAATCCGTCTCACTTAAGTAATAAAAATCCTACCGAGTGATGAGTCTGTCTCTCACTCGGGGGCTTAGCTGCGAATCCATTTCGCCTAAGTAATAAAAATCCTGCCGAGTGGTGAGTCTGCCTCTCACTTGGAGCTGCAGTCCAGTACTCGCCTAAGTAATAAAAATCCTGCTGAGTGGTGAGTCTGCCTCTCACTCGGAGGCTTAGCTGCAGTCCTGTACTCGCCTAAGTTATAAAAATCCTGCCGAGTGGTGAGTCTACCTCTCACACAGAGGCTTAGTTACAGTCCAGTACTCGCCTAAGTAATACAAAATCCTGCCGAGTGGTGAGTATGCCTCTCACTCGAGGGCTTAGCTGCAGTCCAGTACTCGCCTAAGTTTAAAAAGTCCCATCAAACGGTATGGGTCACCAGTGACTCCCACCCCCCCCCCCTACCGGGGTTGCACCGTCAAGAAGAAGGACGAGATTGTAAGAGCAATCCTCCACTCGGGGGCTTAGCTGTAGTCCAGTACTCGCCTAAGTTTGAAAAATCCTACCGAGTGGTGAGCAATCCTCCCACTCGGGGGCTTAGCTGCAGATCCGATGCTAGCCTAAGTTTGAAAAATCCAACCGAGTGGTGAGCAATCCTCCCACTCGGGGATTAGCTGCATCGATGCTCGCCTAAGTTTGAAAAATCCTGTCAGTGGTGAGCAATCCTCCCACTCGGGGCTTAGCTGCAGTCGATACTACGCCTAAGTTTGAAAAATCCTACCGAGTGGTGAGCAATCCTCCCACTCGGGGCTTAGCTGCAGATCCGATGCTCGCCTAAGTTTGAAAAATCCTACAGTGGTGAGCAATCCTCCCACTCGGGGGGCTTAGCTGCAGACCAATACTCGCCTAAGTTTGAAAAATCCTACCGAGTGGTGAGCAATCCTTCCACTCGGGGGGCTTAGCTGCAGTCCAGTACTCGCCTAAGTTTTAAAAATCCTGCCGAGTGGTCAACAGTCCTCCCACTCGGGGGCTTAGCTGCAGTCCAGTACTCGCCTAAGTTTGAAAAATCTTACCAAGTGATGAGCAATCCTCCCACTCGAAGGCTATGCAAACTGTGGGTCGACCACGACCACCACTTCAGAGTTGTACCATCAAGGAGAAAGACGAGATTGAGCGTGTCGCCAGGCGAGTCACTTTCAGGAACGTCAAGACCATTGTTGAATTTCTCGCCGACGAGTTGACCGGTCCCACCGAATGAGTCGGGTCGACTGCGACCCCGAGGGCTGCTGTTGGGCTCTACGGTAGGGTGCGTCGACTGCAAATTTAAATTTTCCTACGCGTAGAACATCCAGGAACATGCTACGGGAGATGGATCACAGTTCGTTACCACTAGACGCACAGTGTCGTGCAGCGGAAGTAGAGTTGAGGCAGCACGTCCGCGTGGATTGTCTCCTCCTCGTCTGATCTCCCTCGAACAGCGGTCGTCCGATCCCACGTACAAGTTTGCCGGAGCGGCGCAAGTGCGTCGCCTCTAACGGTATCCGTGTATAACACCCTCGATGCGGCTATATCTCCCACGTGTCGAAGCACGACTTAGAGGCATAACCGCATTGAAAGCAATGTCGCAAGTGAGGTAATCTTCGCACAATCCATGTAATACATAAGGGAAAAGATACATAGTTGGCTTACAGTCCCACTTCACACAATACATAAATAAACATCCATCATTGATTACACTCAAGGTCGACCACGGAACCAAAATAAAAGAAGAATACCCCACATGCAACACAGATCCCCGATCGCTAAGCTGGCTCCACTACTAATCGTCGGAAATGAAACATAGTAACGACCAAGTGCCTCATCATATTCCCACTTCAGCTCGGTTCGCCATCAGTATTTGGCATCACCGTACTGCATCTGTTTTGGTAGAATCTGTGAGCCACGGGACTCAGCAATCTCACACCCGCAAGATCAAGACTATTTAAGCAAGGGAAGGCTGGTGTCAAAAAGGTGGGGCTGCTCTTTGCAGCTTAGCATACATGGTGGCTACATCGCAAAAGAGAGCGAGAAGAGAAGCAAAGCGCGGTCGTGAAGCTATTAGCGATCAAGAAGTGATCGACTACTTACGTCAAGCATAACTCCAACACCGTGTTCACTTCCGGACTCCGAGAAGAGACCATCACGGTTACATACGGTTGATGTATTTTAATTAAGGTCAACCGGGTTTTCTACAACGGACATTAACAAATTCCCATCGCCTCATAACATGAGGCACGGCTTTGAAAGATAATACCTGCAGGGTGTCCCAACAGCCCATAACAAGCTCTCGCGGTCAGCGAAGAATAAACCTTCACCCAAGACACTCCGATCAGACTCGGTATCCGGTACATCAAGACATTTCGACAATGGTAAAACAAGACCAGCAAGACCACCCGATTGTGCCGACAAATCCCGATAGGAGCTGCACATATCTCGTTCTCGGGGCACACGGATGAGCGAGACGTCTGCAACCGAGGATACCCCAAGTTGCCTCGGCGGCACACATAAGTGGCTCTAGTTTGGACCAACACTCGAAGGAGCACCGGCGGGGGCTAAAATAAAGATGACCCTCGGGCTCATGAAAACCCAAGGGAAAAAGGGTATAGGTGGCAAATGGTAAAACCAAGGTTGGGCCTTCTTTGGAGGAGTTTTATTCAAAGCGAACTGTCAAGGGGTCCCATAAATCACCCGACAGCGTAAGGAGCATAAAATCAAGGAACATAACACGGTATGGCGGAAACTAGGGTGGCAAGAGTGGAACAAAACACCGGGCATAAGGCCGAGCCTTCCACCCTTTACCAAGTATATAGATGCATTAATTAAAACAATAGATATTGTGATATCCCAAGATAACCATGTTCCAACAAGGAACAAACTTCATCTTCACTGCAACTAGCAGCGCTATAAGAGGGGCTGAGCAAAGCGGTAACATAGCCAAACAACGGTTTGCTAGGACATGGATGGTTAGAGGTTGACATGGCAATATGGGTGGCATGATATAGCAAGTGGTAGGTATCGCAGCATAGGCATAGCAAAAGAGCGAGCATCTAGCAAGCAAAGATAGAAGTGATTTCGAAGGTATGGTCATCTTGCCTGCAAGGTTCTCAGAGTTGTCGAAGGCTTGATCCTCGTAGGCGTACTCAACAGGTTCCTCGTTCACGTACTCGTCTCCCAGCTCTACCCAAAGCAAGAACACAAGCAACGGAACCACAATCAAACAAGGAACAATGCACAAGCAATATGATGCAAAACATGACATGCGATGCGAGATGTGATATGCAATGCATATGTGTGCTCCGGAAGGAAAATGAGGAACCGGGCATCAACTTGGCAAACCAAGTATGCCGCTGGAAAGATGAGATGATTTCGGTTGAAATCGATATAAGGATCACCGGAATCGGATGCACGGTTTGCAAATGACAAGCAAAACAAGAATAGCGCAAATCTGCGTTTAACGACCCGATGCTACTTAGCTAGCAACAAGAAACTATGCTACAGCACCCCAACATAAAAACAAAGCATATGGCAGCGATCTACAGGAGATGCTTAACAAAAGAGGAACACTGAGCTACGGCTAAATCACATCATAACATGTTCAAACAAGCATGGTGAAAGTGTTAAAAATATCAGGTTCACAGACTTAGTGAAAATACTAACATGCCAGGAATTAACATCAGGAAGGCATGTTTAGAGCAAGCAAACAACATGCTACAGGAACTTATAATAGCAAAGCAAGGCATAACATGGTTCTACTCAAAGCATATTTCAATAGTCCCTTACTGACCATAAGCCAAAAAGGACTTTAAGAAATGATGGCACCCATGTAAACATTGCAAGTTTTATTACAGATTTCAGACTTAGCAGAAAAACTGGGCATGGCAAAAACAGATTCAACATGGCATCTTCGTGAGCTCGATGCACTCACTACAGAGCATCTCAAGATAAACTAAGCATACCCCCATCAAGAAGACATGGCATAGAAGCTATTCATGGCAAGAACAACATCATAGCATACACGGATCAACTACAACGACCTCGTGAAAATTGAATCTCATGCAAACAATCTGCCAGGAAACATTTTCAAGCAAAAGTAGTGCACGAAAATGACATGCTAGACTACTCCATAAATGCCAACAAAGGCATGGATGGATAGAGCACATCCATATGTTCAAAACACCCTTACTGATCATGCTCAAAAGGGCCATAGATCTCTCTGTAACAACATGAACATATGGCATAAAAATAACAGCAGGACAAGACTTGGTGAAAACACTAAGTTCCTGAAATCAGCAACATCTTCATCCCTACTTTGCATGCTTGTTCTAGTCAACACATAACTCACAAAAATACATGGCAAACACCCCTGGAAAGATGGCATGGCAAAGTTCAACTCACATGTAGGACTAAAGTTCATAGGGTGCACACATAAATCATGGCAAAAATGACAAAAGAGCTCGAGCTGATAAGATTCTGGAACTAACGATCTGAAGCCATCTTCCAACAGCATTTCGGGCATCAAGATGAGCCCAAATGCAAATGATGCAATGGAGCGAAATGATGAACTCTTCGAGGCGAACAATTTGACATATTATACGCCCAAAACGAAGCCACGGGTGCGGAGATGTGATGCTATGAAAATGCCACGAAATAATCACAGAAATAAGGACTTAGTGGAATTTTGGGGGAGGAAGAAGTCAACCTTCCTGTAGATCGGATCCGGATCGGGGTCGTCGCCGGAGTTCGAGGTGGCGGCGGCCGGCGAGGGAGAGGACGCCGGAGGAGGAGCCGGCCGGAGGAGGGCTGCGCGGCTGGCGGATCGGGGGCAGGCTGTGAGGCCGGGGAGGCTGGGCGGGGAGGCTGGAGGCGGCAGGGTGGGCGGCGGCGGTGGCCAGAGAGCGGTAGCAGGCGGTGTGTGCGCGAGAGCAAGCAGTGTGCGCGCATGTGTGTGTGAGAGCAGGCGGGGTGGTGTGTGAATGCGGGCGCGGCGGGAGCGGCGGCAGAAGCGGCGGCAGTGGCATGGCGGCGGCGTGAGCGGCGGCAGGGCAGCGGCGGAGGTGGCCGGAGCGGGCGTGGCGGCGGCAGAAGTGGTGGGCAGGCGGGCCTCGCGCGGCTCTGCGGGCAGCGGCGGCGGCGGAGGCCGGAGTGCCACGTGGCACGACAGGTTAGCTGGGCGCGCGACCAGACGCGTCGGTCCGATCGGACGTGTCCGTGTGCGGGGGGAATTTTTAGGGTTTGCCCGTGAATTCGGGGGAGGGGTCTTTAAATAGGCATAGAGGGAGCTAGGAGAGTTCAAATGGGGTGTAGTTTTCGCCCACACGATCGTGATCGAACGACCGAGGGCATGGAGGGAGTTAGATGGGTTATTGGGCTGTTTTGGAGGGTTGTTGGGCTGCAACTTAAAAGAGGCCTTTTGAGAGTGCGGTTAACCGTTGGAGTATCAAAGCGAACTCCAAATGACCGAAACTTGACAGTGGTCTACGGTGCTATACCAGGGCCACTTGGCAAGGCTCGGTCCATTCGAGAATGTTCAACACCTGCACGGAAAAATGTAAAGGGGACGCCGGGGAACATAGGAGTGCCGGATTGAAAAGCGGACAACGGGGAAAAGGCTCGGAATCATGAGACGAACACGCATGCAAATGAGATGCACATGATGGCATGATATGAGATGCATGACATGGACAAAAATGCAAAACGAAAACAAAACCCAACCACGGAGGGAATATCATAGCACATATCCGAAAATGGCAAGAGTTGGAGTTACAAATATGGAAAGATACATCCGGGTGCTACAACACTCCACCACTACAAGAGGATCTCGTCCGAGATCTAGGACTGAAAGAACTCCGGATATTCGAACGGAGGTGATCCTCGCTCCCGGTGGCTTCTCGGTCGGAATGGTGTGACCACTTTACTTTCAGGAATTTGATTGACTTGTTGCGAGTCTTGCGCTCGGTTTCTTCAAGAATAACAGCGGGTGCTCATGATAAGAGAGATCTTCTTGGAGGTCAATTTCTTCAAAGTTGATAGTGCGCTCAGGAATCTTGAAGCACTTGCGGAGCTGTGACACGTGAAACACATCATGCACGTTTGCAAAGTTGGATGGAAGCTCAAGTTGATAGGCGAGATCGCCTCTTTTACCAATGATCCTGAAAGGACCCACGTATCTAGGGGCAAGCTTCCCTTTGATACCGAAGCGACGAGTACCTTTCATTGGAGAGACGCGGAGGTAGACATGGTCTCCAATTTCAAAAGCCACATCACGGTGCTTGTCATCATAATAGCCCTTCTGGCGCGATTGCGCGGCTTTAAGATTCTCACGAATGACTTTGCACATTTCTTCGGCTTCTGTCATCAAGTCGTTGCCAAGAAGTTGGCGTTCACCTGTCTCGGACCAATTGAGAGGAGTACGGCACTTTATGCCATAGAGAATTTCGAATGGGGCCTTGCCCGAACTCACTTGGAAGCTGTTGTTGTAGGAGAACTCGGCATATGGGAGACACTCTTCCCACTTCATGCCAAAGGAAATGACACAAGCCTTGAGCATATCTTCAAGGATTTGATTGATTTCGCTCGACTTGGCCACTTGTTTGAGGATGAAAAGCTGTCTTTGAAAGCAGATGTTGGTGCCCATGGCCTTACGAAAGGAGTCCCGAACTTAGAAGTGAAGATACTTCCACGGTGCGAAGATATCAATTGTGGAATACCGTGCAAGGAGACAATTCGGAGGTGTATAGCTCTGCCGGTGAGCTGCTGTGATAGATTCTTTGTGGGGAAGAAAATGAGCCACTTTAGTAAGCTTGTCAATGACAACGAAGATAGCATCATTTCCACGCTTGGACTTAGGAAATCCAGTCACGAAGTCCATCTCGATATGATCAAACTTCCATTCTGGAATAGCAAGAGATTGGAGGAGACCAGCTGGTCTTTGGTGTTCTGCTTTCACCCTTCTGCAGACATCACATTCATTCACGAATTGAGCAATTTCTCGCTTCATTCGAGTCCACCAATATGACTGCTTGAGGTCATGGTACATCTTCGTACTTCCAGGATGAATGGATAGAAGAGAATTGTGTGCCTCATTCATGATGACTTTTCTCAGATCGCCTTTAGGAACCACAATATGATCCTCAAAGAAAAGAGTGTCTTTGTCATCCAAGCGATAGCACTTGTATTTGGAAATGCCCTTATCAATACCACGTTTCACTTTCTTCACCATGGTATCCAGAAGTTGAGCCTCACGAATTTGATATTCCAAAGTAGGAGAGACTATGAGGTTGGCAAGAAATCCTTGAGGAACAACTTGAAGATTCAGCTTGCGGAAAGCTTCACAAAGATCCGGTAGGAAGGGCTTGAGAATTAAGCTGTTGCAATAAGCCTTTCGCGCTCGAGCATCTGCAATCACATTCGCCTTGCGGAGTATATTCAATACTTGGATTGTACTCTTGAATCATTTCGACCCATCGAGTTTGCACGAGGTTGAGGTTTGGTTGAGTGAAGATATACTTGAGACTCTTGTGATCGGTGAAAATGTCCACTTTCCTTCCCAACAAGAGATGTCTCCATGTTATCAATGCATGGACAACTGCCGCCAACTCGAGATCGTGAGTGGGGTAGTTCTTTTCGTTGGGCTTCAACTGACGAGAGCTATAGGCCACAACCTTCTTCTCTTGCATTAACACAGCACCGAGACCTTGCAAGGAAGCATCACAGAAAACTTCGAATGGCTTGGATTCATCAGGAGGAGTCAACACAGGAGCTGTGACTAGCTTCTCTTTGAGGGTATTGAAAGCGACATCACACTCAAAGCGCCCGGACATACTTGACATGCTTCGGAGGAGGTTGGAAAGAGGCTTTGCAATCTTAGAGAAATTTTCAACGAATCTTGACAATAGCTTGCAAGACCGAGAAAAGCTGCGGAGCTGCTTGACATTCGAGGAGGTTCCCAATTCAGGCGAAGACACCTTCTCGGGATTAACAGCGATGCCCTTGGCGGAGATGATATGACCAAGATAAAGAACTTCATCAAGCCAGAACTCACATTTGGAAAACTTTGCATAGAATTGATGCTCTCTGAGCTTGTCGAGCACCAATCGCAAATGTTTGGCATGATCCTGCTTGTTCTTGGAAGACCAAAATATCATCGAGATACACCAAGGCGAAATCATTGGTGTAGGGGTTGAAGATAAAGTTCATCATGCGAGAGAAAGTTGGAGGAGCATTGACAAGGCGAAAGACATGACGGTATATTCATAAGAACCAAAGCTTGTTCGAATCTTTGTCTTGGGAATATCTTGTTCACGAATGCGAATCGATGATAACCCATCGGAGGTCAAGCTTGGAGAATACTTTAGCACCTTTGAGTTGCTCGAATAGCTCATTGATGTTGGGAAGTGGATACTTGTTCTTGATTGTCTTCTTGTTCAATGGACGGTAATCAACACAAAGTCGGTCCGTGCCATACTTCTTACGGACAAAAGAACTCCACATCCCCATGGAGATGAACTCGATCGATCAGACCCAGACGCTCTTGTTCATCGAGCTGCTTCTTCAATTCTTTCAGCTCCTTGGGTCCAAGCTTGTGGGGCGCTTGCAAAGCGGGTTGATTCGGGCTCAAGATCGATACGAATTCGGTGGCCGATGGGGAGGCATACCCGGAAGCTCTTCGGAAAGACATCTTGGTACTCACAAGCGATTGGAATCGAGAGATAGCATCCAATTCTCCCTTCTCATTGAGAGAAAACAACCGAATGGTTTCATCACGGCGGCATAGATGATAACATCCTCGGAAGAGTGTGTCAATTGAATCTGCACTGGCAGCACAATCAAAGTGAGCCTTGTCTTTGAAAGCCATCCATCCGAGAATTAGATCAATATCCGAGTCACCAAGAACAATTGGTTTAGACAGGAATTTGTAGTCGCCCATCTTGATAGAGACATCCGGGACGAAAACTCGAGAAGTCATTTGCTTACCCGGAGACACAATCTTCAACGGAATAGGAATCTTTTCTGACACAAACTCATGCTTTGCAACAAAAGGTCTTGAAATGAAAGAAAGCGATGCACCAGTATCAAATAATACTTTTGCAGGAATATCATTAACAGGAAGATTACCCATGATCACATCTGAAGAATCCTCTGCTTGAGCTGCATTCATCATATTCACCTTTGCATACTTGGGATTATGCTTGACCACTGCATTGCTTGAAGACCTCACAGGAGGAGGAGGAGGAAGGCGCTTTTGGTTATGGCATTTGTTCGCATAGTGACCCTTCTGCTGGCACTTGTTGCAGTCACCTCTGAGAGTGGGCGGTGATAAGGAGCATTTGACCTTGGAGCTTGAGGTGAGACTTGTCTTGGTAGCTTGGGTTGGGTGGGTGGGAAGATCCACGACCACCGAGTTCTTCTGGCGATAAGGTGGACGGAACGGAGGAGGAGGAAGGTAGAACTTTTGCTGCTTTGCTGCCACTTGAGAGGAAGAAGAAGACTGAACTGCATCCCTGATTCTCTTCTTTGAAGCCTCACACTTGAGCTGAGCACCTTCTAGCTTGAGTGCCATATTGTAGAATTGATCAAACTGAGTAGGCTCAAAAAGAACAAGAGATAACTACAGATCCTCTCTAAGGCCACCTCTGAACTGATAGATCATACTTTTCTCATCAGGAATGTCTTGTTTAGCGAATCGAGCAAGTTTCTGAAACTGCATGTTGTATTCGTACACTGACATGTTTCCTTGCTTGAGATTGCGGAACTCCTCACGCTTGCTCTCAACAACACTTGGTAGGAATGTGGTGAGCTTTAAAGTCCCGGCTGTAAATCAGTCAAGTAATCACTCGACCACCTCTGGAATCCTTGTATTCTTGGAACCAATCAAGCTGCTTGATCCTTGAGCTGAAAAGACGCGAACTTGGCGTAGTCCTCGTGTCGACATTGCTGCATTCAAATGCTTGTTGATATCCACGAGCCAATCGTCGGCGTCGTGGCCTCGACACGATGGTGAAAGACTTTGGCTGGTTTGCAAGGAACTGGTTGAGTGTAGGAAAGCGTGGTGATGATAGAACTGCCCTTGACCTTGATTCCCTTGGTTGCCTTGGCCTTGGTTACGCTCTTGCATCACTGGATCAACAAGCGGCGTTGGCGTTATTGGTTGCCATCAAAGTTTGCCATGCCTCCGAAGGCGGAGGTGGAGGTGGAGGGTTCGCGACTCCCATCACTGCGTTCCGGATTACGACGGCGTGGCGGAGCCATCTGAAGAGGGTGACATCCGTTAGCATCTTGATGAGCAGATAGACAAGTTGAATCAGCGGATAGAATTTGCAACATATAGTCTTCACAATAAACATTGAACAGGATGAGCGAATGAATTCCAAAGTAAACATCCGTCCATTAAGGTGAGAAGCCACTTGATAAGAGATTGATGAATGAAAATAAAAACAAGGTATGAATGGAACAAATAAGTGGTAAGGATTACCCAATCACAAACCAAATATCTGCGGAAGAAATGCTAGAGCTACTTGAATCCCACCTATAAACTCCGAAACTTTCGGTTATGCAATCGGTGTTGGGGATACAGGAGCAATATATCTCACCCAAACTAACAATCCCTACATCCAATTGTATCCATCCTTCAACACATAACCAAGAAACCTTCGAAATCGTGTACCTCAACCTTGAAAAGCATCCGTTATCGAGTCATGGCAATACTCCGTACTCACCACAAGATCTTTGGGTTAGCGGGTTATCTCACCAACTGACTCGCATAAAAGAGATTTTCGATGTCGCGTACTAAACTCATGTATTCGAACTGCAACGATAAAATTATGGCGACAACACCTCGGAGCTCAACTCCCGGGACACTGCCACAACCCCTAAATGTCGAGGCAACCAAGACAATGTTGTCATCATAAAACCATCGAACGATTCTAAGATACCAGCGTGATCCTAAAAAAAATTTAGTGAAATTTGAGAAGAGAAGAGTCAAAACTCTCGTCGGGATACCTCACCGGAAGGTCGAAGGGACTGGGAGTAAAAAGAATTCCTAAACTCTCCGATATATATAATCCTAAATGACTCAAAACATTTTTCTAGACACAACTCGGCCACTAAAACGATCAAGCAATGGGGGCTCCTAAGGTCGGGGATGGCTCTGATTACCAACTTATAACGCCCTCGATGCGGCTATATCTCCCACGTGTCGAAGCACGACTTAGAGGCATAACCGCATTGAAAGCAATGTCGCAAGTGAGGTAATCTTCGCACAATCCATGTAATACATAAGGGAAAAGATACATAGTTGGCTTACAGTCCCACTTCACACAATACATAAATAAACATCCATCATTCAGATTACACTCAAGGTCCGGCTACGGAACCAAAATAAAAGAAGAATACCCCACATGCAACACAGATCCCCGATCGCCCCAACTGGGCTCCACTACTAATCGTCTGGAAATGAAACATAGTAACGACCAAGTGCCTCATCATATTCCCACTTCAGCTCGATTCGCCATCGTGGCTGGCATCACCGTACTGCATCTGTTTTGGTAGAATCAGTGAGCCACGGGACTTAGCAATCTAACACCTGCGAGATCAAGACTATTTAAGCAAGGAAGGCTGGTGTCAAAAGGTGGGAGCTGCTGCAAGCGACTAGCATACATGGTGGCTACATCGCAAAAGAGAGCGAGAAGAGAAGCAAAGCGCGGTCGTGAAGCTATTAGCGATCAAGAAGTGATCCCGACTACTTCGTCAAGCATAACTCCAACACGTGTTCACTTCCGGACTCCGAGAAGAGACCATCACGGTTACATACACGGTTGATGTATTTTAATTAAGGTCAACCGGGTTTTCTACAACCGGACATTAACAAATTCCCATCTGCCTCATAACCGCAGGCACGGCTTTGAAAGATAATACCTGCAGGGTGTCCCAACAGCCCATAACAAGCTCTCGCGATCAACGAAGAATAAACCTTCACCCAAGACACTCCGATCAGACTCGGTATCTCGGTACATCAAGACATTTCGACAATGGTAAAACAAGACCAGCAAGACCACCCGATTGTGCCGACAAATCCCGATAGGAGCTGCACATATCTCTTTCTCAGGGCACACCGGATGAGCGATCGTCTGCAACCGAGGATACCCCAAGTTGCCTCGGTGGCACCGCAAGTGGCTCTAGTTTGGACCAACACTCGAAGGAGCAACGGCCGGGGGGCTAAAATAAAGATGACCCTCGGGCTCATGAAAACCCAAGGGAAAAAAGGGTATAGGTGGCAAATGGTAAAACCAAGGTTGGGCCTTCTTTGGAGGAGTTTTATTCAAAGCGAACTGTCAAGGGGTCCCATAAATCACCCGACCGCGTAAGGAGCATAAAATCAAGGAACATAACACCGGTATGACGGAAACTAGGGTGGCAAGAGTGGAACAAAACACCAGGCATAAGGCCGAGCCTTCCACCCTTTACCAAGTATATAGATGCATTAATTAAAACAATAGATATTGTGATATCCCAAGATAACCATGTTCCAACAAGGAACAAACTTCATCTTCACCTGCAACTAGCAACGCTATAAGAGGGGCTGAGCAAAGCGGTAACATAGCCAAACAACGGTTTGCTAGGACATGGATGGTTAGAGGTTGACATGGCAATATGGGTGGCATGATATAGCAAGTGGTAGGTATCGCAGCATAGGCATAGCAAAAGAGCGAGCATCTAGCAAGCAAAGATAGAAGTGATTTCGAAGGTATGGTCATCTTGCCTGCAAGGTTCTCAGAGTTGTCGAAGGCTTGCTCCTCGTAGGTGTACTCAACAGGTTCCTCATTCACGTACTCGTCTCCCAGCTCTACCCAAAGCAAGAACACAAGCAACGGAACCACAATCAAACAAGGAACAATGCACAAGCAATATGATGCAAAACATGACATGCGATGCGAGATGTGATATGCAATGCATATGTGTGCTCCGGAAGGAAAATGAGGAACCAGGCATCAACTTGGCAAACCAAGTATGCCGCTGGAAAGATGAGATGATTTCGGTTGAAATCGATATAAAGATCACCGCAATCGGATGCACGGTTTGCAAATGACAAGCAAAACAAGAATGACGCAAATCTGCGTTTAACAGCCCGATGCTACTTAGCTAGCAACAAGAAACTATGCTACAGCACCCCAACATAAAAACAAAGCATATGGCAGCGATCTACAGGAGATGCTTAACAAAAGAGGAACACTGAGCTACGGCTAAATCACATCATAACATGTTCAAACAAGCATGGTGAAAGTGTTAAAAATATCAGGTTCACAGACTTAGTGAAAATACTAACATGCCAGGAATTAACATCAGGAAGGCATGTTTAGAGCAAGCAAACAACATGCTACAGGAACTTATAATAGCAAAGCAAGGCATGACATGATTCTACTCAAAGCATATTTCAATAGTCCCTTACTGACCATAAGCCAAAAAGGACTTTAAGAAATGATGGCACCCATGTAAACATTGCAAGTTTTATTACAGATTTCAGACTTAGCAGAAAAACTGGGCATGGCAAAAACAGATTCAACATGGCATCTTCGTGAGCTCGATGCACTCACTACAGAGCATCTCAAGATAAACTAAGCATACCCCCATCAAGAAGACATGGCATAGAAGCTATTCATGGCAAGAACAACATCATAGCATACACGGATCAACTACAACGACCTCGTGAAAATTGAATCTCATGCAAACAATCTGCCAGGAAACATTTTCAAGCAAAAGTAGAGCACGAAAATTACATGCTATACTACTCCATAAATGCCAACAAAGGCATGGATGGATAGAGCACATCCATATGTTCAAAACACCCTTACTGATCATGCTCAAAAGGGCCATAGATCTCTCTGTAACAACATGAACATATGGCATAAAAATAACAGCAGGACAAGACTTAGTGAAAACACTAAGTTCCTGAAATCAGCAACATCTTCATCCCTACTTTGCATGCTTGTTCTAGTCAACACATAACTCACAAAAATACATGGCAAACACCCCTGGAAAGATGGCATGGCAAAGTTCAACTCACATGTAGGACTCAAGTTCATAGGGTGCACACATAAATCATGGCAAAAATGACAAAAGAGCTCGAGCTGATAAGATTCTGGAACTAACGATCTGAAGCCATCTTCCAACAGCATTTCGGGCATCAAGATGAGCTCAAATGCAAACGATGCAATGGAACGTAATGATGTGCTCTTCGAGACGAACAATTTGACATATTATACGCCCAAAACGGAGCCACAGGTGCGGAGATGTGATGCTATAAAAATGCCACGAAATAATCACAGAAATAAGGACTTAGTGGAATTTTGGGGGAGGAAGAAGTCAACCTTCCTGTAGATCGGATCCGGATCGGGGTCGTCGCCGGAGTTCGAGGTGGCGGCGGCCGGCGAGGGAGAGGACGCCGGAGGAGGGAGCCGCCGGATCCGGGGGGGCGGCGGCGGAGAGGCCGGCCGAGGCGAGAGGGGGCTGGCATGCGGAGCTCGCAGGCGGCTGGCGTGGTGGCCGTGTGGTGGCGAGAGAAGTGGCGGCGGCAGGCGGCAGGCGGGAGCAGGAGCGGCGGTGGCCGGCGATGTGGCGCGGGAGCGGGCGGCGAAAGGGCGGCAGGAATGCGGTGTGGCGGCGGCTGGGCGGCAATGGCGGCGGCGGGGGCGGCCGGAAGTGTGTGCGGCAAGGAAGGCAGGCTGGCGGGCTGGCGCTCTGCGCTGGCAGCGGCGGCGGCGGAGGCCGGAGTGCCACGTGGCACGACGGGTTGGCTGGGCGGCGCGGACGGACGCGTCCGTCCGATCCGGACGTGTCCGTGTGGAGGGGAATTTTTAGGGTTTGCCAGTGAATTCGGGAGGGATCTTTAAATAGGCATAGAGGAGCTAGGAGAGTCCAAATGGGGTGTAGTTTTCGCCACACGATCGTGATCGAGCGACCGAGGGCATGGAGGGAGTTAGATGGGTTATTGGGCTGTTTTGGAGGGTTGTTGGGCTGCAACTTAAAATAGGCCTTTGCGAGAGTGCGGTTAACCGTTGGAGTATCAAACGAACTCCAAATGACCCGAAACTTGACAGGTGGTCTACCGGTGCTATACCAGGGCCACTTGGCAAGGCTCGGTCCATTCCGAGAATGTTCAACACCTGCACACGGAAAAATGTAAAAGGGGACGCCGGGGAACATAGGAGTGCCGGATTGCAAAACGGACAATGGGGAAAAGGCTCGGAATCATGAGACAAACACGCATGCAAATGAGATGCACATGATGGCATGATATGAGATGCATGACATGGACAAAAATGCAAAACGAAAACAAAACCCAACCACGGAGGGAATATCATAGCACATATCCGAAAATGGCAAGAGTTGGAGTTACAAATATGGAAAGATACATCCGGGGTGTTACACCGTGCGTGCAGGAGGAACACCGTGCGGCGGACTGCTAGGTCCGATCACACAGTCGGTGGCGAGTGGAGGTGGCTATTCGCAACACATGCAAACCCTAGTCACAGCACCGAAGCGATCACCCGCATGAGTGTGCCGCACCTCCACTTTATATAGTAGTCCGTCGCAGGCTCAACACTTGGGCCTCGCACGGACCCTTAAAGCCCAAAGTCTACTCGGTCACGTTCCTAGTCCAGTTCGGATCACATCCGACCAGTGTCCTATGAACCGACCTCGTAGGTTCCTTCCCTTAAGCGCGCGACCCCTTAGGTTCAAGTTGGCTTGGTCGCAGTTCGGATTACCTTCGGACTGCACGGTTTGTAGCGGCCTCTAGCAAGGCATGTCGAACACCAAGCAGACCATGAAGCTGGTTAGGCGAACCTGTACATCATACTTCTGTTCCCTTTGCCACACGATATATGTTGTCGGGCTCAAGGCGAGTCTGTCATCCTTGTGGTAGCCCGACCTCTTTCTCGTTCCAGTGATACCGACCACAAACCGGATTATCTCATAATCCCTATCGCATGGCCATGCTTATCCTGGTCGGATCACACGAGGGGAACAGAGTATATCTCTCCGATCGGAGGGCAAATCCCATCTTGCTCGACCATGTCTCGCAAAGATGGGGAATTTGGACAAACCGAAACCTACCTTTGTAACTACCCAGTAACGGAGTAGCGTTTGGTCGGCCCAAAGCAAGTCTGTCACCATCCCGAGTACATGCGTCAGCTCAGGTCTTAGGACATAGAACGTATGTTGTACTAGAGACTCACAGATGACATATCGCTGCGTCTCATAGTTGGGTCTGTCCGACTCGGACCTTATCTCGACTCGGATCTGACTACGTCGAATCCGACCAGACCTTTCCAAGTCCACATTATCCGGTTAGCATCCAATGCTCCATGGCTAGTGAGACGAAGCCATCGATCGTGTCATATGCTAGTCTAGTCGGCTGTGCGTCCACATAGCCTTTTCGACTAGGGACCTTTTAGGACAGTCATCATACAATGCATAGTCCCACAAACAAGTCACGTACTTGCTGATACACATCATTGATAATGTCCAAGGACTATCTTTATTCATAAACACATAGGAAATATGTCAGGACCCCGACTCAATGCCACATCGATCTAGCATGTAACACCTCATATCACTTTGCGGCCTCACGCACGGTATCCCCACAGGTGTCGCCTTACCTTTGCGGGACCGTTTAGCCTTTTGGCTGCGTATATGATAATGTCGCTAGCATCCATATGATAAGGAGCACTGGGTGACATGGCTAGTCGTAAACCCAAAGTGGCACTAACTACGAGGGGCGAGGCATACATGACCCGACAGCGAGCGTGTCGGTCATCAGTGAGTGAATCAGTGTAGCTTGGGCTATGAGACTCCGGTGAACCGGGCATGGCGGCTAACGAGGACTCCGGTATTCATCGTGACATTTCCCGAAGGGCAGACCACGAGAGCGAAGAAGGACACATGCGGCCAACCTAAGTGTTAGGAGCGGTAGCAAGCTACCATGGCTCGATGGAAGCACTAGGAGACATTTCCGGTAAGAGAGGCTACTAAGAATAAACAACTAGATAGTCGGATCCACACATAGCAATACACATTACACGTCGCATAACATGCAAGTATGTCTTTGTACAACATGGCATCACAGCATAACTCAACAACTCATATAGATAAAGGCTCAGAAGATCCATCATAGCATTTATTGCAAACAGGGGTCACAGGACCCATCATACAGAGCATACAAGCAGCAAGCGGAAGCATTGAGCATACAAGCAGCAAGCGGAAGCACAGGAGTTCGAGAGTTACTAATATCCTTGTCCTACATTCTATAGCCTATAGTTGATGCTGATTCCGTCCTTGGCTTCGTTTCTCAGGATGCCATCAGCTAAGCGAAGTTCTGTTGCTCGTAGCCAGAACCACGGAGATGGTAGGGATAAGGATCCTCCCGACCAGCCTTCGTTGGCAGAGTTCATGTTAGAGATGGAGAAAAACAAGCGTGAGTCTAACCGCTTGTTGGCACGTATCGAGGAGAACACCGCACATCAGTTCAAAGGATCCGTGACCATTCATGACTTCATCCGCTTGCACCCACCCACCTTTCATTATTCTATTGAGCCACTCGATGCAGATGACTGGCTCCGTAGTATCACACACAAGCTCCGTTCTACGAACGTAGCTGAAGATGACAAGGTCACCTATGCCACATACCACCTGGAAGGTCCTGCTAGTCTTTGGTGGCAGAACTATGAGGCTATGCTTCCAGCTGGCCAGATTCCTACTTGGAGGGATTTCATTGAGGCTTTTCGCGAGCATCACATTCCCCAGGCCCTCCTTGATCGCAAGAGAGAAGAGTTCTGTAGTTTCACCCAGAGTAAGATGGCTGTTGATGCTTACAGCCGAGAGTTTGAGATGCCATGTTGATGCTTCCGCTTGCTGCTTGTATGCTCAATGCTTCCGCTTGCTGCTTGTATGCTCTGTATGATGGGTCCTGTGACCCCTGTTTGCAATAAATGCTATGATGGCTCTTCTGAGCCTTTATCTATATGAGTTGTTGAGTTATGCTGTGATGCCATGTTGTACAGCACATACTTGCATGTTATGCGTACGTGTAATGTGTATTGCTATGTGTGGGATCTGACTATCTAGTTGTTTATTCTTAGTAGCCTCTCTTACCGAAATGTCTCCTAGTGCTTCCATCGAGCCATGGTAGCTTGCTACTACTCCGAACACTTAGGTTGGCCGGCATGTGTCCTTCTTCGCTCTGTGTCCGTCCTTCGGGAAATGTCACGCGATGAATACCGAGTCCTGTTAGCCCGCCATGCCCGGTTCACCGAGTCCTGTTAGCCCTGCTACAGACTCGATTCACTCACGATGACCGACACGCTCGTTCTGGGTCATGTATGCCCGTCCTCGTAAGTTAGTGCCACTTTGGGTTTACGACCAGCCATGTCAGCCCGGCTCCTTATCATATGGATGCTAGCGACACTATCATATACGTGCCAAAAGGCTTAAACGGTCCCGCAAAGGTAAGGCGACACCGTGGGGATACCGTGCGTGAGGCCGCAAAGTGATATGAGGTGTTACATTCTAGATCGATGTGGCATTGAGTCGGGGTCCTGACAAAATATCATCATACATGATTGCCTCTAGGGCATATCTCCAACAGTCTCCCACTTGCACTAGAGTCAATCAAATAGACATCGAATGCCCATAGCTCTAACGTGTCCCTCATGCTTGGGTTGTGGAAGCGGCTTAGTCAACGGATCTGCAACATTTGCATCCGTGTGAATCTTGCATAACTCTACATCACCATTCTTTACGATCTTTCGTATCAGGTGATATTTCCGGTCTATGTGCCTGACCTTGTGGTGATTCCTCGGCTCCTTGGCTTGTGCGATGGCACCAGAATTATCACAATAAAGGTCCAATGGTTTCACCAAGCCTGGGAAAATACCAAGATCATCCAGAAAATGCCGGATCCAAACACCTTCCTTTGCAGCTTCACAAGCCGCAATGTATTCGGCTTCTGTGGTAGATCGGCCACCGTATCCTGCTTGGAACTCATCCAGTGCACCGCTCCTCCGTTCAGGACGTACACGAATCCGGACTGTGATCGACAATCATCTCTGTCGGTTTGGAAACTAGCATCGGCGTACCCCCTAACGACGAGCTCTTCCTCACCTCCATAAACTAGGAACATCTCTTTAGTCCTTTTCAGGTACTTCAAAATAGTTTTTACCGCTCCTTGTGACTCTCACCAGGGTTGGCCTGGTATCTGCTTGTTAGGCTTATTGCAAAACCAAGATCAGGCCTTGTACATATCATGGCATACATGATGGACCCAATTGCCAAGGCATACAGAATCCTACGCATCCTGCTTCGCTCATCAGATGTCGAAGGACTCTGAGTCTCGCTTAGCCTTATACCGTGTAAGAGTGGCAAGAACCCTTTCTTCGCCTCACTCATGTTGAACCGCTTCAACACTTTATCTATGTACGTGCTCTGGCTTAAGCCGAGCAGCCTCCTCGATCTATCTTTATAGATCTTAATGCCTAAAATATATACTGCCTCACCAAGGTCTTTCATCGAAAACTTGCTATTCAATGATTCCTTGACCGAGTTCAACATCAAAACATTATTTCCGATCAGTAGTATGTCGTCCACATACAAGATCAAAAACACTATCGAGCTACCACTTAACTTCTTGTATAAACAAGAGTCCTCTTCGCTTTTGATGAAACTGAGACCAGTGAGGACCTCATCAAAATGAATGTTCCAACTCCGAGATGCTTGCTTCAACCCATAAATGGATCTCTTGAGCTTGCATACCTTACTAGTGCTAGTCGGATCGACAAAACCCTCGGGTTGTATCATATACACGTCCTCGGTTAAATTTCCATGTAGGAAAGCCGTTTTGACATCCGTCTGCCATATCTCGTAACCAAAATATGCAGCTATAGCTAGTATGATCCTCACCTATTTGAGCATCGCTACCGGCGAGTAAGTCTCGCCGTAGTCAATTCCTTGAATTTGTCCATAACCCTTAGCGACAAGCCGAGCTTTGTTTATCTGAAAATTTCCATCCACATCAGTTTTCTTCTTAAAGACCCATTTGCAACCAATGGTCGTTACGCCAGGCGGCGGATCAACCAAGTGCCAGACTTGATTCTCATCCATGGACTTTAACTCGGATCTCATGGCCTCCAACCATGCCTCGGAATCTGGGCTCACCATCGCTTCCGCATACGTGGTCGGCTCGTCGCTTTCTAGCAACAATACATCACGCACTCTGCGCAATCTTTCTGACCTCCGTGGTTCCGGTGCCGCTTCCACTACAGGTTCCCTGACTGACTCCGGTATGATCTCATCACCAGCCGAGCCGTCCCCAAGTGGTCCTCGAATTTCTTCGAGTCAAACTGTCCTTCCACTGGCCTCCCGACTGAGAAACTCTTTCTCAAGAAAACCCCGTTCCGAGCAACAAACACTTTGTTCTCTTCTCGGTTGTAGAAGCTATATCGGATATCCCACAAATATGCATTTATCCGATTTAGGTGTAAGCTTGTCTGACATAAGTCGCTTGACAAATGCTTCACAACCCCAAATCTTTAGAAAAGACAAACTGGGACTCTTCCCGGTCCACATCTCATGTGGTGTCTTGTCTACGGATTTTGTTGGTACCCTGTTAAGTGTGAAAGCTGTTGTTTCTAGAGCGTATCCCCAGAATGACAAGGGTAAATCCGATTTGCTCATCATAGACTGGACCATGTCCAACAAGGTCCTATTCCTCCATTCTGACACATCGTTTCTTTGTGGTGTACCTGGAGGTGTGAGCTGAGGTACTATACCTCGACTTTTCAGATGATCATCAAACTCCTGGCTCATGTACTCACCTCCACGATCAGATCGCAGAAGCTTTATTGTCTTGCCGAGCTGATTCCCAACCTCGTTCTGAAACTCTTTGAACTTTTCAAAAGTCTCCGACTTGTGGCTCATAAAATAGATATATCCATATCTACTCAAGTAAATCGGTAAAAGTCAATGGCATCGATAGCCACCTCTGGCAGTCGTGCTCATTGGACCACACACATCACTATGTATAAGTTCCAATTGCTCGGACGCCCTCTCGCAACTCTTTGCAAAAGGAGACTTAGTCATCTTGCCGAGCAAGCATGATTCACCTGTCTCGAACGACCCGAAGTCGGACGAAGTTAGGAGCCCATCATCATGGAGCTTCTTCATGCATTTCAGACTAATGTGTCCAAGCCGGCAATGCCAGAAGTATGTCGGATTTATCTCATTAGGCTTATGCCTCTTGACATTCACGTTATAGACCAGTTCCTGTTCTCGATTCAATATGAATAGCCCATCAACAATGGGTGCATAGCCATGGAACATACCATTCAAAAATATCAAACAACCATTGTCCTTTAAATTGAATTCATAACCTTGACTCATCAAACATGAGGCAGAAATAATGTTCCGACTAAGTGCAGGAATGTAATAACAATTATTCAATCCCATAATGAATCCGGGAGGAAGTTGGAGCTGCATCGTGCCGACCTCCAATGCAGCAACTCTTGCTTTGTTGTCGGCCCTGATGTCAATCTCCCCTTGTGCCACACGCCTAGTTCTTACCAGCCCCTGCATCGAGTTGCAAATATGAACAACCGATCCGGTATCAAATACCCAAGAGCTACTAGGTATGTCAGCAAGGTAAATGTCTATAACATATGCAACAAGTGTACCTTTGCCTGAAGCAGCATTTCCGGCCTTCTTGCCATGCTCTGCAAGCCACTTGCTACAGTTCCTCTTCCAGTGACCGGTCTCCTTGCAGTGAAAGCAAACGGTCTTTGAGTCCGATCCAGACTTCGGCGCAGCGGCAGAGGTTACCGTCTTCGTGCCCTTTCCCTTAGCCTTTTTCTTGGACCAACTCTTCTTGAACTTAGCCGATTTCTGCACCATCAACACTTGATGCGTGCCTTTCTTAATATCCTGCTTTGCCACTTTGAGCATCCCATGCAATTCAGTGAGCTTCTTATCCATGCCATGCATATGATAGTTCGAGATGAACATCCCATAGCTGGGCGGAAGAGAACCCAGAATAGCATCAGTAGCCAGCTCATCCAAGAGCAGGAAGCCCAAACGATCCAAAGCTTGCACATATCCGATCATCTTGATCACATGTGGGCTCAGTGGATCACCTTCCTTCAGCTTGCAATCCATCAAGGATCGCCAGATGTTGAACCTTTCGGTCCTAGCTTGTGTCTGAAACATGCTCTTGAGACTCTCGATCATATCGTAATCCTCAACATTTTTGAAATGCTGTTGCAAATCGGGCTCCATACAAGCCAGCATCAGACAGCTGATCTCTGTTGATTCATCAACGAGTTTCTGGTAGGCATTCTTAGTTGTGGCATTAGCATTATTGGCAGGTTCCTCTGGAAGTGGATCCTCTAGAACATGTTCCTTTTTATGATGCTTGAGAACAATTCTCAAATTTCTATACCAGGTGGTAAAGTTTGTTCCATTCAGTTTATCCTTTTCTAGAATTGATTTCAATGCAAAGTTGGGTTGAGCAGGTGGTGCCATTGATCTATAACAGAAAATATGCAATCACTAAGCAATGTGTTTATGTAGAGTAGTTCTAGCCTAAACAGAAATACTCCCACTGAAGTCAGCATCCCTCTGCAAACTCTCAGTGATTCAGGATCCGACTAGCGCATGCGACTAGTGAGCTTTAGCATCACTGCTAGCCAACATACCTATCCGGTAATCAACTCCTTGCTAATCGTATCTCTATACGACTCCTGTCGGTCGGGAAGGTATCTCATACCCCGGCTCCCAACCTTCTTTGCCACAAGGCCCAAAACCGTTTTGATAGCCTTGTCAAGTTAACCTATTGCAGTGCATGTCCGTGTCCGACACGAACCCTTCAGTTCAAGGACATCCAGCAGCACCCCAATTTTATGAGCCCACTACTAGACGTACTTGACGTGCGAAGGTGCAACTTCGGGGATGGCAATTCGCTTGATATTCATGAGGGATCTTTCTACCATTCTAACATGCATAGAAACAAAGAAGCATAACAATCACAAATAACACATATTGTGAAATAGTATAGCTCCTTCATAGACGTTCTTCCAGGTCGGCTCCGACTCCGATGACCATCTACGAACTCCATCTTGTTTGTCACGCAGGGACGCCACGACACCAACCTGATCTCTATTATCCAACTACTACAACTAGTAATGAATTTTACATAGAGTCACAAGCCGACACGTAGGTCGTTATACAATATAATGACAGCACTTTGGCTCCTGCCGGCTGACAAACATGACACGCAGGCCACGTATAAATTACACACATGCATCACATACACATGAGCCATACTATTCACATCAAACCTGCAAAACAAAGTTATGCACAGAATCGCATTCTACCGGTTTGTGTGTCGGGTATGAAATACACGGCGCTACGCACCCGGCGTTTTCGGAAATCACAGATTGCATCTGAACTCCGTTTACGCCGAATTTTCTGATCTGACTAATCATATCGATCATCGCGAATCCGATTCGGATTTACGTTTCACTGTTAACCCCGATGGCGGATGACCGACCGGTAGGGGTAGATCGTGTCACGACCTCATCGATCCCGATTGACAGAAAACATAGCCTCAACGATCCCCATGTGCAGTTGATCACATCAACCGTGCACATAGCCGACCTTATCAACGACAACAGATCTCATCTGCCGCCTCCACATATCTAATATGCATATGATCTGAATCCAAATCCTATAGCAGAGGCTCTGATACCACTGTTGGGCTCTACGGTAGGGTGCGTCGACTGCAAATTTAAATTTTCCTACGCGCAGAACATCCAGGAACATGCAACGGGAGATGGATCACAGTTTGTTACCACTAGACGCGCAGGGCCGTGCAGCGGAAGTAGAGTTGAGGCAGCGCATCCGCGTGGATCGTCTCCTCCTCGTCCGATCTCCCTCGAACAGTGGTCGTTCGATCCCACGTACAAGTTCGCCGGAGCGGCGCAAGTGCACCGCCTCTAACGGTATCCGCGCGTGCAGGAGGAACACCGTGCGGCGGACTGCTAGGTCTGACCACACAGTCGGTGGCGAGTGGAGGTGGCTATTCGCAACACATGCAAACCCTAGTCGCAGCGCCGAAGCGATCACCCGCATGAGTGTGCTGCACCTCCACTTTATATAGGAGTCCATCGCAGGCTCAACACTAGGGCCTCGCACGGACCCTTAAAGCCCAAAGTCTACTTGGTCATCTTCCTAGTCCAGTTCAGATCACATACGACCAGTGTCCTATGAACCGACCTCGTAGGTTCCTTCCCTTAAGCGCGCGACCCCTTAGGTTCAAGTTGGCTTGGTCGTAGTTCGGATTACCTCTGAACTGCACGGTTGGTAGCGGCCTCTAGTAAGGCATGCCGAACACCAAGCAGACCATGAAGCTGGTTAGGCGAACTCAGACATCATACTTCGCTCCTTTGCCACACGATATATGTTGTCGGGCTCAAGGCGAGTCTTTCATCCTTGTGGTAGCCCGACCTCTTTCTCGTTCCAGTGATACCGGCCACAAACCGGATTATCTCATAATCCCTGTCGCATGGCCATGCTTATCCTGGTCGGATCACACGAGGGGCCCAGAGTATATCTCTCCTGATCGGAGGGGCAAATCCCATCTTGCTCGACCATTTCTCACAGCATGGGACAAGACAAACCCGAAACTACCTTTGTAACTACCCAGTCACGGAGTAGCGTTTGGTCGGCCCAAAGCAAGTCTGTCACCATCCCGAGTACATGCATCAGCTCAGGTCTTAGGACATAGAACGTATGTTGTACTAGAGACTCACAGATGACATATCGCTGCGTCTCATAGTTGGGTCTGTCCGACTCAGACCTTATCTCAACCGTGTCATATGCTAGTCTAGTCGGCTGTGCGTCCACATAGCCTTTTCGACTAGGGACCTTTTAGGACAGTCATCATACAATGCATAAACCCACAAAGAAGTCACGTACTTGCTGATACACATCATTGATAATGTCCAAGGACTATCTTTATTCATAAACACATAGGAAATATCATCATACATGATTGCCTCTAGGGCATATCTCCAACAGTTGCACCAACAAGAAGAAGGACGAGATTGTGCGCACTATCAAAGGCCCCTCCAACGGTTGACAGGGACATCAAGACCATTTCTGAGTGCCTTGCTGATGAGCTGATCAATGTTGCTCAAGGATCGTCCAATCGGTCGACAGCTGATTCTTCTTCAGAAGCTGCATCAAGCAAACAGACACCAATCCGAGAGAAAAATGAATTTCTCTCAAAGACAAACGCAATATATTCAAAGATAAATCCCAAGATTACTAACCATAGAATAAAGTGCCCGGGCCCGAAGGAGTTTTAACGGTTACAAAATCACTCGGCATTCCAAGGCAAATAAAGGTGAAGCATAATGTTTGTTCAATCACTCGGCGGGAGAAGGACTGGCCGGATCGCAGAAGTTGTCGAGGTTGATGCTATCGGCGATACGAGTGGCTGCCTTGAGGAAGGTGTCCATGAAGGTCTGGAAGGAGTGCTTCTTAGTATTCGCTACCTTGAGAGCAGCTAGCTTGTCTTCCTTAGCCTCCTTGCAGTGCACTCGGACCAACAATAAGGCGACGTCAGCACCACAGCGAGCGGAAGATTTCTTCCACTCTTGCACTCGGCCTGGAATCTGATTAAGTCGAATCATCAGTGACTCGATGTCTTGAGACAGCTCCGCCTGAGGCCAGAGTTAAGCATCCACTTGGGTCATCGCCGCCTTCAGTCGAGCCAGATAAGCAACTGCACCATCCAAGCGTGACTCCAATCCCAGCAGATTCATTGCAACGTCATCTTTCACAGGACAATTGATGGGGTCGAGACCCGTCTCGACCCGCCCAGTTTCAGCTTCAAAGTCCTGAGACAATTCTATCCCATCATGAAAAACGATGAGTCGACAGCATGACAACAAAGTTTAGTCGGCGACAAATTGACTAGTCGAATGATCATACCTTCAAGCTTCAGAACAAGTTTCGCAGCAAGTTGTTCCATATAAGACTCCAGCTTGTCTGTCTTGGCTCTGAGGCCGCCGACTTCTATGGTCAGGTTCTCCTTGTCCTTCCTCAGCTGCTCAACTTCCTGATTAGCTTCCGAGATGGTGGCCTTCAACTTCGCGTTCTCCTCCTCCAATTTGCCGACTGAAGCCAGCTTCTGGTCCGCAAGCTTCATCTTCTCACGTGCTTCCTTCTGAGCAGCAGCAAGGTCCAGGTCATTCTTCTCCAAAGCCTCCTTCATCCTCTCTAAACAAACAACACTCTTCAGACGAGCCTTAAGTTGGCGATTTTCACTACGCACATCTGCTTGTGTGAAATCACTCGGTTCAGAGAGACTGAAAGAAAAACCAGTGCGAAGTGCCAGCTACAAAGCAGACAAAACGGTCGAATGATTACCTCCCATGATGGCCGTTTCTTCTTGACCAGTCTAGAGATTCTTCTTCGCGAGTTCAAGGTCAAGTTCAACGCTGATATGCTTCTTCTTTAATTCAGAGAGCCGAGCTCCAAGATCACAAGACCTCTGCAGCCAGCAAGAGAGACATGTCAGTCGACAGATATAAGAGACAGTGACGGAGAAAATTACTCTAAGACTATTGCGAATCAAATATTCAACAAGAGTCTCGGGGATTACACCGGTGGGTGCACTTAGCGTGCCCCTTTGGATCGATCAATACTCAGCAAGGCCTGCCCAAAGATGAGTTCAAAAAAGCAAGAGGATACATCATTAGACCTCGATCGATCGCCAACAATGACCGTGGTCTCGGGATTACACCGGTGGGTGCACTCAGCGTGCCCCACCGATTGAACAGTTTACTAGGACTCAGCTCGAGGCGAGCAGAGTTGAAGATTTCCTAAATTCTAAACAAAAGAACACCCCAGTGGGTGATCAGATATAAAGCAACACTCAAAAGTTCAGTCGGAATTTTGCTGACCTGAACATTGGTCTGAAGGGCAGTGCCGGCGTTGTAAGCTACTTGGCTAGCCTCATGCATCACTTTCACCTGCTCCATGACAAGGTTCACCTGACGAAGAGCTTCCCTAGCGGCGCCCGGCGAGTCGTCTGGAGTTTGATACGTAGCAAAGAGTCATGGCTCCAAGGTGGTCGAAGCAGTTACCGGGTGGACGAGTGGAGTTGCACTAGTGCAGCAGGAGTTTGTGCAGTCAATCCCGACGGACGATCAGTCGTTAGCGGGTTGGCGAATGTGAAGTTGGTCCGAACTGGCCCTTCGGAACATTCGACCACCGCCTCAAGCGCCGGTGTCGACTAAGGGACTTGGATTTCAAGCCTCCTCCTGCTTGAGCCTCCACTCTTCTTCCTCCTCTCCTGTAGAGGCTCTTCTTCTTACTCGTCATTAGGGAGCACAACGATCTGTTGCGGAGCTACAGAAAGAGAGAAGTATCAAATTTTCAGCTGATTGACTGCCCACTCGACTAAATGAAACTTGGTCGAACGAACTTACCAGCTCGGGAGGTGGCCTCCTCGTCTCCTGGTGCCTTATCGACATCCATGTCAGTAGCAGCAGAGGTGGGTCTGGAAAGATGCGTAATCCGATCGGTCAGAACAGAAATGTCAGTCGGTATGTATAAGCACAAGTGTGTTACTCACCCCGAAGCCACTGGGACGTCCATCTTGATCCGCGGCAAAGTCTTCCGAGTCTTGGGAGGGGCAACTTTGAGCTGCTTGGCGGTCTTCTCCGTCGGTTCCGGAGTCGACGTCCGAGTGCGCTTCTGAGCGTGAGTACTCGGAGCCACGCTCTTCCCGCGCCCGCCTGCCAGATCGACCTCTTCATCGTCATCCGACTCCTCGCTCTCCTCCTCATCCTCTCCGCCCGAAGACTCCCATTCGCCGCTCTCATCTGCACTGGCCTCCTCCCCCTGGCCTTGGTCCTGGGCTTGTTCACCGTTGGGCATTCAGTACATTTCAGTGAAGACCTACAAGATGAAAAGTCAAGCAAAAATCAGTCGACATCGAATGCAGTCGGAACTTATGCGCCAAGCAGTCAGAACAAAAAGGCATACCTTGTCGGGTGGATTGTTGTCTCTGAAAGGAATAACTCGCCTGGATCCCCTTGGATTGTCCCGATTGCCTATAATACTCCTCAACCACATGGCCACAGTCTTGGATGACACTTCCTCTGGATGGACCCGAGCGGTGTCTTCGGGTCCAGAGTACAGCCACATAGGATGATCACGGGCATGAGAGGCTGGATGCATCGACTAAGGAACACTTCCAGCAGGTCCAGGCCGGTAACACCTTCATTGATAAGTTGAACCACTTTCTCTACCAGCATCTTCGTCTCCATGTTCTTAGCGACGTTCACTTTGAGTGGAGAAGGAGTTTGGACGCGGTCGAATGTGAAGTGAGGGAGGCCACCGACCGACTGAGTCGATGGTCTGACAAGAGAACCAGGTCGACTGCCAGCCTCTAATCGATTCAGGGAGAGTCATAGCGGGGAAGGAGCTCCTATGCCTTTTCTGGATACCTAAACCCCCGCACATCTGGATGACATTGGTCTTTGAGTCACTCGACTTTGCCTTTTTGACCGACTGGGATCGGATTGTGAAGATGTGTTTACAAAGACCCCAGTGCAGTCGACACCCCAAGAACTTTTCACACATCGACACAAAGGCGGCCAGATACGTGATGGTGTTAGGGGGAAAATGGTGGAATTGAGCGCCGAAAAAGTTCAAGAACCCCCAGAAGAAAGGATGCGGGGAAAGCGAAAAACCGCGGTCGACGTGGGTGGCGAGCAGAACGCACTCACCCAGTCGAGGCTGAGGATTCATCTCCCCTCTAGCAGCCTTGCCACTCCCTTGGCGATTAGCCCAGACTCCGCCAGCTCGTCCAGATCCTCCTGCCGAATCGAAGACCAGATCCAATCGCCCTGGATCCAGCCCGGCGGCAGCCCCGCGCGCGATGACGACCCGTTTTGCTGCTTTTTTCCCTTCGCCACCCCCGTCGTCTTCTTTGCGCGTTCTAGCGCCGCTGTCTTGTCCTTCACCATGGCGGCGAAGCGGCGGCGTCGGAACAGAAGAGCTGGGCGCGACGGAGAAGCGGAGGAGGAAGAAGGAGGAAAGGGTGTGCACAATGCAAATGCCTCGGTCCCGTCACCTTATAAAGGGCCGCTTCGCGGATCGACGTGGGACCAGCAATCTGTCAAATCTCAAGAGCGATCGCGCAGCGATGTGGCGAAAAAGGCGGTGCAGAAATCGAGGCATCACTGTTTATCTGCTCCGCCCGCTTCGGCACTCCCCGTCCCGCGCGCTTCCTTGAAATTTCGTATCCCGTGAAATCCGGGATATGCAGCAATCAATCGCACCCAAGATCCTGCATTCCAATACAACACTCGACAAATGACGCCACAAGTTCAGTCGACGACTCCCTGAATGGATCAAGGCGACTGAATCGACATTGAAGTACCAACTCGAGTTTTCCATCTTGCAAAAAACGCTCGCGATGGCGCAAGAGTCAGAACAAGTTTAACTCCAACCAAAATTCCACTCGAACCTTAATCCATTCGGGGGCTACTGATGAGGATACGGACTTGGGGTATGGTCATAGGCCTGACCTATACGTCCTACCCAAGGTCACTACCCGAGAAGGCAAGAAGGTTAAGAGACAACATGAGACCCCCGGTCGAAGATGTCGAGTGCAATCCACTCGACATCATGTCACTCGGGAGTCTCCCTACCTACTGTCACTCGACCAACCAGAGAATCACTCGACCTCCCGAAGATCAGGAGTCACTCAGCATGCAACAGACACGCATTCACTCTGTAGTCTTTAAGGCCATTAACAGCACTTAAGGATGGCGTTACCAGTAACGCCACCACTTTGTGTACATTACCTCCCTTGTAATGGAGGGCGGGAGAGGTCCTGGCAAACTCTATATAAGCCACCCTCCTCCTCTGGCACAAGGGGTCGCACCCCCTGTAACATCACACATATAATCCAATCGACCATCGAGACGTAGGGCTGTTACTTCCTCCGAGAAGGGCCTGAACTCGTAAAACCCGTGTGTACACCTTCGCCATAGCTGAGATCTTGCCTCTCCATACCTACCCCCCTTTCTACTGTCAGTCTTAGAACCACGATAGTTCCCCCTTCCTCTCTCCCTCCATTTCCCCATTCGTACTCCGTGGGCCCCAAAACACCCTCTCCACCCCAGCCTCCTCTGTCAGCCACCCCATCCACCGCCGTCCTCCTACACCATGTCGGAGCTGATACCCCGACACCGTCGTCCATTACAAGAGATCGACCTCTCTCATCCATGGCTTCGGACTGGGATCCTTGCATCCCGCCCTCTCGCTTCATCCCCGTCGTTGTCCACCTTGTCGGCGCCGCTCCTACGACCATCTCGTCAACCGCACCCCGCCGCCACCGTCTACCCTCCTAGATCTGCTTCCACGCCGCCGACTGATGTCTACTACACAGCCTTATTTTTGTAGACGTTGTTGGGCCTCCAAGTGCAGAGGTTTGTAGGATAGTAGCAAATTTCCCTCAAGTGGGTGACCTAAGGTTTATCAATCCATGGGGGCATAGGATGAAGATGGTCTCTCTCAAGCAACGCTGCAACCAAATAAAAAAGGGTCTCTTGTGTCCCCAACACACCCAATACAATGGTAAATTTTATAGGTGCACTAGTTCGGCGAAGAGATGGTGATACAAGTGCAATATGGATGGTAGATATGAGTATTTGTAATCTGAAAATATAAAAACAGCAAGGTAACAAGTGGTAAAAGTGAGCATAAATAGTATTGCAATGATAGGAAACAAGGCCTAGGGTTCATACTTTCACTAGTGCAAGTTCTCTCAACAATAATAACATAATTGGATCATATAACTATCCCTCAACATGAAACAACTCCAAAGTGACTAATAGCAGAGAACAAACGAAGAGATTATGGTAGGGTACGAAACCAACTCAAAGTTATCCTTTCTGGTCGATCTATTCAAGAGTTCATAGTAAAATAACACGAAGCTATTATTTCCGTTCAATCTATCCTAGAGTTTGTACTAGAATAACACCTTAAGACACAAATCAACCAAAACCCTAATGTCACCTAGATACTCCAATGTCACCTCAAGTATCCATGGGTATGATTATACGATATGCATCACATAATCTCAGATTCATCTATTCAACTAACACGAAGTACTTCAAAGAGTGCCCCGAAGTTTCTACCGAAGAGTCAAGACGAAAACGTGTGCCAACCCCTATGCATAAGTTCATTGAACCCGCAAGTTGATCACCAAAACATACATCAAGTAGATCACGTGAATATCCCATTGTCACCACAGATAAGCACGGCAAGACATACATCAAGTGTTCTCAAATCCTTAAAGACTCAATCCGATAAGATAACTTCAAAGGGAAAACTCAATCCATTACAAGAATGTAGAGGGGGAGAAACATCATAAGACCCAACTATAATAGCAAAGCTCGCGGTACATCAAGATCGTATCACCTCAAGAACGCGAGAGAGAGAGAGAGAGAGAGAGAGAGAGAGATCAAACACATAGCTACTGGTACATACCCTCAGCCCCGAGGGTGAACTACTCCCTCCTCGTCATGGAGAGCCCCGGGATGATGAAGATGGCCGCCAATGAGGGATCCCCCCTCCGGCAGGGTGCCGGAACAGGGTCCCGATTGGTTTTTGGTGGCTACAGAGGCTTGCGGCGGCGAAACTCCTGATCTATTGTGTTCTTGGATGTTTTTGGTATTTATAGGAATTTTTGGCGTAGGTCTCACGTCAGGGGGGTCTCCGAGCTGTCCATGAGGCAGGGGGCGCGCCCAGGGGGTGGGCTCGCCCCCCACCCTCGTGGGCAGCCCGGGACTCTTCTGGCCCAACTCTTTCACTCCAGGGGCTTCTTTTGGTCCATAAAAAATCATCAAAAATTGGCACATCAATTGGACTCCGTTTGGTATTCCTTTTCTGTAAAACTCAAAAACAAGGAAAAAACAGAAACTGGCACTAGGCTCTAGGTTAATAGGTTAGTCCCAACATCATATAAAATATCATATAAATGCATATAAAACATCCTAGATGGATAATATAATAGCATGGAACAATCAAAAATTATAGATACATTGGAGACGTATCAAGCATCCCCGAGCTTAATTCCTGCTCATCCTCGAGCAGGTAAATGATAAAAACAGAATTTTTGATGTGGAATGCTACCTAACATATTTCTCAATGTAATTTTCTTTATTGTGGCATGAATGTTTAGATCCAAATGATTCAAGATAGAAGTTCAATATTGACATAAGAATAGTAATACTTCAAGCATACTAACAAGTAATCATGTCTTATCAAAATAACATAGCCAAAGAAAGCTTATCCCTATAAAATCATATAGTTAGGCTATGTTTCATTTTCGTCACACAAAATACTCCCATCATGCACAACCCTGGTTTCAGCCAAGCAATTGGTTCATACTTTTTAACGCGCTTCAGCTTTTTTTAACTCTCACACAATACATGAGCGTAAGCCATAGATATAGCACTATGGGTGGAATAGAATATGATGATGGAGGTTGTGTGGAGAAGAAAAAAAAGCAGAAAGTCTCACATTGACGAGGCTAATCAATGGGCTATGGAGATGCCCATCAATTGATGTCAACATGAGTAGTAGGGATTGCCATGCAATAGATGCACTAGAGCTATAAATGTATGAAAGCTCAACAAAAGAAACTAAGTGGGTGTGCATCCAACTTGCTTGCTCACGAAGACCTAGGGCATTTTGAGGAAGCCCGTCATTGGAATATACAAGCCAAGTTCTGTAATGAAAAAATCCCACTAGTACATGAAAGTGACAACATAATAGACTCTCTATCATAAAGATCATGGTGCTACTTTGAAGCACAAGTGTGGAAAAGGATAGTAACAGTGTCCCACTCTTTTTTGGGCCATTCCTTCTTTATTTGGCCTTTATTTTTTTTGGCCTTTCTCTTTTTTTGGCCTTTTTTAGGGACAATGCTCTAATAATGATGATCATCACACTTCTATTTACTTACAACTCATGGATTACAACTCGATACTAGAACAAGATATGACTCTATATGAATGCCTCCGGCGGTGTACCGGGATATGCAATAAATCAAGAGTGACATGTATGAAAAATTATGAAGGTGGCTTTGCCAAAAATACAATGTCAACTACATGATCATGCAAAAGCAATATGACAATGATGAAACGTGTAATAATAAATGGAACGGTGGAAAGTTGCATGGCAATATATCTCGGAATGGCTATTGAAATGCCATAATAGGTAGGTATGGTGGCTGTTTTGAGGAAGATATAAGGAGGTTTATGTGTGATAGAGCGTATCGTATCACGGGGTTTGGATGCACCGGCGAAGTTTGCACCAACTCTCAAGGTGAGAAAGGGCAATGCACGGTATGGTAGAGGCTAGCAATGATGGAAGGGTAAGAGTGCATATAATCCATGGACTCACATTAGTCATAACGAACTCATATACTTATTGCAAAAGTTTATTAGCCCTCGATGCAAAGTACTACTACGCATGCTCCTAGGGGAAGGGTTGCTAGGAGTTAACCATCGCGCGATCCCGACCTCCACACATAAGGAAGGCAATCAAAAGAGCACCCTATGCAACAAATTTGTTACACAACTTTTACAATACGTACATGATACGGGACTTGCCAACTTAGACACAAGTATTTCTCAATTTCATAATTACCCAACTAGCATGACTCTAACATTACCACCTTTATATCTCAAAACAATTATCAAGCATCAAATTGATCATAACATTCAATTCACTTTCTATGATAGTTTTTATTATACCCAACTTGGATGCCCATCATATTAGGACCAAATTTATAACCATAGCAAATACCATGTTGTTCTAAAAGACTCTCAAAATAATATAAGTGAAGCATGAGAGATCAATAATTTCTACAAAATAAAACCACTGTCGTGCTCTAAAAGATATAAGTGAAGCATTAGAGCAAAATTGTCTAGCTCAAAAGATATAAGTGAAGCACATAGAGTATTCTAATAAATTCCGAATCATGTGTGTGTCTCCCAAAAGGTGTGTACATCAAGGATGATTGTGGTAAACTAAAAAGCAAAGACTCATATCATACAAGACGCTCCAAGCAAAACACATATCATGGGGTGAATAAAAATATAGCTCCAAGTAAAGTTACCGATGAACGAAGATGAAAGAGGGGATGCCATCCGGAGCATCCCCAAGCTTAGGCTCTTGGTTGTCCTTGAATATTACCTTGGGTTGCCTTGGGCAGCCCCAAGCTTAGGCTCTTTCCACTCCTTATTCCATAGTCCATCGAATCTTTACCCAAAACTTGAAAACTTCACAAGACAAAACTCAACAGAAAACTCGTAAGCTCCGTTAGTATAATAAAATAAAACCACCACTTAGGTACTGTTGTGAACTCATTCTAAATTCATATTGGTGTAATATCTACTGTATTCCAACTTCTCTATGGTTCATACCCTCCGATACTACTCATAGATTCATCAAAATAAGCAAACAACACAATGAAAATAGAATCTGTCAAAAACAGAACAGCCTGAAGTAATCTCTATCATTAGAATACTTATGTAACTCCAAATATTCTGAAATAAATTGGTGGACCTGAGGAATTTGTGTATTAATCATGTGCAAAAAGAATCAACCTAAAAGCACTCTCCATTAAAAAATGGCAGCAAATATCGTGAGTGCTAAAGTTTCTGTTTTTTACAGCAAGATCACAAAGACTTCACCCAAGTCTTCCCAAAGGTTCTACTTGGCACAAACACTAATTAAAACATAAAACCACATCTAACCAGAGGCTAGATGAATTATTTATTAATAAACAGAAACAAAAAGCAGTAAACAAAAATAAAATTGGGTTGCCCCCCAACAAGCGCTAACGTTTAACGCCCCTAGCTAGGCATGATGATTTCAATGATGCTCACATAAAAGATAAGAATTGAAACATAAAGAGTGCATCATGAAGAATATTACTAACACATTTAAGTCTAACCCACTTCCTATGCATAGGGATTTTGTGAGCAAACAACTTATGGGAACAATAATCAACTAGCATAGGAAGGCAAAACAAGCATAAGTTCAAAACTTTAAGCACATAGAGAGGAAACTTGATATTATTGCAATTCCTACAAGCATATATTCCTCCCTCATAATAGTTTTCAGTAGAATCATGAATGAATTTAACAATATAACCAGCACCTAAAGCATTTTTTTCATGATCTACTTGCATAGAAATTTTACTACTCTCCACATAAGCAAAATTCTTCTACTTCGGAATAGTGGGAGTAAACTCAACAAAATAACTATCATGTGAAGCATAATCCAATTGAAAAATAAAATAATGATGACATTCATGGTTATGTTTATTATTTAGAGCATACGTGTCATCACAAAAATCATCATAGATAGGAGGCATGCTTTCATCATAATAAATTTGCACATCAAAACTTGGTGGACTAAAAATATCATATTCATCAAACATAGCATCCCCAAGCTTGTGGCTTTGCATATCATTAGCATCATGGATATTCAAAGAATTCATGCTAACAACATTACAATCATGTTCATCGTTCAAAGATTTAGTGCCAAACATTTTATAGATTTCTTCTTCTAGCACTTGAGCACAATTTTCCTTTCCATCATTCTCACGAAAGATATTAAAAAGATGAAGTGTATGAGGCAAACTAAATTCCATTTTTTTGTAGTTTTCTTTTATAAACTAAACTAGTATAAAACAAGAAACTAAAAGATTCGATTGCAAGATCTAAAGATATACCTTCAAGCACTCACCTCCCCGGCAACGGCGCCAGATAAGAGCTTGATGTCTACTACACAACCTTCTTCTCGTAGACGTTGTTGGGCCTCCAAGTGAAGAGGTTTGTAGGACAATAGCAAATTTTCGTCAAGTGGATGACCTAAGGTTTATCAATCCATGGGAGGCGTAGGATGAAGATGGTCTCTCTCAAGCAACCCTGCAACCAAATAAAAAAGAGTCTCTTGTTCCCCAACACACCCAATACAATGGTAAATTGTATAGGTGCACTAGTTCGGCGAAGAGATGGTGATACAAGTGCAATATGGATGGTAGATATGAGTATTTGTAATCTGAAAATATAAAAACAGCAAGGTAACAAGTGGTAAAAGTGAGCATAAACGGTATTGCAATGGTAGGAAACAAGGCCTAGGGTTCATACTTTTACTAGTGCAAGTTCTCTCAACAATAATAACATAATTGCATCATATAACTATCCCTCAACATGCAACAAAGAGTCCAAAGTCACTAATAGCGGAGAACAAACGAAGAGATTATGGTAGGGTACGAAACCACGTCAAAGTTATCCTTTCTGATCGATCTATTCAAGAGTCCGTAGTAAAATAACACGAAGCTATTCTTTCCGTTCAATCTATCCTAGAGTTCGTGCTAGAATAACACCTTAAGACACAAATCAACCAAAACCCTAGTGTCACCTAGCTACTCCAATGTCACCTCAAGTATCCGTGGGTATGATTATACGATATGCATCACACAATCTGAGATTCCTCTATTCAACCAACACAAAGTACTTCAAAGAGTGCCCCAAAGTTTCTACCGAAGAGTCAAGACGAAAACATGTGCCAACCCCTATGCATAAGTTCATTGAAACCGCAAGTTGATCACCAAAACATACATCAAGTAGATCACGTGAATATCTCATTGTCACCACAGATAAGCACGACAAGACATACATCAAGTGTTCCCAAATCCTTAAAGACTCAATCCGATAAGATAACTTCAAAGGGAAAACTCAATCCATTACAAGAGAGTAGAGGGGGAGAAACATCATAAGATCCAACTATAATAGCAAAGCTCGCGATACATCAAGATCGTATCACCTCAAGAACACGAGAGATAGAGATCAAACACATAGCTACTGGTACATACCCTCAGCCCCAAGGGTGAACTACTCCCTCCTCATCATGGAGAGCGTCGGGATGATTAAGATGGCTACCGGTGAGGGATCCCCCCTCCGGCAGGGTGTCGAAATAGGGTCCCGATTGGTTTTTGGTGGCTATAGAGGCTTGCGGCGGCGGAACTCCCGATCTATTGTGTTCCTGGATGTTTATGGTATTTATAGGAATTTTTGGCGTAGGTCTCACATCAGGGGGGTCTCCGGGCTATCCACGAGGCATGGGGCGCGCCTAGGGGGTGGGCTCGCCCCCACCCTCATGGGAAACCCGGGACTCTTTTGGACCAACTCTTTCACTCCAGGGGCTTCTTTTGGTCCATAAAAAATATCAAGAATTGGCACGTCAATTGGACTCCGTTTGGTATTCCTTTTCTGTAAAACTCAAAAACAAGGAAAAAACAGAAACTGGCACTGGGCCCTAAGTAATAGGTTAGTCCCAAAATCATATAAAATAGCATATAAATGCATATAAAACATCCTAGATGGATAATATAATAGCATGGAACAATCAAAAATTATAGATACGTTGGAGACGTATCACCGATAGCCATCGCTACCGGAGCACCGTCAAATTCTCAGCAGATGCATACACGGCGCCGCACCAGAGGCGGTACTCTTTCGTATCTGCTCAACTTATTTATCGCAGCAAGAAAATAGATCGCCACTGGTTTACTCTGATTTCTTGTCCATCACTTACTTGCTAGTTGAAAGCAAACATTGGTTGCGAAGTTGCCTTTGTCCGGTTTGCACCTTCAGATCCGCCATGGCATGCTCAACACTATACTCGCAATGCTTATGGTTTTCTCCTTTTATATTCCACGTTAGTTAAATGGCAGTAGAATAAATTTCAAAATTGGGTCAGTCGATTTTTCAGAGTCACGGAGTTCGCGGTCATGAAGGAAGGGCTCGGGTGGGGACGGTGGTTGGGGGGCTCGATTTAATGAAGAAAACTCCATGCGGGTGGGGGCGGGGGTGGGGGTGGGGGTGGCTGAGGAACACAGGTGGTGGGGGCCGGTGGTTCGGCCGGCGGCCCGTGCGGTGTTCTATATGGGAAGAATCAGAGACGAGGAAGAAGAAGGGTTAGGAGATGTAGGATCTTCATCCAACCACCTGAAATGGTTGACTGACCCAAATGACAAAAGTCACGCGACTTGCATGCAGACATGCCTTTATATTCAGTACCATCATCATACCTGCTTAGCACTGCTCCTGAATCCATTAAGCTAAACAACGTGCCACTCATAATTCCAAACTTGTTGCTCAAATATGAATATGATATGATGCTGATATTACTAAAATAGATGACGTTTAATTGGTCAGCTAATGTTCCTACTTTACTTTCGAAAAGCACGTGCACCACATATAGAGAGACAACAAGGAGTTGTAATCTTAATGCGCTCTATTTTATCATGTGTGGGCACTGCGCAACGAACATTTTATTATCCAAAATCTGCTTTCTCTTCTTTAGCATGGTCCTCTTCCGTTCTTCTTTAATAAGTACTCTCTCTATTCCTAAATACAAGTCTTTGATAGATTCCACCATGGACTACATATGGAGCAAAATGAGTGAATCTACACTCTAAAATGTATCTGTATACATTTGTATGTGATCCATATTGGAAATCTCTACAAAGACCTATATTTTGGAATGAAGGGAGTATGATAGTAGTACAGTATGTTCCTTGTAGTGAAGATGAGCAGGGACATTTGTAGTGTAGAGGTCTATACGGTCGGTTGTGATGGACACTTTGAACTCTTCGGGCCTCTTTGATTCATAGGATTTTGTAAACATGGGAATCGGATTTGTAGTGGCCTGCCCACTTGAATCCTATAGGAATAGAAAGGAAATGTGGGAAGTTGTGTCGCCTTTGAGAGTTACATTGATATTAACAGTACCGCACCTTCAGTTGAAGAGAGCTGGTATCCAAAGCCTTTCTAGCCGTACTGGCAATACTAGCACATATATTCCCGCAAGTTCCACTTTGCTGATTTTACTCTGATGCTTACCGTTTTCTCTTTGTATCTACACTATGATTTGTGTAGTTGCTTTGTGTCGCACTAGCAGCAGTCCACTCTTGAAGCTAAACACAACAATCATAAGTCCAAAGCTTACTTATTCAAATAAGAATTGTGATATGATACTGATATTAGTTAGCAGACACACATTTAATTGGTCAGGTAATGCTCCCACTTGATCTTCCAAATGCATGGGGCCACATATAGAGAGACAACATGGAATTGCATTTCTTTGGGCGTTGTGATTCCTCATGAGTGGGCAACCAACATTGTATGCAATGAAGCGGAACCTCAAGAATATGCTTCCTCTTCTGTTCTTTAGCATGTTCCTCTTTTGTTACTCTGTATTTAGTATGTATAGTATGTTCCTTGTCAGGAAGGGGAGCAGGGTGATACGTCTCCAATGTATCTATAATTTTTGATTGTTCCATGCTATTATATTTCCCGTTTTGGATGTTTATGGGCTTTACTTTACACATTCATATCATTTTTGGGACTAACCTACTAACTGGAGGCCCAGCCCGTATTGCTGTTTTTTTGCCTATTTCAATGTTTCGAAGAAAAGGAATATCAAACGGAGTCCAAATGGAATGAAACCTTCGGGAGCGTGATTTTTGGAACGAACGTGATCCAAAGGACTTGGAGTGGAAGTCAAGCAACAACCGAGGCGGCCACAAGGGTGGAGGGCGCCCCCCTCCCCCTACTGCGTGCCCCCCTATCTCGTGGGCCCCTCGAGCGTCCACCGACCTACTTCTTCCTCCTATATATACCCATGTACCCCGAAAACATCAGGGGAGACCAAGAAAACCTAATTCCACCGCTGTAACCTTCTATATCCGTGAGATCCCATCTTGGAGCCTTCGTTGGCGCTCCGCCGGAGGGGGAATCGACCACTGAGGGCCTCTACATCATCTCCAAGGCCTCTCCGATGAGTTGTGAGTAGTTTACCCCAGACCTTCGGGTCCATAGTTATTAGCTAGATGGCTTCTTCTCTCTCTTTGGATCTCAATACAAAGTTCTCAATGATCTTCTTGGAGATCTATTCGATGTAACTCTTTTTGTGATGCGTTTGTCGAGATCCGATTAAAAGTGGGTTTATGATCAAGTTTATCTATGAGAAATATTTGAATCTCCTCTAAATTATTTTATGTGTGATTAAGTTATCTTTGCAAGTCTATTCGAATTATCAGTTTGGTTTGGCCTACTAGATTGATCTTTCTTGAAATGGCAGAAGTGCTTAGCTTTGGGTTCAATCTTGCGATGTCCTTTCCCAAAGGATGTTAAGGGCAGCAAGGCACGTATTGTATTGTTGCCATCGAGGATAAAAAGATGGGGTTTATATCATATTGCATGAGTTTATCCCTCTACATCATGTCATCTTTCTTAATGCGTTACTGTGTTCTTTATGAACTTAATACTCTAGATGCATGCTGGATAGCGGTCGATGTGTGGAGCAATAGTAGTAGATGCAGGCAGGATTCAGTCTACTTGTCACAGACGTGATGCCTATATACATGATCATGCCTAGATAATCTCATAATTATTCACTTCTCTATCAATTGCTCGACAGTAATTTGTTCACCCACCGTAATACTTATGCTATCTCGAGAGAAGCCACTAGTGAAACCTATGGCCCCCGGGTCTATCTCTTATCATATAAGCTTTCAATCTACTTTTATTTGCAATCTTTACTTTCCAATCTATATTATAAAATACCAAAAATATATTTATCTTATCATACTATCTCTATCAGATCTCACTTTCGCAAGTGGCCTTGAAGGGATTGATAACCCCTTTATTGTGTTGATTGCTAGTTCTTGTTTGTTTGTGTAGGTGCGTGATACGTCTCCAACATATCTACTTTTCCAAAAACTTTTGCCCTTGTTCTGGACTCTAACTTGCATGATTTGAATGAAACTAACCCGGACTGACGCTGTTTTCAGCAGAACTGCCATGGTGTTGTTTATTGTGCAGAAAACAAAAGTTCTCGGAATGACCTGAAAATCCACGGAGATGACTTTTGGAAAATATAAAAAATACTGGCGAAAGAATTAAGGCCATGGGGCCCACACCCTATCCACGAGGGTGGGGGCGCGCCCTCCCCCCTGGGTGCGCCCCCTGTCTCGTGGGCCCCCTGATGCTCCACCGACCTCAACTCCAGCTCCATATATTCCGTTTCGTGGAGAGAAAAATTAGAGAGAAAGTTTCATCGCGTTTTACGATACGGAGCCGCTTCCAAGCCCTAATCTCTCTCGGGAGGGCTGATCTAGAGTCCGTTTGGGACTCCGGAGAGGGGGATTTGTCACTGTCGTCATCATCAACCATCCTCCATCACCAATTTCATGATGCTCACCACCGTGCGTGAGTAATTCCATCGTATGCTTGCTGGACGGTGATGGGTTGGATGAGATTTACCATGTAATCAAGTTAGTTTTGTTAGGGTTTGATCCCTAGTATCCACTATGTTCTGAGATTGATGTTGCTATGACTTTGCTATGCTTAATGCTTGTCACTAGGGCCCGAGTGCCATGATTTCAGATCTGAACCTATTATGTTTTCATGAATATATGTGAGTTCTTGATCCTATCTTGCAAGTCTATAGTCACCTATTATGTGTTATGATCCAACAACCCCGAAGTGACAATAATCGGGATACTTCTCGGTGATGACCATAGTTTGAGGAGTTCATGTATTCAGTATGTGCTAATGCTTTGTTCCGATTCTCTATTAAAAGGAGGCCTTAATATCCCTTAGTTTCCACTAGGACCCCGCTGCCACGAGAGGGTAGGACAAAAGATGTCATGCAAGTTCTTTTCCATAAGCATGTATGACTATATTTGGAATACATGCCTACATTACATTGATGAATTGTAGCTAGTTCTGTGTCACCCTATGTTATAGCTATTACATGAGGAATCGAATCTGACATAATTATCCATCACTAATCCAATGCCTACGAGCTTTTCACATATTATGCTTCGCTTATTTACTTTTTTGTTGCTACTGTTACAATTACTACAAAACCATTATCTTTACTTTTGCCACTTTTACCATTACTATCATACTACTTTGATACTAAATACTTTGTTGCAGATACTAAGTTATCCAGGTGTGGTTGAATTGACAACTCAACTGCTAATACTTAAGAATATTCTTTGGCTCCCCTTGTGTTGAATCAATAAATTTGGGTTGAATACTCTACCCTCGAAAGCTGTTGCGATCCCCTACACTTGTGGGTTATCAAGACTAATTTCTGGCGCCGTTGCCGGGGAGCATAGCTCTATTCTTTGAGTCACTTGGGATTTATATCTGTTGATCACTATGATGAACTTGAAAGATGAAAGAACAAAGATTTTTCCCTCAACTACGAGGAGAGGTAAGGAACTGCCATCTAGCTCTGCACTAGATTCTCCTTCTGTTTTGAGTAAGCTTGCGACACCTAAACCTGCTACCGCTATGAATTCTGATATGTCGCATGTTATTGATGATGCCACTTCTGCTATGCATGATACTTATGATGAAACTACTTTTGTGTGTGATACTACTTTGCCATTAAGTGAATTTCTTGATGAACAACTTGCTAGGGTTAGAGAGAATGAAATTATTGAAGATGCTATTATTGATGATAGTGATGATGAAAGTTCTCCCCCTGATTATGAATTACCTGTTGTTCCTGAGGGTTATGTTATGAATGAGGAAGCTGCTAGAGCTATCTTTGCTTGCAAGGATAGATATGATCTTAAAAAGTTATTAGCTAAAAGGAAGTAGCAATCTCTTAATGCTAGAATGAAACCTGCCCTGCTTTTGCTACTTCACCTATCTGTGTTACTGATAAGGATTATGAATTCTCTGTTGATCCTAAAATAATTACTTTGGTTGAATCTGATCCTTTTTATGGCCTTGAATCTGAAACTGTTGTGGCACATCTTACCAAGTTAAATGATATAGCCACCCTGTTCACTAATGATGAGAAGTCTCGCTATTATTACCTTAAGATATTTTCGTTCTCATTAAAGGGTGATGCTAAGACTTGGTTTAATTCTCTTGATCCTGGTTGTGTGCGTAGTCCCTAGGATATGATTTATCACTTCTCTGCTAAATATTTTCCTGCTCATAAGAAACAAGCTACCTTGCGGGAAATATATAATTTTGTGCAAATCAAAGAAGAGAGTCTCCCACAACCTTGGGGAGGCTTCTCCGATTACTTAATGCTTTGCCTGATCATCCTCTTAAAAAAATGAAATACTTGATATCTTTTATAATGGACTAACCGATGCTTCCAAGGACTACTTGGATAGTTGTGCTGGTTGTGTTTTCAGGGAAAGAACAGTCGACCAAGCTGAATTACTATTGAATAATATGTTGACTAATGAAAATAATTGGACTCTTCCTGAGCCAATTCCTGAGGCAATTCCCGAACCAATTGAGCCAACTCCTGAGTCTATTCCTAAACCAACTCCAAAGAAGAGGGGCGTTCTATTTCTCAGTCCTGAATATATGCAAGAGGCAAAGAAATCAATGAAAGAAAAAGGCATTAAAGCTAAATATGTTAAGAATTTACCACCTATTGAAGAAATACAGGGTCTTAATATACTGCCTGTTGAAGAAACACATTGTCTTGATAACCCGACACAGGTAGTAAAGGTAAATTCTCTCTATAGATATGATAAAGTTGAAATCCCTTCTACTAAATTTCATAGCCCATGCTTAGATGAATTTGATGACTTTATGGCTAGACAAGAAAGTTTTAATGCTTATGTTGGTAGAGAATTAAAGAATAATGCTTTCGAGATAGGACGCTTGAGTGATTATATGGCTAGAGGTAAAGGTGACCTTAAACTCATTAGCAAATATGCTTCTATGGTTACCACTCAAGCTGAGAAAGTACTTAAAGCTCAAAGTGATTTGCTCAATGAATTAAATAATAAATATGACTTTGCTGTTAGAGTGGCTACTAGAACTGGTAGAATGACTCAGGAACCTTTGTATCCTGAAGGCCACCCTAAGAGAATCAAGCAGGATTCTCGAAGAAATAATTTGTAGGCACCTAGTTCTTCTAAAAAGAAGAAAAAGAAAAATGACAGGACTTTGCATGCTTCTAGTGAACCTATTGTAGACACACTTGAGAATCCCAATGATATTTCTATTTCTGATGCTGAAACGCAATCAGGTGATGAACATGAACCTAGTGATAATGTTAATGATAATGTTCATGTTGATGCTCAACCTAGCAAAAATAATGAAGTAGAGATTGAACCTGCTGTTGATCTTGATAACCCACAATCAAAGAATCAGCGTTATGATAAGAGAGATTTTGTTGCTAGGAAGCACGATAGGGAAAGAGAACCACGGATTCAGAAACCCATGCCCTTTCCTCCTAAACCATACAAGACAAAGGATGATGAGGATTTTGAGCGCTTTGCTGAAATGATTAGACCTATCTTCTTACATATGCGCTTAACTGATATGCTTAAATTAAATCCTTATGCCAAATATATGAAGGATATCATCACAAATAAAAGAAAGATACCGGAAGCTGAAGTTTCCACCATGCTTGCTAATTATACGTTTAAGGGTGGAATACCAAAGAAACTTGGAGATCCAGGGGTACCCACTATACCATGCTCCACTAAAAGAAATTATGTTAAAACTGCTTTATGTGATCTTGGAGCCGGTGTTAGTGTTATGCCTCTCTCTTTATATCATAGACTTGAATTGAATAAGTTGGACACCTACTGAAATATCTTTGCAAATGGTTGATAAATCAACTGCTATACCTGTCGGTATTTGTGAGGATGTGCCTGTTGTGGTTGCAAATGTCACTATCTTAACGGACTTTGTTATTCTTGATATTCCCGAGGACGATAGCATGTCGATTATCCTTGGTAGACCCTTTTTGAATACTGCAGGGGCTGTTATTGATTGCAACAAAGGCAATGTCACTTTTCGTGTTAATGGTAATGAGCATAAGGTACACTTTCCGAGGAAACAATCTCAAGTTCATAGCATCAATTCTATTGGAAAAATTCCAACTATCATTATTGGAGGGTTTGAATTTCCTCTTCCTACTGTCAAGAAAAAGTATGATATTCTTATTGCTGGGGATGTTCATATCCCCGTTGAGGTAAGCTAGTGTTATTCGAAATTTCTCCGGTTCCGTGTTATTCGGAATGAGTTTGTTAACAAGACTTGATCAACCTTGTTAGTGGATTCATTATGATGATCATGAGATGGATGAAACTAGAAGGCACAACCTTCTGTACCCTCTTTTTACTTTCTGTTATTTAAAATAAATAAAGCAAAAATAGTATTATCTGTCTGTTTTCTGAATTATCCGTGCAATATATAATATCCCGAAAATAAAAGTGCTCCAAATGCCCTGCAAATTTAGTATGATTTTTATGGAATATTTGAGGATTTTAGGCACTGAAAACACTGCAGGAGGGGCAAGCACCTGGCCACGAGGGTGGAGGGCGCGCCCACACTCCCTGGGCGCGCCCCTCTGTCTCGTGGGCCCATGGTGGCCCCCTCCACTTTTTCCTGCACCCACACACTTCATCTTCCTCCCAAAAAATCCCCATCCAGCTCAAGCACGAGTTCTAGCTCATTTTGCTGCGATTTTCGATCTCCTTGCTCAAAGCTCCATTAACAAAACTGCTTTGGGAGATTGTTGCTTGGTATGTGACTCCTCCATTGGTCTAGTTAGTTTTTGTTCTAGTGCTTTATTCATTGCAATTTTTTGCTGCATAGGTGACCCTGTTCTTGAGCTTGCATGTCAAATTTATGAGGTCCCAAGTAATTCTAATGCATGATATAGGCTCTAGGCACTTGTAGGAGTAGTTGCTACCAATCTTGTTTAGTTTTATTCACTTTTATTTTGAAGTTACTAAAATTTCAGAAATTTTTCAGAAAAGGAAATATGTCTAGGAGAATGTACCAAGGTGGTTCCTAAATAAAGAAAGGACCCAGGCTTGCTATGCGTGAGCAAGACGATGAACCACCGAGGGACGCCGAAGTGTGAGCTTGTGAGTGGCCATCAGACGATTTTATGGTCAATGCAGGCATTAAGGATGAATTTGACGCATATGTGCGTAATGTCGATCTTGAGGACTTCTTACAAGATAAGTGTCCTCAGTACTATCAATTGACTGATTCATTTGTGAGAAGGTTTAAATATAAATCTTCACGTAATTCTCAGAGTGTCCTGTTTGATATTTATGATAAATCTTATATTATGGACTTAGAAGATTTTACAACTGCTTGCAAACTCCCGCAGTGGGGCAATGTTAATGACCCCCACAAATCTGAATATAAAGACTTTCTTGCTAGTATTACTGTGGGAGAATCTAGGGATATAGCACAAGCTACCATAGGGAGCATTAATTTTCCTGCTATACATTATTTTGCTCTCTTCATTGGTAGATGCATTAACGGAAAAGATGAAGCATGTCACATGTGTGTCCCTGATCTTTGTGTCCTCAAGGGTGTTGTGTTAGGTAATAAAGATTACAACTTGGGGGCAATAGTTGCACGTAGGTTGCATAATAATGGTATGTCTGGAGATTTATTTGGAGGTATTTATGCGACCTGTGTTGCTAGTTATCTTGGTACAGCCCCACGAGAGGGGGATATGGAGTTGCCTCCAGCTTATTTAGATTATGACGCGATGGTCAAACATCATTTTCTTTTGAGGAACGAACAATTCCTCCAGTATCGACTAATCTTTGACAGACGTAGCTCTGTCCATGTTACTCTCCCTGATCCTTTCCTGTTTGATTACCAGGCAAAATGAAGATATGTTGTTACCAAGGAGGAGGCAGCTGAACACGAGGGGAGAGCGGAAGCGGCTCGCCAACATGCCGCAGCTCAGGATGCATTTGCTGCTGCATCTCAGTACGACCCCAATTATAACTTTAGATATCAGCCAAGTGGTCCTTGGCAGTAAACCAACTTAGGCCAAAAGCCTAAGCTTGGGGGAGTACGTATTTCTCACCGACTTTACATTCATGTTCACACACTATTCTAGTTGTCGGTGCTCACACTCTTTCATTGTATTATCCGTGCTAGTTTAATTTTCTTTTTCTCGCTTTCTTCTTGTGTATTTGATAAACCTTAAGAAAAATAAAAAAATAGTTAGTTTAATTTCCATGCTTGTAGTAGAATTAAATAAAACCCAAAAAGATTTCTCGTTCCTCTTTTACTTGTTGGGAGCTTTCCCGTGTAAATAGTTTTATTTTCTTTTCTTTCCTTTGGGGTTGAGAGTAGAAGACCATATTGAAAATGTTTAGTGGCTCTCATATGCATGATTGTTTATTTAACTTAGATCCCATATTACTTATCTTCTCTCTTGAGTTGAATGCTTGCAGATTCCAGCTTAGTCCAATGCACGTGCACTAATTATTATACACATCGTTCGGTCGTGCAAGTGAAAGGCAATAATGACGATATATGATGGACTGATTGAGATGAGAAAAGCTGGTATGAACTCGACCTCTCTTGTTTTTGTAAATATGATGAGTTCATCGTTCCTGATTCAGCTTATTATGAAGTAAACATATTTGCAATGACATTTAGAGATTATAGTTGATTGTGCCATGCTTGATTAGCTATGAGTTATAATGGTTTACTTTGCATGCCAACATGCTATTAAAATGATTGTGATGTGGTATGATGGGATGGTATCCTCCTTTGAATGAATTGAGTGACTCGACTTGGCACATGTTCACGCATGTAGTCGAAAAAATCAACATAGCCTTCATGATATTTATGTTCATGGTAGATTATATCCTACTCATGCTTGTACTCAGTGTGAATTAATTTTAATGCATGTTCATGACTGTTGTCGCTCTCTCAGTTGGTCGCTTCCCAGTCTTTTGCTAGCCTTCACCTGTACTAAGCGGGAATACTGCTTGTGCATCCAAACTTCTTAAACCCCAAAGTTGTTCCATATGAGTCCACCATACCTTCCTATATGCGGTATCTACCTGCCGTTCCAAGTAAATTTGTATGTGCCAAACTCCAAACCTTCAAATGAAATTATGTTTTGTATGCTCGAGCAGCTCATGTTTCAACTAGGGCTGTCTGTATCTTCCATGCTAGGTGGGTTATTCTCAAGAGGAGTGGACTCCGCTCCTCATTCACGAGAAAGAACCGGTAACCGGGATGCCCAGTCCCATGATCCAAAAAGATCAAAGCAAATCAAAATAATTAAACAAAACTCCCCCAGGGCTGTTGTTAGTTGGAGGCACTCTTTGTTTCAAGCAAGCCATGGATTGATGCTTGTTGGTGGTGGGGGAGTATAAACTTTTACCATTCTGTTTGGGAACTGCCTATAATGCATGTAGTATGGAAGATATCGCCATCTCATAGTTGTTGCGTTGATAGTGAAAGTATGCCGCTCAAATGTTATTCATCTCTATTCTAAAATCGAGCTCTGGCACCTCTACAAATCCTTGCTTCCCTCTGCGAAGGGCCTATCTATTTACTTTTATGTTGAGTCATCACCATCTTATTAAAAAGCACCCACTGGAGAGCACGCTGTCATTTGCATTCATTACTATTGGTTTGTCTTGGGTATGACTTGACTGGATCTCTTTTACCATGAATTGCAATGTTTAGTCAGTCCTTGATCTTTAAAGGTGCTCTGCATTTATGTTATGTGGTCTCAGAAAGGGCTAGCGAGATACCATCTTGTTATATCATATTATGATTGTTTTGAGAAAGTGTTGTCATCCGAGTATTATTATTATTGCTCGCTGGCTGATTAGGCCATTGATATGAGTAAATGTGAGACCTAAGTGTTATTGTGAGTATGGTTAGTTCATAATACTTGCTGAAAAAAACTTGAATGCTGGCTTTACATAATTACAACAACAAGTTATCACTTTTAGTTTATCAACTGAATTGCTTGAGGACAAGCAAAGGTTTAAGCTTGGGGGAGTTGATACGTCTCCAACGTATCTACTTTTCTAAACACTTTTGCCCTTGTTTTGGACTCTAACTTGCATGATTTGAATGAAACTAACCCGGACTGACGCTGTTTTCAGCAGAACTGCCATGGTGTTGTGTATTGTGCAGAAAACAAAAGTTCTCGGAATGACCTGAAAATCCACGGAGATAACTTTTGGAAAATATAATAAATACTGGCGAAAGAATCAAGGCTAGGGGGCCCACACCATGTCCACGAGGGTGGGGGCGCGCCCTCCCCCCTGGGCGCGCCCCCATATCTTGTGGGCCCCCTGATGCTCCACCGACCTCAACTCCAACACCATATACTCCGTTTCACGGAGAAAAAAAATCAGAGAGAAAGTTTGATTGCGTTTTACGATACAGAGCCGCCGCCAAGCCCTAATCTCTCTCGGGAGGGCTGATCTGGAGTCCGTTCAGGGCTCCGGGGAGGGGGTTTCATCGTCGTCGTCGTCATCAACCATCCTCCATCACCAATTTCATGATGCTACCCGTCGTGTGTGAGTAATTCCATCGTAGGCTTGCTGGATGGTGATGGGTTGGATGAGATTTACCATGTAATCAAGTTAGTTTTGTTAGGGTTTGATCCCCAGTATCCACTATGTTCGATTAATCGATGTTGCTATGACTTTGCTATGCTTAATGCTTGTCACTAGGGCCCGAGTGCCATGATTTCAGATCTGAACCTATTATGTTTTCATGAATATATGTGAGTTCTTGATCCTATCTTGCAAGTCTATAGTCACCTATTATGTGTTATGATCCGACAACCCCGAAGTGACAATAATCGGGATACTTCTCGGTGATGACCATAGTTTGAGGAGCTCATGTATTCACTATGTGCTAATGCTTTGTTCCGGTTCTCTATTAAAAGGAGGCCTTAATATCCCTTAGTTTCCACTAGGACCCCGCTGCCACAGGAGGGTAGGACAAAAGATGTCATGCAAGTTCTTTTTCATAAGCACGTATGACTATATTCGGAATACATGCCTACATTACATTGATGAATTGGAGCTAGTTCTGTGTCACCCTATGTTATAGCTATTACATGAGGAATCGCATCCGACATAATTATCCATCACTGATCCAATGCCTACGAGCTTTTCACATATTGTGCTTCGCTTATTTACTTTTCATCTGCTACTGTTACAGTTACTACAAAACCATTATCTTTACTTTTGCCACTGTTACCATTACTATCATACTACTTTGCTACTAAATACTTTGCTGCAGATACTAAGTTATCCAGGTGTGGTTGAATTGACAACTCAACTGCTAATACTTAAGAATATTCTTTGGCTCCCCTTGTGTCGAATCAATAAATTTGGGTTGAATACTCTACCCTCGAAAGCTGTTGCGATCCCCTACACTTGTGGGTTATCAGTGCATGGGACTTTTGAGGAGCCTCCTACTGGATTGATACCTTGGTTCTCAAAAACTGAGGGAAATACTTATGCTACTATTGCTGCATCACCCTTTCCTCTTTAAGGAAAACCAATGCAAGCTCAAGATATAGCAAGAAGGATTTCTGGCGCCGTTGCCAGGGAGGTTTTCGCTCAAGTCAAGACATACCAAGTACCCATCACAAACTCATCTCCCTCGCATTTACATTATTTGCCATTTGCCTCTCGTTTTCCTCTCCCCCAGTTCACCCTTGCCATTTTATTCGCCCTCTCTTTCCCAATCTCCTCTCTCTTTTCCATTTGCCTTCTCGTTGCCATGGCCGAATCAAAAAGAACTAAGGGTCCTTTCCAGGGTTCTATTACCTTGGATAACCCTTCTATCCTCTCTAAGCTCGTAAATAATGATGCTATGGAAAGACCCACCGGGGTCACTGATGAGAGCTTAAATAATTTTGATGAAGATGACTCCAGAATTTTCCGCTATTTGCTTGATGAGTCTTTAAAAGATGCTTGGGATAGGTTATTAAGGAGTCGGGCTAGCTATGTGCCACAATATCAAATTGAAGTTTACCTTAAGAGTTTCTATGTTAGCTTACCCGCTTCTTTCAAGCAAGTTCTAGATTCTATTTTTGAAGAAGGTTTTCTTAAGGGGGATGCTATAGATACCTATGAAAAAATGAAAACTATATTTGGGCACCCTATGAATGATAGGGTTGAATCTACCAGTCTCTTATTCTTTTATCAAAATGAAATTGTCAAAGAGATGAAGGCTAGCTTAGATGAAAATTTCCGTAATGTGCTTAACCTTACTTCCTCCATTAATGGCAATGTGCTTTCCCTAAATAGAAGAATGAATGCCATAGAAAGGAAATCCTCTCTTTCCTTTCCAAGAGCCAAAGATGGCACTACTTAGATCTATCCTCGCTTTTATGCCTCAGTAGGGGCGTTAAACGATAGCGCTAGTTGGGAGGCAACCCAATTTTATTTTTGTTTTTTGTTTTTGCTTATGTTTAGTAATAAATTTTGCATATAAATTCTGTTTAGATGTCTTTTTATGTTTTATTTAGTGTTTGTGCCAAGTAGAACCTATGGGATAACCTATGGTGATGGTTAATTTGATTCTGCTGAAAAACAGAAACTTTGCACGCACAAAAATAATTTTAGTAATTCAGAGAAACGTGATTTTGCATTGATTATTTTCTCTGTAGATCAAACGACGAATTTCCCAGGACTTCCTATTTTTGTAGGATTTTTAGAGTTCCATAAGTATTCGATAGTTACAGATTGCTACAGACTGTTCTGTTTTTGACAGATTCTATTTTTCGTGTGTTGTTTGCTTATTTTGATGCATCTATGGCTAGTATTAAGTGGTATGAACCATAGAAAACTTGGAATACAGTAGGTTTAACACCAATATAAATAAAGAATGAGTTCATTACAGTACCTTATGTGGTGGTTTTTCTTTCTTTCACTAACGGAGCTTATGAGATTTCCTGTTGAGTTTTGTGTTGTGAAGTTTTCAAGTTTTGGGTAAAGATTTGATGGATTATGGAATAAGGAGTGGCAAGAGCCTAAGCTTGGGGATGCCCATGGAACTCCAAGATATTCAAGAATAGCCAACATCCTAAGCTTGGGGATGCCCCGGAAGGCATCCCCTCTTTCGTCTTCGTTCATCGGTAACTTTACTTGGAGCTATATTTTTATTCGCCACATGATATGTGTTTTGCTTGGAGCGTCTTGTATGATATTAGTCTTTGACTTTTAGTTTACCACAATCATCCTTGCTGTACACACCTTTTGGGAAGAAGCCCACTTGATTGAAATTTATTAGAATACTCTATGTGCTTCACTTATATCTTTTGGGCTTGATAGTTTTTGCTCTAGTGCTTCACTAATATCTTTTAGAGCACGGCGGTGGCTTAATTTTGAAGAAATTGCTGATCTCTCATGCTTCACTTATATTATTTTGAGAGTCTCTTACAACAGCATGGTATTTGCTATTGTTATAAAATTGGTCCTAGAATGATGGGCATCCAAGTTGGGTATAATAAAAACTATCATAGAAAGTGAATTGGATGCTATGATCAATTTGATGCTTGATAATTGTTTTGAGATATAAAAGTGGTGATATTAAAGTCATGCTAGTTGGGTGATTATGAATTTCAAGAATGCTTGTGTTGAAGTTTGTGATTCCTGTAGCATGCACGTATGGTGAACCGCTTTGTGATGAAGTCAGAGCACAATTTTGTTTATTGATTGTCTTCCTTATGAGTGGCGGTCGGGGACGAGCGATGGTCTTTTCCTACCAATCTATCCCCCTAGGAGCATGCGCATAATACTTTGTTTTCAATGACTTGTAGATTTTTGCAATAACTATATGAGTTCTTCATGATTAATGTTGAGTCCATGGATTATACGCACTCTCACCCTTCCACCATTGCTAGCCTCTCTTGTGCCGCGCAACTTTCGCCGGTACCATACACCCACCATATACCCTCCTCAAAACAGCCACCATACCTACCTATTATGGAATTACCATAGCCATTCCGAGATATATTGCCATGCAACTTTCCACCGTTCCGCTTATATGACACGCATCAGCATTGTCATATTGCTCTTTGCATGATCATGTAGTTGACATCGTATTTGTGGCAAGGACACATTAATAATTTTCATACATGTCACTCTTGATTCATTGAATATCCCGGTACACCGCCGGAGGCATTCATATAGAGTCATATCTTGTTCTAAGTATTGAGTTGTAATCTTGAGTTGTAAGTAAATAAAAGTGTGATGATCTTCATTATTAGAGCATTGTCCCAGTGAGGAAAGGATGATGGAGACTATGATTCCCCCACAAGTTGGGATGAGACTTCGGACTTTACAAAAAAAAGAGAAAGGCCAAATAAAAAAATAAAAGAAAAGAGAAAGGCCAAACAAAAAAATGAGAGAAAAAGAGAGAAGGGACAATGCTACTATCCTTTTTACCACACTTGTGCTTCAAAGTAGAACCATGATCTTCATGATAGAGAGTCTCCTATGCTGTCACTTTCATATACTAGTGGGAATTTTCATTATAGAACTTGGCTTGTATATTCCAATGATGGGCTTCCTCAAAATGCCCTAGGTCTTCGTGAGCAAACGAGTTGGATGCACACCCACTTAGTTTCTTTTGTTGAGCTTTCATACATTTATACCTCTAGTGCATTCGTTGCATGGCAATCCCTACTCACTCACATTGATATCTATTAATGGGCATCTCCATAGCCCATTGATACGCCTAGTTGATGTGAGACTATCTTCCTCCTTTTTTGTCTTCTCCTCAACCACCATTCTATTCCACATATGTCCATGGTTCACGCACTTGTATTGCGTGAAAGTTGAAAAGTTTGAGATTACTAAAGTATGAAACAATTGCTTGGCTTGTCATCGGGGTTGTGCATGATTAAATACTTTGTGTGATGAAGATAGAGCAACAGCCAGACCATATGATTTTGTAGGGATAACTTTCTTTAGGCATGTTATTTTGAGAAGACATGATTGCCTGATTAGTATGCTTGAAGTATTACTATTCCTTATGTCAATATGAACTTTTATTTTGAATCATTTGGATCTGAACATTCATGCCACAATAAAGAAAATTACATTGAGAATTATGCTAGGTAGCATTCCACATCAAAAATTCTGTTTTTATCATTTACCTACTCGAGGACGAGCGGGAATTAAGCTTGGGGATGCTTGATACGTCTCCAACGTATCTATAATTTTTGATTGTTCCATGCTATTATATTGCCTGTTTTTGATGTTTATGGGCTTTACTTTACACATTTATATCATTTTTGGGACTAACCTACTAACCGGAGGCCCAGCCCGTGTTGCTGTTTTTTTTGCCTATTTCAGTGTTTCGAAGAAAAGGAATATCAAACGGAGTCTCATGTACCCTGAAAACATCAGGGGGAGCCCAAGAAAACCTAATTCCACCGCTGTAACCTTCTGTATCCGCGAGATCCCATCTTGGAGCCTTCGTCGGTGCTCCGCCGGAGGGGGAATCGACCACGGAGGGCCTCTACACCATCTCCAAGGCCTCTCCGATGAGTTGTGAGTAGTTTACCCCAGACCTTTGGGTCCATAGTTATTAGCTAGATGGCTTCTTCTCTCTCTTTGGATCTCAATACAAAGTTCTCCATGATCTTCTTGGAGATCTATTCGATGTAACTCTTTTTGCATGTTTGTCGAGATCCGATGAATTGTGGGTTTATGATCAAGTTTATCTATGAGAAATATTTGAATCTCCTCTGAATTCTTTTATGTGTGATTAAGTTATCTTTGCAAGTCTCTTCGAATTATCAGTTTGGTTTGGCCTACTATATTGATCTTTCTTGCAATGGGAGAAGTGCTTAGCTTTGGGTTCAATCTTGCGGTGTCTTTTCCCAGTGACTGCAGGGGCAGCAAGGCACGTATTGTATTGTTGCCATCGAGGATAAAAAGATGGGGTTTATATCATATTGCATGAGTTTATCCCTCTACATCATGTCATCTTTCTTAATGCGTTACTCTGTTCTTTATGAACTTAATACTCTACATGCATGCTGGATAGCGGTCGATGTGTGGAGTAATAGTAGTAGATGCAGGCAGGAGTCGGTCTACTTGTCACGGACGTGATGCCTATATACATAATCATGCCTAGATAATCTCATAATTATTCACTTTTCTATCAATTGCTCGACAGTAATTTGTTCACCCACCGTAATACTTATGCTATCTCGAGAGAAGCCACTAGTGAAACCTATGGCCCACGGGTCTATCTCTTATCATCTAAGATTTCAATTTACTTTTATTTGCTATCTTTACTTTCCAATCTATATTATAAAATACCATAAATATATTTATCTTATCATACTATCTCTATCAGATCTCACTTTCGCAAGTGGCTTTGAAGGGATTGACAACCCCTTTATTGCATTGGTTGCGAGTTCTTGTTTGTTTGTGTAGGTGTGTGAGACTTTTGAGGAGCCTCCTACTAGATTGATACCTTGGTCCTCAAAAACTGAGGGAAATACTTACGCTACTATTGCTGCATCACCCTTTCCTCTTCAAGGAAAACCAACGCAAGCTCAAGACGTAGCACATGGACATCTGCAGTCAACAGCTGATAGAGCTGGCCTGTACGTGATCGATAGGATTTCAATTAGTAGCGGCAATACAACACCGTATTTTCCAGCCAGTTCCACTTTCCCGATTTATATATCATGTTTATGGTGTACCCCTTTTATGTACACTACGATATGCCTAGTTGCTGTGTGCTCTTGCTATCGTGGTTTGGCAATAAACTCTCTATACAGTATATTATGTGCCTATCATCTGCCAACTATCCTTACTTTTGGAGCCTATTTTTTGTGTACTTGTGCCATATTATATTAATGCACACACGATATTACAGCACACATGAGCTCTCTCATCAGAATCTAGTGATAGCACACAAGCGATTACAGGGGCGCCCCTATATTAGAATATCCTCTGCATTACAAAGATAATCTCACTACTATTTATGTTTTCATGGTTCTCAGATATTATACGTAATTACAGTGAATATCAGAAACCGCGCATCAGAAGAATATTGTGGAACACTGCAATGACTTAAAAAAGTGGCACCAAGGCATTAAGTGCCATTCTGGATGCAATGAAACTCATACGCTCCCCACCTATAGATTCTTGGTCAGAATATGATCCTAATGACTATTCTAACCTCGAGGAGTCAAAGGCAGATGGCCTGTCCTATTCACCCCTCAAGGTGCCTGTTTTAATTTGGCAAGGTTTTATTGATTGCGCGTATCTTGCATATGTTGTCTTGCATTTCTTCTACTTTGTTGCACCGCCATCTGCTTAGTTTACTCATCATATATGTCAAGATGCCATGCCCATCCTTTATCAATACATATTCCATCTGTCATCATACCATGTTTTTTCACTCAGATGTTGTTCTTGTGCATCAGACATCAAAAAGGAAGAGGGTGATTGCAGAACCTGAAGGAGCACCAGCAAAGTCCTTGAAAAATGTGGTGGAGCCGGAGAAATCAGGCAGCACCCCACCTATATTGGTTGTACAACCAGTGACACAAAACGTAGGACCGACTCCAGCAGACTGTACCCATACTTCACTGGCCACACCACTAGCCCCACCACACAGGACTTGCGCTCCAGCAAAAGGTATGCCAATTTCAGTTGCCATAGCACCAGCCGTACCATAGAAAAATTCCACTCCAGCAAAAAGTACAACAAGTCCACCGGCCGAAGACCTATCCCAACTACAGAGACGGCCAATTCCTACAGATTGGAACCCCATTCCAGTTATTCCCAGTTTAAAAGAAAATGCTTTCAATGCTGTTAGGGACTATGTGCATATATTCCCATCATGGGAAGATTTTATAGTGAAGACAAACACCATTTTCACATCTTCCTGTCCCACTTACGTGTAAGTGCTATTATACATGGTGATTATTTTCCTATTTTCTGCTGATTGAACACATCAATGATTTACATTACATTGTTGTAAGTAGGCGAGGGCCAATCTGGATAGTCATGACGAGCAAAGCTTGCATGCGCTTTTCAAGGAAGCATTGCAGCAGTATCGGTGTTACCTGAGGAAATCACACTTTGATGGTAAGTCTATAAACGAATTTCCAGTGAAGTCTCCTGTGCTAAATTTAGAAGATATTGAATGGAAAAACCTTGTTATGCACTGGTCTCGTTCCTAGGATGAGGTAATGTCTATGATATCACATGACAATTTGAACTTCTACTTTTCCGCATGTGCCTTACAGATCTTTTTTGCAGGAAATCTGCTCGAAGAAGAATTTCGGTTTGAAAAGAACGACGGGATGTCGCAAATATGCTGCCCGCTGCTTTGCTCTTGTTAGTACCTGTTGTCCTGTATCACTGTACTTGCATACATACCTGGTTCATTATGTGACAGCAGTATGCATGATAGCTTGCTTATCAATTGTTCACTCCAAATTATCTGATCTGTATGAATGGTTACATTAGTGTAGAATATATCCAATGCCAATGAAATTTTTTAGCTCTGCATTGTTCTTGTAAGTACATGATGTCCTTTATCAATGTACTTATATTGACAGGTAGTTGTTCATGTACCATCACTCTGCAGCTTATTTTCCTTTGCCCTCCATCTTCTACACATCAGATCTATATTTACTCTTACCATAAGGTTGGATAACACCAATGGTACTGAAGAAGTTTAGCTATGCATTTCCCTTGGCTGTACCTTTTGCTTGTATCGTTGTACTTACATTTATAGCTACTTGGTTATGTAGCATCACACTTCATCTTATATTAAATATTCTCCATTTTTTCTTATATTATCATATCTATATTTACTCTTAACAAAATGTATAATAAAGGCAATGCTTATGAAGAAGATTCTATGGTAAACTTCTTGAATTGCCCCCCCCCCCAGCGGCATGGACAAGGGCTTTATAGAGTCTGTCTTCACCAATAATGTAAGTTTGTCCTTCTCAAGCCTTCGAACTTTGTTGTGTATATTTGGTTAGGCATGACTGCAACAACTATTTATTTTTGGTGTTTGCATCAAATTGCATGTTTAAAGTTTATTATGTAGTTCATAACAAAAGTTTGTCCTTCTCAATTTAAGTTTTCAGTTGTATAACCAAGTTCCTTCTTCATACCATGTAAATTAAACTATACAGAGCAAGTGATCTTCTTTTGCACTGCATGTATGCTTATGTTTTTGATCCGTAATCCGGTGGTGTGGTGAACCTACCCACTACATCACAATGTCATACTCTGCAATCTATTAACTATGAACAATGTCATATCATTCTACTATTATTTAAACCGTCTCTTTATTTGCCAATCTGAAATGGGATAAATTGACAGCACTCTAACCATTGATACTTATGAGTTCTTGATCTGTAATCCAGTGGTGTCATGAAGCTGCCAACTCCTTCACAATGTCATTTCCTGCCATGTCTTGACCTGAACAATACCATATTGTGTTAATGTTATTTTAAATTGTGTCACTTTATTCGTCAGTAAGAAATGTGATGATTGTCAGCACTGATACTTATATGTGCAAAACATGTCATCTGTCTACGAGGAGGATATAAGTGTCAAACAAGCGCAGTCTCATCAGCTTGCTCAGTTGCTTACGCTGCAGCTCTCGAGCAGGGCCAACCTTTCTTGAACTCTATTTAAGTGTTGTCGGTTTTGTATATTATTTTGTCGGCGTGTTTATTTGCACTGGTGGTGATCTTTGATGCCCAGTGCATGTAATCTGCTGCCTGCTTGTGCTTTATTATCATAGTGGCAAACTTTGATGCCCAGTGGATGTAATATGCCATAATTTCTTTTTTGTATAGTCTAGGTTTTTTCTTATTCAGGATGCTGCAATTATTTTACTGTATATATATCCTGTCTTCGCAGTACACCGGCCAAACCGTAAAATTATGGTACATAATCGGGCCGTCATGCAAATCACTATGTATAATCCGCATCATGGGCCCAGTCATCTTGGTCCGTTAACAGGTCTAAATGTAAACTGGCCCACTAGTAGATTCGGGCCTTTAATAGGCCGAGTAAACCGCCGGCCCTATTTTCACAAGAAAACTCAATGGGCTTTTAGGAGACTGAAAAGAAGGTTGGGCCTGAAACATGTCGAACAGCTCACGGGCCCGCAGCAGGCCGAAATAGACCCCGACCCATGATTGTGCCAATCACATCATGGGCCGTTAACAGGCCAAAATTGTCTCGGTCCTTGTTTGGCCCAATCAGATTATCAGTAGTGAGCAGGCGGGATGCAAACCGGGCCATAGTTAGGCCCAACTATATGACGGGCTTTTAACATGCTGAAATAAATATAGGGCTGAAATGTTAAACGGGCCTTTAACAGGCCGAAACTAATATTGGGACGAATTACTAAATGGGCCTTTAGAAAGTGGGCCCAAAAGCATAGCGTCCGGTTGACGGACCGAATCCGATATGGGCCAGAATTTAGCCCAAAGCCTCTTAAAGGGCCGAATCTTATCTGGGCCATAATTTGGCCCAGAACATGGTAGGATTTTAACGGGCCGAATCTCATATGGGCCTTTATTAGGCCCGGAACATGGCAGGTTGTTAATGGACTGGATTAAATATGGGTCGGCATTTGGCCCAAAACATGGCAGCCTATTAATGGGCCAGCCCACTAGTGTCCTCAAAATCTTGTGGGCCTTTAGCTGGGCCGGCCCATTATAGTCGGCGAAATCTCGTGGGCCTTTAGCTGGGCCGGCCCATTATGGTCCACAAAATCTTGTGGGCCTTTAGCTGGACCGGCCCATTATGGTCTGCAAAATCTTGTGGGCCTTTAGTTGGGCCGGCCCATTTAATCTTTATGGGCCACTTTTGGGCCGGTCCACGTGCCAACATATCATAGGCGCATCTCGCCCATTGGATGAGTGACACCTGTGCCAACGCGGAGCTGACATGTGGTTCCGTCGGCCAATAGGAATTTTACACGTGGAAAATCGACATTGGTCATGGCTGTTAGCGGGTTATCAGATCCAAAACCGGACCCGATAGCTTAACGGCATCCCGTTACAGTGGATGCCACGTGTCGGTCACCCTTGATGAAAGCACTTCCATGACGCACGATTTATCATCATGGAAGTGGACACTTCCGTGATGATAATTTTGGTTATGTCATGGAACACTTCTACGATAGCACAGGTATGACTATCTTGATTCTGTCATAAAATCATCATGGATGTACATGCATGACAGAAAACGTGACCTACTGTGACAAACACATATCACCACGGAAGTGTATTTTTTTTGTAGTGCATCTTTGATCAACGAGCAAGTCTAGTAGAGGCTTACTTGGGACACGGTGTTTGTTTATGTTTTCACACATGTATTTAAGTTTCCGATCAATACAATTATAACATGAATAATAAACCTTTATCATGAATAAGGAAATATGAAATAACAACTTTATTACTGCCTCTAGGGCATATTTCCTTCATTGCCATCTCTGCACCATCGGATTGGCTTCATCCAACGACCATCTTTCAAAGTTATTCGCACACTATATAGGGGTATAGATATATAACTCGGGGAGCCCACAGATATGTGCAGCATCTACAAACCGCACAAGGGAGACATGCTCGATCAGAACACCCACCCCCTATACCCTGCATGCGGCCCAAAAAACGTATGTGTTTGGTGTGTGATTTGTTCAAATCCCAAAAGCACAAGTTCGATGGGGCACCAACTACATCAGTAACATTACAAATTGAATAGCGTACCCCCGCGGCCAGGTTAAAGACGCAACTTTGAGGTGGGTGGGGGGTAGGGGCCGGGTGCCATCCAACACATGTGTTGAACTTGATTTGCTCCAACATAGCACACGGAGCAAAGAGTAAACCCTTCTCGTGCGCTGGGTCAAAGGGATAATTTGTGTGGGCCTACAGATGTCGATCATTCTTTGATTTTTTAGAAGAAAAATCAAACAATAAAAAACATAGTCTACAAATTAGCAAAACAGGGATCCCAAGGTTTCTATAATCGTCATGATAGGTCACTATAGAGATATTTAGATGATAAATGTCTATAATGACCGTATCATAGCGTTTAAATGAAGCTTGAGAAATGCAACTTCCCACCAGGTTACCCATCCTTAGACTACTCCAGCCAGAGCACGCTTAACTTCTGCATTCTATTCGACTAGGCTAGCAGATGGGAAGCCACCCCTTGTTGATAGGAATTGTCTCCTTGCCTTTAAGGCATTTCAGGCTGGTCACCCTATGGGACCTACTCCCTACTATCACACACGTTCACTCTATTACATGGCCAGTGTGTTGCCGCCTAGACTTCTGTGAGCACTGACACTGGCAGTGGGAGAACGATGGGATAAGAAGCGGGAAACCTATGGGAGGAGTGGCAGGAAACGGTAGCATGTTTGGATATATAACAACATTAATATGGAAACTTTTTTTGACATGAATATGGAAAACTTAGTAGAGAATGAAGTGTGAGATAGCACGACGCATGCGCATAGTGCTTACCCATATAAATAAATCACAACCGGAACTGCATGTGCTATCAAAAGGGATGAGAATTGTCGTTCGATCTGGGAGCATCCGACGGTGCAAGCGTATGATCCGTGGGGTTTGGGTTATGGCCAGTCAGAACACATGACTCAGATCGCACACACAGTAGGGGGCATTGGCCACGGTTTGGCAGGCACACGGCTTTCGTGAGTGAACCGTGTGCTATTTGAAAACATTTCATGAGAATCTTGGTTTATCCCCGTAAATCCAAAACTCGCCCGAAAATCGTGAAACTTGGCATGGTGTCACGACATGGCACATATATGTCGAGGAAAAGGTTTTGCCCCTTTTGGGGCAAGTTTTACTACAAGCCTCTTACAAATCTGAGCTTCTCTCAAGAAGCCTCGTGGTTTCGTTAGGGAAACGTGTCCTCCTTGTGGGCGAAATAATAATCACTGCTCTTTTCGCCTTGTATTTTCTTCTACAGGCAACATGGAACGACCGGATATCCGTGCTGAAATTTAAAATTATTCAGGGTTCGTTTGGCCTTTTTATACATTAATTGAGTTTCCTAGGCATTTCATGTCCATAATTCAAATCTGAACTACAAATACATGCTCCAGTTCACCAAAATGGCTAGAAAAATCATACATGTGTCCTTGTGTATATGTTTAGGTCCCATGCAAGGAATAAGAATGAACTACAACCATATCGGTGTCCTGGATCGTCCTCAAACATTTGGAATCTCGGTTTTTAAATCACCATAAATCCAAAACTCACCATAGAGTCATGAAAGTTGGCATGGTGTCACATCATGGCACATATATGTTGTGGTAAAACATTGTCCAATTTGGGCCAAGCCTTATTACAAACCTCTTACAAACCAGAGCCTGTCGCAAGAACCCTCATGGTTTCGATAGGGAACCATGTCCCCTTATGGGCAAAACGATAATCGCTCCCTCTTCTAGCCTTGTATTTTCTTCTACACACAACATGGAACAACGGGAGATTCGGGCTGAACTTTAAAATTATTCAGGGTTCGTTTGACCTTTTTAATACATTAATTGAGTTTGCTAGGCATTTAATGTCTATAATTAAAATCCGAACTACAAATACATGCTCTAGTGCACCAAAATGGCTAGAAAAATCATACATGTGTCCTTGGGGTGCATGTTTAGGTCCCATGGAAGGAATGGGGATGAATTCAACCGTCTCGGCGTCCTGGCTCGGCCTCAAACATTGCAAATCTCGGTTTTTAAATCTCCATAAATCCAAAACTCACTAGTAAATCATGAAACTTGGCATGGTGTCACTACATGGCACATATATGTCGTGGGAAAAAATTGTCCAATTTCTGCCAAGCTATATTACAAGCCTCTTACAAACCAAGCTTCAAGAACGCTTCGTGTTTCGGTGAGGAAACATGCCCTCTTAATGGGCTTAAACAGTAATCGTTGCCTCTTATCGCCTTGAATTTTGTTTTCTACGGGTAACATAGAATAACATGTGTATCATGCTGAAATTTGAAACCGTTCATCGTTTGGCCCAGGGTCGGGCCAGCAAAATCTGGGTCCCTGTGCGAAACAAAAATTGGGGCCCTATCTCGCAAAAAAATGAACTAACGAGCAATTTTTTTGTGGGAAAAACTAACGAGCAAGTATAATGTATACATATCTCACAGAAATTTTTTATAATGTAGATAACATAAAGTCAATATTTTGCAACTAGACGAATCGTCTAACTCACCTAGTTTTGGGTCCTGTCGGGTTGAACTGCTACAATGTGATCTTTAATTAAGGAGGTAAGAACAAATTTCTAACGAAGTAATGGTCCCTGTCAAAAGTTAATTAGGAAATTAAGAATTAGAATTTAGGAGTAGGAACTGGAGGATTCACTAAGCGCCTAGAGGCTGAAGTCGGTCAGTTGGTCACAGATTGACCCGACGAGACGATGAGTCTGAAAATTAGGAGAGGAAGCTAGGAAGGCAACGACAGCGGCCTAAATCCGATCGCTCTAATGAGGCAAAGGCGACGACCGACGAGACGATCTCGTCTCCTTTTCTTCGTCTCCTGACTCCTGTAGCGGCGCCGACGGGACTGTGGTTGGCCTGTTGGTTTCCCGATCGAGGCGATCCCAATTGACTGGTATAGCGATCTTTTTTTAGACCCATGGGCCAGTTTTCATCGCTAGAGAGTAGTTTCCTTTTTTCTTTGTAAGATAGATCGAGTCAAGCGACGAGCCCAACGAGCTGTAGCTCTCGATGGCTCGACTCAGGCCCGACTCCAGCGCCTAGCGGCCTAGTGCGGCAGTTGCTACGCTTTTTCACTAGGCCTATAGGGCCCCCCAAGTGATGGGCCCTGTGCGGGCTGCACATTTAGTACCACTATGGGCCCGACCCTGGTTTGGCCATTTTATATATTAATTGAGTTTTCTAGGCATTTAATGTATTCCATAATTCAAATTTGAACTACAAGCACATGCCTCGGTGAAGCAAAATGGGTGGAAAATTGTACATGTGTCATGATATGTCCATTTTTAATCATGTTTTCCTACTGTTATTTATGTTGTTTTATTGTATAATAATGCTTTTGGAGTAATTATAATGCCTTTTCTCTCATAATATGCAAGGTATGCACCAAGGGGGAGAATTCTGGCAGATGGAAATCTGGACCTGCAAAAGCTACGTCAAGCTACCTATTCTACACAACTCCAAATGAGTTGAAACTCCCCGAGGATTTTTTATGGAATATTTAATGAATATTGGAGCAAATAAGTACCAGAGGAGGTCCACCAGGTGGGCACAACCTACCTGGGCACGCTAGGAGGCCCAGGCGCGCCCTGGTGGGTGCTGCCCTCCTCAGCCCACCTCCGGCACCCATCTTCTGGTATATAAGTCATTTTGACCTAGAAAAAATAAGGGGAGGACATTCAGGACGAAGCGCCGCTGGCTCGAGGCGGAACTTGGGCAGGAGCACTTTTGCCCTCCGACGGAGCAATTCCGCTGGGGGAACTTCCCTCCCGGAGGGGGAAGTCATCGTCATCATCATCACCAACAACTCTCGCATCTTGGGGAGGGTTATCTTCATCAACATCTTCACAGCACCAACTCCCCTCAAACTCTAGTTCATCTCTTGCGTTCAATCTTTGTATCGAAACTATAGATTGGTGCCCATGGGTGACTAGTAGTGTTGATTACATCTTGTAGTTGATTACTATATGGTTTATTTGGTGGAAGATTATATGTTCAGATCCATTATGCTATTCAATACCCCTCTGATCTTGAGCATGTTTATCATTTGTGAGTAGTTACTTTCATTCTTGAGGTCACGGGAGAAATCATGTTGCAAGTAATCATGTGAACTTGATATGTGTTCGATATTTTGATGGTATGTACGTTGCCATTCTCTTAGTGGTGTCATGTGAACGTCGACTACGTGACACTTCACCATATTTGGGCCTAAGGGAATGCATTGTGGAGTATTTATTAGATGGTGGGTTGCGAGAGTGATAGAAGCTTAAACCCCAGTTTATGCGCTATTCCGTAAGGGACCGATTGGATCCAAAAGTTTAATGCTATGGTTAGAATTTATTCTTAACACTTTTCTCGTAGTTGTGGATGCTTGCGAGATGGTTAATCATAAGTAGGAGGTTTGTTAAAGTAAGAAAAACACCTAAGAACCGGTCCACCCACATATCAAATTATCAAAGTACCGAACACGAATTAAGCCAACATGATGAAAGTGACTAGATGAATTCCCGTGTAGCCTCAAGAACACTTTGCTTATCATAAGAAACCGTTTTGGCCTGTCCTTTGCCTCAAAAGGATTGGGCTACCTTGCTGCACTTTTGTTACTATTATTGTTGCTTGCTCGTTACAAATTATCTTGCTACCAAACTACTCCGCTACTTACAATTTTAGCACTTGCAGACATTACCTTGCTGAAAACCACTTGTCATTTCCTTCTGCTCCTCGTTGGGTTCGACACTCTTACTTATCGGAAGAGCTAAAAATTGACCCCACACACTTGTGGGTCATCAAGGCAATTTTCTGGCGCCGTTGCCGGGCAGTGAAGCGCTCTTGGTAAGTGGAAATTGGTAAGGAAACATTATTACTATGTGCTGAAATTTATTGTCACTTGCTACTATGGAAAACAATCCTTTGAGGGGTTTGTTTGTGGTATCTTCACCTCGACCGGAACCACAATTAGTTACCCCTCAATGTACTTCACCTACTGAAAATATTGAATATGAAATTCCTTCGGGTATGTTAGAACAACTGCTAGCTAATCCTTATGCAGGAGATCGAACCAAACATCCTGATATGTACTTGATATATGTGGATGAAATTTGTGGATTATTTAAGCTTGCAGGTTTGCCCAGAGATGAAGCTAAGTAGAAGGTTTTCCCTTTATCTTTGAAGGGAAAAGCATTGACATGGTATAGGCTATGTGATGATATTGGATCTTGGAACTCAAACCGTTTGAAATTGGAATTTCATCAGAAATTTTATCCTGTGCATCTAGTTCATCGTGATCGGAATTATATATATAATTTTTGGCCTTGTGAAGGAGAAAGCATCGCTCTAGCTTGGGGGAGGCTTAAGTCAATGTTATATTTATGCCTCAATCATGAGCTCTCGAGAGAAATTATAATTCTGAATTTTTATGCTCGGCTTTCTCGTAATGATCAATCCATGCTCGATACTTCTTGTACTGGTTCCTTTATGAAGAAGACTATTGAATTCTGGTGGGATCTTTTAGAAAGAATTAAAAGCAACTCTGAAGATTGGGAACTCGACAAAGGTAAAGAGTCAGGTATTGAACCTAAGTTTGATTGTGCTAAATCTTTTATGAATACCGGTGCTTTCTGAAAGTTTAGCACTAAATATGGACTTGACTCTGAGATAGTAGCTTCCTTTTGTGAATCTTTTGCTACTCATGTTGATCTCCCTAAGGAGAAGTTGTTTAAATATCACCCACCAATTGAATAAGAAGTTTAAGAATCGGTAAAAGCTAAAGAAGAAACTATCATTTACAATGTTGATCCAGTTGTTCCCACTGCTTATATTGAAAAATCACCTTTTCTTGTTAGGATGAAAGAACATGCTAAAGCTTCAACTATAGTTAACAAAAATTATGTTAGAACATCCAAACCATCTGAACAAATCAAAGTTGAACCTAGTGTTGCTATAGTTAAAGATCTCTTAGTTGATAATATTGATGGGCATGTTATTTACTTCTATGATGAAGCTTCTAGAATTGCTAAACCTGAAGGAAAAGATAAACATAGACCGGTTGTTGGCATGCATGTTGTCTCAGTTAAGATAGGAGATCACTGTTATCATGGGTTATGTGACCTAGGTGCTAGTGTGAGTGATATTCCTTTCTCCTTATATGAAGAAATTAAAGATGAAATAGCACCTGCATAGATAGAAGACATAGATGTTATTATTAAACTTGCTAATAGAGATACTATATCACCCATTGGGATTCTTAGAGATGTTGAAGTCTTGTGTGGGAAAATAAAATACCCTACTGATTTTCTTATTCTGAGCACCCCACAAGATGACTTTTGTCCCATTATATTTGGTAGACCTTTCTTGAACACCGTCAATGCTAAAATAGATTGTGAGAAACAAACTGTCGGTGTTAGCATTGGTGATGAATCTCATGAGTTTAATTTTTCCAAGTTTAGTAAACAACCTCATAAGAAATATTTGCCTGGTAAGGATGAAATTATTGGTCTTGCTTCTATTGTTGTGCCTCCTACTGATCCTTTGGAACAATATTTTCTAGACCATGAAAATGATTTTCATATGCGCGAAAGAAATGAAATAGTAGAATCTTTTTCGAACAACAACCTTTGCTTAAACACAATTTGCCTATTGAAACTCTAGGAGGTCCTCCTCCACCTAAAGGTGATCCTGTGTTTGAACTAAAACAATTACCAGACACTTTGAAATATGATTATCTTGATGAGAAGAAGATATATCCTGTTATTATTAGTGATAACCTTTCAGAACATGAAGAAGAAAGATTGTTGAAAGTTCTAAGGAAGCACATGGCTGCTATTGGATATACTCTTGATGATCTTAAGGGCATTAGTCCCACTCTATGTCAGCACAAGATTAATATGGAACTCGATGCTAAACCCGTTGTTGATCACCAACGTCGGTTAAATCCGAAAATGAAAGAAGTGGTAAGGACGGAAATATTGAAACTTCTAGAAGCAGGTATAATCTATCCTATAGCTGATAGTAGATGGGTAAGTCATGTTCATTTTATCCCTAAGAAGGGAGGTATTACTGTTGTTCCTAATGATAAGAATGAGCTTATTCCACAAAGAATTGTCACGGGCTATAGAATGGTAATTGATTATAGAAAATTAAATAAAGCTACTAGAAAAGATCATTATCCTCTGCCTTTTATTGATTAAATTTTAGAAAGATTATCCAAGCACACACATTTTTGCTTCCTTGATGGATACTCCGGCTTTTCACAAATTCCTGTTTTACAATTTGATTAAGAAAAGACCACTTTTACTTGTCCTTTTGGAACATTTGCTTATATATGTATGCCTTTCGGTTTATGTAATGCACCTACTACCTTTCAAAGATGTATGACTGCTATCTTCTTTGATTTTTGTGAAAATGTTGTTGAGGTTTTCATGGATGACTTTTCTATCTATGGGATGTCTTTTGATGATTGTTTAAGCAATCTTGATCGAGTTTTGTAGAGATGTGAACAAAAAAATCTTGTCTTGAATTGGGAGAAGTTCCACTTTATGGTTAATGAAGGTATTGTCTTGGGCCATAAAATTTCTGAAAGAGGCATTGAGGTGGACAAAGCCAAGGTTGATGCAATTGGGAAAATGCCATGTCCTAAAGATATCAAAGGTATAAGTAGTTTCCTTGGTCATGCTAGTTCTATAGGAGGTTTATCAAAGACTTTTATAAAATTTCTAGGCCTCTTACTAATCTTTTGCAAAAGGATATTCCCTTTTTGTTTGATGATGATTGTATGGAAGCCTTTGAAACACTAAAGAAAGCCTTAATCACCGCACCTGTTGTTCAACCACCTGATTGGAACTTGCCTTTTGAGATTATGTGTGATGCTAGTGATTATGTTGTCGGTGTTGTTCAAGGACAAAGAGTTGATAAGAAACTAAATGTTATTCATTATGCTAGTAAAACTCTAGACAGTGCTCAACGAAACTATGCTACTACTGAAAAAGAATTCTTAGCAGTGGTGTTTGCTTGTGATAAATTCAGATCTTACATTGTTGATTCTAAAGTAATTGTTCACATCGATCATGCTGCTATAAAATATCTTATGGAAAAGAAAGATGCTAAACCTAGTCTCCTTAGGTGGGTTCTTCTGCTACAAGAATTTGATTTGCATATTAGTGATAGGAAAGGAGCATAGAACCCCGTAGATGATAACTTGTCTAGGCTTGAATATATTCTTGATGACCCACAACCAATTAATGATAGCTTCCCTGGTGAACAACTAGCTGCAATAAATGTTTCTCATAGTACACCTTGGTATGTTGACTATGCTAATTATATTGTTGCTAAATACATACCACCTAGCTTCACATACCAACAAAAGAAAAAATTCTTCTATAATTTAAGACATTGCTTTTGGGATGACCCACATCTTTATAAAGAAGGGGTAGATGGTATTATTAGACGTTGTGTACTTGAGCATGAACAGGAACAAATCCTACGGAAATGTCACTCTGAAGCTTATGGAGGACATCACGCGGGAGACAGAACCGCTCATAAGGTATTGCAATCTGGTTTTTATTGGCCTACTCTCTTCAAGGATGCCCGTTGTTGGGGAACGTAGCACAAATTCAAAATTTTCTACGCATCACCAAGATCAATCTATGGAGAGACTAGCAATGAGAGAGAAGGGAGTGCATCTTCATACCCTTAAAGATCGCGAAACGGAAGCGTTACAAGAACGTGGATGAGGGAGTCGTACTCGTAGCGATTCAGATCGCAGTCGATTCCGATCTAAGCACCGAACAACGGCGCCTCCGCGTTCAACACACGTACAGCCCGGGGACGTCTCCTCCTTGATCAAGCAAGGGGAGAGGAGAAGTTGAGGGAGAACTCCGGCAGCATGACGGCGTGGTGATGGAGCTCATGGTATTCCTGTAGGGCTTCACCAAGCACTACGGAGGAGGAGGAAGAGTTGGAGGAGGGAGGGGCTGCGCCAGGGAAGAGGTGCCTCTCCCATGCGCCTCCCCACTATATATAGGGGTGGAGGGGGCTGTTTTCTTGCCCTCCAAGTCCATTGGGGCGTTGGCAAAGGTGGGGGAAAGGAATCCCATCATTTCCTTTCCCCACCGATTGTTATCCCCCTTTTTTAGGGATCTTGATTTTATCCCTTCAGGATATGATCTTATTCCTTCTAAGGGGGGATCTTGGTGCGCCTTGACCAGGGGTGTGGGTCCTTTCCCCCACTACCCACGTTCATGTGGGTCCCCCATGTAGGTGAGCCCCACTCCAGAACCTTCTAGAACCTTCCCGGTACAATACCGAAATATCCCGAACATTTTCCGGTGGCCAAAATAGGACTTCCCATATATAAATCTTTACCTCCGGACCATTCCGGAACTCCTCGTGACATCCTAGATCTCATCCGGGACTCCGAACAACATTCGGTAACGACATACTATTTCCCATAACAACTCTAGCGTCACCGAACCTTAAGTGTGTAGACCCTACGGGTTCGAGAACCATGCAGACACGACCGAGACATCTCTCCGGCCAATAACCAATAGCGGGATCTGGATACCCATATTGGCTCCCACGTGTTCCACGATGATCTCATCGGATGAACCATGATGTCGGGGATTCAATCAATCACGTATACAATTCCCTTTGTCAACCGGTATGTTACTTGCCCGAGATTCGATCGTCGGTATCCCAATACCTCGTTCAATCTCGTTACCGGCAAGTCACTTTACTCGTTCCGTAATGCATGATCTCGTGACTATCTACTTAGTCACTTTGAGCTCATTATGATGATGCATTACCGAGTGGGCCCAGAGATACCTCTCCGTCATACGGAGTGACAAATCCCAGTCTCGATTCGTGCCAACCCAACAGACACTTTCAAAGATGCATGTAGTGTACCTTTATAGCCACCCAGTTACGTTGTGACGTTTGGTACAACCAAAGCATTCCTACGGTATCCGGGAGTTGCACAATCTCGTGGTCTAAGGAAATGATACTTGACATTAGAAAAGCTTTAGCAAACGAACTACACGATCTTGTGCTACGCTTAGGATTGGGTCTTGTCCATCACATCATTCTCCTAATGATGTGATCCCGCTATCAATGACATCTAATGTCCATGGTCAGGAAACCATGACCATCTATTGATCAACGAGCTAGTCAACTAGAGGCTCACTAGGGACATGTTGTGGTCTATGTATTCACACATGTATTACGGTTTCCAGTTAATACAATTATAGCATGAACAATAGACAATTATCATGAACAAGGAAATACAATAATAACCATTTTATTATTGCCTCTAGGGCATATTTCCAACAGTCTCCCACTTGCACTAGAGTCAATAATCTAGTTCACATCACTATGTGATTGTAATGAATCCAACACCCATGGGGTTTGATCATATCTCGCTTGTGAGAGAGGTTATTATTCAACGGGTCTGAACCTTTCAGATCCGTGTGTGCTTTACAAATCTCTATGTCATCTTGTAGATGCAGCTACCACGCGCTACTTGGAGCTATTCCAAATAATTGCTCTACTATACGAATCCGGTCTACTACTCAGAGTCATACGGATTAGTGTCAAAGTTTGCATCGACGTAACCCTTTACGACGAACTCTTTTACTAGCTCCATAATTGAGAAAATTCCTTAGTCCACTAGTTACTAAGGATAAGTTTGACCGCTGTCATGTGATCCATTCCTAGATCACTCTAGTACCCCTTGATTGACTTCATGGCAAGGCACACTTCAGGTGCGGTACACAGCATAGCATACTGTAGAGCCTACGTCTAAATCATAGGGGACGACCTTCGTCCTTTCTCTCTCTTCTGCCGTGGTCAGATCTTGAGTCTTACTCAATGCTCACACCTTATAACATAGCCAAGAACTCCTTCTTTGCTGATCTATTTGAACTCCTTCAAAATCTTGTCACGGTATGTATTCATTTGAAAGTACTATTAAGCATTTTTTTATCTATCCTTATAGATGTTGATGCTCAATGTTCAAGTAGCTTAATCTAGGTTTTCCATTGAAAAACACTTTTCAAATAACCCTATATGCTTTCCAGAAATTCTACATCATTTCTGATTAACAATATGTTAACAACACATACTCATCAGAAATTCTATAGTGCTCCCACTCACTTCTTTGGAAATACAAGTTTCTCATAAACTTTGTATAAACCCAAAATCTTTGATCATCTCATCAAAGCGTTATTCCAACTCCGAGATGCTTACTCCAGTCCTTAGAAGGATTGCTGGAGCTTTGCATACTTGTTAGCATCTTTCAGGATTGACAAAACCTTTTGGTTGTATCACATACAATCTTTCCTCAAAAAATCATTGAGGAAACAATGTTTTGACATCCTATCTGCAAGATTTCATAAATAATGCAGTAATTGCTAATATAATTCCAACAGACTCTTAGCATCGCTACGAGTGACAAAGTCTCATCGTAGTCAACTCCTTGAACTTGTCGGAAAACATCTTAGCGACAAGTCGAGCTTTCTTAATGGTGACACTTACCATCATTGTCCGTCTTCCTTTTAAAATCCATCTGTACCCAACAGCCTTACGACCATCAAGTAGTTCTTCCAAAGTCTACACTTTGTTTTCATACATGGATCCTCTCTTGGATTTTATGGCCTCGAGCCATTCGTCGGAATCCAGGCCCACCATCGCTTCTCCATAGCTCATAGGTTCATTGTTGTCTAGCAACATGACTTCCAAGATAGGATTACATACCACTCTGAAGTAGTACGCATCCTTGTCGACCTACGAGGTATGGTGGTGACTTGATCCGAAGTTTCATGATCACTATCATAAGCTTCCACTTCAATTGGTGTAGGTGCCACAGGAACAACTTCCTATGCCCTGATACACACTAGTTGAAGTGATGGTTCAATAACCTCATCAAGTCTCCACCATCCTCCCACTCAATTCTTTCGAGAGAAACTTTTCCTCAAGAAAGAACCCGATTCTAGAAACAATCCCTTTTGCTTCTGGATCTGAGACAGGAGGTATACCCAACTGTTTTGGGTGTCCTATGAAGATGCATTTATCCGTTTTGGGTTCGAGCTTATCAGCCTGAAACTTTTTTCAAATAAGCGTCGCATCCCCAAACTTTTAAGAAACGACAGCTTAGGTTTCTCTAAACCATAGTTCATATGGTGTCGTCTCAACGGAATTGCGTGGTGCCCTATTTAAAGTGAATGTGGTTGTCTCTAATGCCTAACCCATAAACGATAGTGGTAATTCGATAAGAGACATCATGGTATGCACCATATCCAATACGATGCAGCTATGATGTTCGAACACACCATCACACTATGGTGTTCCAGGCGGTATTAGTTGTGAAACAATTTCCACAATGTCTTAATTGTGTGCCAAACTTGTAACCCAGATATTCATCTCTATGATCATATCATAGACATCTTATCCTCTTGTCACGACGATCTTCAACTTCACTCTGAAATTACTTGAACCTTTCAATAATTCAGACTTGTGTTTCATCAAGTAAATATAATAAGCATCTACTCAAATCATCTGTGAAGCAAGAACATAACGATATCCACTGCGTTCCTCAGCACTCATTAGACTGCACACATCAAAATGTATTACTTCCAACAAGTTGCTTTCTTGTTCCATCTTACTGAAACCGAGGCTTTTCAGTCATCTTGCCCATGTGGTATGATTTGCATGTCTCAAGTGATTCAAAATCAAGTGAGTCCAAATGATCCATCTGTATGGAGTTTCTTCATGCACATGTACCAATAGACATGGTTCGCATGTCTCAATCTTTTCAAAAACGAGTGAGTCCAAAGATCCATCAACATGGAGCTTCTTCATGCGTTTTATACCAATATGACTCAAACAGCAGTGCCACAAGTATGTGGTACTATCATTACTATCTTATATCTTTTGGCATGAACATATGTATCACTATGATCGAGATTCAATAAACCATTCATTTAGGTGCAAGACCATTGAAGGTATTATTCAAATAAACAGAGTAACTATTATTCTCCTTAAATGAATGACCGTATTGTGATAGACATAATCCAATCATGTCTATGCTCAACGCAAACACCAAATAACAATTACTTAGGTTTAACACCAATCTTGATGGTAGATGGAGTATGTGATGCTTGATCACATCAAGCTTGGAAACACTTCCAACACATATCGTCATCTCACCTTTAGCTAGTCTCCATTTATTTTGCAGCTTTTATTTTGAGTTACCAACACTTAGCAACCAAACCGGTATATAATACCCTGGTGCTACTAGGAGTACTAGTAAAGTACACATTAATATAATGTATATCCAATATACTTGTATCGACCTTGCCAGCCTTCTCATCTACCAAGTATCTAGGGTAGTCCTGCTTCAGTGACCGTTCCCCTCATTACAGAAGCACTTAGTCTCGGGTTTGGTTTCAACCTTGGGTTTCTTCACTAGAGCAGCAACTGATTTGCCATTTCATGAAGTATCCCTTCTTGCCCTTGCCCTTCTTGAAACTAGTGATTTCACTAACCATCAACAATTGATGCTCCTTCTTGATTTCTACTTTCACGGCGTCAAACATCGCGAATATTTCAAGGATCATCATATCTATCCCTGATATGTTATAGTTCATCACGAAGCTCTAGCAGCTGGCAATGACTTTGGAGAAACATCACTATCTCATCTGGAAGATTAACTCCCACTCGATTCAAGTGATTGTTGTACTCAGACAATCTGAGCACAAGCTCAATGATTGAGCTTTTCTCCCTTAGTTTGCAGGCTAAGAAACTCGTCGGAGGTCTTATACCTCTTTACGTGGGCACGAGCCTGAAATCCCAATTTCAGCCCTTGAAACATGTCATATGTTCCGCGACGTTTCGAAATCGTCTTCGGTGCCTCAATTCTAAACCGTTTAACATTACTGAACTATCACGTAGTTATCAAAACGTGTATGTCAGGTGTTCGCAACATCCATAGATGACGTTCGAGGTTCAGCACACCGAGCGGTGCATTAAGGACATAAGCCTTCTACGCAGCAATGAGGACAATCCTTAGTTTACGGACCCAATCCGCATAATTGCTACTATCAACTTTCAACTAAATTTTCTCTAGGAACATATCTAAAACAGTAGAGCTAAAGCGCGAGCTACGACATAATTTGCAAAAACCTTTTGACTATGTTCAGGATAATTAAGTTCATCTTATGAACTCCCACTCAGATAGACATCCCTCTAGTCATCTAAATGATACATGATCCGAGTCAACTAGGCCGTGTCCGATCATCAAGTGAGACGGACTAGTCATCATCGGTGAACATCTTCATGTTGATCGTATCCACTATACGACTCATGTTCGACCTTTCGGTGTCTTGTGTTCCGAGGCCATGTCTGTACATGCTAGGCTCGTCAAGTCAACCTAAGTGTTTCGCGTGTGTAAATCTGGCTTACACCTGTTGTATGTGAACGTTAGAATCTATCACACCCGATCATCATGTGGTGCTTCAAACAACGAACTTTCGCAATGGTGCCTGATTAGGGGAACACTTTCTTGAAATTATTATGAGGATCATCTTATTTACTACCGTCGTTCTAAGCAAATAAGATGCATAAACATGATAAACATCACATGCAATCAAATAGTGACATGATATGGCCAATATCATTTTGCTCCTTTTGATCTCCATCTTCGGGGCTCCATGATCATCATCGTCACCGGCATGACACCATGATCTCCATCATCATGATCTCCATCATCGTGTCTCCATGAAGTTGTCTTGCCAACTGTTACTTCTAGTACTATGGCTAACAGTTTAGCAATGAAGTAAAGTAATTACATGGCATTATTCAGTGACACGCAGGTCATACAATAAATAAAGACAACTCCTATGGCTCCTGCCGGTTGTCATACTCATCGACATGCAAGTCGTGATTCCTATTACAAGAATATGATCAATCTCATACATCACATATATTTCATTCATCACATCCTTCTTGGCCATATCACATCACACGGCATATGCTGCAAAAACAAGTTAGACGTCCTCCAATTGTTGTTGCAAGTTTTTTTACGTGCCTGCTACGGGTTTCTAGCAAGAACGTTTCTTACCTACGCCAAAACCACAACATGATATGCCAATTGCTATTTACCCTTCATAAGGACCCTTTTCATCGAATCCGATCCGACTAAAGTGGAGAGGCGGCACCGCTAGCCACCTTATGCAACAAGTGCATGTCAGTCGGTGGAACCTGTCTCACGTAAGTGTACGTGTAAGGTCGGTCCGGGCTGCTTCATCCCACAATACCGTCAAAACAAGATAGGACTAGTAACGGTAAGCATATTGAACAAAATCAACGCCCACAACAACTTGTGTTCTACTCGTGCATAGAATCTACGCAATAGACCTAGCTCATGATGCCACTATTGGGGAACGTAGCATAAATTCAAAATTTTCTACGCATCACCAAGATCAGTCTATGGAGAGACTAGTAATGAGAGAGAGGAGAGTGCATCTTCATACCCTTGAAGATCGCGAAACAGAAGCGTTACAAGAACGTGGATGAAGGAGTCGTACTCATAGCGATTCAGATCGCGATCGATTCCGATCTAAGCACCGAACAACGGCACCTCCGCGTTCAACACACGTACAGCCCGGGGACGTCTCCTCCTTCTTGATCCAGCAAGGGGAGAGAAGAAGTTGAGGGAGAACTTCGGCAGCACGACGGCGTGGTGATGGAGCTCGTGGTATTCCTGTAGGGCTTCGCCAAGCACTACGGAGGAGGAGGAAGAGTTGGAGGAGGGAGGGGCTGCGCCAGGGAAGGGGTGCCTCTCCCATGCGCCTCTCCACTATATATAGGAGTGGAGGGGGCTGGTTTCTTGCCCTCCAAGTCCATTGGGGCGTTGGCAAAGGTGGGGGAAAGGATTCCCATCATTTCCTTTCCCCACCGATTGTTATCCCCCTTTTTTAGGGATCTTGATCTTATCCCTTCGGGATATGATCTTATTCCTTCTAAGGGGGGATCTTGGTGCGCCTTGACAATGGGGTGTGGGGCCTTGCCCCCACTACCCACGTTCATGTGGGTCCCCCATGCAGGTGGGCCCCACTCCAGAACCTTCTAGAACCTTCCCGGTACAATACCGAAAAATCCCGAACATTTTTCGGTGGCCAAAATAGGACTTCCCATATATAAATCTTTACCTCCGGACCATTCCGAAACTCCTCGTGACGTCCGGGATCTCATCCGGGACTCGGAACAACATTTGGTAACCACATACTATTTCCCATAACAACTCTAGTGTCACCGAACCTTAAGTGTGTAGGCCCGACGGGTTCGGGAACCATGCAGACATGACCGAGACATCTCTCCGGCCAATAACCAATAGCGGGATCTGGATACCCATATTGTCTTCCACATGTTCCATGATGATCTCATCGGATGAACCACGATGTCGGGGATTCAATCAATCCCGTATACAATTCCCTTTGTCAATCGGTATGTTACTTGCCCGAGATTTGATCGTTGGTATCCCAATACCTCGTTCAATCTCGTTACCGGCAAGTCACTTTACTCGTTCCGTAATGCATGATCCCATGACTAACTATTTAGTCACTTTGAGCTCATTATGATGATGCATTACCAAGTGGGCCCAGAGATACCTCTCCGTCATACAGAGTGACAAATCCCAGTCTCGATTCGTGCCAACCCAATAGACACTTTCAAAGATGCCTGTAGTGTACCTTTATAGCCACCCAGTTAAGTTGTGATGTTTGGTACACCCAAAGCATTCCTACGGTATCCGGGAGTTGCACAATCTCATGGTTTAAGGAAATGATACTTGACATTAGAAAAGCTTTAGCAAACGAACTACACGATCTTGTGCCATGCTTAGGATTGGGTCTTGTCCATCACATCATTCTCCTAATGATGTGATCCTGTTATCAATGACATCTAATGTCCATGGTCAGGAAACCATGACCATCTATTGATCAACGAGCTAGTCAACTAGAGGCTCACTAGGGACATGTTGTGGTCTATGTATTCACACATGTATTATGGTTTCCAGTTAATACAATTATAGCATGAACAATAGACAATTATCATGAACAAGGAAATACAATAATAACCATTTTATTATTGCCTCTAGGGCATATTTCCAACAACCGTAAGTTCGTCTCATCATGTGATGAATGCCAAAGAATAGGTAGTATCGGTAAGCGTCAAGAAGTGCCTATGAATTATTCACTTGTTGTTGAACCATTTGATGTTTGGGGATTTGACTTTATGGGACCTTTTCCTTCCTCTAATGGGTATACACATATTTTGGTTGATATTGGCTATGTTACTAAGTGGGTAGAAGCTATTCCAACCATTAGTGTTGATCACAACGCCTCTATTAAAATGCTTAAGGAAGTTATTTTTCCTAGGTTTGGAGTCTCTAGATATTTAATGACTGATGGTGGTTCACACTTTATTCATGGTGCTTTCCATAAAATGCTTGCTAAGTATGATGTTAACCATAGAATTGCGTCACCTTATCATCCTCGGTCTAGTGGTCAAGTTGAACTTAGCAATAGAGAAATAAAACTAATCTTACAAAAGACTATTAATAGGTCCCGGAAGAATTGGTCTAAGAAATTAGATGATGCACTTTGGGATTATAGAAAGCATACAAAAACCCTATGGGTATGTCTCCATATAAAATGGTTTATGGAAAAGCTTGTCATTTACCTCTTGAGTTAGAACATAAAGCATCTTGGGCAATAAAAGAACTCAATTATGATTTCAAACTTGCTGGAGAAAAGAGGTTATTTGATATTAGCTCATTAGATGAATGGAGAAGAGAACCCAGGCTTATGAAAATGCTAAGTTATTCAAAGAAAAGGTTAAAATATGGCATGACAAAATAATCCAAAAACATGAGTACAAAGTAGGAGAAATGTTCTTTTGTACAACTCTCGTTTCAGATTCTTTGTAGGAAAACTCCTCTCCAAATGGGAAGAAGCCTATGTCATCGAGAAGGTCTATCGCTCTGGAGCTATCAAAATAAATAATGTCGAAGGGACTAACCCGAAGGTTGTCAATGGGCAACGAATAAAACACTATATCTCAGGTACGCCCATTAATGTTGAAAGCAATGTTATCCAAACTTTGACACCGGAAGAACACATAAAAGAGTCCTTCCAGAACACTCCAGAATCATGAAAATAAGGAGGTACATGATACGGTAAGTAAACGGACTCCGAAAAATCCGCAAAAATTTTTTTTGTCAATTTTGGAATATTTAGAAAATTAGGAAAATAAGAAACTTCCAGGAAAGTGACTCTGATGGGCACGATACACTAGGGCGCGCCAGGCTTGCCAGGCGCGCCCTTTCCAGTCTCTGTTTTTCTTCTGTTTCGCTTGTTCTCCAAGATAAAAAAATCTATATATAGCTCCCGAACCTGTTAACCTCCGTATCGCGAAGAAATCTCCTGTTTTCCTTTCTCTCTATTTTTCTGTCAGATCTAGAATAATGTCGTCCCAAGACTCGGAGGGTGAGAGCTATGTTGTTGACCTCATCGCAAACCCCAAAGTCTATGGGGATGTGGAGCACTATGGCTGGACCTTGGAGGAAGAACAAGACTTTGATCCTACGAGGAAGGAGGAGACAAGCTCGGAGGAGGATGAAGTTCCATTGCCCCAACCTCGGGACATGCACGTGGAATTTAAGAAGTCAAGTCTCCCCAATAAAGCAAAGAGGCCTAAGATCCAGTTTATCCCTTTTCATATCTTGCAGGAAAATAAGAAAGATTTATGCAAAAAGGTGTTGCATCTTGAGTGGGAGATCCGAGAACTGAAAGATGAGAACTCCCTCCTCAAGCGTAAGCTGAGGAAGAAAGACAAGAAACCTCCTACTTCATCACCACCAAAAGAAAATTGAGCATTGGGTATGGGCACTCCCCTTGGCTTTCGCCAAGCTTGGGGGAGGTGCCCCGGTATCATATCAATCTCCACTATCTTTTTCCTTTATTTTCTTAGTTCGATCAATGGTTATCTTTTGCTATTAGATGAATAAAAGTTTAGTTCGATCCTTTCTTTTTGTGAGTTTGCTTAGTGATCAATCCTTGTAATCGTGTGCGAGATATAATAAAGTTTAGTTTGAGTTTTGCCTTCTTTACTTTCTTGCTGCAATAAAAAGAAAGGAAATAAAAGAAAAAGATCATATGCTAATCTTATGGTAACTGATGACATTACACAAGAAAAAGTATAAGTAGAAATTTTATTGTAGATTGACAAACATAGCATTAGTCAATGATGCAACACATGAAAGAATTAATAAGGGAAGAGAAGATTCACATATAAATATAATATCATTGAAATCTTTTGTGATTGTGAGCACCCATCAAAATATTATATGCCAAAATTGTTGACGTTGGACAAGGAAGACAACTTAATGATTTATGTCTGTTCATATTCACATAGAAGTCATTTTGTCATAGATCCTTCAACATGTGGTGCTTGCCCTATCTTTGCTAGCCAAAAACTCTGCACTAAGTAGAGATACTACTTGTCCATCCAAAACCCTTAAACCTTATCTTGTTTGAGAGTCCACCATACGTACCTATGGATTGAGTAAGATCCTTCAAGTAAGTTGTCATCGGTGCAAAAAGGGCAATAAAAATTGCTTGTAAAAATGTGAGATCATTTAGTGTAAGGGAAAATTGAGCGTTGTACGAACTTGTCATGGTGAAGAATAAAAGCGACAGACTGCATAATAAAGGTTGCCATCACAAGGGGCAATATAACGTGATGTTCTCTTGCACTAAGGGGTGTAGCATACAAACAAAAAGCGCATGGCAACCTCTGGTTCCCTCTATGAAGGGCCTATATTTTACTTTCATGTATTTACTTTTATGCAAGAGTCAAAGTTTTTCTCTCTATTCCTTTTATTTTTCTCCTTTGGCAAGCATCATGTGGTGAGGAAAGATCTAGGCACATATGTCCAGTTGAATATGGGTGGCATAAGTTATTATTGTTGACATCACCCTTGAGGTGAGTGTGTTGGGAGGCGAAACAATAAGCCCCTATCTTTCTTTGCGTCTGGTTGAAACGTTTTGCTCATGTGTACGCGGTGAGTGTTAGCAATCATAGGAGACTAAATGATGGTTGAGTATGTGGACTTGCCTAAAGGCTCCGATACGTGACCCTTCCTGAAAAGATGATGAATTGTAGTTGCAAAGCTGACTGAGAACATAGTTTGTTGGTTTCCAATAGAGTTTATGCTTTATACTTCAATGTTGTGATGAACTGTCACTTGTTCATGGGAAGTCTATGATAAAAGTTCTATAATAATAGTTGTATATTGAAGTTTGCTACTGTTATAATAAGTCACATGCTGCTGCTATGTCCGTATTTTTGTTTCTATCGACACCTCTCTCTCTCTCTCTAAGCATGTGGACATGTTTTTCGATTTCGGTTTTCGCTTGAGGACAAGCGAGGTCTAAGCTTGGGGGAGTTGATACGTCCATTTTGCATCATGTTTTCCTACTGTTATTTATCTTGTTTTATTGTATAATAATGCTTTTTGGAGAAATTGTAATGCCTTTTCTCTCATAATATGCAAGGTATGCACCAAGGGGGAGAATTCTGGCAGCTCGAAATCTGGACCTGAAAAAGCTACATCAAGCTACCTATTCTGCACAACTCCAAATGAGATGAAACTCCCCAAGGATTTTTTATGGAATATTTAAGGAATATTGGAGCAAGTAAGTACCAGAGGAGGCCCACCAGGTGGGCACAATCCACCTAGGCACGCAAGGAGGCCCAGGCACGCCCTGGTGGGTGCTGCCCTCCTCGGCCCACCTACGGTGCCCATCTTCTGGTATATAAGTCATTTTGACCTAGAAAAATAAGGGGAGGACATTCGGGACGAAGCGCCGCCGCCTCGAGGTGGAACTAGGGCGGGAGCACTTTTGCCCTCCGACGGAGCAATTCCGCCGGGGGAACTTCCCTCCCGGAGGGGCAAATCATCGTCATCATCATCACCAACAACTCTTCCATCTTGGGGAGGGTTATCTTCATCAACATCTTCACAGCACCAACTCCTCTCCAACCCTAGTTCATCTCTTGCGTTCAATCTTTGTATCAAAACTATAGATCGGTGCCCGTGGGTGACTAGTAGTGTTGATTACATCTTGTAGTTGATTACTATATGGTTTATTTGGTGGAAGATTATATGTTCAGATCCATTATGCTATTCAATACCCCTCTGATCTTGAGCATGTTTATCATTTGTGAGTAGTTATTTTCGTTCTTGAGGTCACGGGAGAAATCATGTTGCAAGTAATCATGTGAACTTGATATGTGTTCGATATTTGGATGGTATGTATGTTACCATTCTCTTAGTGGTGTCATGTGAACATCGACTACATGACATTTCACCATATTTGGGCCTAAGGGAATGCATTGTGGAGTAGTTATTAGATGGTGGGTTGCGAGAGTGACAGAAGCTTAAACCCCAGTTTATGCGCTATTCCGTAAGGGACCGATTGGATCCAAAAGTTTAATCCTATGGTTAGAATTTATTCTTAATAATTTTCTCGTAGTTGCGGATGCTTGCGAGAGGGTTAATCATAAGTAGGACGTTTGTTCATGTAAGAACAACACCTAAGCACCGGTCCACCCACATATCAACTTATCAAAGTACCGAACACGAATTAAGCCAACATGATGAAAGTGACTGGATGAATCCCCATGTACCCTAAAGAACACTTTGCTTATCATAAGAAACCGTTTTGGCATGTCCTTTGCCTCAAAAGGATTGGGCTACCTTGCTGCACTTTTGTTACTATTATTGTTACTTGCTCGTTACAAATTATCTTGCTACCAAACTACTCCGCTACTTACAATTTTAGCACTTGCAGACATTACCTTGCTGAAAACCACTTGTCATTTCCTTCTGCTCCTCGTTGGGTTCGACACTCTTACTTATCGAAAAGATCTACAATTGACCCCATACACTTGTGGGTCATCATGTCATTGGGTGCATGTTTAGGTCTCATTGAAGGAATGAGAATGAACTACAAATGTCTCATCGTCCTGAAAGATTGGGTATCTCGGTTTTGAAATCCCAATAAATTGAAAACTCACCCAGAAAACATGAAACTTGGCATGGCTTCATTACATGCCACATATATTTCGTGGTAAAAAAATTGTCTAGTTTGAAACAAGGCACACACATTAATAGCCAACGAATTCCTTTTGAAACAAATAGCTGACATGTTAATATCACAAACGGTTGTGTTATATGAACCGTGTGTTCCCATAACCATTTCAGTGCAGCCACGCGTCCCTATTTTCTTATGGGATAGTACTACCTCTGTCCTCGTTCATTGGTCATCTTTGTATTTTATGCCAAATTTTAACCATACTCGATGGCCTGCGTGCAGCTGTTTGATTAGACGGGACGAGCGCGAGAAGTCCGTCGTGTAGGCTCGACGGGACGTGTGCGAGCAGTCCGCCATGCAGGCTCAATGGGACGCGTGCATCCTGCCACCTCGCAGGCTCGATGGGACACGTGTGAGCAGCAAGGCCACCCATGCTCACCAGGAAGCGAGCTCTTTGACCTCCATCCACTAGTCGCCCACCTCGCTCACAACTTATCCATTAATGGTGGCTGAGCCGCCGTTTAACACGTGGTTAATTAAAGCACCTGGATGGAGGGTGTTTGCTTGTGATCCATGGCCCCTATCAACGTTAGCATTTGCTTTGTTCGTCTTTTCAACTCATATTCAGGATAATTTAAAATGCCACATAGGGTAACAGATAATACGACGACAAATAAATGGCAACAGATAATACGACAACAAATAAAATGGCAACGGATAATACGACAACAAAGTTACAATGGTGTGGATAATAATTGTCTTACATATTCCGTATAATTTAGAATGCCACATGCGGCAAAGCCCGAAAGACATGGGGGCAAGAGAAGAAGGAAATCGCAAACAACGATCTGGGTCGCTACTGTCTATACGCCTCGATGGATCGCCGGGCGACGACATCCTCTAGCTACTTCTTCAATTCCTCACGACTTTGCTTGACTACAGCCACAGATTCCTCCACCTCCTGCTCGCGCTAGATCCGGAGCTTCCTCAAGTCACCCATCAATTCCTCGACGACCGCTTTCAGCGTCATCCCTAAGGCACTGCTCTGCTCATGTAGCATCTTCTAGCCGGCGGCCTCGTCCTCCTTCTCGGCGAGCGCCTTGAGGAGATTCACATTGTCACCCATGAGTTGCTCGACGAGGCCGGTCGCCTTCTCAATCGAGGCATCACTGATCTCGAGCAGCTTCATCAAGCTGTTGATACGTCTCCGTCATATCTATAATTTTTGATTGTTTCATGCCAATATTCTACAACTTTCATATAGTTTTGGCAACTTTTTATACTATTTTTGGGACTAACATATTGATCCAGTGCCCAGTGCCAATTCCTGTTTGTTGCATGTTTTTTGTTTCGCGGAATATCCATATCAAACAGTCCAAACGCGATAAACTTACGGAGTTTTTTTTTGGAATATATGTGATTTTTGGGAAAAGAATCAACGCGAGATGATGCCCGAGGGGCCCACAAGCCACAGTGGTGTGCCCTGGACCCTTTTGGCCACCCTGTAAGGCGGTTGGTGCCCTTCTTCAGCCACAAGAAAGCTAATATCCGGATAAAAATCATGTCAAAATTTCAGCCCAATGAGTTACGGATCTCCGGGAATTTAAGAAACGGTGAAAGGCCAGAATCTGAGAATGCAGAAACAGAAGGAAAGAGAGAGAGAGAGAGAGAGAGAGAGAGAGAGAGAGAGAGAGAGAGAGAGAGAGAGATCCAATCTCGGAGGGGGTTCCGCCCCTCCACCGCCATTTAGGCCATGGACCAGAGGGGAAACCCTCCTCGCATCTAGCGGGGGTCAAGGAAGAAGAAGAAGGAGTGGGCTCTCTCCCCCTCTCTCCCGGTGGCGCCGGAACGCCGCCGCGACAATCATCGTGTGACGGCAATCTACACCAGCACCTCTGTCATCTTTATCACCTTCCCCTATCTATATTCAATGGTCCACTCTCCCGCAACCCGTTGTACCCTCTACATGAACATGGTGCTTTGTGCTTCATACTATTATCCAATGATGTGTTGCCATCCTATGATGCTTGAGTAGATTCTTGTTGTTCTATCGGTGATTGGTGAATGTGCTATGATTGGTTTAATTTGCTTGTGGTTATGTTGTTGTCCTTTGGTGCCCATCATATGAGCGCGCATGTGGATCACACCATAGGGTTAGTTGTATGTTGATAGGACTATGTATTGGAGGGCAAGGGTGATAGCAGCTTCAGCCTGGCATAGAAATTGATGCATACGGGATTGAAGGGGAACCAATATATCTTAATGCTATGGTTGGGTTTTACCTTAATGAGCGTTAGTAGTTGCGGATGCTTGCTAATAGTTCCAATCATGAGTGCATAGAATTCCAAGTAAGGGATGACATGGTAGCAGTGGCCTCTCCCACATAAAACTTGCTATCGGTCTAGTAACATAGTCAATTGCTTAGGGACAATTCTGGAACTCCGACCACCACTTTTCCACACTCGTTAAACTAACGTAATTGTTTATTTATCTAAACAGCCCCTGATTTTTATTTACGTGCTCTTTATTATCTTGCAAACATATCCCACAACACCTACAAAGTACTTCTAGCTTCATACTTGTTCTAGGTAAAGCGAATGTTAAGCTTGCGTAGAGTTGTATCGGTGGTCGATAGAACTTGAGGGAATATTTGTTCTACTTTTAGCTCCTTGTTGGACGCTCTTACTTGACGAAAGAGGCTACAACTGATCCCCTATACTTGTGGGTTATCAAGACCTTTTTCTGGCGCCGTTGCTGGGGAGCAATAGTGAGGGGTGAATATTCTCGTGTGTGCTTGTTTGTTTTATCACTAAGTAGTTTTTATTTGCCATTCTAAGTTGTTATTTATCTTTAGTTATGGATACGGAACACGAAATACCAAAAAAATTAGGTGTACTTGCTACTCATGGAGATGGGGAACCTCCTAAAACCCTCGATGCTCGCTATGTGGAAAATATTAAACACCACTTTGATAAATCCTAAGAAAAACCCGTTCAACTTGATAATGGGAGACACGTTGGATCAACGTGAATACTTTAGGGATTATCGCTTGACTCAAAAAGGGAAACTATTATGGGATCAAATTCATATGTTGCATTGGTATGCTCAAAATTTATGCTTGAGATACGATTATACTTGTTGCTCTAGGATGAAGGCTCCACACCTTTTTTCATGCAAATTTAATGATAATAAAACCTTGGCTTCTTATGCTAATGGTATATATTATTACTATGATGTGGAACGAATAGAAGAATTCGTTGCTTTTGAGGGTGCTTATGAAATTGAATCTCTGTTTGAAAAGTGTGAAAATTATGATGATGCTGTTTACAGACCGGAAAATTATGCTATGCTTAAATATTGCTATGAGAATTATGAATATAATGCCGATATTAATGAGTTCATTGAGAAATTCTCTGCTGTACAAGAAGAGACTAATATTTTGCAGGAATCTATGGAAGAAGAAATTGATGACACTGTGAGCTTATAGGATGAAAAAGATGACGAGGAGAGCAAAGAACAGAAGGAGGAAGAGCGGATTAGCTACTCATGCCCACCTTATATTGAGAGTAACTCTTCAATTCAAACATTGTTTAATTTCCCTTCATGCTTATCGAAGGATGAACGCTATGATGATTGCTATGATCCCTTGGATTCGTTCAAAATATCCCTTTTTGATGAAATTGATGCTTGCTATGCTTGTGGCCATTATGCCAATATGAATGATGCTTATGGAGATGAACTTGCTATAGTTCCTTATGTTAAAAATGAAATTTTTACTATTGCACCCACTCATGATAGTCCTATTATCTTTTTGAATTCTCCCAACTACACTATATCGGAGAAGTTTGCGCTTATAATGGATTATATTGATGGGTTGTGTTTTACTACTACACATGATGATTTTGATAAATATAATATGCATGTGCTTGCTACTCCTACTTGCAATTATTATGAGAGAGGAACTACATCTCTGCCTCTCTATGTTTACAATACGAAATTGCAAGAAACTATTTGTGCTATGTATTGGCCTTTACTTGATGTGCGTGAATTGTTCTTTTATGACATGCCGAAGCATAGGAAGAGAGTTAGACTTCTTTGTTGCAAGATATATATTACTTTGTGCTCAATACTAAATTACAAATCATTGGTAATTAAAATTGGCTTTGATATACCTTGGGATCCGGGTGGATCTATTACTTGAGCATTATATGCCTAGCTTAATGGCTTTAAAGAAAGCGCTACCAGGGAGACAACCCGAAAGTTTTAGAGAGTCATTTATTTTTGTTGGGTGCTTTCATTTAATTTAAAAACAAAAAATATAAATAGGGGGACCTAAAACTTTTCAAAAAGAAAACTGAAAGTGAGAGAGACGAGCATTGTTAAAGTGGGGGCATGCCTTGAACTTTGTTCATGCCCATGGAAACTTTGTGAATCTTAATTATGGAAACTTTTCAACAAAATATACCCTTGTACAAATCCATTGTATTATAAAAATAATGTGCCAAAATTTGCCTTTAGGAAGATTAGATTGCTTGTTTGGTATGTGCAGTGGAAAAGCAGAAACTTTGGCTGTAGTGCGTGAATTTACATTTTTTACTCGAATGTCAAAAGCTTCTGAAACTTTTTGCACAGTACTGCTATACAATTTTTTTATTTTGTCCTAATTTTCAGAATTTTTGGAGTTATAGAAGTATGGTAGATGTTCAGATTACTACATACTATCCTATTTAAGACAGATTCTATTTTTGATGCATTGTTTTGCTAGTTTTGATGAAACTATTGATTTTATCGGTGGTATAAGCCATGTAGAAGTTATAATACAATAGCTACAATGCAAAAATAAAATGTGAATGGGCTTGCAACAGTACTTAAAGTGGTAATTTGCTTTATTATACTAACGGATCTCACGAGGGTTTTGTTAAGTTTTGTGATTGAAGTTTTCAAGTTTTGGGTGAGACCACGATGGATGAAGGAATAAGGAGTGGCAAGAGCCTAAGATTGGGGATGCCCGAGGCACCCCAAGGTAATATTCAAGGACTCCCAAGCAAGTAAGCTTGGGGATGCCCCGAAAGGCATCCCCTCTTTCTTCTAACAATCATCGGTAATTTTACTTGGAGCTATATTTTTATTCGTCACATGATATGCGTAAATTCTCGGGGTGTCTTTTGTGTTTATTTTTCCTTTTTATTTTATGCACCATGCTGGTATGAGATAGTCCTTGGTTGATTTATAGAATGCTTCATGCACTTCACTTATATCTTTTGAGTATGGATTTATAGAATGCTTCACGTTCTTCACTTATATCATTTGAAGTTTGGATTGTCTGTTTCTCTACACATAAAAAACCGCCATTTGAAGAATGCTCTTTTGCTTCACTTATATTTGTTAGAGCGCGGGCATATATTTTGTATAAAGAATTAAACTCTGATGCTTCACTTATATCTATTTAAAGAGTTGACAGGAATTGGTCATTCACATGGTTAGTCATAAAATCCTACATAAAACTTGTAGATCACTGAATATGATATGTTTGATTCCTTGCAATAGTTTTGCGATATAAATATGGTGATATTAGAGTCATGCTAGTGAGTAATTGTGGATTGGTAGAAATACTTGTGTTAAAGTTTGTGATTTCCGTAGCATGCACGTAAGGTGAACCGTTATGTGATGAAGTCAGAGCATGATTTATTCTTTGATTGCCATCCTTTGTGTGGAGGTCGGGATCGCGCGATGGTTAACTCCTACCAACCCTTCCCCTAGGAGCATGCGTGTAGTACTTTGTTTCGATGGCTAATAAATTTTTTCAATAAGTATGTGAGTTCTTTATGACTAATGTTGAGTCCATGGATCATATGCACTCTCACCCTTCTATCATTGCTAGCCTCTCTAATACTGAGCAACTTTCGCCGTTGCATTAAACCTGCCATATACCCTTCCTCAAAACAGCCACCATACCTACCTATCATGGCATTTCCATAGCCATTTCGAGATATATTGCCATTCAACTTCCACCGTTCCATTTTTATGACACGCACCATCATTGTCATATTGCTTTGCATGATCATAAGATAGCTAACATGATGTTTTCATGGCTTGTCCGTTTTTTGATGTCATTGCTATGCTAGATCATTGCACATCCTGGTACACTGCTAGATGCATCCATATAGAGTCATCTTTTGTTCTAGTATCGAGTTGTAATTCTTGAGTTGTAAGTAAATAAAAGTGTGATGATCATCATTATTAGAGCATTGTCCCATGTGAGGAAAGGATGATAGAAGCTATGATTCCCTCACAAGTTGGGATGAGTCTCCGGACTTTAAAAATAAAAAAGAGGCCAAAGAAGCCCAAACAAAAAAAGAGGCCAAAGAAGCCCAAACAAAAAAAGAGGCCAAAGAAGCCCAAACAAAAAATGAGAGAAAAAGAGAGACGGGGCAATGCTACTATTATTTTACCACACTTGTGCTTCAGAGTAGCACCATGTTCTTCATATGGAGAGTCTCTTGAGTTATCACTTTCATATACTAGTGGGAATTTTCATTATAGAACTTGGCTTGTATATTCCGATGATGGGCTTCCTCAAATGCCCGAGGTATTCATGAGAAAGAAATTTGGATGCACACCCACTTATTTTGCAGTATGAGCTTTCATACACTTATAGATCTAGTGCATCCGTTGCATGCAATCCCTACTCACTTGCATCGATATCGATTGATGGGCATCTCCATAGCCCATTAATTTGCCTAGTTGATGTGAGACTTTCTCCTCTTTTGTCTTCTCCACACAACCACCTTCTATTCCACCTATAGTGCTATATCCATGGCTCACGCTCATGTATTGCGTGAAAGTTGAAAAAGTTCAAGAACATAAAAGTATGAAACAATTGCTTGGCTGACACCCGGGTTGTGCATGATGAAATACCTTGTGTGGTGAAGATGGAGCATAGACAAACCATATGATTTTGTAGGGATAACTTTCTTTGGACATGTTATTTTGAGAAGACATGATTGCGTTATTAGCATGCTTGAAGTATTATTGTCTTTATGTCAATCTATAAAGTATTGCTTTGAATCACTCGTGTCTTAATATGCATGCCATGATTAGATTATATGATCAGGGTTATGCTAGGTAGCATTCCACATCAAAAATTATCTTTTTGTCATTTACATAATCGAGGACGAGCAGGAATTAAGCTTGAGGATGCTGATATGTCTCTGTCGTATCTATAATTTTTGATTGTTTCATGCCAATATTCTACAACTTTCATATACTTTAGGCAACTTTTTGTACTATTTTTGGGACTAACATATTGATCCAGTGCCCAGTGCCAGTTCCTATTTGTTGCATGTTTTTTTTTCGCAGAATATCCATATCAAACAAGGTCCAAACGCGATAAAGACTTATGGAGATTTTTTTGGAATATATGTGATTTTTGGGAAAAAGAACAACGTGAGATGATGCCCGAGGGGCCCACAAGCCACAGGGGCGCGCCCCAGGGGTAGGGCGTGCCCTGGACCCTTGTGGCCACCCCGTAAGGCGGTTGGTGCCTTTCTTCGGCCGCAAGAAAGCTAATATCCGGATAAAAATTGTGTTAAATTTTCAGCCCAGTCGGAGTTACGGGTCTCCGGGAATTTAAGAAACGCTGAAAGGCCAGAATCTGGGAACGCAGAAAAAGAAGAGAGAGAGAGAGAGAGAGAGAGATCCAACCTCGGAGGGGCTCCCGCCCCTCCGTCGCCATGGAGGCCATGGACCAGAGGGGAAACCCTCCTCCCATCTAGGGGGGAGATCAAGGAAGAAGAAGAAGGAGGGGGCTCTCTCCCCCTCTCTCCCGGTGGCGCCGGAATGCCACCGGGGCAATCATCGTGTGACGGCGATCTACACCAACACCTCCGTCATCTTTATCACCTCCCCCCATCTATATTCAGCAGTCCACTCTCCCGCAACCCGTTGTACCCTCTACTTGAACATGGTGCTTTATGCTTCATATTATTATCCAATGATGTGTTGCCATCCTATGATGCTTGAGTAGATTCTTGTTGTCCTATCGGTGATTGGTGAATTGCTATGATTGGTTTAATTTGCTTGTGGTTATGTTGTTGTCCTTTGGTGCCTATCATATGAGCACGCGTGTGGATCACACCATAGGGTTAGTTGTATGTTGATAGGACTATGTATTGGAGGGCAAGGGCGATAGCAGCTTCAGCCTAGCATAGAAATTGATGCATACGGGATCGAAGGGGGACCAATATATCATAACGCTATGGTTGGGTTTTACCTTAATGAACATTAGTAGTTGCGGATGCTTGCTAATAGTTTCAATCATAAGTGCATAGAATTCCAAGTAAGGGATGACATGCTACCAGTGGCCTCTCCCACATAAAACTTGCTATCGGTCTAGTAACGTAGTCAATTGCTTAGGGACAATTCCGCAACTCCTACCATCACTTTTCCACACTCGTTAAACTAACGTAATTGTTTATTTATCTAAACAACCCCTAGTTTTTATTTACGTGCTCTTTATTATCTTGCAAACCTATCCCACAACACCTACAAAGTACTTCTAGTTTCATACTTGTTCTAGGTAAAGCGAACATTAAGCGTGCGTATAGTTGTATCGGTAGTCGATAGAACTTGAGGGAATATTTGTTCTACCTTTAGCTCCTCGTTGGGTTCGATACTCTTACTTATCGAAAGAGGCTACTGTTGGGGAACGTAGTAATTTCAAAAATTTTCCTACGCACACGCAAGATCATGGTGATGTATAGCAACGAGAGGGGAGAGTGTTGTCCACATACCCTTGTAGACCCGAAGCGGAAGCGATCACAACGTAGAGGAAGTAGTCGACGTTCTCCTCGCGATCCAACCGATCCGGCGCCAAGCATTCGACGCCCCGAGTTCTTGACACACGACAGCTCGATGACGTCCCTCGTACTCGATCCAGCCGAGTGTCGAGGAGAGTTCCGTCAAGACGACGGCGTGGTGACAATCTTGATGTTTCACGTGCGAGGCTTCGCCTAAGCTTCATGACGGTATAACCGAGGTGGAATATGGTGGAGGGGGCACCGCACACGGCTAAGGAACGATCTCACGATCAACTTGTGTGTTCCAAGGTGCCCCCTGCCCCCGGATATAAAGGAGCCAGGGGGGAGGGGGCCGGCGGCCTAAGGAGGTGCGCCCTGGGAGTCCTACTCCCTCTGGGAGTAGGATTCCCCCAATCCTAGTTGGACTAGGATTCCCGGAGGGAAAGAGAGAGGGGCGGCCGGCCCCCTTCTCCTAGTCCTAGTAGGACTAGGGAAGGGGGGCGCGCCTCCTAGGGCTGCCCTTCTCCTTTCCACTAAGGCCCATCGAGGCCCATTTACCTCCCGGGGTTCCAGTAACCTCCGGTACTCGATAAATTCCGTTTTCGCTCGGAACCATTCGAACTCCAAACATAGGCTTCCAATATATTAATCTTTATGTCTCGACCATTCCGAGACTCCTCGTCATGTCCGTGATCACATCCGGGACTCGAACTCCTTCGGTACATCAAAATACATAAACTCATAGTAAGCATCATCGAAACCTTAAGCGTGCGGACCCTACGGTTCGAGAACAATGTAGACATGACCTAGAACTATTCACGGTCAATAACCAACAGCGGGACCTGGATGCCCATATTGGTTCCTACATATTCTACGAAGATCTTTGTCGGTCAGACCGCATAACAACATACGTTGTTCCTTTGTCATCGGTATGTTACTTGCCCGAGATTCGATCGTCGGTATCCAATACCTAGTTCAATCTCGTATCGCAAGTCTCTTTACTCGTTCCGTAATACATCATCTCACAACTAACTCATTAGTTGTAGTGCTTGCAAGGCTTCAGTGATGTGCATTACCGAGAGGGCCCAGAGATACCTCTCCGACTATCGGAGTGACAAAACCTAATCTCGAATACGCCAACCCAACATCTGTCTTTGGAGACACCTGTAGTACTCCTTTATAATCACCCGATTACGTTGTGACGTTTGGTAGCACCAAAGTGTTCCTCCGCAAAGCGGAGTTGCATAATCTCATAGTTACAGGAACATGTATATGTCATGGATAAGAGCAGTAGCAACATACTAAGCGATCGTGTGCTAAGCTAACGGAATGGGTCATGTCAATCGATCATTCAACTAATGATGTGACCTTGTTAATCAAATAACAACTCCTTGTTCATGGTTAGGAAACATAACCATCTTTGATTAACAAGCTAGTCAAGTAGAGGCATACTAGTGACATTCATTTGTCTATATATTCACACATGTATTATGTTTAGGTTAATACAATTCTAGCATGAATAATAAACATTTATCATGAAATAAGGAAATAAATAATAACTTTATTATTGCCTCTAGGGCATATTTCCTTCATCTCCCACTTGCACTAGAGTCAATAATCTAGATCACATCACCATGTGATTAACATCGATAGTTCACATCATCATGTGATTAACACCCATAGTTCACATCGTCATGTGACCAACACCCAAAGGGTTTACTAGATTCATAATCTAGTTCACATCGCTATGTGATTAACACCCAAAGAGTACTAAGGTGTGATCATGTTTTGCTTGTGAGAGAGTCTTAGTCAACGGGTCTTTCACATTCAGATCCGTTATGTATTTTGCAATTTTTCTATGTCTACAATGCTCTTGCGAAGCTACTCTAGCTAATTGCTCCCATTTTCAATATGTATCTAGATCGAGACTTTAGAGTCATCGGATCGGTGTCAAAACTTGCATCGACGTAACCCTTTACGATTTAACCTTTTGTCACTTCCATAATCGAGAAACATATCCTTATTCCACTAAGGATAATTTTGACCGCTGTCCGATGATCTACTCCTAGATCACTATTGTATTCCTTGCGAAACTCAAAGGCAGGGTATACAATAGATCTGTACACAGACATGGCATACTTTATAGAAACTATGGCCAAGGCATAGTGAATGACTTTCATTCTCTTTCTATCTTCTGCTGTGGTCGGGTTTTGAGTCTTACTCAATTTCACACCTTGTAACACAGGCAAGAACTCTTTCTTTGACTGTTTCATTTTGAACTACTTCAAAATCTTGTCAAGGTATGTACTCATTGAAAAACTTATCAAGCATCTTGATCTATCTCTATAGATCTTGATGCTCAATATGTAAGTAGCTTTACCGAGGTCTTTCTTTGAAAAACTCCTTTCAAAACACTTCTTTTATGCTTTGCAGAATAATTCTACATTATTTCCGATCTACAATATGTCATTCACATATACTTATCGAAATCTTGTAGTGCTCCCACTCACTTTTTAGTAAATCTGAGGCTTCACCGTAAGTCTCAGATAAAACTATATGCTTTGATCAACTCATCAAAGCGTATATTCCAACTCGAGATGCTTGCACCAGTCCATAGATGGATCGTTGGAGCTTGCACACTTTGTTAGCTCCTTTGGATCGATAAAACCTTCGGTTGCATCATATACAACTCTTCCTCCTAAAACCCATTCAGAATGCAGTTTTACATCCATTTGCCAAATTTCATAAATTGTGGCAATTGCTAACATGATTCGGACAGACTTAAGCATCGCTCTGATTGAGAAAAACTCATTGTAGTCAACACCTTGAACTTTGTCAAAACCTTTTTGCGACAAGTCGAGCTTTGTAGATAGTAACACTACTATCGCGTCCGTCTTCCTCTTGAAGATCCATTTATTTTCTATGGCTTGCCGATCATCGGCAACGCCACCAAAGTCCACACTTTGTTCTCATACATGGATCTCATCTCAGATTTCATGGCCTCAAGCCATTTCGCGAATCTGGGCTCATCATCGCTTCCTCATAGTTCGTAGGTTCATCATGGTCTAGTTACATGACTTCCGAGCAGGATTACCGTACCACTTTGGTGCGGATCTCACTCTGGTTTACCCACGAGATTCGGTAGTAACTTGATCTGAAGTTACATGATCATCATCATTAGCTTCCTCACTAATTGGTGTAGTAGTCACAGAACAGATTTACGTGATGAACTACTTTCAATAAGGAGAAGGTACAATTACCTCATCAAGTTCTACTTTCCTCCCACTCACTTCTTTCGAGAGAAACTCCTTCTCTAGAAAGGATCCATTTATTAGCAACGAATGTTTTGCCTTGGATCTGTGATAGAAGGTGTACCCATGATTTCCTTTGGGTATTCTATGAAGACGCACTTCTCGATTTGGGTTCGAGCTTATCGGGATGAAACTTTTCACATAAGCATCGCAGCCCCAAACTTTAAGAAACGACAACTTTGGTTTCTTGCTAAACCACAGTTCATATAGTGTCGTCTCAACGGATTTAGATGGTGCCCTATTTAACGTGAATGCAGCTGTCTCTAATGCATGATCCCAAAATGATATTGGTAAATCGGTAAGAAACATCATAGATTGTACTATATCCAATAAAGTACGGTTATGACGTTCGGACACACCATTATGATGTGGTGTTCCAGGTGGCATGAATTTGTGAAACTATTCCACATTGTTTTAATTGAAGACCAAACTCGTAACTCAAATATTCATCTCCACGATCGGATCGCGAAACTTTATTTTCTTGTCACGATGATTTTCTACTTCACTCTGAAATTCTTTGAACATTTCAACTATTTCGGACTTATGTTTCATCAAGTAGATATACCCATATCTGCTCAAATCATCTTGTGAAGGTCGAGAAAATAACGATACTTGCCACGAGCATCAACACTCATTGGATCGCATACATCGGTATGTATTATTTCCAATAAGTCAAGAGCTTGTTCCATTGTTCCGAGAACGGAGTTTTAGTCATCTTGCCCATGAGGCACGGTTCGCAAGTGCCAAGTGATTCATAATCAAGTGACTCCAAAAGTCCATCAAGATGGAGTTTCTTCATGCGCTTTACACCGATATGACCTAAACGGCAAGTGCCACAAATAAGTTGCACTATCATTATTAACTTTGCATGTTTTGGTTTCAATATTATGAATATGTGTATCACTACGATCGAGATCCCATGAACCATTTTCATTGGGTGTGTAACCATATAAGGTTTTATTCATGTAAGCAGAATAACAGTTTATTCTCTTACTTAAATGAATAACCGTATTGCAATAAACATGATCAAATCATATTCATGCTCAACGCAAACACCAAATAACATTTATTTAGGTTCAACACTAATCCCGAAAGTATAGGAGTGTGCGATGATGATTATATCAATCTTGAAACTACTTTCAACACACATCGTCACTTCACTCTTAACTAGTTTTTGTTTATTCGCAACTCCGTTTGAGTTACTACTCTTAGCAACCGAACCAGTACCAAATACCGAGGGGTTGCTATAAACACTAGTAAAGCACACATAAAACACCTGTATATCAAATATACCTTTTTCACTTTGCCATCCTTCTTATCCACCAAATATTTAGGGCGATTCGCTTCCAAAGTGACCATTTCCTTTGCGATTGTAAGCACTTTCGGTTTGGCTTTGGTTCAGCTTTGGGTTTCTTCGTGGGAGTGACAACTTGCTTGTCAATCTACTTGAAGTTCCCCTTTCTTTCCCTTTGCCCTTTTCTTGAAACTAGTGATCTTGTCAACCATCAACACTTGATGTTCTTTCTTGATTTCTACCTTCGTCGATTTCAACATCACGAAGAGCTCGGGAATCATTTTCGTCATCCCTTGCATACTATAGTTCATCACGAAGTTCTACTAACTTGGTGATAGTGACTAGAGAATTCATCAATCACTATCTTATCCGGAAGATTAACTCCCACTTGATTCAAGCGATTGAAGTACCTGACAATCTGAGTACATGCTCACTAGTTGAGCGATTCTCCTCCATCTTTTAGCTATAGAACTTGTTGGAGACTTTCATATCTCTCAACTCGGGTATTTGCTTGAAATATTAACTTCAATTCTGGAACATCTCATATGGTCCATGATGTTCAAAACATCTTTGAAGTCCCGATTCTAAGCCATAAAGCATGGTGCACAAAACTATCAAGTAGTCATCATCTTGAGCTAGCCAAACGTTCATAACGCCGCATCCGCTCTGCAATAGGTCTGTCACCTAGCGGTGCATTAAGGACATAATTCTTACGTGCAAACAATGAGGATAAACCTCGGATCACGGATCAAATCCGCATCATTGCTACTAACATTTTTCAACACAATTCTCTAGGAACATATCAAAATAAACATATGAAAACAACAACGCAAGCTATTGATCTTACAACATAATTTGCAAAATACTAACAGGACTAAGTTCATGATAAATTTAAGTTCAATTAATCATATTACTTAAGAACTCCCACTTAGATAGACATCTCTCTAGTCATCTAAGTGATCACGTGACCCAAATCAACTAAACCATAACCGATCATCACGTGAGATGGAGTAGTTTTCAATGGTGAACATCTTATGTTGATCATATCTACTATATGATTCACGCTCGACCTTTCGGTCTCCGTGTTCCGAGGCCATATCTGCATATGCTAGGCTCGTCAAGTATAACTGAGTATTCTGCGTGTGCAAAACTGGCTTGCACCGTTGTAGATGGACGAGAGCTTATCACACCCGATCATCACGTGGTGTGCGGGCACGACGAACTTTGGCAGCGGTGCATACTCGGGAGAACACTTCTTGATAATTTAGTGAGAGATCATCTTATAATGCTACCGTCAATCAAAGCAAGATAAGATGCATAAAAGATAAACATCACATGCAAATCAATATAAGTGATATGATATGGTCATCATCATCTTGTGCTTCATGATCTCCATCTCGCGGCACCACCATGATCACCATAAATCACCGGCGCGACACCTTGATCTCCATCGTAGCATCGTTGTCGCCTCGCCAAACTTATGCTTCTCGACTATCGCTACCGCTTAGTGATAAAGTAAAGCATTACGTAGCGATTGCATTGCATACAATAAGCGACAACCATATGGCTCTGCCATTGCCGATAACCGGTTACAAAACATGATCATCTCATACAATAAAATATAGCATCACGTTTTGACCATATCACATCACAACATGCCCCGCAAAAACAAGTTAGACGTCCTCTACTTTGTTGTTGCAAATTTTACGTGGCTGCTACGGGCTTAAGCAAGAACCAGTCTCACCCACGCATCAAAACCACAACGATACTTCGTCAAATAGACTCCGTTTTAACCTTCTCAAGGACGGGCGTAGCCACACTCGGTTCAACTAAAGTGAGAGAGACAGACACCCACCGGTCACCTTTAAGCAACGAGTGCTCGTGGCGGTGAAACCAGTCTCGCGAAGCGTCTGGCGTAATGTCGGTGCAGGCCGCTTCATCTCACAATACCGCTGAACCAAAGTATGACATGCTGGTAGGTAGTATGACTTGTATCGCCCACAACTCACTTGTGTTCTACTCGTGCAAAACATCAAACCATAGAAAAAACCTAGGCTCGGATGCCTTTGTTGGGGAACGAGTAATTTCAAAAATTTTCCCACGCACACGCAAGATCATGGTGATGTATAGCAACGAGAGGAGAGTGTTGTCCACATACCCTTGTAGACCCGGCGGAAGCGATCACAACGTAGAGGAAGTAGTCGACGTTCTCCTCGCGATCCAACCGATCCCGCGCCGTTACTCGACGCCCCGAGTTCTTGACACACGACAGCTCGATGGCGTCCCTCGTACTCGATCCAGCCGAGTGTCGAGGGAGAGTTCCGTCAAGACGACGGCGTGGTGACAATCTTGATGTTTCACCGTGCAGGGCTTCGCTTAAGCTTCGACGGTATAACCGAGGTGGAATATGGTGGAGGGGCACCGCACACGGCTAAGGAACGATCTCACGATCAACTTGTGTGTTCCAAGGTGCCCCCTGCCCCGTGATATAAAGGAGCCGGGGGGGGGGCCGGCCTAAGGAGGTGCGCTGGGAGTCCTACTCCCTCTGGGAGTAGGATTCCCCAATCCTAGTTGGACTAGGATTCTGAGGAGGAAAGAGAGAGAGGGCGGCCCCTTCTCCTAGTCCTAGTAGGACTAGGGAAGGGGGGGCGCGCCTCCTAGGGCTGCCCTTCTCCTTTCCACTAAGGCCCATCGAGGCCCATTTACCTCCCGGGGTTCAGTAACCTCCGGTACTCCGATAAATTCCGTTTTCGCTCGGAACCATTCGAACTCCAAACATAGGCTTCAATATATTAATCTTTATGTCTCGACCATTCCGAGACTCCTCGTCATGTCCGTGATCACATCCGGGACTCGAACTCCTTGGTACATCAAAATACATAAACTCATAGTAAGCATCATCGAAACCTTAAGCGTGCGGACCCTACGGTTCGAGAACAATGTAGACATGACCTAGAACTATTCACGGTCAATAACCAACAGCGGGACCTGGATGCCCATATTGGTTCCTACATATTCTACGAAGATCTTTGTCGGTCGGACCGCATAACAACATCGTTGTTCCTTTGTCATCGGTATGTTACTTGCCCGAGATTCGATCGTCGGTATCCAATACCTAGTTCAATCTCGTTATCGCAAGTCTCTTTACTCGTTCCGTAATACATCATCTCACAACTAACTCATTAGTTGTAGTGCTTGCAAGGCTTGATGATGTGCATTACCGAGAGGGCCAGAGATACCTCTCCGACTATCGGAGTGACAAAACCTAATCTCGAATACGCCAACCCAACATCATCTTTGGAGACACCTGTAGTACTCCTTTATAATCACCCGATTCGTTGTGACGTTTGGTAGCACCAAAGTGTTCCTCCGCAAACGGAGTTGCATAATCTCATAGTTACAGGAACATGTATATGTCATGGATAAGAGCAGTAGCAACATACTAAACGATCGTGTGCTAAGCTAACGGAATGGGTCATGTCAATCGATCATTCAACTAATGATGTGACCTTGTTAATCAAATAACAACTCCTTGTTCATGGTTAGGAAACATAACCATCTTTGATTAACAAGCTAGTCAAGTAGAGGCATACTAGTGACATTCTGTTTGTCTATATATTCACACATGTATTATGTTTCCGGTTAATACAATTCTAGCATGAATAATAAACATTTATCATGAAATAAGGAAATAAATAATAACTTTATTATTGCCTCTAGGGCATATTTCCTTCAGCTACAACTGATCCCCTATACTTGTGAGTTATCAGCCGTCGACCAGCTCCTGCTGCTTAATGAGGCCAGCAAGAATGTCGTCGTCGCTGGCCAAGGACTTCAGCAACACCAGCTCGTTGCGATCGCCGATGCGGCGAGTGCGCTTATGAGAGCCCTCGCGTGCCGGTGAGAGCTCGTTCGAGGGCTCCGCGGCGCCCCGGGACATCTCTAATGCGGCTGCCGCGTAGCAACGAGACCTCTCTAGTGCTTCCGCGATCTTGGTCTTTGCTCCCTGGTTATATGTCCACCCGAAACTCCTCCTACCATTCATGGCGGAACGACTTGACAGGAAAGACCAGTTTTGTGGGTGATGAGGAGAGGAACCGTGAAGTAATTTTCGAGTGGGTAGTTTCTATAGCCCGGTGCTAAGTGTGAACACATATTGGTTTGATCGGTGTGAATAGATTTGCAATTAATTATTGCGTTGTAATTTGCAATGTGATGAGAAACAAGGTCAAAATTTATTGATGGTTCTGGGCTCGAAGCCCGTTTCTGTTGTTCTGTCTCATCACAAACAGTTATTTTGGATCAACCATATGCCATGCATCGAAAGCCCGAAACTATCCCCGGATGGCGTACGTGGGCTCGCGTTCTCGGATGTACGTGTACGTGTCTGCCACTATCACACACGGTTAAGATATCACCATCGTGTCTGATGGATGCACCGTCGCGCCTCCCACGGGGTGCCAGAAGGTTGACCACGTGGTTGTCGCCGTTGAGGCAGCCGCAGCCCGCTCTACTCGTCATTGAGGCGGCCGCGGCGCGCTCTGCTCACGTCTGTCCGCGCATTTTGCTCGCCATTGAGGCGGCCGCGGCGCGCTCCGCTATGGCGTCCTTGTGCGCGCTCTGCTCGCTGTTGAGGCAAATTTACAATGGCAATGGTTAATACTTGTCTTACATATTCAGGATAATTTAAAATGCTACATGCAGCAACGCCCAAAACAGTCATGACCTACATATGCATAAAATTATAATAAAATATAGGCTAAAAGCCTGAGCTGGCGGCCTTCCGACGATGGTCTTCTCGGACTCCACGATGAGCGTAGCACCCTTGCGGCCGTTCATTCCAAGTGTCCCAACCCACCTCCGCCTACGGAGCTGCTGGCGCTGGGAGGCTCTTGGGGCTGCTGGGCCTCTTCCAGAAGAGCTTGACAGCGTGCAATCGTGCGCATGACATCTCCGCGGAACCGCTCCATTTCCATGTCTTTGGCCTGGTAGCAAATTCTGTTCATCACCTGCATCCTCAAGATACCACGTTGGTGATGTTCTACTTCGTCGAGGACGTCAACTCCGTCAAGGATGCGCTCGAACCTGGCCACCACATCGTCGGGGTCGAGGTTGACACGGCCGCCGCCGACAATGATGAAGTTGCATGCTGGCTGTGTCTTAACTGAATTGCAGTGGTCCTCTGCCCATTCCTTGTGGGGCATCAGGCTCTCGATGAGCACTGGTTATGTCTGCTCTTTGGGTGGGTCGTCGATCATGCCGCCGAGCAGCTCTGGATCTTTTGCATGGTGGATGGCAAAATGCTCATCACACTTCCTCTGCAATATGTCGATTGTGCGCCCAAGGACTGCCACGCCGATATCACTGTCGATGGGCCATGGTGCCTGCACCGGCTGATGAAGCTCTTGCTCCCCAACCTACTTCGCCTTGTTCTTCTTGCCGAAGATGTAACACAAGTAGGGGTTGACGTCTAAGCTTTGGTCGTTGCCTGACATGCTTGGTGTCGGTGTCAAAACCGGCGGATCTCGGGTAGGGGGTCCCGAACTGTGCGTCTAGGCGGATGGTAACAGGAGACGAGGGACACAACGTTTTTACCCAGGTTCAGGCCCTCTCGATGGAGGTAAAACCCTACGTCCTGCTTGATTAATATTGATGATATGGGTAGTACAAGAGTAGATCTACCACGAGATCAAGGAGGCTAAACCCTAGAAGCTAGCCTATGGTATGATTGTTGAGATGTATCTTCGTCCTACGGACTAAGGCCCTCCGGTTTATATAGACACCGGAGAGGCTAGGGTTACACAGAGTCGGTTACAATGGTAGGAGATCTACATATCCGTATTGCCAAGCTTGCCTTCCACGCCAAGGAAAGTACCTTCCGGACACGAGCCGGAGTCTTCAATCTTCTATCTTCGTAGTCTTGGAGTCCGGCGGATATTGATAGTCCGGCTGTCCGGACACCCCCTAGTCCAGGACTCCCTCAGTAGCCCCTGAACCAGTCTTCAATGACGATAAGTCCGGCGTGCATAATGTTTCGGCATTGCAAGGCGGGTTCCTCCCTTGAATAATCCGGAGAAGATAATGAACACCAGGATAGTGTCTAGCTCTGCAAAATAAATTCCACGTTCCACCGCAGAGAGAATAAAATATACACTTAGCTCAATCTGCTGACGTATTATGTGGCGTGACATCACACCGCAGCCAAGCCCTCGTTTGAATCGTTTTTTACTATTCCACCTCAGCACGTTTAGCGAAGCGGTTTCCTTGGCACGTCTTGTCGAAGCAGAGATCGTGTTCCCCTTATTCCGGGATCCTCATCAATACGTGCGTGGGTAACCCAACCGTTCCCGTCGCCACATCTCCTCTATCGAAGGGGAATCTCAAATGGTCACGGAGACGGCCCTTGGTATTTCTTCCCCTTTATAAGAGGACCAAGGCCTGTCCTTGTTCTTCAATCCCGCATCGAATCTTTTCTCCGCTCCGGTTCCAACACTTAGAGCTTGATTTGGCGCCGGATCCTCAACAATGTCCGGCTCCGACCTCCGGGGCGGTGGGCGGAGGAGGACATATTGAAGTTGCGTGAGGCCAAGCACAGCCTCACGAAGTTTCGCAGACAGTTACTGCCCTGAGGTAGGCCGTGCCAGCCCCCGAGCCCGGCGAATACGTCGTTTTCGTATCTCACCTTCGTCGGGGATTAGGCTTCCCGACGGATCCCTTCGTGAGAGGGCTCTGTTCTACTACGGGCTGGATTTCACGACTTGGCTCAAGTCCATCCTCCACATCTCCGCATTTATTATTGTCTGTGAAGCCTTCCTCCGCATCATCCCCCACTTCGGCCTATGGCTGAAAACCTTTAAGGTGGAGCCGAAGATGATCGGGGCGTCAAGCGAGTCTTGATGGGGCGACCATAAGCAAGAAGGTCGATGCCACAGTGGCTCAAGGTTCCTTCCAAGAGGAACTGGGATTGTGGCAGCAGGAGTGATTTTACATCATCGCTCCAAGGCGACAAGCAAAGCCGCCGCCCTCATTCCGCCGGGACCTCCACGGCAAGCGATGTTGTGGGTCAACCAAGGGCTCAAGCGGGGCCGTCCAAGAGGCGTGCCTTCACTGCAGGGCGGATTCGACACCTCCAAACGAGGGAGATCGACCTGATCAAGGTGATGCAGGTTATGCTAATCAGGCATCTTCCGCCATGTAAACGTCGTCCTCTCCGTCTATGGGAGTACAATCCGGAGGGACCTCGTATTCTCTAACATTTTATGGGTGCGTCACCCACGGAGATGTACAAGCTGTTCTTCGGACCGCAGGTAGCGTGTCCAGATTTGGCCGAGGACGCAGGCCTAAGCCGCGATCGCCCGGATACTCAGGTAAATAGCTCGAGTCCGGACATTCTATTTGTATGCCTTTCAAAAGTTCGTCTCGACCCTTTGTTCTTTACAGAATGGGTGGCGCGATCAAGGCCGATAAGGTGTCGGCCCCCCCCGAGAGACCGCCTTTGGAGCCCGTGGCTTGGTCGAATGTTGGAGGTTGCGCCCACAGAGAGGGGGCGACGGGGAAATAAAGGAGCTAATACTTTGCGAAGGCGAGTGAAGAGGAGGAACCAAGAACCCTCCTTCAAAGGGAAGAGGACCGCCTCCAAGATCCGGAGGCCAAAGCCCTAAGCGTGGGAAGAAATCCTCACCGGGGTCCGCGTCCGGAGAGAATCGAACGCGCAATCATCGCCAAGGACCAGCTCTCCAACGAGCCGTAAGTATAAAAGAGGAAATTAATTAATAAAGAAGTACCTTCATTTGTGCTTCAGAGGTAACCGAACTATTTATTTCGCAGTTCGGATCTGCAACCTTCTCGATGAGTTCATCTTCGGGACCTTCTTAGGAGATGATGGAGAGTGATACGCCTCCGTCTGCAGCGCCGCCAGATGAGGCAAAGAGCCTGAAGTGTCGCCACGAGGGCGTCCCGAGTCCGGAGGGGCGAGAGTTCGGCACCCACGAGTCCGGCCGAGAATCAAGAGTCTCGCTGAGAGGCGTCTATTTGTAAGATCACCGTGCGTTAATGCGTATGGTGATTGAAGGATTTCGTCCGTGAAAGCGGATTATGAATGCCGCCATGAGCTTGGCGGGATTTGAGGTATGAAAATGGTGCACCCTTTGTCCTTTAACAGTTTTGCATATAAAAATGCGCCAGATAGATAGTAGCCCCGAGACTCGGTAGGTTATCGGCAACGACAGCGATCGAGGATCGAAATCTAATGAATTGAAGTCCGTCGTTCCTATGCGGTGGCGGATGGTCCGGGCTAGCCGGACTAGTGAGTTTGCCGAGCTAGCTCGGCAACTTGACGTGGCGAGATGAGGACATCGCACTTGTCAACAAAGCGACTTGACGAGTCGCAAGGTAAAATAGGTCTCCGCGGCCGCTTTATTGAGTGGGTCAAAGCCGCCTCGATATGTTATATATCGTTTATCTGAGCAGTCTGCTGCTTTGTGGAGAACCTTCGGGCGAACTTGCTCGCTAAGGAGCAAGCCCGAGGAGTAACGCGCTACCTCGTGGCGGCCGAGGAGTTGAAAGCCGAAAGGCAGCGACTTTGCCCTAAGCGAGGCGGAGGTGGCTGAATTGGCCGCGAAAGTAAGGGATGCTACCGACCACAATGAGGCTCTTGAAAAGGGCGGTTATCGGAGCGGAAGACTGAAGAAGGCCACCCGAAGCCAAGGATGCCCGCTCGCAATGCGGGCTATGAAGGAGGAGCTGCGCCAAGCCGGAGAAATTGCGGTTGGCAAGCCTTTTTCGATCGTCGCCGGTTTATGGATGCCAAACGCTCAATTTGAGCGGTGTGGAGCTCGGAGGATCCGTATATGGACTTGGCTGCGAAAAGGCCGATGATCGTTAAGCACTTCCGGAGCTGGGGATCACGGGGACGGAAGAGTTATATTGGTCTCAATTCCACATCCGGATCGCCCTCTTCATCGGACGGACAGAGTTGGCGAATGGGCGAACTAAATAGATCGTCGGGCTGGCCATGATCGACATCGTGGCCCATGTCTGGCCAGAGAGGTCCAAGGCGACGAGCTACTTTGGCCTACTGCAGCAATTCCTTGGGGCGATGCCGCACATCAAGGAGATGAAACGGTCGGCCTGCATCGAGGGCGCGCGGATGGCTCTGGCCCGTGTGAAGGCGCAGTGTCCGGAGATGGACGCCACCGCTGTTGCCGCCGAGGTTGGATGGAAACCGGCTTCTGCCGAGCATTATTTCGGGAAGTTATGCGTGGCGCTCGTGTAATAGAGTCGCAGATGCTCAAAAATGTAACGTTCAATTAAACGCATTAACTTGTAGATCAATGATTATAGTATGAATGCTTTTTATACTTGTGCTTCCAAGTAGTAAAACTTCTCAGCGGCCGTTTACATATACTTGTGTATAACCCGAAAGATGCGTCTTTGGCTTGCCCCTCGCACAAGGTTTGGGGTATTCGCAAAATAGCGTTTTCACTTAATCCGGCGCCTCGGTCCTGTTATAAGGAGGTGGTAGCGAGCTAACGAGGCAATCCGGACTATAATGCTTTATCTCTTTCACTTAGCGCTGGAGCTCGAGGGTGGGGCTACGATATAGCCCCGATGACACCGCACATCTCCGGATTCGAGTGCGATGTGCTCGACCGAAACGGTCCTTCGTCAAGGCGGGAATTCTAAACATTCCGATAGTCGATCGAGTGGTCGACCAGACTCATTGCATCATGATGATCGGTTTTGGCTTTTCATCGAGGTGCTCGCCAAATTAACCGGGGCACAATCGCAGAGTTCTCCGGTGCCGCGTTAGCCGATGATACGGAACGTAAGGCAACAAAACACGGGAGCAGGCAAACCCAACATTTGACCAAAGACATGATTCGAGCTGATGCATATAATGCCTAACTCGAGACGCCGAACACTCCGAAGGTGTTGGACTTTATAATAATGGGCGAATTATGCCCTAAGCCCCTAGTGTCCGTGCGGGCATGGTCTTCTGACGCGGCCGATGCCAAAGCGTCAGGCTCCGCTTTGGCTATAGGAAGAAGCCAAGGGAGAGTAACAACAAGAGACAGTGATAAAAAGTTCTACGCGGGGTCTTAATCTGAAAAGAATCCTTGCAACGGGTCCCTACTGCACGTCTGCGCCTGTGTCTCCGTTGCGCCATTATCCTGGACGGGTAAGCACGTTGTTCATCTGTAAAAAAAGAGGAACGTTTAGTTTTAGAAACAGTCCGTGCAAAAAATATGCAAAAGAATAGATATAAATAATTAAAGCAAGGTTTATATGAAATCGCGGTCAGTTGTGCGCGCAGCCCCTTGTGAAAGGGTATGCGGCTAGGGAGCCCCTAGCCTGCTGAGTCCGGATTCGTCTATCCGAGTCCGGGGTCTTTAAGTGACCCTCGCACTGAAATGGCGCCATGTGGACCGGGCGTCTTGAGTGTAAGAGATGCGTAATGCGGTATGGCGTTGAAGCGGACAAAAGCCTTTCGTCCCAACAGTGCTTGATATTCACTTTTAAATGCGACGATATGGAAAATTAATTTTTCGCGTCGAAAGTTGTTCGGCGATCCGAACACGACTTCTACTAATATCGAGCCTGTGCACTTGGCGTAAGGGCCTGGCGTCACTCCTTTGAAGGAAGTGCGGCTGTGTCGAATTTTGGTAGGGTCTATCCCCATCCGACGGATTGTGTTTGAATATAGCATGTTTAAGTCACTACCTCCGTCCATTAGGACGTTTGTGAATTGTAATTCGTCTATGATTGGATTCAATATCAGGGGAGTCCGTCCCGCGTTTCGAACACTTCTGGAGTAGTCCAGGTGGTCGAAAGTGATTGGTTTTGATATCCAATCTCTATGGTTTGCTGGGTTGGACCGTGCGAAGCTCTTTTTAGAAAGTGCCGCACTGTTTTTCCGTGTCCTCACATGAAGTGAGTTTACTGCTTTGACCCCTTGTGGGAAAGTCTTTTGTTTTCCGGTGCCTCTCGTTGGCGGGTTTATCTTCTTCGCTGACGCGTCGAGCCCTTGTGTTCGGCGTTTAATCGGCGGACTGTTTGAAAACCCAACAATCCTGTGGGTGTGATTTATGGCCTTCCGGGTACTGTGGATTTGACATATCCGACCCGTAATTTTATGTAGGTTAGGCGGTTAAATCCTTTGTCATCCTTGAGGGGCTGAGTTTTATGATTGGGTCATGAGCTTTTGAATCCGGCGTTGATTGTCGTGCTCTTTTGGCTTTTCTCTTTATTCCGCGCTACTCTTTTCTACCGTGATTTTCCATTTCCATCTCTTATATCGGATGTACTTGGGTCGCTAGTGTCGCTTCTTGCTAGCTACTATCTTCCCCGCATGAAGCGGGTCATGAGGCTTGTTAATGCGGTCATTGTCCTCGGTTTCTCTTGACCGAGGTGCTCGGCAAGCCATTCGTCTCGAGACATTGTGCTTGAAAGCTGCTAAGGCTTGTTGTCCGGACAATCGACTATTTGGTTCTTTTGGTAAGAAACCTGTTCTAGAATTTCCGCACTGACTCTCCGGGCTGTTGAGTTATATGACTTAAATCATCTGCATCCGGAGGACGGACATAGGTCCCTTGAAAATTTGCTCTAAACGCTTCCTCGAGCTCTTCCCAACTTCCAACAAGTGTTTTCTGGGAGGCTTTTGAGCCAATGACGGGCTGGCCCTTTGAGCTTGAGGGGTAGATATTTTATGGCGTGGAGATCGTCTCCTCCGCCATATGTATATGCAGATATAATCTTCTATCCGGACTCTGTGGTCTGTTGTTCCATCGTAGGCCTCTATGTTTATGGGTTTAAACCTGCTTTGGAATTCATGATCCAAGACCTCGTCGGTGAAACATAGTGGGTGTGCGGCACCAGACTTGTATGTGCCGCTATCGTCGGACACTTGACGTGTTGCTTTGCTTCTTGGGGCTTTCTTTTGGGTCCAGTAGATGGACTGGCTGGGCCATTGACGATGGGGCTCTATGGCCTCCTCGTCGACTCGAAGCGACTTACGCGGGTAGCTCTTCGATTTGTGGCCATTGCCGTATTTATTTGCGGTTTTGAGTGCTTTGCTCCATCTTATTGGAGCGTGTCTTCCGCTGTTTTGAGCTTCCGCTTTTCCTTCTTGAGCTTCTTGTTGTAGCGATGAGCCTGCGCTTAAAAAGCTCTTGTTTGGCGGGGTCCTCTAGCGCGACGAGTTAAATCGTCATTGAGGCTTGTTTCGTCTTTGGAGGAGGTATATAGTTATGATCCTCAACCTTTTAAATGCCGCCGCCTTTCGTGAGGGCTTGCTTCGCATCCTCCTGTCTTTGAGTCTTCTTTGGAGGGGTTGTCTTCGCACTTTACGGGGTATTGTTGTTTCTGTGCGGAATCTATATTCTTGCTTGTGGCGGGATTTAGAGCGGCTCACCGACGCCGGCGTTTGGGCTGCTTCTTTAAAGAGTCGCTCCTCCGCTTCTTCGCCATCCCCTTCTTTTGGGGTGTCCACTATGTATATGTCATATGACGAGGTGGCCTTCCAGTGCCCTGTAGGCGCTGGTTCCTGTTCGTCTCCGACATCGTCGTCCATAGCGTCGATGTCTTCGGAGTCATAGTCTAGCATGTCGGTTAAGTCCTCGACAGTGGCTACAAAGTGGGTGGTGGGTGGGCTCTGAATTTCTTCATCGTCCGAACTCCAACCATCCCGCCGCTGATCCGCCAGACTCTTCGATAGCGAGAGATGCTTGATGAATTCAGGATATCGCCAAAAGGCGATTGCCGGAAGATGTCCGCAGCGGTGAATTCCATAACCGCGCCCAATCCGGATTAATTGGTAGGCGCGGAGGCTCGAGTCGGCGAGAGTCGGCGCCCGGGATCACGAAGTTTCGCAGGGACAAGATTGGTATTCGGCCCATCGCCGTGGATGTTGAAGCCCCTAGGGCGGCGTCTATCCACCGCCCTCGATATGGGCAATCGGCTCGGGCTAATGGCAAGCGGATCCGAAAAGGGCCACCAAAGCACCGTCCGCGGCAGAGCTAGATCATGACCATCGCCACAAAGCGGGCGCTTGGCGTGGCTCGAGTCCGTCGAAGATCAAGTCTCCGCGGTCATCGGCCGTGAAGTTTAAGCTTCGAATCGACTCGACGCCGGGCGTAGCTTCGATCTGCTCGGATGGCCAAGAGAATTGCCCGCATGCAAAGCCGCGATCTGAAGATCTGTCCGGGAGAAAAGTCTCACCCGGACAGCGTTGATGGTTGAAGATGCCATCGAGCCTATCGGTGGCGACACGAGAGGAACTCTAAATGAAAGCACCAATGTCGGTGTCAAAATGGCGGATCTCGGGTAGGGGGTCCCGAATCGTGCGTCTAGGCGGATGGTAACAGGAGACGAGGACACAATGTTTTTACCTGTGTTCAGGCCCTCTCGATGGAGGTAAAACCTCACGCCCCGCTTGATTAATATTGATGATATGGGTAGTACAAGAGTAGATCTACCACGATATCAAGGAGGCTAAACCCTAGAAGCTAGCCTATGATATGATTGTTGAGATGTATCTTCGTCCTACGGACTAAGGCCCTCCGGTTTATATAGACACCGGAGAGGCTAGGGTTACAGAGTCGGTTACAATGGTAGGAGATCTACATATCTGATTGCCAAGCTTGCCTTCCACGCCAAGGAAAGTACCTTCCGGACACGAGCCGGAGTCTTCAATCTTCTATCTTCGTAGTCTTGGAGTCCGGCGGATATTGATAGTCCGGCTGTCCGGACACCCCCTAGTCCAGGACTCCCTCACTTGGAATAACTTGGGTGAGGACTAGATCTGCGCACAGTGTCGCCACGGTGCATTGCCGCCTGGGTTATATGCAACAAGCCATTAGCTGGTGGCAGGAAACCGATGAGGGAAGAGGCGGGGATTTTACAATTCACCCATGTGGAGCGCGGGAAGACTAAGTGGAGCACACAACCCGAATATCGTATGTGGTGCCACGTGTTATCTATCACACACGTGTTAACTTAAGGAAACATATGTGTAACTTAGTAATCATCGCATACGAGTACTCGCAGACGCATCGTGTGCGATACTCCTAGCCACCGCAAGCAACTAGTTTGCATTTTTCAAGTTTTCTGTACACACAGAATCACACACGAATTAATTGTAGTAATCGTCTGTGTTATAATTTCTGATCGCAAACAGTTCATCTGAGTGGGTTGTTTGCCGCGTATCACACTCATCTTGTTTACACGAATCGTTTGTCTTCTTTTGAATCATCGCAAACATTTCATCTATGTGAACTGTATGCCGCATATCACACACATCTTGTTAAGTTGAACCATTTCTGTTTTGTTCCCTAATCGAAAACAGTTCGTCCGAGTGAACCATATGCCGTATATCACACACACCTTGATTTGGTTGACCATTTCTGTTGTGTTGCCTAATCACAAACAGTTAATCCGAGTGAACTGTATGTCGTATATCGCACACACCTTGATATGGCTGCCCGTTTCTGTTGTTCTGTCTCATTGCAAACATTTCATATGGATCAACCGTATGCCCCTTATCGCACACACAACTATAATCTAAATCGTGTTCGATGTCTCCACCATCGCAAACGTTTTGCATCTTTTTTATGGTTTTTTTACATCACCGTTTTCAATTAATGCATCGCACACAGTTTCGCCAAAGGGTCTCCGATCGTAGTGTCACGATAGCAGCATCCTGCAGTAGTGCAATCATAATGCATTGAAAATATAATATAAAGAATTAGGAATGCACAATGGAAAGTGGCATCTGACGAATGTCTTCATACATATATGATTAACTTGTGGATAAGCATGAAGAAATAATAGTTTCAAAAATATCAGATGGCCACCGGACTTAAGTTTAGAACTCATTACATTATAATGGAAGACGAACGAGAGTTGCAACTTAAAAAAATAGAGGCATGCCCATATAGCCTGCTTGAAGAATATAACTCATATTTCTCCTCCTTTGTCATCGAATGACCAAAAGGACAAAGAAATAGAGCAATGCACGCCCCGAAGACTTGATGAAGATGATTGATCCGACGCCCCGAAGAGTTGATGAAGATGGTTGATCCGACGGGGGTGACGACAGTGTTGAAGACGAGCGGTCAAGTAGCAGGCTCAGGTGACGAATCTTTGCGGCGAGGTGGTGTAGGAGGCGAAGTCACATCATCTTCAATATCCACTTGTACAGTCGGAGATGAATAAGTGCACTCTGAAGAAATTGTTGATGCAGTGCATCACATCTTCATATCTGCAGGTGGAGCCTTTGACCCCTCATAATGTTCTTCAAAACCCATATCACGTATGACGATACATAAAACCGCCAGTACCGTCGGTTGGGTGGCGAACATGGCCGTAAGTACCAAATCGTAGGTTACACAAGGAAGTTCCCAGGTTTAGGCTGGAGTAATACCCTACGTCCCGCTTCTGGTTTTGTATTCATGGTGGAGTACCTCGTGCGAGGATTTCAATGAGGGGACGATATATGGCTACCGAGAGTACGTTTTTACGAGAGTAGGTGGGAATGGCTAGCCGTAGCCCCCATCTTATATAGGTGATGAGGGCTAGGGTTTTACACATGATATATCCAATATGGCCGCCGCTATCTTGGCTTGTGCATCAAGGTGATCCTTTTATGACTACCCGGGCTTCGGGCCTTTCTCCCGTGGTTGGACCTTCACCAAGCTTCATGGGCCCTGAGATATGCCTGCTGTCTGGCTCCCCATCGAGAGGCCACCCCCGGTGCATTACACCGTCAATAGCACTCATGCATGTTTAGAGTTAGAATGTCTGAGACTGAGAGTCCAGGCGAGCTCTCTATATCTCCGTGGCCTGCATTTCACGAGTCCGGCTCCGGGAAGGTCTTTGGGCCTGCTCATCGTGTGGCTTCCTAGGAGACCTCTTCATAAATTTGGAGTGACCAGTGTAGACTTCAAGCATTCGGGCCTTCTGTCGTGCTTTGTCCTGTGATACGTCTCAAATGTATCTACTTTTCCAAACTCTTTTGCCATTGTTTTGCCCTCTAATTTTCATGATTTCAATGAAACTAATCCGGAGTGGCATTGTTTTCAGCAGAATTGCCATGATGTTTTTCTTGTGCAGAAATAAAGGTGCTCGTTTGTTTCGTACCAGGTGAGGCAAAGCGCACAAACCTCTTCATGAGGCCAACCCTGGATGGCCAATCAGTCCGCCGTGAGGGCCTTCACGTGCGGAAGAAGCCACACACGAACAACTTACATTTTCGACTCATCCTTGGCACGCCAAACTTTCTTAGCCAAGAAAGGTGATGTGGCAACCACAAATTATGATGGTATGTGGATGAGGCCGAGTACACGCCTGAGAGGGAAGCAATCCACACAATGGTGCCATCAATGGCAGGATCAAGGTGGAAGTCCTGCAGCAAGGACCAAGGAGTGATATACTCATGGTTTTGTTGTGCGGTGGTAATAGCTCCAAGCGAACCGATCCAGCGGTTTACCATAAGTTTATCATATACTCCCCTTGTTTCAAATTACTTGTCGCATATATTGATAAAAATGGATGTATCTAGAACTAAAAATATGTAGATATATCCATTCCCAAGACAAGTAGTTTCGGACGGAGGGAGAGTTATTGATATGTTTTGCGCATCCCTTTGTAATTAAGTTATATGTTTATTGATTGTTCTGGATTGTTGTTAAATTGTGCTACATCATATCGTATATAAGAAGTATATAAGAACAACCAAGCATATATGGTTATGATGGTTATAGTACATTGAGCGCTCATGAATAACGTATATCTCATATGGCTGATGAAGTCTCGCTTGATGACAAGATGACAAGGTTCCAGATGTGCTTTACCTATACTGTTAGATGGCCATAGTTAATTCTTATGTCCATATTTCCCTAGTTGCTAAGAACATTTGCCCATAGTACACAAATTTGAACATTTGTGTAGAGACGAACAAATACCTCATTTTAAAGTCACAATGGGCCAACCAAGTGTACTAGAATTATGTCAATGTTCTTACAAGCCAACCTAAACCTAATAAGTACTAAGAAAATGAATCCATGCACATTAGTGATAAAATCTCTTTATATTTGTGAAAAATATATTTGTTCAACATTTCAATGTGAATATCAATATTCTATTGGATCTCTAACACCGAGATCTCAAATGTAAATGCATTCGTTCGACATTTCATGCCACATTTATTTTTCATTCATTCTGCGGTACACATTTTTCTTCATGGAAAATAAAAAACACGCGCAACAACGCGCGTGGAGTAGTTATCAGAACAATAAAATGCAGATCTCTCCCTAATAATAAAGCACGGATTGGGTCTCCGGGTTCACCGTCACAATACGCTTTCTTTCATGTCATAATACGCTTTTACGATTATGTTTTGGAATTAACCGATGTGGTACTAACCGAACAGAACAGTTATCGCGTCCGTCCATACCAGTTTTTCGTACGTGGTAGTATAGTCCTGTGTTTTGAGGCTAGATTAGTTGTACTTTCACCCGGTCCCTCAATAAAACTCCAATCCAATTCCAACTCGTTGCCGATTTGCCTGTTCCCGGTCAACTCAATATAAAAATTGAAGCCCGATTGGAAGTATCGACAACCTATGCCGAGGGCGCCGTCGGCACCGAGCCTTGGCGGTTACATCGTTGTCGATGGAGGCGCCATTGATCGGCCGAGAGAAAATATCGTCGTGCTCACGCTTCAAACAACTACTCACCGATCCGAGCCTGTATGTGTCGCCGGAGAAAACGCCAACGGATCAAGGCACCGGCTGCGGCGAGATGGCCGGGGCTATAGTTGTCGTCCTGCTCCACTGTCGACGGAAAATCGAGTGTTGGTCGGGTACCTTGGCGTGCGCCCGTGCAATGCCAAGGCCACAATGATGTTGTCTGAGGGCCGCGTTGGCTGCGGCCGCATGTCCTGGTGTCGTGGCCCTATGACGAGTGGTGCTGGCATGAGGGGAACACGCCTGATCAATGGACCTACAATATGCTCCCAACGGCTGGTATAGGCAGCATCCGCCAGCTGGACAAGGTTGGGAAGCTCGCGAGATGCATGTAGCATGAAGCGCCCACGTTGTCTCCTCAGACTTTTTCGTCGGTCCGACGTCAGATCGGGCAAGATTCTTCTCAACGAGATGCGGGAGGAGAGATCGAGGCCAATCTGATTACCTGCAACCCCATCATGCAACCCTCACCCACGCTGATCGATTTCAGGATGCATACAAGCTGGTCGGCGAAATTTCCTCTGAATAGTGGTCGTGCTCGCCCCTAATATCTGAATATTCAACTCACTCAAAAGAGACGTGGTGGGCTGGTGGCTGCCAGATCCCACTTCCAATGACATCGTTGGACCTTGTTCCCCAAAATTGAATGCCAGTTATGCTTCAAGCCATGTGGTCAGCCCTTTTTTACTGAAGATAATAAGATGGATGTCGGCGTTTGATACATAGTGGAATTTCAGAAGAAAAGTTCAAGATGTCAAGTTCGAACCGAATTGGTGGCATGGACCGTTGGAGCACGGGGACGGCTAGAGCGTTGAGGCGGATGGAGTGGCAACGGGACGCCAAGGCCGTGGATGAGGGCATGAGGCAAGACACGCCGAGGTGAGGCGCAGAATTCAGCGGGTGCTACACGATACCGAGCATGCTATCGATGGAGAGTGGATGGTTTCCATAATTTTGCACTATGCCCAGTTGCATGCCGGTGATCTCTTGGAGGACGGCCAGCCGACGTTAAGCACGGCGAGCTCGCCATGTGGCGAGCGAACATGCCAATATCAAGATTCAAGAACTTAGAGATTTGGCCGGCAGGACGGTGTTAACATGGCATGGTTACCGTGAACGGACTTTATCCCAGGGACGCGTAATTTCTGGATGTATTGGCCAAAGGAGGTTTCAATGATATGCATGTATTGCGGATTGGATGAAGTATTATTTGAATTCTCTTTTGGCACTAAAAAAGAAACGTGGGAGAAAAAATTGCTGGCCTAATGCTAAAAGGAACATCAGGGAGACAGAGCGGCAAGCCTTAACGCTATGCGTGATGCATTGCATGCAGGTTTGCTACTGCATGCGCTGCTCATGCCCAACAAAACAAAGACAAAGCAATATTGAAGGGCTGAAGATAAGAGGTTCCATGTAGGACGAGCTACAAAGGAACTTTGTGCAAAACAAAACATGTCAGAGCTTGACGTACAGGCAGAAGGCAAATGAACACGCACCTACGATGTACAGCGGGAAACTGAACGTCTTTCGGACACTGCTGAATATGCCTATATATACACGTTGATATATACCACCAATGTGTTTTGTGAACGAACACTGTTGAGCTTGCCTATATATACACGTTGATATACCATCAATGCCAAAACACATTTAGAAGTCATGGGCATAGAGTCTGATCTAACTCAAGTTGTTGTTTCAGACAAGGAAGAAGATGCCATGCTTAGCGTGCTAGCTTGAAGGTATGCCCAGGATAGGTTTGTTTGAGAGCCACATGACTTTTGGAGGAATAATTGCATCCAGTTAAAATTACTTCAACAAAAATGTTATGTGTATATATTTTTATTGCCATATGTCTTCTTTGTTTGGGCCAACCCAAATAATAATTAAAAAAAACACAATAACTCTTCCCAAACTACGAACTATATTTAAAAACATTTAACATAATTAGAAAAATAGTTTAAAAATTGCACACAGTTGTATATTTAACACTCTTTAAAAACTGGTCAAAACCCCAAAATTTGTTCTGATTTTTTTAAAATACATTTAGAAAAATTCACAATTTTAAAAAATATGTTCAAAAATTGTTCTCCCTAAAAATACAATTTTAATAAAGCCTTCACTACTCATATATAAAATAAATAAATATCCATGTTTTTTCGAAAAGAAAAAATAAATAAAAGTATTCACAGACTATTCCATGAACCACTACTCTTCTATCAGAAGAAGAAAGCAAAAGTGGCTTGTTAACGACCAAATTTCGGACTCAGAAGGTAATAATCAATGTAAGCTTATTATCCATGTTTATCAGAATTGAATAAAAAATAAAGCGTAATAACAGATGGATCAGGATTTGCGAGTTTCTATGCCCGTTGCACGGGCATTTGTACTAGTAAAGCACAATGATTGTATACAAACTCATTAAAATTATGTAGCGAGTCTAATTTCTGATTAAACTAAGGGAAGCCGTTGATCGATGATTTTGCATCTTGTACTCCCTCCGGTCCTTTTTACTCTGCATATTAGGTTTGTCTGAAGTCAATCTCATCCAACTTTGACCAAGTTTATATAAAAAATTATAGACATTCACATAACAACACCAATATCATTAGATTCGTCTTGGAATATATTTTCATATTGTATTTATTAAATATTATAGATGCTAATAATTTTTAATATAAATTTGGTCAAACTTAGCAAAGCTTGACTTTCGGCAAAACCAATGTGCAGAGTAAAAAGGGCCTACGGACACGACACGAGTGGCAGAAAAGAAGATCAAAACCGCGATGCAGCTTAATTAGTACACTCGCCGTACGCTTGTATAATACTCCATCTCAAAAGTTCAAGCACGCTACTGATCCGTAGGGCTCCCATGTCGCGGCTGTCTCGGCGACTACTTCTCCGCCGCCGTCGCCGCGGCGCTCTCTCCCTGCCCTGAGATCTCCGTTCGCCGGACCCGGGATGGTCCTGCCGCGCCGGCGCGGCGGCCACAACCACCACCCGTGCCCGTGCCCGTGCCCGCGCCGCGCCGTTCTGCCGGCGGTGGCGCTACTACTGCTCTTCCTCCTCGCCGCCGTCACGCTGCTCTACGTCTCCCCGCCGCCTCTGTCCGACCACCCGGCCCTCGCCTACTCCCGCCGCCGCTCCCCGCATGCTCTGGTACTCCACTGCTACCCCTACTTGCTTCTACCTTTTCCTTTACATCTCTCGATCTAACTCGTGGCGTTCCACGCGTGTGCTTTCGCAGCTGAACAGCTCTGGTGGCGGCAGCCTAGTGGAGCCCGGGCGCCGCGAGATTTCCCTGGTTCCAGTAAGCATGTGCTTCCCCGCTTAGGTTAAGCGAGCTAGTAGTTCCTTATTGTGTTCAGTATTCACCCAATCGATTGTAGCTTTGAGGGAACCAAATCAATTGCACATGATTGTTGTGTTCTGTTTGGTTGAGTATTGACTTACTGACTTGAGTTCGCTGCATTGCTCCTGTCTTTGTAGCCAATCGATCGGTCTATATTGTTATTGCTTTAAGTGGGAGATATAAGTGAACTAGGTTTAATTTCGTGTGCCATTGCAAGTAAATTAGTTGGTAGCAAGCTATTTGGCTGAGCTCCCTTTCTATCTTATTTCAGAAGGACCTATATTTGCATGCTCCAGGGTATTTCTGAACTTGTTTCCATGGGTTTGTAGAGGTGTGAGTTAAAATAAATTTTTGTTATTCTGTGCCGCTGCAGATTATTTTCAGTCTAGACCATCTCCCCTTTTGGTAAACCTTTTTTTTCTGGCTAAAGTATGTTAAAATAGAACTTTGTTTTCAGGATTGCTTAGTTAGTTTCAATTTCTCAAACTGCAGAAAGGTGGTTGGATTGCGACAGATGGCCTCTGGGGTTCGAAGCTCGCTAGCAAATTCTATGGGTGCAGCAACTCAAGCAGCAAGTTTCTTGGTGCGCAATATTTTTTGCCATAGATGGTTGATTAGAATTTGCGGTACCCACATAGGCCATTTCAGATATTACATTTGTTCTACAATCTTATAATGCATATCCTGGAAATGGTGTTGGTGGTAGCGGTGCCTTTTCTTTACTGTGCTGGGCTAGCCCCCTCATCGCCGCCGCCTGAAGTGTTTCAATTTGTGCAGATTCAGGTGTTATGACACATCCAGACCGATATTTGATGATTGTTACAAGTGGAGGCCTCAATCAACAGAGAACAGGGGTAAGACATGTGCAACTGCCATATGTTCCAGCTCGAATATTATAATGCATGTAGATGTGTATGGCAAAACATGTAAACAACCAGTTTAAATATGTATATGAAGAAAGCCTACTGTCTTAATACACTCTCATTCTCTTAGTGCTAGAGCTTGAGTTTGTTTTTGTAATATTATTATTTCATTTACTCTATCTGCTCCAAAATACCAAGGGTTCTTTTCCAGGTTTACTATGTTTTAGATATCCCGATTATAAATGAAATAATCATTAGGAAGTATATTTTCAAGTGGCTAAACTAATACTGGATTCAGTATTAGAACTGAGCTGCAAATGCATAACCAAGCTAACTTATTGATACACATATGCCAAGTTGCTTGCGTTTTTGAAATTTGAAAAGATGTGGTTTCTAGGCAATATCACCTGAAGAAGCAGGTAGCCTATTGCCCACATATCCAGAATTAAGCGTGCAAATATGGATCATATCTTCTCATGAGTATTGTAAGTAGTACTTCATATAAACACAAGTTAGAGCTTGTATCCTCTTGCAATATTTAAAACCATTAGTAATCTGAAGTCAGACTTTGAACAGTATAGGCTAATTCTGTGAACAGTTAGGCACCTCCCGAGTATAGTAGTGTGTAAGGATGTGGCAAAGCTTGAAGTCTGAGGTCTCTGCAATTTTATTTTGAAAGTGAGTAAGCTTAGGAGTGTCTCTTCATGTTTCACAGCTAACTCTGTAGTAGCTATGTGTGTTTTCTGATTACATATTATGATGTTCATAACTATGCCCATTATCCTGATTAATGTGTGCTTCTTCTCAGATAATTGATGCTGTTGTTGCTGCACGTATTTTAAATGCTACACTCGTTGTTCCCAAATTGGACCAAACCTCCTTCTGGAAAGATGCAAGGTTTTTTCGAGTACCAACAATTTCTCATCCTAGCCTTCTAGGTCTGCTCATGTTTTTAAGAAGACTGAAATGTGTTGTTTGTGTTTATACCATTTCTCTGCACTCTGCAGTGACTTTGCTGAAATTTTTAACGCCGACTGGTTCATCTCATTTCTATCAAAGGATGTAAGGATTGTGAAAGAGCTTCCAAAGATAGGAGGTAAACTGTGGGCTCCTCATAGAATGCGTGTGCCCCGCAAATGCACTCAGCGATGTTACTTGAACCGTGTGTTGCCTGCACTTATTAAGAAACATGTAAGTATTGTAGATAGCAATGTTTGTTACTGACATAAGTTATTTGATGTGTTGTTATCACTTGCATTAGCCTACTATGCATCCTCATTTGGATGGTATGAACTGTGAAACAGAGGCATTTCGTATGCAAGTATACGAAAGGCCCCAATAGTACATATGCATGAGTATGTACAAGGCATTTGTAGACTCTATGCTGTGGAGCACTAGGACAATAGGTTATGGAGCTATACTTAAACCTGAATTTAGACAACAACCTGTGAAAATGTTACTACTTCATTTTGTTAGCATTTTCCGAAGCTGTAGCCCCCTATTAGAAGTTGTTTTTGTGAAAATGTAAGAGACTTGACTTCTGTATTAAATTACTAGGGTAGCTTATATCTCTTCTTTCACCTGATGCAGGTTGTTCGACTAACAAAATTTGATTATAGGCTAGCAAACAGGTTGGATTCTGATCTGCAAAAGCTGAGATGCAGAGTTAACTACCATGCATTGAGATTTACTGACCCAATACAAGAAATGGGTGAAAAGATAGTACAGAGAATGCGGGAGAGGAGCACTTATTTTATTGCTCTTCATTTAAGGTGCTCACACTTCAAATTCTCATGATTCAGCTCACATTTTTCTTTGATGCCAAGTGAGAGAAAGCTTACTGATATACGACCTACTGATTTGGTATTGTAGATTTTCAAATTTTGTTCTATAAAGTTGGTCAAACATAGAGAAGTTTGATTTTTCAAAAAAATTATACACTATACTTTTGGAAAGGAGGGAGTATTAGGTTATCTCATTCTGTGCTGTGAAGAGCATAGTTTGGTATGAGTCAAAACAGTTTAGAGCACAAGGATCGGTCCACCGGGCTGGGGATGAGCATAATGCCAGCTTCTTAGCAAGTATGTTATTGATATTATGAGCATGATGCTTTGTTTACCAGGAACATCCTAATTGAGCATAGTCTAGGGGGGATGTACAAAGGAGTGAAGGGAGATGTCTATAAGTTGCTGGTCAACACTCTCTACCTAATAATAATATTATAGGGAGGAGGCTTTCTTGGTTGTTGGTCCGTCATCAGAACTACCCTCGAAATTAATAAAAATTACCCATCATGCCACCTATAAGTGGAAAAACGGTTCAACGTCCTCAGGCCCGTTCCGGATGTGTTTTGATCGCTAGAAAGTGTTCGAGAGCCAAACACCTCTGGCTCTGATCGTTAGGTTGGGCTGACAGCCCATTTAGTGGAGATGCAAGCCCGTTCAGGTGAGAATCTTCCCCAGGTTAGTAGTTGCTAAAACGCTTGGTGAGCCAGCCTGTCAGTGCTCGCACGCTTCTCTTTGTGTGCTCTTCCTCTCTGCTGTTTGCTCAAAGGAGAAAAATAAATTGAAAATAAACCGGCTGCTGCTCCCATAAAAAACCCCAGCTGCTCCTCACTTCAGGAAAAATCGTCCGCCTGGTTTTCTGACGACTAAAATCATTATGAAAAAACAATTAAGTATGGTCCTCTGTATATTTGGCTGCTAGATTCGTAGGATTAATTGCATGCTTGGCTAGTGAAGTAAACCGTCTATGTCTCCATCAGCAATTGCGGTTTTTGGCCCTACTTCTCAAAACAAAAATGCACTATCAAAGCTACAAAAATGTTTACCCCAATTGCTGTGCACTCCTTTTTTTGTGGGGATATTTAGTTTTAATGTTGTTAATGTTTTGTGATGCCAGATTTGAACCAGATATGCTTGCCTTTTCTGGGTGCTACTATGGTGGTGGAGAAAAGGAGAAGAGAGAACTTGGTGTGATACGGAAGAGATGGAAAACCTTGCATGTGTGTATGATATCATAATGTATTGTTAGGTTCTTAGTCATGAAGTCACATATAAATATTATGAGTGTAATTTTTGCTATTTTACATTTCAGGCTAGCAATCCAGAGAAAGAAAGAAGGCACGGTAGATGCCCACTAACTCCTGAAGAGGTGGGGTTGATGTTGAGGGCACTGGGCTACAGAAAGAATGTTCATATTTATGTTGCCTCTGGAGATATATATGGTGGGGCAAAGACATTAGCACCCCTGAAAGCGCTCTTCCCCAATCTTCATACCAAAGAAACAGTAACAAGCAAAGACGAGCTGGCTCCGTTCTCTAAGTACTCATCTCGCATGGCCGCACTTGATTTCATTGTCTGTGATGGAAGTGATGCTTTTGTGACTAACAACAATGGTAATATGGCCAAAATTTTGGCTGGGCGAAGGTATAACCTTATTCTGCTGATATCCCTCGGTTGTCATCATGGTTTTCCTTCTATAGGGATCTATTGTTAATTCTGAGCATGTATTGGTGGCCATGGCAGGAGATATCTTGGGCATAAGAGAACGATCCGACCAAATGCGAGAAGGCTCTACTCCTTATTCTTGAGCAGAGGAAACATGTCCTGGGATGCATTCTCCTCCAAAGTGCACATGGCCCAGAAAGGATTTATGGGGGAGCCCAAAGAGCTGAGGCCAGGAAGGGGGGAGTTCCACGAGAACCCCTCGACATGTATATGTGAAAACACCGATCCCAAAACACCGACCAAACCTAACCCTCGAAGCGAGCAAGGATTGAGTAATGGCACCGAGGGTAGGAAAGCCATTACCGAGCCCACAGTTGCTAATCATACCAACGAGGAGTTGGGAGGATCCAGTGCGGAAGAAGATGACACTAGCGAGGAGAAAGAAGACGACACTAGTGCGGAGAAAGAAGATGGCGCTAGTGAAGAGAAAGAGGAGATAGTTGACCCGGAAGTGGAGGATGATGCGTTGGTGAGACCAGATGATCCTGAGCTGGAGGAGGTTCTTTCAGATTAGAGATGAGTTACCCAGGCCGTAGGTAGATGTTAACCAGCCGGCAGAGTTTTGGTGAGCAGCTGATGGATTTTTGCCCCTTTAAATGTACATATTTTGTGTGCTGTGTAAAATAACCCACCCCCCTTTCTACTCTAGTTAGCTTGTAGTGTAGCCTCGGCTTTCGTTAATCCGGTATCATAGCGTCTGTGCGCTGATCTTGTTGAGTTTGTAATGTGTGTGGTATGCTGTAGCATGCGCTTGTTTGTGTTTTATTCACTTTTCTGAAACTCTCTCTGGTGGTGTCTAAGATGCACATCTCTGGCTTATTTTTCTGAAACTCTCTCCGCGGAGTCTGCATTTCAGCAAAACTGCCAGGTCAAGATACCTTCTGTCCGTTCAGATTGTTTATGAATGAGTCCTTAAAAACGGGAAGTGGCTTTAGAATTCTTGTCGCCTCCGAAGGAGGTTCTACAAATGCCACACACATACGTATAGAAATAAACAACCTGATCGCAGCCAGTGAAATATGGTGCGTTCTTTCGATAGCCCAATCACGTGCCAAATGGCGTCCGTCCTCGCTCTGCTCCAGCCAACAGCAAAATGGTACTCCCGCGATCTTGTTTGGAGCCTTATCCTAGATTTGAAGTTTGGTGAGTACGTGTTACATGACACTCCTTCCGTCCCACAGTATAAGATCGTTACAATAGAAACTAAAGCTACTCTGTCGCTCAAGCCCTGAAACATTTCAGCTCCGACGAGTATTTTCTCCTTGGATCTTTAGAGCAGCCTGGATTGCGTTCTCTTTGAGGTTGAACCAAACAAAGCAAGTCCTCTACAACAATCTCCATGTCCAAGGTAGCACTACACTATTCTCCTGTGATCTATCTATCCATGTAGGGCGCCTGTAGCTTCCTGGGAGATTCTTGCTCGTTCTTGTCCTTGCCTCTTGTATCTACTACTAGTTCCTACTCAAGTTCCAAGTTCCAAAGCCACAAGGCTTTTGGCATGGATTGGCCAGCCCAGATCGGTCTCTTTGCACCCCGTGACCGTGAGCGGGAGCAGGTCAAGGAAAGTCTATGTAGGAGTATGTAGCATGGGCTTGGAATCGGATCACATGACATGATCACTGTTTCTCCGCTACTGCTTGCTTGCAGTGCCCGTGCTCCATCTCAACTTGTCAACGCTGTATGCATGCGTCGGTCCATGGCCTTCTTCTTCCTGTTGTTTCAGGAAAGAAAAACCCTCCTTGAATCATTGTTACTACTATTCTCACGGCCGCTAGCTGTGACTTGGGCGGTGCGTGCGAGGTGTCCATCCATCTCCAGTTTGAGCGTGACGTGGCAGCCATGGCGGTCCACATCCATCAGTAGGCGCTTCACCGTCCGGCCACTGTAACCACTTCATTTGTGATAGTATGAGATATGTCTTGTGGTTAGGTTAGGCACGTTACGTGCTTTGAAATGCTAATATACAATAATTCAATGAGTTGTCTCGCAAGAAAAAATATATTAGTTGAAGGAGCTGCGCGATGATCGATCAGTGGGCATCTTTTTGACAAGGACATACTTACATGTCTCTGTTGCTGCAGGCCGCTGGTGGACATGTAGTAGTACATATTCCATCGTCTCCTCGGCTGCCGGCCGCACTTGAGAGAGCCGCCAACTGTTACCGGTCAACAACCCCCAAACGAATTGAAGAGAGGCAGGGCGGACCGCCATTGCCGCACCTCCTCCTCCTTGGCTTCAACTCCACGCACGGCACACGTGCATGCTTGCTTTCCAAACCAAGGGATGATTAGCCGCCCGTCCATCTAAGCATCGCCAGCACACACCACACCACACCACACCACACCACATTATTCTCCAGGCACGCACAAGGATCCATCAGTGGAGGAGGGGATCCGTCGTCCTCTCACCCCATGCCGAAACTTAGGTACTACTACTTCTGCTTCTTCCACTGCATGCATGGCCACGGCTGCACTGCCGAACCGCCATTAATCTTTGCTTGCTCCTGTGCTTCATCTTCACTCCACTCAGTGAGTTTCTATATATACGTAATGCTGCTTCCTCGTCTCTCTGGAGCAGCTGCAGGAGCCTGGTGCGCTGTTGTTTGGGCCCTCCACGGGAAGGGGAAGCCATGGACGGTGTTAAGCTCAAGGTCACCAGCAGATACGTAAGCGCTCATCTTCTGCCGTTTGCTTTGCTGCTTAAGCTGTTTATTTGGAGTGTGAGGTTGGCAACATGCATGTGGATGCATGTGTTTCTGTCTACTGTATGTATATGTGCAGGTTATAATTAAAAACGACATGTTTGAGCTGACGCTGTCCAACCCCGACGGTATTGTAACTGGCGTGCGCTACAACGGTGTGGACAATCTTATGGAGATTCTTAACAAAGAAGACAACCGAGGGTACCAATCTTACTCTGCATATATAGTTTCTAGTTAGAGCTTCAGCTTATAGGTGTGGTGGTACTGCTATATCTGTCGATTTGTCTTGTATCTCCGAGGCGAGGTGAGCTAAGCGATGCATCTTGTGTCAGGTACTGGGACATTGTTTGGCATCCACCAGGACAGCGAACTGGAATATTTGATGTGTAAGCAGAGGAGCTCGACTTCATTCATTTACCCTCTTTTTTCTATTTTCTTCTCTTGTTTTCCTTTTTCTTTCGAAAAGGAGGTTGAAAGTGAACGCTTGCACGCAGGATCAAAGGCACAGAGTTCCGCATCATACATCATGATGAAAACCAGGCTGAGGTCTCCTTCACTAGATCATGGGATCCTTCGCAGGAAGGGAAAGCTGTTCCGCTCATCATCGACAAGAGGTACTAGTATAAATTTGGAGCTCTTCTCACCACTCCATTCTGGGAAAAAAATCATGTTTAGCTGAGCAAGCATCTCTGTATGTACAAGCACAGGTTCATCGTGCTTCGCGCCTCCTCGGGATTCTACACCTACGGAATATATGAACACAAGGAAGGCTGGCCTGATTTTGGCATTGGGGAGACCAGAGTGGCCTTCAAACTTAGAAAAGACAAGTTGGTTCTCAACTTTAAGATACTCCTAGAATTTTTGCTCTTCACTTATTTTTTTTCTTCCCACTGAAACTATGTGTTGGTGAACTTAATGCAGGTTCCATTACATGGCAATGGCTGACAACAGGCAGAGAATAATGCCGATGCCTGATGACCGATTGCCTCCCCGCGGCCAGCAATTAGCGTACCCTGAGGCTGTCCTCCTTGTGGATCCAATTAATCCTAAACTCAGAGGGGAGGTAAGCTAATAGAGTCACAACAAGATTATCTATGATAAATATTTGACTACATTCTGAATAATCTCAACATTACTCATATGTTTGTCAAGGTCGATGACAAGTACCAATACTCGTGTGAAGACCGATACAATAGTGTCCATGGATGGGTGTCATCTGATCCTCCGATTGGCTTCTGGCAAATCACGCCGAGCGACGAGTTCCGTACTGGAGGACCTCTGAAGCAGAACTTGACATCTCATGTCGGGCCCACTATGCTCGCAGTAAGTTCAGACCTTGACAATAAAATAACATCTACCCTGTTTTAGGGCTCATTCATTTTTACAAGATTCTCAAATCATACGTATATGAAAATTAAAGCATTGAAATGCCATGTGCACTCCAAAATCCTTAGGAATTTTCCATGAGGTCTCACCTATGCTAAGAATCCTTAGGAATATTCCATGAGATCTCACCTAATGCTAAGAATCCTTAGGAATTAGGCCAATATAGGCACAATCCTTAGGAATCTAGCACTTATATTCCTATGAAACGAATGCTCATAGGAAAGAAATCCTATATAAATCCTCCAAACCGAATAAGCCCTTACTGTTTTTATTTGTGTGTTTCCTTTTATGAGTAGCATGTTGTGGCTACTTCAAAAAATATATATTATAACAATGATCTGGAATTTAACAGGCTAAAACTGAGCTCAGATTATTGGATACTAATATGCAACGAAGTTCTGAAAGGTCTTTTTATCTGGTCTTAGATGTTTCTTAGCGCTCATTATGCTGGGGATGACCTTTCGCCCAAGTTCACGAATGGAGAATATTGGAAAAAGGTTCATGGACCGGTGTTCATGTACCTTAACTCCAGTCAGGACGGATCTGACCCAAGTCTACTATGGGAGGATGCAAAAGTTCAGGTGATTATAGTTCAGTAAATAAGTAGTACTCTAGGGTACAATTTTATTTTCACACAACAAGAGAGCACTCATAAGTTAGTACTCCCTCCATTTTTTTTACTTCAATATTAGCTTTGTCTCGAGTCAAACTTTGTAAACTTTGACCAAGTTTGTACAAAACATTATTAACGTCCACAATACCAAATCAATACCATTAGAATCATCATTCAATATATTTTCATATCATATATATTTGTTATTGTGAAAGTTTAGATTGTTTTCAATAAACTTGGTCAAACTTTATAAAGTTTAACTTAGGTCAAAGCTAATATGCCGAGAAAATAAAAACGGAGGGGGTATAATTTATCAAATGACAGCAATTATGGCAGAGTGACTGGCTTATATTTTCTATCTTGTTATGAACAGTACATAAGTAACTTGGTCGGTACTTGATGTCATCTTTAATGTTTATCTTGGAAAATCAGGTGATGATGGAGAAACAGAGCTGGCCGTATGATTTTGCACTTTCAGAGGATTTCCAGAAGACTGAGCAAAGAGGCTGTATCTCTGGTAGATTGCTTGTAAGAGACAGGTAGTACATAATCTCCCAGTTATGTACGACTAGATAATGTTCACAGTAACTTGAATTTTCAATTACCCTAGATCTAGTTCAAGCACCATACATATGCATATCTTACTTACTAATGGTTGCTTCACCATATATATGATCAGGTATATTATAGAGGATGAGGATCTTTATGCCGCATCAGCCTATGTAGGCTTAGCATTACCAGGAGAAGCTGGATCATGGCAAAGAGAGTGCAAGGTACCACATTCTTATAGGTTATAATGTTACCACATGCTTATATGGTCTGTATTATTGTGGATAATGGAGTTTTTCCCTGAGTTACAGGGATACCAATTCTGGTGTCAAGCAGATGCAGATGGTAGCTTCTACATAAAGAACATTGTAACTGGAAACTACAATCTATATGCGTGGGTTCCGGGTTTCATCGGGGACTACAGATTCGACGCCACACTAACAATATCTTCAGGTTAGCCTGGCTTAGTACTAGTTGCAGCCTGCCTCTAACCTGAATGATTGGTGTCCTGACAAGAGATTGTTGAGCAATGGTGTTCAGGGGACGATATTTATCTGGGTGACCTCGTGTTCGAGCCACCGAGAGACGGCCCGACCATGTGGGAGATCGGAATACCCGATAGGTCTGCTGCCGAGTTCTACGTTCCAGACCCCAACCCCAACTACGTCAACAGACTGTTCATCAACCATCCTGACAGGTGAAAGAAACCTTTGCGTCCAGCAGTTAATCGTCAAGTTGTTTCTAATCACACGGTTGTCCCGGGTGTTACATGCAGGTTCAGGCAGTATGGGCTTTGGGAAAGATATGCAGAGCTGTATCCGGACCGTGATCTGGTGTACACCATCGGCGAAAGCAACTACGCCACTGACTGGTTCTACGCTCAAGTTACCAGGTGACGCCTGCCTGTCTGTCTCTGTGTGTGTGTTGTTCAACCAAGTGTTGTTTGCGCAAAACAAAAGCACTAAGCTGAACTGAACTGCAGAAGAAGTGATGGGGATACGTACCAGCCCACCACATGGCAGATAACGTTCAGCCTCGACGCCGTCCCTCCCAACAGCACGTACAAGTTCCGGGTGGCGCTCGCATCTTCAGCCAACGCTGAACTGCAGGTTTCTGAATGTTCAGAACCAACCCCCAACTTTTCGTTTGCTGATGCTGATGTTGGTTGGTTGCTTTGAGTCCTCTCTTTCTTATCATCATCATCATCCTGTTGCATGCATTTCCAGGTCCGTTTCAACGACGAGGCACGGGCGGTGCCTCACTTCACCACGGGGCTCATCGGGCGCGACAACGCGATCGCGAGGCACGGGATCCGTGGCCTCTACTGGCTCTTCAGCGTGGACGTGAGGGGCGCCTGGCTTGTCCGGGGGACGAACACCATCTATCTGAAGCAGCCCAGGAACCAGAGCCCGTTCCAGGGGGTCATGTACGACTACCTGCGTCTGGAAGGACCCTGTGTTGTGCCTGCCGCTAACTCGACCCCAAAAGCTAATTGATTAGTAGCCCACCTTAGCCGTATTGTATTTGTATATGTGACGCCTAGCTAGCTAGTACAGCTGTAATGTAGTATGATTCAGCAGAGCATCCATCTACTACTCCCTCCGATCCAAAATAAGTGTCGCAGTTTTGAACCAAACTAGGGTTTAGTTCGAAATTGCGACAGTTATTATGGATCGAGAGGTAATAACGAATACTACATCATGCATGATCTATCTATACGCTCTCTTTGTTTCAGCTAGCATATATGCCACTGTGTTCTCAACTCTCTTGGTTTTACTACCGTGGTGTTTTTTTTTAAAGAGTTTTGGTGTTGTGATGCCAAAATCTCACCACAGCTAGCAGTAAAGTTTCCTAGTAGCCGTATAGTACGTACTACAATCCAGGGTGCATGTTACAGGAAAAAAAAAAGAATGATTCTACTTTTGGATGTGGCTCTTCGTGGCGGGGAGGGAGACATGAATGGAACTCGACGACATTCCTCGGCCACATGCGCGCCGATCGTCCTAGCCGCAGAGAAGGCCCCGAGCGCGCCACAAGAGCCACCCCATCCACCCTACTCAAACCCGCAGGCCAATCGCGCCGCAGATCGTGATTTCAGGGATAAGGACGTGGCCCCCTCCCACCCTTTGGCGCGCGCGGCCTGGTATTTTAACTCCCTTTCCTTGCTCCTCTCTTCCTCACGCAGCCACCCATCAGTAGCAGCGGCAGCCGCACATCAGCAGCTTGCTCTGTTCCATCCGGCAGCAATGGCGGCCACCACCATGGCGCTCTCCTCCCCCGCGATCAAGCTCGCCGGAGCCTCATACGCCCTCGGCGGCGCCCGCATCACCATGCGCAAGACCGCGCCCAAGGCCGCCGCCTCCAACAGCCCGTGGTACGGCCCCGACCGCGTGCTCTACCTCGGCCCGCTCTCCGGCGAGCCCCCGAGCTACCTCAGCGGCGAGTTCCCGGGCGACTACGGGTGGGACACCGCGGGGCTCTCCGCTGACCCGGAGACCTTCGCCAAGAACCGCGAGCTCGAGGTGATCCACTGCCGCTGGGCCATGCTCGGCGCGCTCGGCTGCGTCTTCCCCGAGCTGCTCGCTCGCAACGGCGTCAAGTTCGGCGAGGCCGTCTGGTTCAAGGCTGGCTCCCAAATCTTCAGTGAGGGTGGCCTCGACTACCTCGGCAACCCTAGCTTGGTTCATGCTCAAAGCATCCTTGCCATCTGGGCTTGCCAGGTCGTGCTCATGGGTGCCGTCGAGGGGTACCGCGTTGCCGGTGGCCCGCTCGGAGAGATCGTCGACCCACTCTACCCCGGTGGCAGCTTCGACCCCCTTGGCCTAGCTGACGACCCCGAGGCGTTTGCTGAGCTTAAGGTGAAGGAGATCAAGAACGGCCGCCTTGCAATGTTCTCCATGTTTGGATTCTTTGTGCAGGCCATCGTCACCGGTAAGGGCCCGCTCGAGAACCTCGCTGACCACCTCGCCGACCCCGTCAACAACAACGCGTGGGCCTTCGCCACCAACTTTGTGCCCGGCAAGTAAACACATGAAAATCAACTTCTCAGGAGTATATGTGTACTCTGGATGTATGATTAATATCTGATCGTTGATGTTGTACACTATCAAAGATGTTTACAAATAGGGCCCATATGGAACATGAAATGTCTATATGAGAAATGCATGGTTTTCATTTTCCATATGAATATGAGTGGACATTAATTTGTTCAGGTTTGCTAAACATCAAGTACTTGAATTTTTCTTTTGGTGTCATTCACTTTCCGCTATGTGCGAGGCCGAAGGCGAAGATAGCATGAGGAGCGGCGGCCACGCCAAGGCCAAACCGTGGATAAGCAGGAGTCGGCGATAGCTGCTGAGAGAGAGTTTGAAACTTCATGAGTGCGGTTTTGGGGGGGGGGGGGGTCGTAGTTGGAGCTGTTCATTGGGGTGAGGCTTAGCGAGATTGCCGGGGGAGGTTGAGGGGAGGGCGGGGCGGCGCACGGCAGCGCCCGTTGGCCGTGGAGGTTGGATGCAGACAGCTGGGGCTGGGTTCGAGGGGCGGCTGCAGGAGGAAGAAAAAAGGAAGAGAAAAGTATACTTTTCGTCCCTCAATTTTTGGCGGAGTCTAGATTTGGTCCCTCAACTTCAAAACCGGACAACTTGCACCCTTAACTTCTCAAACCGGACAAGATTCATCCCTGGTCACGGTTTTGGTGCTGTCCCACCCCGGTTTTGACCGTTCCAACTCAAGTTTGCCTACCTTTTTCCAAGTCCACGTACTGTTTTCAAATTCGGTTACTTTTTTCAAATACGTGAACCTTTTTAAAATTTTTGTACTTTTCTTAAATCTGCGTACTTTTTTCCAAGTTCATGTACTTTTTCAAATATGTGTATTTTTTAAGCTCATTTAGTTCTTTTAAGTTAATTTAATTTTTTAAAATTGATGTACCTTTCATATTCGAGTACACTTTTCTGAAAGAGTTCATGAATTTGAAAAATTTATGCGAACTTGAAAAAAGTACGCGATATGGACTTCTTTTGCGCAAAAATATGTGGATTTCAAAAACTATTTCAACTTGAAACAAGTACGCGAATTTCATACAAAGTTCATGGATTATAAAAGGAACATGGATTTGAAAAAAATGCGGACTTTGAAAAGCATGTGGATTTGAAATAAGTATGCGAATTTCAGAAACAGTTCATGGTTTTGAAAAATATTTGGATTTGATAAAATTACACAAACTAGGGAAAGATACGGGGATTTGGAAAAAGTACGTAAATGTTAAAAAATCACGGATTTGAAAAAAGTACGCGAATTTCAGAATAGTTCGCTGATTTGAAAAAAGGTATGTTTATTTTTTAAATATACGCGTCCTTGTAAAAACTACGCGGAGTTGAAAAGTGTATGTGAATTTCAAAAAGTTCACGGATATATTTTTTTTTACAGGAATATGAGTGAGCACGGGTCAAAACCGGGGTGAGTCAACACCAAAAACCAGTCAAAACTGAGTCCAGGGACGAACCTTGTCCGGTTTCGGTAGTTGGGGGTGCAAGTTGTCCGGTTTTAAAGTTGAGGGACCAAATCTAGACTTCACCAAGAGTTGAGGGACGAAAAGTATACTTTTCTCAAAAAGGAAGGAGGAAGATGGACAATATGTGATCTATTTTGGGTCGTTGGATGAAGATCCAGTGGTTGTGAATAGTGACTGACTCGTAGATGAGATTTTCAGGTACTGAAACCTGACGGCGCTCCCTTAATTGTTTGCTGGTTGGTTATCAGTTTATCACTTTAGCTGTACTCAAGTTGGCCGATGAAGTTCAAAATACCTTTGTTACATTTTTGTGCCAAGAGTGTGACAAACCCACATTTGCTCGTCAATTGTACTTTTGTCAATGCTTGGTACATCGGGAATTACTCCAACACCACATATGATGCTTTGGGTTCGATTGTTATACGAAAAAAAAACTGCTCCACACATGATAATTATGAACCGATCCTTGTACACGACAAATCAATCCAGCGACGATCAACTCTTCAGTCCTAGGCATGTATGGTTCTATCTTAAACGTGGTGCATATATCGGCTGACATGTGTCGTGCGCATCACACGATTCTTGTTATACGATGGTCAGATTAATGGTTGTGGCCCCAGGTATGTTGTACTTACATGGATGGCTGCGATCTTACGAAGATTGTACCAATTGTATCGTACGTGCAACAGTTCTCATATTTGCCACACGCCCACACCTGTCACATGATTTGGATAGACAAATTTATTGGACACCCAACATTACAGAAATTCATTGGTCCCGAGATCTCAGAAGAACAGGCGCGCTAGCAATTACCTCCTTGGACAAATTCATTGTAGTTTTTTTTATAGTTTCCAAGTTTGGACAAAAGGTATTTCTAGTTTACTCCCTCCGTCCGGAAATACTTGTCCTAGAAATGGTTGTATCTAGACTTATTTTAGTTATAGATATATCCATTTTATCCTATAAATACTTGTCCTAGAAATGGTTGTATCTAGACTTATTTAGTTATAGATACATCCATTTTATCCCATTCTTAGGACAAGTATTTTAGGACGGAGGGAGTAGCATTTGCAAGCTTCTATCCATTGCCGGTTTTGATCTTGAGAGTCAACTTCCATTCAAACATTCCACTATATTTTGCAGATAATATGTAGAGTAAGGAAGATTTGCGAGGGTGGCTATTTTAACGCTTGCTATCGATAAACCGCAGGATCAAGTGTTGAAAAAAAAAACAGAATGAAGAACTTAAAAGCATATAATCGTCTAGTCGGTAAGCATATGGCTGGGAAACTGAGCGTCACGCTGATAAGCAATATCAACACTGTCATGCTGCCTCTAGTTCAAAAATTAAATAGCAGAACGTATCATCTAAACCATGGCTAAGCCTAGACATTTAGACCAGTAACAACTGGAACAAGAGATATTCATGCTAGGATCATATCGCAGTACCACAGAAAATACGTGTAATAACAAAATACTCCTCTAAGGTAGTGAAAACTCGCACCAACAAAATACTCAGTAGTGACACCCGTGCACAAAGGGCTACAGCAGTGCAATGCATGGTAAGATTTGATAGTATATCAACACAAGTCATGTTAAACATCACGTATCATATCAGCCGACGATCCACAGATGCATTAACATCGGGCGTTAACGAATATTCTCTAATTATAGCATTGGTATTGCTCCTTCCAACAACTGGTTGCAGTCTCTCAGCCGTATACAGATCACGGAAAATAGCAAAAACAGGGACACGATTGCTACTGTTTCGGTAAATTTTTATGGAAGTTTCTACAATTGATTTGGAGAATGGGGCTACAAAATTTGTAATGACCAAGTATTCATCTGTTGTGTCCAGAAAAGGAATGAAGACACTATAGTTTACGTACCTATAATATGGCAATAACAAACCCAGTGCATCCCATCTAAGGTAGCCGCCAAGGTGAGGGCTTCCAACGTCAGCAGTGGAATATGCACACATCTGTGTATCCATTCTGCTACACAATGGCACAACAACTGAATGGAGCTCAGACTGTATGTATTTTTGATCAAGTAAAAAACGTGACAACATCTCTTCTGTATCCCCTAACTATCAACATGCGTGGGACGTTCTCTACAAGCAGATCCATGTACTCCATGTAGAAGTATGCAGGGTGATTCAGCGGTGGCGGAGGGAGGCTCACTAGCACCACAGCTGCCATTCTGGAGTACCTGAGTATCGTCGAGTTCAACTTCAACATTGTATAGAGGAATTTATCAACCTTTTGCTCGTTCACCACAACTTGCTTCCCATCCACCATTTGCGGCCGTCCTTCTCTTTCTGCCGTTTCCTTCATCTCAGAAAGGTATGTGCTGATCCTGCGCTGTGCACTTGTGTAAGCCTCTTGGGAATCATCTGGCTGAGCACCACTGCTGCTGCTCTCCACATGAGATTCCCATGACTTCATAGTCACGACAATGACCTCGGCGTGCATCCTAAGATCATACAAGAACTTCTTGACATCAGTCTTTAGCTCTTCAGCATCAGTGTCCTCTTCCGCTATGCAGAAGACTTGGATCTTGCAGCTTTCAAAGGTCGCTTTTGTGAGCAGGAGCTGAGACAGAAGAAGCATCAATCCTCCATCTCTCACAATCCAGTAGAGGTCAATAGTACCATACTGTCTCTGGAACTCATTAGGCCACTCATCAAGACCCTTCACAATAACTACTGCCTTGTTAGCAATGATGCAATCATTTATTATACTGACAAAGGTTGATGGTATCTCTGTCAGATTCTCACGGCGCCAAATCTCAGGGTACCGCACCACAACAATATTCGGCTTCAAATTACCAAGGCCCATCGTCTGAACAATGCTACGGAAGCCCTCAGACATTGAAGGTGCTACAATTATCTCCGCAACACCCTCACAGCGTTTGTACTCAATGTAGGCCTCCAGCTGATGACAGGCAGTCTTAGCATCCTCAGCCAGTTCGTGATAATCACCGTCAATTGTTGAGACAAATATTGACATACCACGGCCCTTCTTCTTCATACAATTGGCAAAATCAGCAAGTTTTGGATGACAAGGGACATTCTCTGGAAGTTTACCCCAAGGGCGGCATAATATCAGAGGAATGGGGTACCAATTCTTAGGATGAACTTGGTTTGCTGCGAGAAGAACAGTGGGTTGAGTGTTAGAATAATGAGTTTGCATAGATTACCAATGACTATTTCTTTGTCATGCAGAAAGTAATACCTCCTAGCGACCTGAGACTCCGCAATGCCAACTGAAAATATGCACTCTTGAACCCATCTCCCCAATCTCCAGCCTTCCCTTTTAAGCTCACATAGTAATAGATGAGGCTTGCAAGGGCAAGGGAGATAACAGTGAAAGACCAAGAGATCAAAAACATGATGACTGAAATTTGAGAGAAAGATTATTAAGTGGAAAGCACAACTATAAACACAACATGAGGGTGCATTTTAGCTAGCTGTGGACCACAAGAAATATGAGGTAAGCAAATTGGATTGAAAATCATACTGTGAATACAACTCTTCAGTCAAAATTCACAATAATGCCTAAGTCAGTATACATTTTCAAGTACATAAAATAACATTCAGTAAAAGTATTACAGGCAGCTCAGGATGAATGTCATGGATGAAGAAATAAAACAGTGAAGAGTCAAATGGCGTACCAACGCAAAGTAATGCACCAACAAGTGAAAGACTCCAGTGGTGAAGTTTCCATCGAGGGCGCCAACTAGGAGCATCAAGTAAGTCAAGCAGAAAGCATGACAAGTTCACACCAGCATAGCACAACAGAAAGAACATAGTGATAGTGGGTGTAATCAGATCCAAGTTCCCAATAATCACACATCCAATACAGATTAATGCTGTGAATAAAGTTGCTGCGTGAGGTTCGGCTCCTTCAGAAACCTTAAAGTAATTAAGGACTGGAAGGATGTCGTCATTTGCTATTGCTGCTAGTAACCTTGGAGCCCCTGTCAAACTTTGCAGTGCTGCACCTAAAGTGGACAGGATAATACCAATGTAAATCACTACTGGAGCAGGCCATGCCACTGTAGCAGTAAGAAGCCTGCAAGTATTAAGGATATTTATGAGCTAACCACACAATAACTCAGTAACGTAGCAGCTGATGGGACTTAAGACAGAACTGCAGCCTACAGCCATTCTATCAGAACGTAGTTGTTCGATAAAAGAATATAGACAAAAACAGATTCAACAAATATGTGTGTTATATATAAAGCATGAATATTGACCGTGTAAAGTAGATTAGTCGACAGAACTTTCTTGTTAGCTAAAGATGGAAAAAAAAAGAAACAAAAATTGTTCTGACTGAAAGCATGGGGTATGTGCCCTCAAACAGGACCTACCCAAAATAACTTTATGTGCCCGATGCCCATAACAGCCAGAAGAACAGCTATGCCAGTGAGATTTTCTATACTGATAGAGCAAATAACCACACTCTGACGACAGTAGAAATGCAGAACTCTAGCATGCAAAATATTCCATGCCCTAGAGAACACATTACCTAAATTCTAAAGTCGGATCAATGATAACTTGCAGCACTGGAAAACACGTACCTATCAGTTAGAAGCTCTTCTCTTGTGGACAAGGCTCCAAACAGCAGCACAGAAAACAAGTACATAGCAGTTGTTGTGAGAGTTGCAGATAATGTTCCAACTGGTATTGAACGTTGTGTATCTTTCAGTGAAGCAGATCGATTTGAGCCAGCCATAATTCCAGTGACTGCTGGGAAAAAGAGACCTACCAAAGCACTGAAAAGTATACAAAAATGTGTCAGCAAGTTGCATTTGCACAGACAAAGAAGTCTTGCAGGCCCATAAACTTTGTTCTTAATAATACTCCCTCCGTTCCGAAATAATTGTCTTTCTAGATATTTCAACAAGTGACTACATACGGAGCAAAATGAGTGAATCTGCACTCTAAAACATGTCTACATACATCCGTATGTTATAGTTCATTTGAGATGGCTAGAAAGACAATTATTTCGGAACGGAGGGAGTAGAATTTTTTTTGCATGAATTCAATAATAGAGTTTGATTCATCTCCAGCCTTCAATCTCGCAAGGCTAGACAACAGGTCCCTAAACTCATAGAGAAGTTTTACATAGGCCCCTATATAAGTCTGGAAAGTCCCTAAACTTGTCGTCCTTGGTCAAATACTCCCTCCGTTCCTAAATATAATGCTTTTTAGAGATTCCAATGCGGACTACATATGGAGCAAAATGAGTGAATCTACACTCTAAAATACATCTATATACATCCATATCTAGCCCCTATTGAAATCACTAAAAGGTCTTATATTTAGAAACGGAGGGAGTAGTACCAAAAGCTGTGAGTTAACGGAGGTTTCTGATGTGGAGGCAGGGGGTTGGTTTCGTTGTTCCATCGAAGATGGGCAGAGATACTGATGCCCTTTCTCTGGCTAGAGACAATCCCATCAAATAGATATGAAATTTGCTGCTTGGGTTTGTCTGAACTAGGTTCAATAATGGTACTACAGTCCATGTTAATGCACCCATCAGCCATCAAATAGATATGAAATTTGCTGCTTGGGTTTGTCTGAACTAGGTTCAATAATGGTATTACAGTCCATGTTAATGCACCCATCAGGTTATGTGTTTACGGATGAGACAAATTATGCATGTTTACCATGTGACCCCTGTTAACAGAAGTTGCGGTTGATATCAAGTAACTTGGTCAGTTAGACCAACTTGCAGCCAATCAAATATCCTGGAAGTTTAATAACTTAAATGAAACATTTATATGACTAAATCGCACTTTGCACCAGGTAGATTGCCACTTATTTCACTTTGCACCAGATTTCACCAAAAAAGAAATTGCACTGGGTCCGGCACAATAATATTTTTAACTGAAATCTCTAAGTATATATTTCGCCCCATAATATACATGCATGAATTTTCATCAAAAAAATTCTACAAAACCTGATGCAAATTGCAACATTATTATGCAGACCTAGTGCAAAGTGAAAACTCTTGCAAAACCTGGTACAAAGTGTAATTTCCTCTATAAACTTCAGGGCACATTGCAATTCTGACTAAAGAATGAACATGCATGTGAGGACCCTATTAACATATAATGGGAGTAGGTTGTCGCCGTGATTGTACAAGTTCATAGGATCAAGTGAAAATTGTGTAAAATGACTAGATTATGCTTGAGATTCAACATAGATATACATGGAATGATAGAGAATTTTCATGTTTCTAGAGATGTTAGAAGCTTACTTGAAATCCCAATATATAGAACCATTTGGATCAGGAACTCCTGCATTGTTTGTACGTTGATATTCTGAACCCCAGTTGTCTCTGAGTGAGGTTAGACTCAACCCAGTGATCCCCTCTAAGTAGGAAAGCCAGCATTACAATTGAATGCATAAATGCATAATGATGATTATCCAAAATATAGGCCACATGGTACTTACTTGGAGCATTGTGTCTTGGTGCAATGAAGACACCAAGATATATGCACAACAGTGAAAAGAGTACTGGTATTAAGAAGGCAGGTGCAACCTTGTTGATGATTTTGACACCACCGAATACAATAAAACAGAGCAGTATGGTCACAATAACACCATATACTTGAAGGTCATGCAAGCTGGGTGTCAATATAGTCGCCGTGCCAGCTGTTGCTGTACCGTTTAATAATGTATTGTTCACCACTGTTACACTCTCTGCATTATTAAAAAACTATTTTGTTAGTCAAATAGAAATCGAAATTGACATTACAAGTTAAGAAAAAAGTAAGTATTGTGTAGTGTAGCTCTACTTCCTTTTCTCGATTTCTCACAAAACATGAACCAAGTTAGCAATGCAAATAAAATAAAATGCGGGCATTCTCTACGCCCTAACAAAAGTTTGAAGTACAAGAGTCACTTGTAAATAATTCAACATTTCGACTCGGCAATCACAAATACAAAAGAACTTACTGACTAGTATCACTTGTAAATTACCTTGAAACAATCCTGCAGAGGGAATGGCATCCAAAAAGGTTTCTACAGCACCTAGAACATACCTGAAATGAGTGGTAGGTTAGCATGAATACATGTCAAACTAACAAAACAAATTAAAAATCGAATCATCTCAAATTCCAATGGGACAAAGAGCTAAGAGTTTATATTACTAATTCAGCTGTGTTCTATCATTATTGACAATCCAGACATTTTTCTTTCAAGCATAATGGTTTAAGCGTACATTACTTTACAAAAAAAAACCTTTGGAACCTCTGCAAACCAATCATTCATTGGTAGCAGTCAAGGCCAACAAACATCAAAATATAGCACAAAACCCTTCAATTTCACTACTTCACATTCTACTACTCCCTCCGTTCCGAATTACTTGTCGCACGTATGGATGTATCCAGATGTATTTTAGTTCTAGATACATCCATTTCAGCGACGAGTAATTTGGGACGGAGGGAGTATAAACCATTCCACTCATCTCATACTAACTTGAAGAACTAATATGATGCCAGCTTCCAAGCAGCGGATGCAGAAATAATAATATCCTCATAACTCGGTCCACAAGCAAACAAAGATAAATGAAATTTGAAAGGCAAACTAGTGCTTGGCTATTGCAGTGTATACTTACATGGACCCAGCAACCGCATTTCCAAGAAAGAAACACAATCCAATACTAACTCCAACTTCAGGACCAAGCGCACGGCCAATGAGATAATATGGTCCACCACCCTATGGATCATACAAAATGCACATCAGCTAACGTACACATTTAAGTTTATCAAGGTAGCAGCATCACACATCAAGAAAGTTCTAGAGGTATTCTGTATTCCCAACAATAAATCTAGATGAACGAATTTAACCATATCAAGCACCAGGTTCAACAAACGAAATGAAGACAATAGACCAGCAAAACTAAGGCATATCAGGTATCAACCCTATTACATGAACTCACCACCAGTAGCAAAATGTCCAGCATACCTTCATTGCCCCATTTGTTGCAATGGCACTTAATGATAAGCCGGTTAAAAATGTACAAGCACCACAGAATGAGACTAAAACAAGCGCCTGCCATATGCCTGCCATACCTACAATCCTACAGAAAGGGAAAAAAATATTAGCTAGTGTTGAATAGCCCAAAAGGATTTTTTTAGCTGAAAAAGGTGTACATGCATCACATTTTCTGAAATACCACTTCCAGTAAGGGTATAGAAGTGTCCAGTACGAAAGGCATTAATACTGCAAGATTAGTCAAATGCGCCCACACTGGATAACAATACCTTTACAGACTTTGCAGTTACTTTTACTTGGTTCTACCATGGGAAAATCTCATACAACTAGGAATTGAAATATTACAGGTGGCCCTCTGCCAGAGAATGATAACACGGTGACCAGCATGGCAGCATAGCAAATTTATTTTGCAAAAAAACAAATAAGATCAAAACGCTGAAACGCAGTAGCAAAAACAAGTGCACATAATGGCAATACTTACCAGGTAAAACGGATATAATAAATGATCCCCAAGATATTCTGCAAGCATGGTACAAAGACACCCATCATTGTACCAAACTTAGGTCCAGCTTCCTGCTAACCAAATGAAAGCAGTGGAATAAGTAATACAGTTTTTCTGAATAATAAACAGAAACAAACAGGTCGATGAAAATCAATGAAACAGTGAAGAAACTTTGAAGATCCGGCATGAAAACGCAAATGTACAAATCAGCAACTATTGTTGACTAAATATATTTAGAGATGTAGCAAACCGTCAAACACGATAGGTGACAGTATCAGCAAATAATTGAGCCCAAGCACTACCCTTTCCTGTTAACTAAATCCAAATATAATAACTCCTAGTTATTCACGTTTAACTAGGAAAAGTGTGATGAAGTATCAAACAGATGGAACTCATCCTAAATTTTGGAACTGGAGACAACCTTCGGCCGTCCAATGGTAATTGCTACATCCTCTCCCTCCCTAGGACTCGAAGGAGCTGGGACCTCTTCTCCTGTCATGCTGTTCAGATTCAACCAGATACTTATGTCATAAAGTAAAATCACTAGTTCAAGCTATTTCTTTGGAGAGCACATGCTTAATATATTAGTCAAAACTATGTGTGCTTAATAGAAGGAGATATATCTCAAGTTTTCAGACAAACTAAATAAAATAACACAAAGATGGACCGTACCTCTTGAGGCCCAAAATATTTACAAGTGAATCAAACCCAAAAAGCTCTAGCTTTGAATCCCTTTGAGATCCACTGGATGTAGCATGATCACCAGAACCTTCTTGCATGCTTGGATCAATAGTTAGATTAGAACCACCAGGCTTAAGGTTCCTATGATATACATAAAAGAAAGCTTGTTGAGTGCATAAATTCGCAACTTGACAGTTTGTGTCATCTAAATCATCTTGCTAATTATAATGACCATTGAAAAAAACAGATGGAAGAAATCTGCAGAAATTATGCCTGATAATGTGTCATGGAATATGCAATCAAAATAGAAAATCGAGAAGGGAAGCCAGTAGGTACAACAAAAGAATATATATGCATGATGCAAATAAGTAAAGTAGTGTCAAGTAATATCCCAAGCAAACTACAAAGATGAATAACAAGAACTGACATTGAAAGGGAAACATTAACCTCTCAAGTAGTGACAGGTGTGGCACTCATTGACTAACATTCTAACTACAGAACTCTAAACCATGGATAGATACCAATAGGAGCTCGACAATGATTATCGATATGTGAGTACACACAAAATATCATATGCCAAAAGGAAAATCCTACTGCACAGTGATTCAAATATATCAAACCCGAGTAGATTACAATATATCAAATGATCACCAAATTTCAAAAGTCGAGGTCATGGCCTCACATTGAAGGCAGCGTACAGACAAACAGAAGTAATGTGAATTTCACAACCCTGCTCATAATGCACTGAGCTCTAAATGAAGGAAGCAACTCCAAAAGGCTATTAAAAGCCTTAAATTGTAGTCTCAAACAGTCCATAGCCAGTATGTAGTTCCCATGTGTCTGTACTACTCACGAAGACTATCATCCGAATAAAATGTCTAGTTGAACACCTCGTTTGGCTAAATAACTCGCTGTCAAGACAATGCACAGATATTCGCAGCAACTACGGTAGCTGGTGATTCCCGCAGAAGTGGAACATGTACTAAATCCGAAACCCTTTTACTGATTGTGTATCAGACAAAAACAAAATGCTGAGGAAACCCACACATATGAGAACACATATGAGAGGAAGTATGCATCACCTAGGCGGCTGGGGTGTTACGGCGTCATGGCTTGTGACAGAGGTTGAGCCGGGGCTGGGCTCCATGGAGGTCATCTGGATGACGGCGCTGTCGTCCGAGCCCACCGGTCGGTAGCGTCGCCCGTTGGGCGGCGCTGGCACCGGCAGCCCTTCCTCCGCGGCCTCGATCTCCCCATTCTCCATCCCAGGAAGCTGCAGCCACGCACAAAAAAAGTTGGTGCTGTGAGATCTAGTATGTTTTTAGAGTAGACGCTGAAGCAGTCCCGAGCAGCGACGGAGCAGGGGGGCTGGCGGGCGTGGATCTGGATCCGAGGCTGAGCGTGGGGAGCAGGGGCGGTTCGGGTGGCAGCGGGGCGCGATTGCGGGAAGCTTACCAGGTTGGGCGAAGAGCAGGGGGCGGTGGAGGTGGGCGCTGCGGCGACGGGGCAGTCACCGGCGGCGAGGAGAGCGGGGAGTTAACGGGGAAGGTGGGCAACGGTCGGAGGGGAGTTGGAAAAAGCTACTACTACGAAACTGGGTTTGCTTCGTCCCTCATTTTTTGCGCCGGGCACCCTGGAAATTAGGTCCGTCTTTGAGTTGAGGACACGGACCCGGAGGGAGGGAGGGAGGGATTGCTTCTCCACGAAGCTCCGACGCTGCGTGTTGACTTTTTTGACTTAAGAAGAAGATGATCGTTTCAAATGCTTAAACTGCACGGATCGGAGCAAACACAAAGTCAGAGCAACCCCAACGCCCGCCCTCCGCCCAGTTTTACATTTGGGTCGGCAATGCGCCCAACGCGCCGACCCATTTCATGTCCGCATTCAACTTTTAAATAAAAAAGGCCCGCGGCCGATCATGCCAGTGTTCACGTCTCATGTCGGCACCATGCCAGCGCCGGCATATAATGCCGGCCTCAGAAAGCACCACAGTTCATGCTGGCGCACTCGCCAGCCGGCCGGCACACATGCCAGCACACAAAAAATGGTGGGACTTGAGTTCGACCACGTCATCGCGGCTCCCGTGGTCATGCCGACATACAAAAAAGATGGCCCCTCGACGCCATAGATCACCCGTCGTTGAACTTGAGCATGTCGGCCTGCATCTTCTCGAACCACGGCCTCTTCCTTGGCGACAAGGCGTTGAGATCCACCTTCATAATCTCCACCCCGGTAATCATGCTTGCAAGAGCCACTTCTTTCGCCTTTGTCTTGGCGTTGGCGGCCTCGATCTCTAGCATCTTGGCTTGCTTCTCCGCCTCGAGCTCGAACATCTTGGCTTGCTTCTCGGCGTCAAGATCAAGCCTCCTCCTTTGGATCTTCATGAAAGCATCCATTTGCTCCGCCTTGAAACGCCGGCGCTCCTCCTCTCTTGAGTCCTTCTTATTCATCATGTCGTCCACGCTTGCGATCAAGGCGTTGGTGGCCGCATCTCGCTTGTCCTCCTTCTTGGAGTTGGTCTTCCCCCGCGGCCGTGCCGGCTCGCCCTCCCCAACATCCTCCACGGCACCCTTCCCCCCACGTGCCTTGAGCGCGGCATATTGTGCCTTGAACTTCTCTTCGTCCTTAATCACCCGATAGCAATGGGAGAGGTTGAAGCACTTGCCATTGTGTTGAACCTTGAATGCCTCCAAAGCTTAAAATGCCTACAAAATGTTTCCATGCAAAATGAAGACATAAAAGGATGATCTTGATGGCACAAAAGAGGGCGGCTTGCTTGCTATCATACCATGTCTTGCACGCCGATACCGCTCACGGGGCGGGCCTTGACACTCTCAAGGGTGGCGCAAAACTTGTTGCACTCTTGTTGGATCACCCTCCACCGCTTGGAAATGGAGACCCACCCGCGCGTGCTCACAAATTGGTAAGGTGGAAACTTCTTGCGCTCATGAACCTCGCGGTGCACACGAGTCCAAAAGGTTGAATGCTTTTGCTCGGCGCCCGTCTTTGGGTCTTGTCCAATGTCTCGCCAACACTCGCAAAGAAGCTTGTCCTCAGCAGCTGTGTACGCCTTCGTGCGCTTGCTCTTGCGCTTCGGCGTAGGACCAGCGGTTTGGTTGGCGAGCTCGTCCTCGAACAAAGGCTCCACTTCGATGTCGCACTCGTCCTCTTCCTGTAGTCCATATCATCCGGGAACTTGTGGTCGAGGGGGGAAGCCGTCCAGATCGATGCCGACCTGATCACGCATGAAGGCCGCCTGATCGGGATCATAGCCAGCGGCCGACGTGAACGCCCCGCGGCCGTCCTGGCTTTGCGTCTCCTCGAGATCGTAGCCAGTGCCCGGCGCACCACCCTCGAAGATGAGGTGTTGCATGTAGTCCTCGTCGACGGCGGACGGCATTTTCTCGAACAGGTTACGGGCGTCCGGGAGACCGTCGGCCGGCGCCTGTCGCGCGCGTTTCCTCGTGCCGCTGGACAATGAGCCACCAACCACCGGGGTGGCGTTGAGGTTGATGGGCGCGGGCGTGGAAGGCGCGATCGGGTTGCAAGCCGATGCGTGGGGTTAGCACTCCCCGGAGAGGCGGGAGGCCTGCGGGTAGACGTGGAAGCCGGGGACCGGGTTGCAAGCCGATGCGCGGGGTGAGTCCGGCATTACCATCCGAGGAAACACCGACGAGCCGGTGTTGGCCGCGGTGACGGCGGCTTGGACGAGGCCGTGCTGGCTAGGGTTTACCCCAAGCATGTAGAGCGCCTTCCTCGTTGCCGCGGCGACGCAGGCGTTGGTGAAATGCTGCGCGGCGGCGATAGCGGCGGCCTATGCAGCGGCCTCATCCCTCGCGTCCGAGGCGTGCCTCCGGCCCTTCCTCTTGGCCGACTCCCTTGCCCACTGTTCGGGCGTCATCGCCTTCTTCGGCTTGGCCGCCGCGACGGTCTTGCACGGGGCACGAGGCTTGCCTTTCCCGGAGGGGGCGACGGCGCCGGACGAGGCGATGGAGGCGAGGCCGGCGCCGGCGTCGAGGTCGAGGTCGATGGCGTCCTCCATGGCTGGTTGGGGGGCCGGGGCGCGCGCGGGCGGGAGCGTTTTTGGGGAAAATGGGGGGAAATGGTGGTGGCTTCCACCGACAGGCGGGCCCGGGGAGAGGAGTAGGCGCGCGCGCGTCCATCTCATGTCCGCGCCGACGCAAATATGGCTCAAAATATGGCCTGGAATGGGTCGCCCGCGGACAAAAAACGGACGCGCATCCGTTTGGGTCGGCCCGCGCCGACACAAACGGACGCGAGCAGACGAATTGGGTCGCCCCATTGGAGTTGCTCTCAGGACCCAAATCATAGAGACACCCAGGGCTTGGTGTCTCAGACAAGAAGAATCTACTAGGCACAACAGGAAAGCGAGGAGAGCGAAATGCCTCTTGATAATGTGGATGATCTGGAGGCATAGGAATGACATTGTATTCAAGGGAGCTACGCCCTCCTTATCAAGAGTACGGCAAAGAATTACGGAGGAGGCCACATTGTGGGACAAGGCGGGGCTGTTCCAAAAGGGCGCTGGAAGAGAGATGGATGGGGTAGAGGTAGCCGGGTGGGAGGAAGTAACATAGGAGATAGTGAGCCGTGAGGGTGTGGGTGGTGTCGGAAAACCGGCATGTAAATATCTCATGTAATTAAGACTTTGGAGAGTCTTTCCCCCTCTCCTTTAATGAATGATACGCATGCTTGTGCGTATTCGAGAAAAAAAATTGCTGAAGAGAACGTTTCAGTTAAAGTATAGCTCAGATCGACCAATGACTCACAAGTGGAATTGGAGGTCTCTGATGGACCTCGCCGTCGGTTACCTTTCTCTTTAAACCAGTCACTGTTTATTACTGCTAGTTGTTTTACCGTCGTAATTCTGGTTCGGCTACTTATAGCTGAACCCCATTCGGGAAACCCTAAGGCCAAGTTTTATAACAAAGTATTATAAAAACCAAAGTATTGAAAACTAAAGTAATTTTGTCCGTAGGTGCACAATATCATGGTTTTACCATAACAGAGTGTTTTGAAGTATTTAGAATACTGTGGACCTGTTTGGCAAGAGTCGTTTGAAGTTGTTTCAAACTGTGCGTTGAGCTAGCTAGACACCTGCTAACTGATGAACGACCATGCACAGAGCACAGACGTGCGATCATGCACTAACTGAATGGCAAACTAAATGCGCCATGCACAATCTCGGTGTTACACTTCCAAAGTAACAAATAGGAGGAGGCATGTTGCCCGGAGCAGCTTGGTTTTCTTCCGCGTTGAGTTCACCAGGAGCTGTGCATGCTGGCACGACCTAAAGCTCCACAATACGACGGTGCCGGCAGTGGATCATGCGGCAAAGATGCTCGTTAACTGAAACAACCTGGCCTTCATCCGCGTTGCCGTCGAGGTAGTTGTCGCAATAGAAAGAGACTAGTTTGGCAACTTGCTCCGCCCCATCAACAATGGCAGTTCGCACCGCACTGTACTGACGTTCCTTGACCTGTCCATGTTCGCTCGAGCTCGTTCTTTTAGCGTGCCCAGTTTAAAAAAAAAGAGGTCTGAGGTTCTTTTTCTAAAATAGAGAAAATACCATAGTATTGAAAAAACTGTAGTATTAATACCATAGTTTTTAGTGGTTGTCAAACAGCTCAAAGTAATTAAAACCATGGTAATCCTAAAAACTATAGTATTTGTAAAATACTTAGAAAATGCAGAGCTATCAAACAGGGCTTAAGTTGTAATTCACTATTCCCATATCTAGAGTAGAGCTAGCTACCTCCCTTGTAAGACGGGGCATCTGTGAGTGATTTCCTTAATCGAAAGCCTTGATTTCTTCCCCAAATCGCTTGTTCTTGTTGATTTTAGTGTGGATCCATGGATTTCCATCGAATCAATTCTCACAAAGGTCTTAGATCCTCAATTGATCGTCGGCGGCGGCATACCGACAGCAAAATAAACAACAAAGGACAAGGTTTTTGGTTCTCGCACAATCCCTCCTGTCCCTCCCTATTCGCGGTGGCGATGGAGTACAAGATGGCAACGGAATCGGTGGCACGAAAATCATTCGGGCACAAATCAACGAGTCTGAGAAGGTTGCTTGGAGATACTCCTGTTGGGGAACGTGGTAATTTCAAATTTTCCTACGATCACGCAAGATCTATCTAGATGATGCATAGCAACGAGGGGGAGAGTGTGTCCACGTAACCTCGTAGACCGAAAGCAGAAGCGTTAAGTAACACGGTTGATGTAGTCGAACGTCTTCGCGATCCAACCGATCAAGTACCAAATGCACGGCACCTCCGCGATCTGCACACGTTCAGCTCGGTGACATCCCTCGAACTCTAGATCCAGCTGAGGCCGAGGGAGAGTTCCGTCAGCACGACGGCGTGGTGACGGTGATGATGAAGTTACCGGCACAGGGCTTCGCATAAGCACTACGACGATATGACCGAGGTGGAAATCTGTGGAGGGGGGCACCGCACACGGCTAAAAGATCAACTTGATCAACTTGTGTGTCCTTGGGGTGCTCCCCTCCCCCGTATATAAAGGAGGGAGGGAGGAGGCAGCCGGCCTAGGGGGAGTGCCAAGCATAGGGAGTCCTACTAGGACTCCCAAGTCCTAGTAGGATTCCCTTTCCTATTCGGAGTAGGAGAGAAGGAAAGAGAGGGAGAGGGAGAAGGAAAGGGGGGCTGCGCCCCCACCCCTTGTCCAATTCGGTTTGGGCAGTGGGAAGGCGCGCGCCACCTCTTGGCCCTTCTCCCCTCTCTCCACTAAAGCCCAATAAGGCCCATTACTTCTCCCGGTGAATTCCTGTAACTCCCCGGTACTCCGAAAAATACCCGAATCACTCGTAACCTTTTCGATGTCCGAATATAGCCTTTCAATATATTGATCTTTACGTCTCGACCATTTTGAGACTCCTCGTCACATCCGTGATCTCATCCGGGACTCCGAACAAACTTCGGTCATCAAATCACATAACTCATAATACAGATCGTCATCGAACATTAAGCGTGCGAACCCTACGGGTTTTAGAACTATGTAGACATGACCGAAACACATCTTCGGTCAATAACCAATAGTGGAACCTGGATGCTCATATTGGTTCCTACATTTTCTACGAAGATCTTTATCGGTCGAACCGCATAACAACATGCGTTGTTCCCTTTGTCATCAGTATGTTACTTGCCCGAGATTCGATCGTCGGTATCATCATACCTAGTTCAATCTTGTTACCAGCAAGTCTCTTTACTCGTTTCCGTAATACTTCATTCCGCAACTAACTCATTAGTTACAATGCTTGCAAGGCTTATAGTGATGAGTATTACCGAGAGGGCCCAGAGATACCTCTCTGAAACACGGAGTGACAAATCCTAATCTCGATCTATGCCAACCCAACAAACACCTTCGGAGACACCTGTAGAGCACTTTTATAATCACCCATTTACGTTGTGATGTTTGGTACCACACAAAGTGTTCCTCCGGTATTCGGGAGTTGCATAATCTCATAGTCTGAGGTACATGTATACGTCATGAAGAGAGCAGTAGTAATGAAACTGAAACGATCATAATGCTAAGCTAACGGATGGGTCATGTCCATCACATCATTCTCCTGATGTTGTGATCCCGTTCATCAAATGACAACACATGTCTATGGTTAGGAAAGATAACCATCTTTGATTAACGAGCTAGTCTAGTAGAGGCATACTAGGGACAATATGTTTTGTCTATGTATTCACACATGTACTAAGTTTCCGGTTAATACAATTCTAGCATGAATAATAAACATTTATCATGAAATAAGGAAATAAATAATAACTTTATTATTGCCTCTAGGGCATATTTCCTTCAACTCCCCCTACTGGTAAGATTCATGTGTCTCTGACGTTGATTCGTGTGTTATTGATGGTGTTGAGTTCGTGCGATCAGGTTGAGTTTTACTTTAGAATTCCTATTGCTTATGCTCGTTCTCAAGGGAGATGGGTCTAGATCGAAGTATTTTCGGAAGATATTGATAGCTTGTCTCTCGCACCGATCTGATCTGTGATGGCGGACACATGCACCAAGGTTCAGATCACGGTGGATAGATTAGAAGGAGAAGTGTCTAAACTACAGGCTAAGTTGTTTGAACTCAAGGACTTGCATATCGAAGTGAATCACATGAGATCTGAGATGGTTACCATGCCTAAGTTTGAACAAAAAAATGTCTGATATGAATGCTGAGATTCAAAAACACTAAAGTTAATTATGTTGAATACCACACCCAATGTTTAGAAGTCCGAGGCAGTTACTCCACAGAGAATCGTTCCTTTGTTTGTCGGTATACCCATACCTCTCTCTCTCTCTCTCTTCACCCCATATTACTATATCTGATATTGTCATGCATATTGTTCCTCAAATCACCAGGAATCTTACTGTTGCATTTGATTTACAAATTATTGTACCTATTACGGGCATTCCTCGAGTAACAAAAGTTTTACTTGCACCTCCATTATTGACCCACAGTATTGTCACAAACACGGTCAGAAACCAAGATCTTACTATTCACTCCCAATTTAGACTGACACCATCAAATATTGGAAGCCATATCCAAGCACGTACCTTGGGTTTTACCATTTGTGAATATTTTTCTCTTGTGAGTGCTCCCATGTATTCCCCCCCCCACACATATAATAGTGTCACTGGGCTATTATCAATATTGCTACAACTAGTCAAGTACATCCACCAGAATATCAAACCGAAGAGCAACATTATGAAGCTCGACGAAATCAATATGCTACATAGTTGGGTGGTGTCGGAGTTGTTTCCGGTGGATCTCGAGTAGGGGGTTCCGAGTTGGTGATCTTGGCTTAATGGTAACAGGACAAAGAGGGACACAATGTTTTACCCGGTCCTACTTGTGAGCTGCATTGGGATTTCCTCGAAGAGGAGAGGATGATGTAGTACAGTAGAGATAAGTATTTCCCTCAATTAAGAATCAAGGTTATCAATCCAGTAGGAGAACGACGTGAAACCTCGTTAACAACACCTACACACAAAAGAGCAAATACTTGCACCCAACGCGGTCAAGGGGGTTGTCAATCCCCTCGGCGGTTATTTGCAAGGATCAAATCTCGTAGTGACAGATAGACCAAATAAAACACAAAATAAAATAATGATAAATAAATTGCAGCAAGGTATTTTTGGATTTTATATATGATAAAAGTAGACCCAGGGGCCATACTTTTCAGTAGAGGCTTCTGTCTCGACCAAAAAGCATGCGGTGGGTAAACAAATTATTGTTGCTGTTGGGAAACGTAGCATGAAATTTCAAAAAAATTCCTACGCTCACGCAAGGTCTATCTAGGAGATGCATAGCAACGAGAGGGGAAGAGTGTGTCCAAGTACCCTCATAGACTGAAAGCGGAAGCGTTTGCTTAACACGGTTGATGTAGTTGAACGTCTTCTCGTTCCGACTGATCGAGTACCGAACGTACGGCACCTTCGAGTTCTGCACACGTTCAATGTGATGACATCCCTCGAGCTCTTGATCCAACAGAGGGTCGGAGGAGTAGATGAGTTTCGCCAGCACGACGATGTGATGACGGTGATGATGATGTGATCCGTGCAGGGCTTCGCCTAAGCACTGTGAGAATATAACCAGAGGCGTAAACTATGGAGGGGGGCGCCGCACACGGCTTAGAACAATTGGTGTGTCTCATAGGGGCGCCCCCCCGTATATAAAGGAGGGAGGGAGAGGAGGCCAGCCTAGGCGCGCCCCAAGTGGGAAGGAGTCCCACTTGGACTCCTAGTTGGATTCGCCCCCCCTGCCTTTTTCCGGAGGAGGAAAGGGGGAAGGAGTAGGAGAGGCAGAAGTAAAGGGGGGCACCCCCTTCCCCTAGTCCAATTCAGCCTCCTTCCTACGGGGGCGCCAGCCCCTTGTGGGCTGGTATGCCTCCCTCCTATGGCCCCTATGGCCCATATCTTTCACCGGGGGGTTCCAGTAACCCCTCTAGTACTCCGGTATGTACCCGATACACTCTGGAACCCTTCCGGTGTCCGAATACTACCTTCCAATATATCAATCTTTACCGCTCGACCATTTCGAGACTCCCCATCATGTCCGTGATCTCATCCGGGGCTCTGAACAACCTTCGGTCACCAAAACACATAACTCATATAATACATATCGTATCGAACGTTAAGCGTGTGGACCCTACGGGTTCGAGAACTATGTAGACATGACCGAGACACCTCTCCGGTCAATAACCAATAGCGAAACCTGGATGCTCATATTGGTTCCCACATATTCTACAAAGATCTTTATCGGTCGAACCGCTATGTCAACATATGTTATTCCCTTTGTCATCGGTACGTTACTTGCCCGAGATTCGGTCGTCGGTATCTTCATGCCTAGTTCAATCTCGTTACCGGCAAGTATCTTTACTCGTTCCGTAATGCATCATCCCGCAACTAACTCATTAGTCACATTGCTTGCAAGGCTTCATATGATGTGCATTATTGAGAGGGCCCAGAGATACCTCTCTGATACTCGGAGTGACAAATCCTAATCTCGATCTATGCCAACCCAACAAACACCTTTGGAGATACCTGTAGAGCATCTTTATAATCACCCAGTTACGTTGTGACGTTTGATAGCACACAAGGCATTCCTCTGGTGTCCGGGAGTTGCATAATCTCATAGTCGGAGGAATATGTATTTGACATGAAGAAAGCGGTAGCAATAAAACTGAATAATCATTATGCTAAGATAACGGATAGGTCTTGTCCATCACGTCATTCCACTAATGATGTGATCCCGTTCATCAGATGACAACACATGTCCATGGCTAGGAAACTTAACCATCTTTGATCAACGAGCTAGTCTAGTAGAGGCATAATAGGGACAAGGTGTTTTGTCTATGTATTCACACATGTATCAAGTTTCCAGTTAATACAATTCTAGCATGAATAATAAACATTTATCATGAATAAGGAAATATAAAATAACAACTTTATTATTGCCTCTAGGGCATATTTCCTTCAGTCTCCCACTTGCACTAGAGTCAATAATCTAGATTACATTGTAATGAATCTAACACCCATGGAGTCTTGGTGTTGATCATGTTTTGCTCGTGGAAGATGCTTAGTCAATGGGTCTGCCACATTCAGATCCATAGGTATTTTGCAAATCTCTATGTCTCCCTCCTTGACCAAATCTCAGATGGAGTTGAAGCGTCTCTTGATGTGTTTGGTCTTTTTTGTGAAATCTAGATTCCTTCGCCAAGGCAATTGCTCTAGTATTGTCACAAAAGATTTTCATTGGACCCGATGCACTAGGTATTACACCTAGATCGGATATGAACTCCTTCATCCAGACTCCTTCATTTGCTGCTTCTGAAGCAGCTATGTACTCTGTTTCACATGTAGATCCCGCCACGACGCTCTGCTTGGAACTGCACCAACTGACAGCTCCACCATTCAATAAAAATATGTATCCGGTTTGTGACTTAGATTCATCCGGATCAGTGTCAAAGCTAGCGTCGACGTAACCACTTACGACAAGCTCTTTGTCACCTCCATAAACGAGAAACATATCCCTAGTACTTTTTAGGTACTTCAGGATGTTCTTGACCGCTGTCCAGTGATCCATTCCTGGATTACTTTGGTAACTCCCTGCTAAACTTATAGTAAGGCACACATCAGGTCTGGTACACAGCATAGCATACATGATAGAACATATGGATGAGGCATAGGGAATGACTTTCATTTTCTCTCTATCTTCTGCAGTGGTCGGGCATTGAGTCTGAGTCAACTTCACACCTTGTAACACAGGCAAGAACCCTGTCTTTGACTGATCTATTTTGAACTTCTTCAAAACTTTATCAAGGTATGTGCTTTGTGAAAGTCCTATCAAGCGTCTTGATCTATATCTATAGATCTTGATGCCCAATATATAAGCAACTTCATCGAGGTCTTTCATTGAAAAACTTTTATTCAAGTATCCTTTTATGCTATCAAAAATTGTACATCATTTCCAATCAACAATATGTCATCCACATATAATATTAGAAATGCTATAGAGCTCCCACTCACTTTCTTGTAAATACAGGCTTCTCCAAAGGTATGTATAAAACCATATGCTTTGATCACCTCATCAAAGCGTATATTCCAACTCCGAGATGCTTGCACCAGTCCATAAATGGATCGCTGGAGCTTGCACACTTTGTTAGCACCTTTAGGATCGACAAATTCTTCTGGTTGCATCATATACAACTCTTCTTTAAGAAATCCATTAAGGAATGCAGTTTTGACATCCATTGCCAGATTTCATAATCATAAAATGCGGCAATTGCTAACATGATTCGAACAGACTTAAGCATCGCTACGGGTGAGAAAGTCTCATCGTAGTCAACTCCTTGTACTTGTCGAAAACCTTTTGCGACAAGTCGAGCTTTATAGACGGTAGCATTACCATCAGCGTCAGTCTTTTTCTTGAAGATCCATTTATTCTCTATGGGTCGCTGATCATCGGGCAAATCCACCAAAGTCCACACTTTGTTCTCATACATGGATCCTATCTCAGATTTCATGGCCTCAAGCCATTTATCGGAATTTGGGCTCATCACAGCTTCTGCATAGTTCGTAGGTTCGTCATGGTCAATTAACATGACTTCCAGAACAGGATTGTCGTACCATTCTTGTGCGGATCATGCTCTGTTTGACCTACGAGGTTCTGTAGCAACTGGATCTTTCATGATCTTTATCATTAGCTTCCTCTCCAGTTGGTGTAGGCATCACGAGAACAGATTTCTCAGATGAGCTACTTTCCAAATTGAGAGTAGGTACAATTACCTCATCAAGTTCTACTTTCCTCCCACTCACTTCTTTTGAGAGAAACTTCTTCTCTAGAGAGGTTCCATTCTTAGCAACAAAGATTTTGCCTTCGGATCTGTGGTAGAAGGTGTACCCAATTGTTTCCTTAGGTATCCTGTGAAGACGCACTTCTCCTATTTGGGTTTGAGCTTATCAGGCTGAAGCCTTTTGACATAAGCATCACATCCCCAAACTTTAAGAAACGATAGCTTAGGTTTGATGCCAAACCACAGTTCATACGGTGTCGTCTCAACGGATTTTGACGGTGCCCTGTTTAATGTGAATGTAGCTGTCTCTAATGCATAACCCCAAAACGATAGTGGTAAATCGGTAAGAGACATCATAGATCGCACCGTATCTAATAAAGTGCGGTTACGACGTTCGGACACACCATTACGCTGTGATGTTCCAGGTGGCGTGAGCTGTGAAACTATTCCACATTGTTTTAAATGAAGGCCAAACTCATAACTCAAATATTCACCTCCACGATCAGGTCATAGAAACTTTATTTTCTTGTTACGATGATTCTCCACTTCACTCTGAAATTCTTTGAACTTTTCAAATGTTTTAAACTTGTGTTTCATTAAGTAAATATACCCATATCTACTTAAATCATCTATGAAGGTCAGAAAATAACGATGCCCGCCACGGGCCTCAACACTCATCGGTCCGCATACATCGGTATGTATTATTTCCAATAAGTCATTAGCTCGTTCCATTGTTGCGGAGAACGGAGTTTTAGTCATCTTGCCCATAAGGCATGGTTCGCAAGTATCAAATGAATCATAATCAAGTGATTCCAAAAGTCCATCTTTATGGAGTTTCTTCATGCGCTTTACACCGATATGACCCAAACGGCAGTGCCACAAATAAGTTGCTCTATCATTATCAACTTTGCATCTTGTGGCATCAATATTATGAATATGTGTATCACCATGATACATCTCCAACGTATCTACTTTTCCAATTACTTTTGCCCTTGTTTTGGACTCTAACTTGCATGATTTGAATGAAACTAACCCGGACTGACGCTGTTTTCAGCAGAACTGCCATGATGTTGTTTTATGTGTAGAAAAGAAAAGTTCTCGGAATGTCCTGGGAATCCATGGAGACACTTTTTGGAATTCATAAGAATTTTTGGCGAAAGAATCAAGGCCAGAGGGCCCAGAGGCTGTCCACGAGACAGGGGGCGCCCCCCCTAGGGCGTGCCCTCCTATCTCATGGGCCCCTTGGACCTCCACCGACCTCAACTCCAACTCCATATATTCACGTTCGGGGAGAAAAAAATCAGAGAGAAAGTTTCATCGCGTTTTACGACACGGAGCCTCCGCCAAGCCCTAATCTCTCGGGAGGCTGATCCGAGTCCGCTCGGGGCTCGGGGAGGGATTCGTTGCCGTCGTCATCATCAACCATTCTCCATCACCAATTTCATGATGCTCACCGCCGTGCGTGAGTAATTCCATCGTAGGCTTGCTGGACGGTGATGGGTTGGATGAGATTTACCATGTAATCAAGTTAGTTTTGTTTGGGTTTGATCCCTAGTATCCACTATGTTCTGAGATTGATGTTGCTATGACTTTGCTATGCTTAATGCTTGTCACTAGGGCCCGAGTGCCGTGATTTCAGATCTGAACCTATTGTGTTTTCATAAATATATGTGCGTTCTTGATCCTATCTTGCAAGTCTATAGTCACCTATTATGTGTTATGATCCGACAACCCCGAAGTGACAATAATCGGGATACTTCTCGATGATGACCGTAGTTTGAGGAGTTCATGTGTTCACTATGTGCTAATGCTTTGTTCCGGTTCTCTATTAAAAGGAGGCCTTAATATCCCTTAGTTTCCGCTAGGACCCCGCTTCCACGGGAGGGTAGGACAAAAGATGTCATGCAAGTTCTTTTCCATAAGCATGTATGACTATTTACAGAATACATGCCTACATTATATTGATGAACTGGAGCTAGTTCTGTGTCACCCTATATTATAGCTATTACATGAGGAATCACATCCGGCATAATTATCCATCACCGATCCATTGCCTACGAGCTTTTCACATATTGTTCTTCGCTTATTTACTTTTCCGTTGCTACTGTTACAACTACTACAAAAACCCAAAAACATTTATCTTTACTTTTGCTACCGTTACCTTTATTATCATACCACTTTTGCTACTAAACACTTTGCTACAGATACTAAGTTATCCAGGTGTGGTTGAATTGACAACTCAACTGCTAATACTCAAGAATATTCTTTGGCTCCCCTTGTGTCGAATCAATAAATTTGGGTTGAATACTTTACCATCGAAAGCTGTTGCGATCCCCTACACTTGTGGGTTATCACACCACGATCGAGATTCAACAAAAATAGACCACTCTTCAAGGGTGCATGACCATAAAAGATATTATTCATATAAATAGAATAACCATTATTCTCCGATGAATAACTGTCTTGCACTAAACAAGATCCAAATATAATGTCCATGCTCAATGATGGCACCAAATAACAAATATTCAGGTCTAAAACTAATCCCGAAGGTAGATTTAGAGGTAGTGTGCCGACGACGATCACATCGACCTTGGAACCATTCCCGACGCGCATCATCACCTCGTCCTTAGCCAATCTTTGTTTGATCTGTAGTCCCTGTTTCGAGTTACAAATATGAGCAACCGAACCGGTATCAAATACCCAGGCACTACTACGAGAATTAGTAAGGTACACATCAATAACATGTATATCAAATATACCTTGGTTCACTTTGCCATCCTTCTTATTGATACGTCTCCAATGTATCTATATTTTTTGATTGTTCCATGCTATTATATTACCCGTTTTGGATGTTTATGGGCTTTACTTTACACTTTTATATCATTTTTGGGACTAACCTATTAACCGGAGGCTGTCGGATTTTGGGTTCGGCGGACCCTTGAGGTTCAACTTTGGGGTCTTGCATGAGATTTTGCCCTCTACCTACTTGCTCCTCGCCGAATCGCTAGGATCTAAACTACGAAAGAAACAACACAAGAGACACAGGGTTTATACTGGTTTAGGCCACAGTTGTGGTGTAATACCCTACTCCAGTGTGTGGTGTGGTGGATTGCCTCTTGGGCTGATGATGAACAATACAAGGAAGAACAGCCTTGCGAGGGTCTGTTCTTGGCTAGTGCGATGAACTGCTAGGAGGAGTTCAGTCGCTCTCTCTCTCTCTCTCTCTCTCTCTCTCTCGATTCTAGGTGTATGCCAGATACCTCCTCTCTCTACCCTGGGGGTGGCTAGTCCTATTTATAGGCAAAGGCCCTGGGCCTCTCCCCAAATATTGAGCGGGAAGGGCGCCAACAATTGGCCATTTTGAAGGGGAACAATGGGTACACTTATCCTGACTAAAGTTGGTCCTCGCTTTGTCAAAGGCTCTGGTGGTGGCCTTTGCTTGGGCTCCACGATGACTTCCTCTCGCCGTTGGGCTGGTCTTGGTCTTGTTGCACGAAATGGATGCCTTTGCTTGATGCTCTCACCGTGCTTGCTCCTTTGCACCAAAGAGGAAAGGAGGACACTTCATGGGCTAGCGCCTCGACCGCGCCCTTGGTCGTCATGGCTTGCGTCATGGGCACCTCGCGAGGTACCCGCCTTGAACTCTCACTCCTCGTGAGCCAGCCTGATGAGGCCGTGCTCGAGAAGCTCCTTGTCGCCCCGCCTCATGAGGCTTGGCCCCTCGCGAGGGTCTTGAGCTTGTGTTGATGAAGATGGGCCGCGCTGGGCCCCCTTTGAGCCACGCTGTAACGCCCCGGATTCGATGCGCCAGGTGTCTTCCAGTTATTCGCCGTCGTTGTCATGTCATTTGCTTGCATGTTGCATTATGCCATGTCATCATCTGCATTTCATATCGTGTCATCATGTGCATTTCATTTTGCATACGTGTTCATCTCATGCATCTGAGCATTTTCCCCGTTGTCCGTTTTGCAATCCGGCACTCCTATGCCCTCCGGCGTTCCCCTTTTTGCCTCTTCTCTTGTGCGGGTATTAAACTTTCTCGGAATGACCCGAGGCTTGTCAAGTGCCCTTGGTATAACACCGGTAGACCGCCTGTCAAGTTTCGTGCCATTTGGAGGTCGTTTGGTACTCCAACGGTTAACCGGGTAACCGCAAAGGCCTCTTTTGTGTGCAGCCCAACACCCCTTCCAAGCTGGCCCAAAACCCATCTAATTCCCTTCCATGCTCTCGGTCGTTCGATCACGATCGCGTGGCCGAAAACCGCTCCTCATTTGGACTCTCCTAGCTCCCTCTACCTATAAATAGGCACTCCCCTTCCAAATTCGCGGATCAATTCCCCCCGAAACCCTAGCCTCGCTCCTCTCTCGCCGCCGGACATGTCCGACCGGACGGACACGCCCAGCCGCCGCCGCGCTTAATCGTCTCCGCCACGTGGCGCCCATTGCCGCGCGCCGCCGCTGCCCATGAGCCGCAGCAGCCAGGCTCGCAAGGCCCATCCGCCGCCGCCGCGACCATGGCCTTGCCCGCTGCGCCGCCCGCGCCCGCCGCCCGGCGGCTCCCTATCCGGCCGCCGCGCAGCTGCGCCTCCCGCCTCCCGCGCTGCCGCCGCGCCGCCGCGCGCCTCCTCGGCGCCCGGCCCCGCCTCCCGCTCCGCTGCCGCCAGCGCGCTTCGCCGCCCAGCGCCCGTTCCCCTCCGCCATCCGCCGCTGCCCGGCCGGCGTCGCGGCGCCTCGAGCGCCCGACAGTCGTCGCGCCGCCGTGGCCGAGTGGCGCCGCCCCATCGTCTCCTCCGCCTCCCCTCGCCGGGATCCGGCCAGATCCAGCGAGATCCGGCCCGGATCCGCCATCTCCGGCCCGCCCTCGTCTTCTCCGGCCATCCTCCGGCGAGTCTCCGACGTGCCTCGATATCCGTGCAAATCCAGAGGTTGACCCCGAATCCACTAAGTCCCCAGTTCTTCACATAATCATGCCATGTTCATTGCATTGTATCTCTGCATCCGTAGCTCCGTTTCGTGCATGTAATATGTCAAATTGTTCGCCTCGACGAGTACTTCATTTCATTCCATTGCATCATTTTCATTTGAGCTCATCTTGATGCCCGAAATGCTGTTGGAAGAGTGCATGTTGATGTTAATCTGCTAAAACTGTTATAACATGCTCATTTGTCATTTTTGCCATGATTGATATGTGCATCCTATGAGTATGAGCTCTACATGTGTTTTGATCTATGCTATGCCATCTTTCCAGGGGTGCCAACCATGTATTTTTGTGAGTTGTGTGCTGAGTGTATCAAGCTTGCTAAGTAGGGTAGTTTCTTTATTCTTTTCCCGATGATTCTGTTATATTTTGTTGCTATGTTAACATGCCTCTACTAATCATTCTATGCATAATCTGGAGATGTTATATAAATATGTTTTGATCTACATGTCTTGCTCTATCCATACATGCCCCTGGTCGCATTTATAGGTTGCTGTAGCTTGTTGTAATCTTGCTCTAAAGTTGCTTCATAATGTTGCTGTCAGCCTGTTTACATTAAGTTCACTTGTTCCCATGTGTTTTGCTAGTGTTCCATGCACCCTATGACCTTGCACTTGCCATGCTTAGCTTCATAAACATGTCTTCTTACTGTTGGTTGCCTTGCCATGCCATGTATTGCTCTGTGGTGAGTGATTCAAGCTCACGAACATGCCTACTTATTGTTGCTCCTGCCATGTATGAATCTGTAATATAACTTGCCATGTTTACATGGGTGCCATCATATTTTCCGATCCTTTTTCGCTCATGGTCAGTAAGGGACTGTTGTTCTATGCATTTAGTAGTATCATGCCATGCCTTTGTTTACCATGATAAGTTCCTGTAACATGTTGTTTGATAGCTCTAAACATTGCAACCTGATGTTATTTCTGCTAAAGTCTGGCTGTTATTTACGCTAAAGTCTGGCATTATCATGGTCGAAGGTAACTTTGATGTTATTCCATGTCTTTTTAGCATGTTCTAGTGATTACGGAGATAGCTCGGTGTTCATGTTTTGTTATGCTTTACCTGTACTTCATGCCCATGCCTTTTGTTATTATGTTGGGGTCTTTGTAGCATGTTGTTTTGATGCTTGCAATATGCCTAATTCTTTGTTTTGGATGATTGTTGTTATGACTTGTATAGAGTGTATGTGTTGCACCGTTGTTCGCTTTTGAGTGTGCTCTATATGAAACTTGCTTGTTTTTGCATGTAGCTTCATATTATCATGTTGCATCCTTGTTTTGGTGTGTTTGCTTGATGTTTGTATGCATTTTGCACCAATGCCATGTTTAACTTGTTTTGCTCATATCTATGTAAATGCGATGGGGAGCGACACCTATGGGGGGGACGGCCCTTCGTGTGTTGATGACGAGGCGGAGGAGGCGCGGAGAGCGATCGAGCGCGATGTGCATGGGCGATTTTACCCGGCCGGGACGCGATGGTCGCGTAAACCCTCTTGCTGCTTTGTGTTGTATTTGATCTTGCTCAAGAGTGCGGCGAACGGTGGTGTGGTGTATGGAATCATCGAATCCAGCGCTAGAGTTGCCAAAGGTTGAACCCCCCTCGTTGTGCATGGGCCTCCTTTTATAGGGCAAGGGTCACCGGCAGTGTCAGCGAGGGTAGAGGGGTAGAAATGTAAAAGAGGTGGTAGTTGGAATAGTGCGGGAACACGGTGCCACTCTGATTTGAACGATGGATTCTACCTACTTTTGTGAGAGGGGACAAGAGCATTAAATGCCCGTCGCCGTCGCCCCAAAAGCTCCGCCCTTGCGTCTCCGTTTGCCACGGCGATGGATCCACCGCCGTGGAGTGCCACCGCACCCCTCGGTTTGACTGACCATCCGCCACGCGTCTCTGGAGAGGGTGAAGGCGACGCGTGCAGGCAGATGAGCTGGAGGCGGCACGCATCGCGCTCGCCCGGCAAGTACCTTGCCGGGTCTTGATCTTGCGGCCCGGAGCTTGTCGGGCTTGTAGTCTTGTCGCTCCCCGGGCCCTCGCCGGGACGCGTATAGCGCCGAGGCGTGTCTTTTGTGACGCGATCTTCTAGCCTCCCGGCGAGCTCCTCTCGCCGAGGACTTGTATGAGTGGCGTAGTCTTGAGCACGAGCGGCCTTCCGGCAAGCTCCTCTTGCGGGTCTTGATCTTCTGTCTTGTACACTTTGTTCTTGAATGGCTTGGTATGGAGGGGAATGGTCTCCGCAACCATTTGGTGGATCCACTACGGGAAGCTGCATGATTGCCCGTGCACAAGTTAAGTCTTGAGGTACCCCTACCTTAGTACACCGACAGAGAGCCCGGGCTGGGCTATATACTACGGTGCCGAATTTGTTGGGCGGGCCCAAAAGCGGTCTGCAGGCACGCGAAGCCCATGGCGCGTCGACTCTGCTTCTGCATCCGCCGCTTCCCCCGAAACGGCACGCGTCGATTGCGGCGTCGTGGGAGGCGTGGGCGGTGCATGCAACCTTTAAGGCATCCACCCCGTGATCGTGGCGCAGAGCGGGGTCGCTTCACCCGTCGCTCCGGCTCCACTTTTTCGCCACGCGGCCCTCATGCACGGGGTCGTGGGCGGCGGTGGGAGACCGAGCCGCCACGGAGGAGAAGGTGAGTCGGTCCCGCTCCTCGGCCTCCTCGCTTCTGATTGGTTGGCCAGGCGGTTGAGCCCCACCTCGCCCCTTTAAAAGGCGGAAGGGGCACAATGGCCACACTCATCCACTTCTCCCTTCATCTTCATCTTCATTCTTCTTGCCGCCATGGAAGGAGGGAATCCCGGCTCTTTGGCGGTGGGGCCTTGAGTCTCTTCAGCAGCGCACCACTCCCCATCCTGCGCCCGTGGCGGCGGGCCGCCCGAGAGGGAGAGGAAGGGGCGGCCAGACGAGGCCGAGGCGCGCCGAGGCGGTCGGGGAGAGGCGGTCGTGGCGATGTGCCCCTCCGTCTCCCGGCGTCTCGACCACGACGGTCCACACCGGAGATGACCCCCAGGAGTTCTTCATCAAGCTTCACGGGCGCCTCGTCGCCGCCTCCGGCTGCCGGTCCCATTTGCGGACGCGATGGGACCGGATCCACCGACGTGATGGAGCTACGCATGAGGGCTGCTGGGATCGGCGGCACTCGAGTGAGTGTCGTGTCCCCAGCCCCGGCGTGATGTTCTTCGACCGAGGGTGGAAGACATTCGCCGGATCCATAGCTCGACGGCGGGGTTCACCCTCCATTTCAAGTTAATGGATGGTGACCTCCTCGCCGTCAAGGTCTTCGGGACTATGGAACCGGGTGCGCTGCTGTGTGGACAGCTCCTCGGATAGCGAAGGCCCCTCCTCGGCGAGTGGCGAGGAGGAGAGCGGCAGCGGCGGCGAGGGGATGGCGGGCCCGACTAGGCGTCGGACACCGCTGCCTCGCAAGGCCACCGGCAACCCCATCTTCGGGTTGCGGCCTCCTGAACTCCCCGGGGCCGTCTTCTTGGCGGCTGGCGTAGGGAGGCTGCGGAAGAGGAAGAGGGGGTAGCGGCAAGGCCGTTAAATCGGAGTACGAGGGCGAGGTGCCCTCGTGCCGATGTCCCACCACCCCGTCTTCAAGCTCTGCCTCCGACGCCTCCGTCTCCGCCAAGCTCCTGGCCGGCCCCCGGGGTGTTCTCTTGGTGTCTTCTGGCGCCATGCTCTCCGGCATCGTTCCCCATGCCCGTCACCTTCATGCAGCTCTGGGCACGGCGGCGTCACCGCCACGCCTCCTAGGCGCCTTCGCCCTTCTCCGACAAGCTCCTCTCATGGGGCCTCCTTCCCGGCAGCCCATCTTGCCGGGGCTCCTTGACCTACCTTCCGAACTCTGAGCAGAGAAACAGAGAGGGATCACGGGCACCTTATCTTTTTAATTTGTAAGCCCCCGGGCCTTAGCTGCATTTAAGAACTTGTAATCCTCTCTATCATGTTTTTCATCCTCTATGGACTTGTACTAAATTGGATGTTTTTAATGAAAAGAGGGGAAAGCTTGCCGGACCGGGTCTTTTACATGACCGCGTGCCTTGTGTGTTCTTACGCTATCGGGGAGCTTGCCGGGGCGAACATGCTTGCCGATCGCGGGACAGCCCATTGGCGGTGTCGCTTCCGAGCAAGCAACCTTGCGGGCGATTATGACGCTTAACTTGTCGAAAGCGAGCTCGAAAGCAAGATAAGGTGCAGCGGCACACTTGTGTTTGTTGAGCGGACTCGGAAACAAACCAAATGCATAATCGGGCCACGACTCGGCTCCTCCACGCACGGGTTTTACAAGACACGCTTTCGTTCCAAGACGCAGCCCGCATTTCCGGTCCATAGGAGGATGCATGACGAGGATGAAAAACTTATCGATATCGCAGCCCAAACAACTCTAGCTTGCGGAGGCGAATCTTGGCGCTCGCAGCCCAGCGAGGCTGGCTTGCCGGGAAGAACCTTGGTACTCGCGGCCCCAGCGACTCCGGCTTGCCGGCCTCAGTCTTTGGTGTCATTTTCGGTTCCTCCTTGTTGCTGCAATTTCAGCCATGAAAACAAATTGAGGTAGATATGCAACGACTTCATGTATATGTATGTGAATCTTGACTTTGCAATCTGATGCGCATTTTGCCCTTCAGATGTTTGTACTCTACGCTTCGGGAGCTTGCGGGCGAACACGCTTGCGGCGAGCGGGATAGCCCGCCGGCAGTGTTGCTTCCGGCAAACCGCCTTCTTGGGGCGATTATGACGCTTAACTTGCTGGCGGGCTCGAAAGCAAGATAAGGTGCAGCAACACACTTGTGTTTGTTGAGCGGACTCGGAAACAAAACAAATACGCAATCGGGCCACGATTTGGCTCCTCTCGCGCCCAAGTCTCTCATCTGAAGGACATCTCACGGCGAGGCTCGCTCGCTATACCCTCGCCTGCATCCTTTGTGCGCTTTCACCCACGCTTCTAGGTAACTTGCGGTGCTTAACACGCTTCTTTGAGTGCGGAACATCGCAGCCCGGCTGGCTGGTGTCGCCTCCGGCAAGCAACCTTGCCGCGTCTGGTCGCGGCGCTTAACTTGCCGAAAGGACTTCGAAAGCGAAGCGAGGGCGCGAAGCTGGTCGTAACTCACTCTTAACTCGTTGAGCGTGTTGAAGCAAAGTAAGGGTGCGACCGTTCACAGGCGAGCTCCTCCGCGCCTGAGGTTTGGCGTACAAAGGGCGAATCGCGAGGATATAACATATAAAAGCATGGAATTAAGGAGTGCTCGCACGAAGGCTCGGCGACTTAGCTTTTCTTTTTCTTGTTCGCCGCACTTGCTGGTGGAGCTCAATGGCGCGTCCTTGGCGGCAGCGCAGCACCCCGGGAGGTGCGTTCGCGGAACGAGCACGAGCTGTCCTCTCCGGGCTTATAGCGTCGAGGAGCTGCGTTTGTCGGAGTGGCGCGAGCCGTCCTCGCCGGACTTAGAACTTCGATAGCGCGTCCTCGGCAGCAGCGTAAGCGCTCGAGGAGATCGCTTGCGGAATGGAGGGGAGGGGCGCGGGCGGCGAGAGCAGGACATGCTCGGACTCCTAGTAGCGATAGGAGGAGCAAGGTCTGCTCGGCACTTCGCTTTGCTCATGCGGGACAGCAGTCCGGAGCATCCCGCGAGCCTCCGGCCTATTCTTGCCCAAGGCGGATACCACCTCCCGTGGTGCGGCGGCTGGCTGGGTCGCCGTGTCTTTGGGATGGGCGTGAATCTGCGGAGACCGAGGCACGGCCATCCGTCTGTCCCCTCGATGCAGTGGCGCGCGAGTGCCCTCGCCGGTGTCCACCCTTCCATGGCGTCTCCTCCGCCCACCGCCCGGCTCCGGTGGCGGTGGGTGCATGACGGTTCTGCAACCCTTGAGGCCCTCGTCTTGAGGCCATGGCGCGATTGTCGATGAAAGCTGGCGGCGAAGTGGAGAGGTTGATGAAAAGCGCGGCGCGAACGCCGGATCAGTCCGCGTAACCTCGGCGCCCTACGGGCGCGCCAAAGATGTCGGCGCGATGGGGAGACGACACCTATGGGGCGGGGCGGCCCCTTCGTGTGTTGATGCGAGGGAGGAGGAGGGCGGTCGCAGCGAGGCGTGCGGGCGATTTTACCGGCCCGGGACGCGATGGTCGCGTAAAACCTCTTGCTGCTTTGTGTTGTATTTGATCTTGCTCAAGAGTGCGGCGAGCGGTGGTGTGGTGTATGGAATCGATCGAATCCCAGCGCTAGAGTTGCCAAAGGTTGAACCCCCTCGTTGTGCATGGGCCTCCTTTTATAGGGCAAGGGTCACCGACAGTGTCAGCGAGGGTAGAGGGTAGAAATGTAAAAGAGGTGGTAGTTGGAGCAGTCGCGGGAGCGGTGCAGCTACGATTGCTTGAGCGATGGATTCTACCTACTTTTGTGAGAGGGGACAAGAGCATTAAATGCCGTCGCCGTCGCCCCAAAAGCTCCGCCCTTGCGTCTCCGTTTGCCACGGCGATGGATCCACCGCCGTGGAGTGCCACCGCACCCCTCGGTACACTGACCATCCGCCACGTCTCTGGAGAGGGTGAAGGCGACGCGATGGGAGATGAGCTGGAGCGCGGCACGCATCGCAGCTTCGCCCGGCAAGTACCTTGGGTCTTGATCTTGCGGGCAGGGAGCTTGTCGGGCTTATAGTCTTGTCGCTCCCCGGGCCCTCGCCGGGACGCGTATAGCGCCGAGGCGTGTCTTTTGTGACGCGATCTTCTAGCCTCCCCGGCGAGCTCCTCTCGCCAGGGACTTGTATGAGTGACGTAGTCTTGAGCCTGGAACGGCCTTCCCGGCAAGCTCCTCTTGCCGGGGTCTTGATCTTCTGTCTTGTACACTTTGTTCTTGAATGGCTTGGTATGGAGCAGGAATGGTCTCCGGCAACCATTTGGTGGATCCAGCTACGGGAAGCTGCGACTGCCCGTGCACAAGTTGGGGTACTGAGGTACCCCTACCTTAGTACACCGACATTCTAGGCCGTAGCTCCAAATCTAATGAACTTTATATGTAACTTGACTAGAATTTCGTGTAGATCATCTTGGTGCATCTTAACTTGCTGTTTAACAACTTGAACATAAGGTTTATTCAGATCTGGACCCATTTTGAAATTTGCTTATGAGGACTTACCGGAATTGTTATATGTTGTTTCCGGCCTCATTTAAACTTGCCTTGATGTGTTGTCCTTGTTTGCATCATCTCTTGCCATGAGTAGCCTCATCTAGCTTTGTCATGCATCATGCTTCTTGTGCATCATGTCTTGTTCATGTGTGGTGTGTTTACCATGTTGTGTGCTTCTTCTCGATACTTCCTGTTTCGTTGCGATCGTGAGGATTCGTTCGTCTACGTGTGGTTCGTCTTCGTGGCTTCATCTTCTTCATGGACTTGTTCTTCTTCCTAGCGGGATTTCAGGCAAGATGACCGCTACCCTGGATCTCACTACTATCATTGCTAATCTAGTTGCTTCGTTCTATCGCTATGCTGTGTTACCTGTCATATGCTCTTCAAGCCTCCCAAAATGCCATGAACCTCTAACCTTTGACACCATTCCTAGCAAACCGTTGTTTGGCTATGTTCCCGCTTTGCTCAGCCCCTCTTATAGCGTTGCTAGTTGCAGGTGAAGTTGAAGATTACTCCGTGGTGGACAGGGTTTTGTTGGGATATCACAATATCTCTTATATTATTTAATGCATCTATATACTTGGTAAAGGGTGGAAGACTCGGCCTTATGCCTGGTGTTTTGTTCCACTCTTGCCGCCCTAGTTTTCGTCATACCGGTGTTATGTTCCCGGATTTTGCGTTCCTAACGCGGTCGCGTGATTTATGGGACCCCCGACGATTCGCTTTGAATAAAACTTGTCGGCAAAGAAGGCCCAACCTTGGTTTTACCATTTGCCTCACCACCACCTACCTTTCCTTGGGAGTAATTAACCCAAGGGTCATCTTTATTTTAGCCCCCGGGCGGTGCTTGTCTAAGTGTTGGTCGGAATCGAAGCGACTTCTTGAGGCCACCTCGGGAAACTTCGAAGTCTAGTTTTACTCGTAGCTTGACTTATCCGGTGTTGCCCTGAGAACGAGATATGTGCAGCTCCTATCGGGATTGTCGGCGCATCGGGCGGCTTTGTTGGTCTTGTTTTACCATTGTCGAAATGTCTTGTAAACCGGGATTCCGAGACTGATCGGGTCTTCCTGGGAGAAGGTCTATTCCTTCGTTGATCGCGAGAGCTTATCATGGGCTAAGTTGGGACACCCCTGCAGGGTATAAACTTTTGAGAGCCGTGCCCGTGGTTATGTGGCAGATGGGAATTTGTTAATGTCGGTTGTAGATAACTTGACACGGATCCGAATTAAAATGCATCAACCGCGTGTGTAGCCGTGATGGTCTCTTCTCGGCGGAGTCCGGGAAGTGAACACGGTTTCTGTGTTATGTTTGACGTAAGTAGGAGTTCAGGATCACCTCTTGATCATTACTAGCTTCACGACCGTTCCTTTGTTTCTCTTCTCGCTCTCATTTGCGTATGTTAGCCACCATATCATGCTTAGTCGATGCTGCAACCTCACCACTTTACCCCTTCCTTTCTCATTTGGCTTTGCTAGTCTTGATACCCATGGTAATGGGATTGCTGAGTCCTCGTGGCTCCTGATTACTACAACAACGATTGCTTGGTACAGTTATGCGATGATCATGACGCGAGAGCGATGTTTGCTTGTTTGGAGTTCTTCTTCTGCTTCTTCTTCAGTCAGGGGATAGGTTCCAGGTCGGCAGCCTGGGCTAGTAGGGTGGATATTGTTTGAGTTTCTGTTTATGATTCATCCGTAGTTGGATGTTGTTCTTGTATGTTGTATTGTTGTATTCATGTGACATTGTATGTATTGGATGTATCCCCATCTATTATGTAATGTTGATGTAATGATATCCACCTTGCAAAAGCGTCTCAATATGCGGGTCTATCCTTGGTGGGACCTTCGAGTTCCTTTTGGATAGGTTCGCATATTGGGCATGACAAGTTGGTATCAGAGCCTCGACCGACCTTAGGAGCCCCCTTGATTGATCGTGTAGTTTGGCCGTTGTTGAGTCTAGAAGAGACTGTTTTCTGATTCTAGTTATATCGGAGAGTAGGAATTCTTTTTACTCCTCTGCCCCTTCGTCGCTCTGGTGAGGAATGTTGACGTAGGTGTTTTGAATTACTCCTCTTCCCGTTCAAATTTTTCTTTAGGATCACGTGGTTAGTTTCGTGAGTTGTCCATCCTCTTTTATCCGGTGCATTTCTCGTCATGTTGACTCGAGCCTCTTCATCTTTGCGTTCAATTCTCAGTTGTTTTCTTTTCCCACCCGCCCTCCCTTCTACTTTCCGAATCCGGAGTCCGTAATCGAGTATCCATCCTACTCGTACGAAGCCTTTGTTTTCTTTCTTCAATGATTTCAACCGGTGTTTCATCTCGAAGTCATTCGTCGGTTTCCCCTTCCAAGTTGCCTTTGTTTTCCCGCCCTCCCACCCTTTCTTCTTCCCAGAGTCTGACTCTCTCTCGACCATCTATTTCATTCGTACGGAGTCTCTTCAGTCTTCCCTCAATTATTTCAACCGGTGAATTCTCGTCTCGTTCATCATTCGTCATCTCTTTTTCTTCTCCGGTGGACTCAATTCAAGTTTTTCGGGTGATTACATTCTTTTCCTTAGATCAAGTGTTTTCCTTGCTTGTTTGCCTCTCGCCAGTTTATCCTTCCGGAGTGCTCATGACATCTCAAGAGATTCGTCTGTGTTCGAATTGATTCGAGGTTGTCACCTCATTCTAATATTTCAATTGTTCCGGTGCATCATCTATCTGTTCTACACCCCTTTCCAACGGTGTTATCTTTTCAGTGGGCCCTAACCCACATGTCTTTTTCCAGGATCTTACCTGACTCTTCTAATTCCCCCGGAGTTATTCTCAATTCTTTTCAAGTGTGACGTAAGAATGAATTTCATCAGTCACATGCCTTCTCCAAGATCGATTTCAAATCATTTCATTGTTGGCTCAACCTCTTCGCTTGCCATTCTCCCGGAGTATCTCAGTAATTTCCGTGGTGTTTCTCGTCGTCATTCTCAACTTTGAAGATCGAGGAAGAGTTCCTCTAAATCTTGCCCGTTCTCTCGAAGATTCGCGGTTCTAGCTTCATGTTTTCCTCTCAAATTATTCGGTTTGTCAGATATTCTTTTCATCCATCCGGAGCATTTCAGGAGTTGCTTTCTCTCTCGATAATCCGGAGGCCATCATTTCAGCTACCGTTATCCAATTATCCTGGTGCTTCGCTCAATTGTTCTGTAATCAGCTCATGATCTCTTTATTGTTTTGCATCTAAATCCCCTCTTGCTTATTGATTCTTCTAATTCTTCCCGGTGATTCATTCTCTTTCATTAGTCATATTGAATTCTTACGGTGGTTCGTTCAAGATTCTTTTTCCTTGATTATCATATTAAATACATTCATTCTTTCGAATCCTACCGGTGGTTCATGAAGACCTTCTCAAGTTTGCGATATGTCACTTCTCAATTCTTTTCAACAAGAATAAGTTGCATGCCAAATCCATTGCTTGTCATCAATCTAATTTGATGAAGGATAAGCATACAATAAATCTTATTCTTATTTCCTCCAAGTGATTAATCCCTTCCTTCGGAGTTTGTTCTTGATGAATAAATTCTAGATCCAAGTGTTTTCATCTTTTCTTTTCCGGAGTTCAAATTTCCTTGGCCATCTCGTCGGTACATCCATCGGAATCATCTCAAGGCTCATCTTATTCCTTTCATCCTTCATTCTATCTCATCATCCTTTTTGTTTACCGGAGTTCTTCGTGGTGGTTCTTCATGATTTAATTCATTCTTCAAGAGTTCATCAAGTATCATTCCATCCTCTCAAGTTCTTGTTCTAATCCTTCCTTTTTCAGCTGGAGTGCTGCCTAAATCCTTTCAGTCTTATCCGTTTCTCTTCTCATTCTAACCACTCCGGTTAGAACGAGTGATTTCTTAGTCTATCTGATTCTGTGAGCTTTCGATTCTCGTCATTCTCGATGTTCATCTCTTCTTCTCGAGTGCTCTCGATTCTTTGCTTCTTCTCTTGAGTTCTTGTTTCACCTCAACCCTTTTTCTCTTCCGTCTCGGTCCTAAGATCTCGGGACGAGATCTCTTGTTAGTGGAGGAGTGTTGTGACACCCCGGATTCGATGCGCCAGGTGTCTTCCAGTTATTCGCCGTCGTTGTCATGTCATTTGCTTGCGTGTTGCATTATGCCATGTCATCATCTGCATTTCATATCATGTCATCATGTGCATTTCATTTTGCATACGTGTTCATCTCATGCATTCGAGCATTTTCCCCGTTGTCCGTTTTGCAATCCGGCACTCCTATGCCCTCCGGCGTTCCCCTTTTTGCCTCTTCTCTTGTGCGGGTATTAAACTTTCTCGGAATGACCCGAGGCTTGTCAAGTGGCCTTGGTATAACACCGGTAGACCGCCTGTCAAGTTTCGTGCCATTTGGAGGTCGTTTGGTACTCCAACGGTTAACCAGGTAACCGCAAAGGCCTCTTTTGTGTGCAGCCCAACACCCCTTGCAAGCTGGCCCAAAACCCATCTAACTCCCCTGCATGCTCTCGGTCGTTCGATCACGATCGCGTGGCCGAAAACCGCTCCTCATTTGGACTCTCCTAGCTCCCTCTACCTATAAATAGGCCCTCCCCTTCCAAATTCGCGGATCAATTCCCCCCGAAACCCTAGCCTCGCTCCCTCTCCGCCGCCGGACATGTCCGGACTGGACCGGACACGTCCAGCCGCCGCCATGCCATGTCGCCTCCCGCCATGTGGCGCCCATTTGCCCCGCGCCGCCAGCCATGAGCTCAGAGCGGGAGCCCATGGGCCCATCCCCCAGACCGCCGCGACCATGGCCGTGCCGCCTGCCGCCCGCCAGCCCGCCCCGGCTCCCCTTTCTGCCCCGCAGCAAGGCCGCCGCCTCCTCGGCGCCGCCGCTGGCGCGCGCGCCAGCAGCGCCTCCTCCGGCGCCAGCCCCCGCCTCCGGCTCTCGCCGCCCGGCAGCGCCCGCTTGTCGCCCCGCGTGCCCGTTCCCCTCCGCCATCCGGCTCGCTTTGCCGGCCGGCGTCGCGACGCCTCGAGCGCCCACAGTCGTCGCCGGCCGTGGCCGAGTGGCGCCGCCCCGTCGTCTCCTCCGCCTCCCCTCGCCGGGATCCGGCCGGATCCGGCGAGATCCGACCCGGATCCGCCATCTCCGGCCCTCCCTCGTCTTCTCCGGCCATCCTCCGGCGAGTCTCCGACGTGCCTCGATATCCGTGCAAATCCAGAGGTTGACCCCGAATCCACTAAGTCCCCAGTTTTTCACATAATCATGCCAGGTTCATCGCATTGTATCTCTGCATCCGTAGCTCCGTTTCGTGCGTGTAATATGTCAAATTGTTCGTCTCATCGAGTACTTCATTTCATTCCATTGCATCATTTTCATTTGAGCTCATCTTGATGACCGAAATGCTGTTGGAAGAGTGCATGTTGATGTTAATCTGCTGAAACTGTTATAACATGCTCATTTGTCATTTTTTCCATGATTGATGTGTGCATCCTATGAGTATGAGCTCTACATGTGTTTTGATCTATGCTATGCCATCTTTCCAGGGGTGCCAACCATGTATTTTTGTGAGTTGTGTGCTGAATGTATCGAGCTTGCTAAGTAGGGTAGTTGCTGTTGCTGTTTTCCTGACAGATTCTGTTATATTTTGTTGCTATGTTAACATGCTGTAGGATCGGAAGTATGTCTAGAGGGGGGGTGATTAGACTACTTGACAACTTAAAAATTTAGCCTTTTGATTGGAGTAGTTTCTTAGCAAGTTCACAATGATAACCAAGTCAAGTATCACCCTACACATGCAATTCTAGAGTTATGGCAGCGGAAAGTAAATTGCATGTATAGTAAATGAGAGGTGGAGAAGAGCAAACGCAATGGAGACACGGAGATTTTTTCTCGTGGTTCCGATAGGTGGTGCTATCGTCAATCCACGTTGATGGAGACTTCAACCCACGGAGGGTAGCAGCTTGCCATGAGTCCACGGAGGGCTCCACCCACGAAGGGTCCACGAAGAAGCAACCTTGTCTATGCCATCATGGCTTACGCCCACGGAGGACTAGCCTTACTGGGGTAGATCTTCACGAAGTAGGCGATCTCCTTGCCCTTACAAACTCCTTGGTTCAACTCCACATCATGACGGAGGCTCCCAAGCGACACCTAACCAATCTAGGAGGCACCACCTCCAAAAGGTAATAGATGGGGTTGGTGATGATGAACTCCTTGCTCTTGTGCTTCAAATGATAATCTCCCCAACACTCAACTCTCCTCACCGATTTGGCTGTGGTGGAGGAAGGGATTGAGTGGAAAGCAACTTGGAAAGACTAGAAATCAAGTGTCATATGGTGGGAGTGGAGCAACTTGATCTCAACACAAGGGTAGGTAGTTTTCTTCTCGTAAATGTAAGGTAGGAGTGGTAGTTCTTTCGATGGCTCTCTCCACGAATGAAGAGGAGGTGGAGGGTATTTATAGCCTCCACACAAAATCCAACCGTTACACACATTTGAGCAATCTCGGTCGGACCGAAGTTGACAACTCGGTCGACCGAAAGTTCAAATCTTGTGAGCGTTGGGATTTTCGGTGGGACCGAAAATACAATCTCGGTTAGACCGATTCTTCCAAAGTCTAGGGTTTGCCAATCTCGGTGGGACCGACTTTCTCATCTCGGTGACACCGATTTGAGTCTGAAGATTCTGAAGCTTGGCAACACCAATTTCGAATGACCGAGTTTGGAATCGGAAAATCCGAGATTCTTAGGGTTTGGCTATATGGTGAGGTGGTTCATCTCGGTGTGGTGAGTTTGGAATCGGTGGGACCGAGATTACTTATGGGTTTATGTTGGAATGAAAGATTGCTGATTGTTTGAGAGATAAATCACTAAGCACTTTAGAGCAACCAGATCATCATCATAACCTCACCCCTTTTAATAGTATTGGCTTTCCTATGGACTCAATGTGATCTTGGATCACTAAACCAAAAATGGAGTCTTGAGCTTTTGCCAATGTTTTCCTTAGCATTTTGAGGGTCCACATCATCGGTCATTGCCATTCCCATATCTTGAACTTTTGAAATATTCTCAAGAAATGATTAGTTCAATGATATATATGTTGTTATTAATTACCAAAACCACCGGGATTAGTTGCACTTTCAATCTCCCCTTTTGGTAATTGATGACAACATATAGATCAAAGCTTCGACAAATGATATAATCAATGAATAACATCGTCGCTTTGAGAAGTATGTGATAAGCAAGAGCTCCCCCTAAATTTGTGCATTATTTAAGATTTGCGTTTGAATGCAAATGCACAATCGATTAGGATCATGGGTTACTCTTCCATGTCACATACATCTTGGTGGAGCGCACAAAATGATAAGAATGAATAGCATGCACCCAATCACCAAGACATGAGTAAATGATCATACAAGATATGAATGGAATATGATAAGCATCAAGCACTCATTAAGCACAAGATGATCAAGCACTCATCAAAGATAGAGCAAACGTAGTATCAAGCACACGAAGTATCTCAAAGAACTCAAAAGTATCTCAAGGAAAACCGCAAACGAAAGAGCAAAAACGAGCACTCTCTCTCGAAGCCCTATGATCTATACAATTTCTCCCCTTTGGCAACAAGTTACCAAAAGTTCGAAGGTATAGAGCTAATCGCCACTCGGGACTCTGTGGCGGCTCTGTGTGCGTCGATGGAGTGGAGATGGCTGCATCTGCGAAAGCTTCGCTGAAGTCTGTGGAGCTGGAGGAGTGGATCTTGAGCTGGTCTTTGAACCGACGGAGCTGTAGGAGGTCTTGATGTAGTAGCCCAGGATCGATAATGGAATAGCGGTGATCTGGGCTTTGTAGGCACTGCAGCAGCTGCTCATAGTCATCTGGACCATGTCACCTTCCATCTCCTTCATGAGTTCTCGCCTTCTCCTCTTAGCTTCCTCGATATCGCATCAAGCTTGTTGACGGTGACTGCACTTCATCGACTTTGACGTCGAGCATGGAACTTATCCTCAACGATCCTCTCAAGGCTCTCCGAGATTGCACTATCTGGCCAAAGCGTAGCTCAATTCTCCGAGTGGCTTCAAGAAGTTGTTCGCAACGCTCTTGGGCTTCTTCTTTGCTTCCTTCTCGGCTTTAGCTTGTTTAGCGACTTCGGACTTAGCATGTCCTTCTCTGATGTGGGAGCATTCTCGGTCATCACAACCTCGTTGTCCTCATGTTCAGCTGCGATGGCAAGTGGGGTCTATCCAACGGTAGGTGTCCGTGCCAAACTTGGCATTGATGAGCATCTGAATATGCGGAGCAAACCCACACGACCTCTTACGGTGTTCTTTGTCCTCTTGATAGTCTCAACTATCGTGTCCATCACCTTAAAAGGTGTCTTCGATCTAGAATGTGCAGCATGTTGATAGAGTACCCTCTTATCATGCGGTGGTCCCGACTTAGGCATCAATGTATGCCTCAGAATGGTGTTGGTGGTTGGGAGACCTGCCTGAAGGTAGTAGACCGAACCAAGCTTCCAGATCTCTACATCCTTCTCATCAACCTCATTATACATGTTCTTCATTGACTCGTGGTTTTTCTTCGGAATGCCATACACATCAATATCATCTTCTCTTGAAACAGTGCATTCAGCAATGCTCTCCATTCCTCAACAAGAGATGGAATCTACGCCTTCATCATCCATACAATCCTGCCATCCGGATAGAAGTGTGCGGTGGCATAGAAGCGCATGATCATCTCATCGTTCCAGCGGTCAATTTCGACCAACGAAATCGCAATCCCACAAGCGGTGAAGCTTTCATGCACATGTGGGAAAAAGTCTCTGTGCTCTTCACTATCAATGTATTCCCAAATCAGCGATCTCGTGTCGGCAACAATTGGCTTCTTGTCCATGAGCACTGCCTCATAAAAGTCTTGTTGCTCTCTTGTGTGGAATCTTGAGTCAAGCTGTTCTTCTCTCTATTTGGCATATGGATCTGTTTGCCTCCATAGCTTCGAGTCCTTTGTCCTTTCTCTCCTTCATATTTTCAGCTCGAGGATGAGCTTCATTATGAACTGGCGGTTTCATTCGAGCTTGAGCAAAACATGAGCCTCATCATCTGATTCTGCGGTGGCACATTGTCCTTCTTCTTCTCTCAAGCGGTATGTTCCTTCAGTCTTCTTGGGCTTGGCATTGGTTTGGCTTGGGCTGCCTTTCTTGGAGTGAAGGCTTAGCTTTTGGAGGTGCTCCCGCCTCGATGGCATCACCCATCAATTTCGCTTCGAGGTGGTGAGGTGCTTCCTCATCGTAATCATCATCATCATCATTTGTCTCTTCATGAACTTTCCTCTTCCTCTTGGAAGTCTTCTTGATCTTCTTTGGAGGTTTCTTCCATCTTGAGCTTCGGCAACAGAGGATTTCTTCACCTTGCTTGTGCCTTTCTCGGTTTGTTGCCCTTGATGCTCTTTGGCAACCACCTTCCTCTTTGGCTTAGAAGTTATTTCCTCATCTCGCAACGAAATCTGAATCTTCCTCATCGAGTTCCTCTTCCTCCCTGCCTCAGTGGCGCAGCAGCGATCCACTTGGAGTGCTTCTCTCTCCATCATCTGAAAAACTGCTTGCTTCGGACTTGTAGCTGCCTCTGGAATCTCAACGGCATCTCGCACTGTTCGATTGTCACTTCCTTCGGACATGTCGACAACCCGTGAATAGAGTGGGTATAGGCGAGAATAGAAGAGTTATCACAAACCGCAGAGGATTTTGCAAAAGAATGAGTTCAAACTTTAGTTTTAGGTTTTCACAGAATACATGTCGGTCGACCGAAGTCTATCAATTCGGTGAAACCAAACGCCTAAATGACCACATACACCACTTTCGGTTGGACGAAATGGGTTTCGTCTAGCCGAGACAGTTAGGGTTTCACTAAATCTTCATTTCGGTCTTACCGATTTGCACAACTCGGTTTCACCGAAAAGTGCAAAGGTAATGGCAGAGGCCAAATCGGTCATCCGAAAATGTGAATCGGTCACACCGAGATGTGTTCGTGAAACCTAACCCTAAAATTTTCACTCGAAATTTGTTCTATGACCTAAACAATTTGGATAGGAGATCTCAATCTTGGCAAGAAACATGGCAACGCCTATCGTGCATAGAATCAGCGATTGAACACGAGAGGATGAAACTCACCCAATGCGGTGGAGCTTCACCACGGCGGCAACGGTGCGGTGCGAAGGACCGCTGACGGCGATGGAGACCCATGGCGAGGGCCACAAAGCGACGGCGGAGACGATCCGGAGACCAAGGCGACGGCAGCTAAGGGTTTGAGGCGAAGCGTTTGAAGAAGTAATCAACGCGCTCGTCCTCGAGTATATATACCTTCTTCGGTGTCGGTGGGACCGAAGTTTGCAAACTCGGTGGGACCGAGATGGTTAAGCTGCGTGCGATTACACACATCGATCACGCCGAAAATTTAAACTCGGTTTCACCGAGGTGAAAACCTAGATCAATCCAAGTGATTTGATGCGTCCGATTTGAGTATATCGGTTTGACCGAAAGTACTTAGAAGGTTTTGGAAGTTAGGCTTTTGACGGATCGGTGGCTCGAGTGCTCCTCACTCGATCTCGTCCAAAAAGTCTTGTTCAAAGTTTGTGATATAAGCATGAATAGAGTTTGAGACAAGAAAGCATAGATAGCTAGGGGAGGAACTTAGGCATTCTTGTCCATCCATTTGGTCAAAAAGAAAATATCCAAAAGACCAAAGCAACAAATGGATGTCCTCGAATGGATAAAATCATGCATCCAACATGCTCACACAATAAGATAGCAAATGAAATATGTGTCAAACATGCACAAACAAAACACTAACAGCTAGCACACAATTTGGCGATGACTAGGTCATCTATATATGAGTATATTGACTTAGGAGTCAAATGAGAACATTTGATCATAGGTCATACTCATCGCTTAAGCACAAGTGGGGTTACCACTTTTCCATAAAGCATTAATGTGTTCACATCATTAGAAGATGCTTTAGCTCATTTCTTTAGAGCAAAGCTCCCCTTGATGTGAGATCCCTTTAAAGGGTCAAACTAACCTTGGGTTGTCGTTGAAGACTTCATGTAGATGTTGAAGATGTGGATGCTCAATGTTGATGAAGATCATCAAGAGTTGGGAGCAATCCTTTGGATTCGGGCACTTTCAATACCTACATGGGTTAGTCCCACAAGGAACAAACAAGAATATCCATGGACATAGATTGAAGTTCACAATAGATGATGTCCATGAAAGCAATGATTACCTTGTCCCTTGACTTACCAACATGAGGGTTTGTGACTCCATGAACTAGTGCAAGATGTGGAAGTTGATTGCACAAGTCCTTGCCAAAATGAATATGAGTGAAGTATATTGGCGGAGTCACCCTCAAGAACTTTCTAGTTCTTCTTCTTCGGGATCCACATCATCTTGATGGGAATCCTTGGGGTAGTAGTTGAGCTTGTTGAAGTAGAACTTGAAGTTGCCTTGGGAACCCACTTGACCATGGCCTTGGGTGCTTCAATGAATGCATCAATCTCCTCTTGAAGCTTGTCCTTGCCTTTTAGCTTGTGGTCTTGTGGTGGAAGGTCATCTTGAGCTTGTTCCTCGTTTGAAGAAGTAGGATCATACTTCTCTTCTTGAGAAACAAACTTTGGAGTGGGATATTGACCTTCTTCCCATTCAACACCCTCGGCGTTGAACTTTCGCTCAAAACCAATTCCTTGATTCTTCGGTGTCTTCCTTGTTTGCGAATAATTTCCTCAAAGCTCTTGCTTCGGCAAGACTCTTGTAGACACCTTTCTCTATAATCCCTTTCAATAGACTATTTTCTTGCTCAAGTGAAACTTGGCTTGAAACATTGTTAGTGGAATCAAGAGAATTACTAGAAGTAACAACATTTGATTTAGCATGATTATTGTTACTACTAGATGAAGAATTTTTCTTATGCTTGTCATGCTTAGTTTTGATAGGTGGCAAGAAATTAGACAAGAGAAGTCGTTTGGCAAGATATGAAGAACTCTTCTTTCAAGATCGTCATTGATAGCTTTTAGAAACTCATGTTCTTGCTCTAGATTGAGCTTCTCGAGCGTAGCTTCTCATGAGATCTTAGGAGCTCTCTATGATCTTCTTGAGTTGTTTCATGAGCTAACTTAAGAGTGTTTAGTTCTTTAGTTAGACGCTCAATCTCCTTCATAGCATTGTCATTCGACTCATCTCGACTATAAAGACTACTAGCATGTTCATCATTACTAAGCTCACTAGATTTATCATGTAAGAGCTCATCTTCACCAAGCAAGTCATCCTCATCACTATCAAAGTCAATAAACTCAGGATGTGATACCTTGGGGCCTTTTGCCATGAAGCATCTTCCAATTCCCTCATTTGGTGAATCAAATATGTCATAGGAGTTGGAGTTGGAGGATACGAGAGCAAGACCGGCAACACCTTCATCTTGACTATATTCGGAGTTGGAGTGATAGCTTCTTTCGAGTGATTGTCTGAGTCGGAGCCGAAACCCATTCACCAACATGAGCTTGATGTTTTCTTCTTGTGTAGCTCCTTGATGACTTGTCTTTCCTTTCCGAATCCTTGCTTCTCCGAGAGGATCTTCGCTCATAACAATCATCTCTACTCCTTCTCTCCTTTCGAGGCGACTCTTCTCTTGAGCTTCTTCTTCTTGGAGATTCTTCTCTTCTCTTGTGGGAGTCGAACACTCATTTGAGTAGTGTCCGGTCTTCCACAATTGTAGCAGTTTCGATCACGACTAGAAGATCTCCTTTCATCATATGATCTAGACTTTGAGCTTCTTTCCTTGCTTCTACTCTTGTAGAATTTGTTGAAGTTCTTCACCATTAGGCTTATCTCTTCATTGGAAACTAGCTTGTCACTTGAGGATGTGGGAGCTTCAACTGCAGCTTTGTAAGCACCACTTGACTTGTTGTGAAGCTCTTCCTTATCTTTAAGTGTCATCTCATGAGCAACAATCCTTCCAATGACTTGGTAGGCTTGAGATCTTTGTAGTTTGGCATCATTTGGATCAAAGTGCACACGGTGTCATACTTTCCATCCAAAGCTCTGAGAATCTTCTTGATGATGAATCGGTCGGTCATTTCTTCGCTTCCTAAGCCTGCCATCTCATTGGTGATGAGAGCAAGCCTAGAGTACATTTCAATGACTCCTTCACCTTCCTTCATCTTGAACTTGTCAAGTCGACCTTGAAGAACATCTAGCTTTGATTCCTTCACGGACTCGGTACCTTCGTGCATTTCGACCAAAGTATCCCAAATCTCTTTTGCATTCTCAAGACGGCTGATCTTGTTGAACTCCTCGGGACACAAAGCATTGAAGAGAATGTCACAAGCTTGAGCATTGTTCTCAGAACATCCGCAACTCATCCATGAGAGCTTCGCGATCCGAACTTTTCCTTCTTCAAGAACTCACCTTGCAAGCCAACACAAATAATGCCCCATGCGGCAGGGTTATGTCCAAGAATATGCATTTTCATTTTATGCTTCCAACTAGCAAAGTTTGAACCATCAAAGTAAGGACCTCTACGAAAATTACCCTCACTAGACGCCATACTCTCCTAGGCTGTGAAACCAAGCTTATGGAGTCCAATGCAATGGAAACCAATCCAATGGAGACCAAAGCTCTGATACCACTTGTAGGATCGGAAGTATGTCTAGAGGGGGGGTGATTAGACTACTTGACAACTTAAAAATTTAGCCTTTTGATTGGAGTAGTTTCTTAGCAAGTTCACAATGATAACCAAGTCAAGTATCACCCTACACATGCAATTCTAGAGTTATGGCAGCGGAAAGTAAATTGCATGTATAGTAAATGAGAGGTGGAGAAGAGCAAACGCAATGGAGACACGGAGATTTTTTCTCGTGGTTCCGATAGGTGGTGCTATCGTCAATCCACGTTGATGGAGACTTCAACCCACGGAGGGTAACGGCCATGAGTCCACGGAGGGCTCCACCCACGAAGGGTCCACGAAGAAGCAACCTTGTCTATGCCATCATGGCTTACGCCCACGGAGGACTAGCCTTACTCGGGTAGATCTTCACGAAGTAGGCGATCTCCTTGCCCTTACAAACTCCTTGGTTCAACTCCACATCATGACGGAGGCTCCCAAGCGACACCTAACCAATCTAGGAGGCACCACCCTCCAAAAGGTAATAGATGGGGTTGGTGATGATGAACTCCTTGCTCTTGTGCTTCAAATGATAATCTCCCCAACACTCAACTCTCCTCACTGATTTGGCTGTGGTGGAGGAAGGATTGAGTGGAAAGCAACTTGGAAAGACTAGAAATCAAGTGTCATATGGTGGGAGTGGAGCAACTTGATCTCAACACAAGGGTAGGTAGTTTTCTTCTCGAAATGTAAGGTAGGAGTGGTAGTTCTTTCGATGGCTCTCTCCACGAATGAAGAGGAGGTGGAGGGTATTTATAGCCTCCACACAAAATCCAACTGCTACACACATTTGAGCAATCTCGGTCGGACCGAAGTTGACAACTCGGTCGACCGAAAGTTCAAATCTTGTGAACGTTGGGATTTCAGTGGGACCGAAAATACAATCTCGGTTAGACCGATTCTTCCAAAGTCTAGGGTTTGCCAATCTCGGTGGGACCGACTTTCTCATCTCGGTGACACCGATTTGAGTCTGAAGGTTCTGAAGCTTGGCAACACCAATTTCGAATGACCGAGTTTGGAATCGGAAAATCCGAGATTCTTAGGGTTTGGCTATATGGTCGAGGTGGTTCATCTCGGTGTGGTGAGTTTGGAATCGGTGGGACCGAGATTACTTATGGGTTTATGTTGGAATGAAAGATTGCTGATTGTTTGAGAGATAAATCACTAAGCACTTTAGAGCAACCAGATCATCATCATAACCTCACCCCCTTTTAATAGTATTGGCTTTCCTATGGACTCAATGTGATCTTGGATCACTAAACCAAAAATGGAGTCTTGAGCTTTTGCCAATGTTTTCCTTAGCATTTTGAGGGGTCCACATCATCAGTCATTGCCATTCCCATATCACTAAACTTTCTGAAATATTCTCAAGAAATGATTAGTTCAATGATATATATGTTGTTATTAATTACCAAAACCACCTGGGGATTAGTTGCACTTTCACATGCCTCTACTAATCATTCTATGCATAATCTGGAGATGTTCTATAAATATGTTTTGATCTACATGTCTTGCTCTATCCATACATGCCCCTGGTTGCATTTATAGGTTGATGTAGCTTGTTGTAATCTTGCTCTAAAGTTGCTGTCAGCCTGTTTACATTAAGTTCACTTGTTCCCATGTGTTTTGCTAGTGTTCCATGCACCTTATGACCTTGCACTTGCCATGCTTAGCTTCATAAACATGTCTTCTTACTGTTGGTTGCCTTGCCATGCCATGTATTGCTCCGTGGTGAGTGATTCAAGCTCACGAACATGCCTACTTATTGTTGCTCCTATCATGTATGAATCTGTAATATAACTTGCCATGTTTACATGGGTGCCATCATATTTTCTGACCCTTTTTGGCTCATGGTCAGTAAGGGACTGTTGTTCTATGCATTTAGTAGTATCATGCCATGCCTTTGTTTACCATGATAAGTTCCTGTAACATGTTGTTTGATAGCTCTAAACATTGCAACTCGATGTTATTTACGCTAAAGTCCTGGCTGTTATTATTTGCAATATCTCCATGTCTTTTGAGGATGTTCTAGTGATTTCGGAGATAGCCCAGTGTTCATGTTTTGTTATGCTTTACCTGTACTTCATGACCATGCCTTTTGTTATTATGTTGGGGTCTGTAGCATGTTGTTTTGATGCTTGCAATATGCCTAGTTCTTTGTTTTGGATGATTGTTGTTATGACTTGTATAGAGTGTATGTGTTGCACCGTTGCTCCGTTTTGAGTGTGCTCTATATGAAACTTGCTTGTTTTTGCATGTAGCTTCATATTATCATGTTGCATCCTTGTTTTGGTGTGTTTGCTTGATGTTTGTATGCATTTTGCACCAATGCCATGTTTAACTTGTTTTGCTCATATCTTCTAGGCCGTAGCTCCAAATCTAATGAACTTTATATGTAACTTGACTATAATTTCGTGTAGATCATCTTGGTGCATCTTAACTTGCTGTTTAACAACTTGAACATAAGGTTTATTCAGATCTGGACCCATTTCGAAATTTGCTTATGAGGACTTACCGGAATTGTTATATGTTGTTTCCGGCCTCATTTAAACTTGCCTTGATGTGTTGTCCTTGTTTGCATCATCTCTTGCCATGAGTAGCCTCATCTAGCTTTGTCATGCATCATGCTTCTTGTGCATCATGTCTTGTTCATGTGTGGTGTGTTTACCATGTTGTGTGCTTCTTCTCGATACTTCCTGTTTCGTTGCGATCGTGAGGATTCGTTCGCTCACGTGTGGTTCGTCTTCGTGGCTTCATCTTCTTCATGGACTTGTTCTTCTTCCTAGCGGGATTTCAGGCAAGATGACCGCTACCCTGGATCTCACTACTATCATTGCTAATCTAGTTGCTTCGTTCTATCGCTATGCTGTGTTACCTGTCATATGCTCTTCAAGCCTCCCAAAATGCCATGAACCTCTAACCTTTGACACCATTCCTAGCAAACCGTTGTTTGGCTATGTTCCCGCTTTGCTCAGCCCCTCTTATAGCGTTGCTAGTTGCAGGTGAAGTTGAAGATTACTCCATGGTGGACAGGGTTTTGTTGGGATATCACAATATCTCTTATATTATTTAATGCATCTATATACTTGGTAAAGGGTGGAAGGCTCGGCCTTATGCCTGGTGTTTTGTTCCACTCTTGCCGCCCTAGTTTTCGTCATACCGGTGTTATGTTCCCGATTTTATGCTCCTAACGCGGTCGCGTGATTTATGGGACCCCCGACGGTTCGCTTTGAATAAAACTTGTCCAAAGAAGGCCCAACCTTGGTTTTACCATTTGCCTCACCACCACCTACCTTTCCTTGGGAGTAATTAACCCAAGGGTCATCTTTATTTTAGCCCCCGGCCGTTGCTTGTCTAAGTGTTGGTCCGAATCGAAAGAACTTGGGGCCACCTCGGGAAACTCAAGTCTAGTTTTACTCGTAGCTTGACTTATCCGGTGTTGCCTCGAGAACGAGATATGTGCAGCTCCTATCGGGATTGTCACAAGATCGGGCGGCTTTGTTGGTCTTGTTTTACCATTGTCGAAATGTCTTGTAAACCGGGATTCCGAGATCGATCAGTCTTCCCGGAGAAGGTCTATTCCTTCGTTGATCGCGAGAGCTTATCATGGTCTAAGTTGGGACACCCTGCAGGTATAAACTTTCGAGAGCCGTGCCCGCGGTTATGTGGCGAGATGGGAATTTGTTAATGTCCGGTTGTAGATAACTTGACACCAGATCCGAATTAAAATGCATCAACCGCGTGTGTAGCCGTGATGGTCTCTTCTCGCGGAGTCCGGAAGTGAACACGGTTTCGTGTTATGTTTGACGAAGTAGGAGTTCAGGATCACCTCTTGATCATTACTAGCTTCACGACCGTTCCTTTGTTTCTCTTCTCGCCTCATTTGCGTATGTTAGCCACCATATCATGCTTAGTCGATGCCGCAACCTCACCACTTTACCCCTTCCTTTCTCATTTGGCTTTGCTAGTCTTGATACCCATGGTAATGGGATTCTTTGAGTCCTCGTGGCTCACAGATTACTACAACAACAATTGCAGAGTACAGAGTTATGCGATGATCATGACGCGAGAGCGATGTTTGCTTGTTTGGAGTTCTTCTTCCGCTTCTTCTTTGGTCGGGGATAGGTTCGTGTCGGTAGTCTGGCTAGCGAGGTGGATATTGTTTGAGTTTCGTTTATGATTCATCCGTAGTCGGATGTTGTTCTTGTATGTTGTATTGTTGTATTCATGTGACATTGTATGTATTGGATGTATCCCCATCTATTATGTAATGTTGATGTAATGATATCCACCTTGCAAAAGCGTCTCAATATGCAGGTCTATCCTTGGTGGGACCTTCGAGTTCCTTTTGGATAGGGTCGCATATTGGGCGTGACACACGCCGCAGGCCGCAGGCAGGCAAGTCTGGGGACCCCCGTTCCCAGAACGCCGACAGTAGCCCCCGGGCCCAAGGCGCACCCGGACTTGGCCGAGCAGAGAGGCGAAAGGGCAAGTGCGAAGCGTCGCGGACCCTAACAGCCTGCGGCCTTGGGCGTCGTGTGGCGGTTGATTGGACGTGGGCGCCTCAGCAACTACGCGTGTTGATAAAGGAGCGGCATCTATCCTTTGCCTCCTTTGCTTTCTCCGCTTGCTCGCCGATCCCCTTTCTTGCGCTCTCCTTCCGCCTTCAAAATCTTCAGATCTACTCGTCCATGGCGCCCTAGCGGACATGGCGCCTCGCCAGCCCCGGCCGAGCTTGGTATTCGTCTGCCTTGGACTCGCCGAACGTGTCGGAGGCGAGCCTTGCCCGGGTGCACCAGATGGCGGCGGCGCAGGGCATCGACGGGGCGAAGGTGTTCAAGGCTGGCTCTGCCCTCCCTGAGGGCCAAGGGAGCACCTTCTATCCGCTCTTCGTGAGTGCCATTGTCGCCGGCCTGGTGCCTCCCTTTTCTGAGTTCTTCTTTTCTGTCCTCCGCCATTATAATCTTCAAGCTCTGCATCTCCACCCCAACTCTGTCCTTCTTCTGGCAATCTTCGCCTACTATTGCGAGGCTCACGTAGGGGTGAAGCCCTCAGTGGCCTTGCTGCACCACTACTTCTCCCTCCGGACCTCTCATGGTTCCGACTCTGCGTGTGCGAGCTTCGTCGCGTACGGCAGCTCCATCGCCATTTCGAACCCCGGGAAAAGGATTGAGGGCTTCAGGAGCAAGTGGGTCTTGGTAGATGCTGGGCGCATCCACCCCCGGCTGATCTTGCCCACGGGGCACCCTGCGAGCTCCGACGACTGGTCCCGAGTGGAGCATGTGGACCCCCGCATGAAGCCGGTGTTGGAGAAGATGGATGCGGATCTGAGGCCAGCCAGCATGGCGGTGGCGAAGCTGACTGGTGCATCACTGCTGAGGGAATTCCTGGAGCACAAGCTGGCTCCGCTTCGTCAGTATTCACTTCCGATGTGGAGGCCCCACCCGAGCCCCGCGGTCTTGGCCGATGAGGATCTGGCTGCGGTTCTCCAGTCTTTGGTTGGGGGCGACATGGTGAGGTTGGAGGGTGCTCCTACGCCCCTGTTCCTCCGCGAGGACTGGGAGCGGGTAGTGGGGTCCATGCCCGTCTTCAACGGGGACGGGCCCGTGCCCGCGGAGGCTCCCGAGGACCCGGTGGACGTGTCCTCCGGCGACTCCAGCGAAAGAGAAGGAAGAAGGGGAGCGGGAAAAGGGGGCTGACTCCGAGGCAGAGTCAAGGGCTCCCCCCTTCGGCGCAGGTCCCGCGCTCTCCGCCTCTCTCTGAGTGATGACGATGAGGATGATGGCGGCAGGCGGCAGGAGCCCGCCTCGATCCCGAAGAAGGACCGGACGGGCTGATCCCGCTGGTCCGCCCACCAAGCGATCCACAGCGCACCTCCTGCTCCCGAGCTCCTTGAGGCTGATCCTTGCATCCGGCTCTCGGGCTTGGCACGGCCGGAGGCTGCTCGAGCCATGAGCGGCGACACCTGTAAGCGCTTGATTCTCGTCTTGTTTCTTGTTCATTCTTCGAGGCTTGACGTTCGCACCTCCGGCTAGGCTGGTGCCCTGCAAAGAAGTCGAAGGAGAGCTCCGAGGTTCCGCTCAGGCGGTGCCTCCGCCTCGCTGACAAGGTGACCGTGACGCACGGGCCTCTCTGCCGGGCGTCCTCGCGAGGCTCTGGCTGAGCCGGGTTGGGCGAAGCTCAGCCCCATGGTCCAAGCGACTCGAGGTGCCCTTGCTCGATGCCGCCACCACGGCCGTCGTGGGCGCAGCAGCTCCACCTCAGATACCGTGATCACGCCGCCTTCTCCTCCTACTCCTCCGATCGCCGCTTCCCGACCTCGCTCGATCGCGGATCGTTATCGAACTGGACCGTCTGCGGCAGGATCTTCTGGGCACCGACCCTCGTCTAGTGGCCGGGTGCTTGGAGCTAGCTTCCGGCTGGATTCGCTCCGACGCTTCGATTCGGGCGGCGCTGGTCCAGGCCTCGACGGCTTGCGAGGAGGATAAGCAAGCCGTCCTTGGGGCGAAGGCTGCCCGCGACGCCGCCTTGGGGGAGGTGGCTAATGTCCGAGGTCGTTGCAAGGCGCTGGAGAGAGAGCTGAAGGGCCTGCAGGACCAGCTCGCCGAGGAGACCCGCCTTCGCCAAGAGTAGGAGGAAGGCATGAAGGCTCGCGAGGCGGCCGTCAAGGACCGGGACGCCAAGCTCAAGAAGCGCCGTGACCGCCTAGGCGCGCTGGAGCAGGAGCTGGAGGCGAGGAAGGTTGAGCTGGACGACAAGGCACGGGTTCTTGCCGAGGATCGTGTGGCCTTTGCGGAGATGGAGGAGAAGGCTCGCACTTCATTGAAGACGCTTTACGAGAGCGTCCTGGAGAGCCCGCTTGCCGGCGAGGAGGATGGCCCCGCCAAGCTGCTTCCCTTCCTGGTTCATGCTCTTGAAGATGTCACCCTTGGCCTTGGCCCTACGGCTGAGGTCGAGGCACGCATCTTCTCTTCTGCAGCACTGGCACGGGTCTTCACCCACATCTATCTTCGCGACCCCAACGTCGACCTCGACACTGGCTGAGGAGCCGAGCGGGCGAGCTTGCCTGCCCATCGCCGAGGTCGTGAAGGGTCAGGCGGAGGCTCTCTGGGAAGTTCCGGCCTTCAAGACTAAGCCGAAGCGGAGGCTGCCAGCCTGCAGCTCCACAAGGCGAACCCGCTCCGTGCAGCTCCACCGCCTTGAGAAGTGACTCCGTCGTGGCTCCCGCCCTTTTAATTCCTCAAGACATGTACCATGCCTCGGGGAGGCGTTAAAACTTGCATTTGGTGCTGTGATAACAATATGGACTGTAATATTTGCTTTTGAATTCCTTGAAATTTATGCTATTCCTTCCTACTTGCTTATGTTCTACGCCGCAGAGTCTGCCTCACAGATACCGGCCGCCATTAGCTCGACCGAAACCAGGATGGGGCCAAGGGGTGAGGGGCTACATGACAAGTTAGGCTCCTGAGCCGCGATGCTCAGGAGTCCCCCTTGGCGCTCGAATAGCAAGTAGGGAGGTGAGATGTGGGGGTGACTCCTTAGGGAGGTGAGATGCGGTGGATCTACCGTTCTACATCTGCAGAGCCTGCCCCGCAGATACCTCAACCGCCGTTAGCCTTTCAAACTAAGGAGTGAGGGGCTACGTGACCGCTAGGCTCCTGAGTCGCGATGCTCAGGAGTCCCCCTTGACGCTCAAACGGCCTTTGTACCTTGGCTCCGCTCGGGGAGGGACGTGCGACGAACCAGGCCCGGGGGCCTGGCTAGGTGGTGTGCATCTGGGCGTAACCCGGGCGCAGCCCCCGTGCCCAGCCCCCTCGCGCGGCACTCCTGAGGGGAGGTGTTGCGATGAGGCTAGACACTGAGCTCTGGGCTCTCTGAGGTTGATGCGGCCCGGGGGCCACCCTCAGTTGTTTATCACCAGCGAGGAGCATAGCGCTTCCGTATATGTACGGGCATAGCCGCTCCTCGGCAGTGTTGTCAGCCAGCGTGGAGCATGGTGCTTCCATTGGTGCGTGGGAGGGGGCTCCCCTCCGGGAGGAGCCCCCTGGGCGTGTACAGCCCTGCCCTGACACGTGGCTTGCACGGTAGGGCTTGACGAGGTGTATCTGGGCACCCGTGAGCCAGCGCGGGACTCACGGGGCCCTACCTCAAGGCGGGTTGCGCCTGGCTCTGGGCCTTATCTTGGAGTGTGTTCCTGCAAATTTGGCTAGATGCCGGTGCTCTACGTCCTCGGGTCCCGACCCTCGAGCTGGTCTTAGCCGTCGCTAGTATGCCAGGTCGCGATGCCATGGGCAAGACCAGAGGGTAAGGGCTGGAGAGCCGGTAGGAGCCCTGAGTCGCGATGCTCAGGTGCCCCCCTTTAACGCACAAGCTTGGTTAGATGTTGAAACTCTACGTCCTCGGGTCCCGGTCCTCGAGCTGGTCTCAGCCATTGCTGGTATGCCAGGTTGCGATGCCATGGACAAGACCAGAGGGTGAAGGCTGGAGAGCCGGTAGGAGCCCTGAGTCGCGATGCTTAGGTACCCCCCCTTTAATGCACAAGCTTGGTTAGATGTCGAAACTCTACGTCCTCGGGTCCCGGCCCTTGAGCTGGTCTCAGCCGTCGCTGGTATGCCAAGTCGCGATGCCATGGACAAGACCAGAGGGTGAGGGCTGGAGAGCCAGTAGGAGCCCTGAGTCGCGATGCTCAGGTACCCCCCCCTTTAACGCACAAGCTTGCGACATCCAGGAAGAAAAGGTGCCACGGACAGGCACCAAATAACAAGCATGGTGGGTCGAAAGCATGGCCCTAAGATAAACGGAAGAGGGGTACACGCCGCTGGGTCTGACCCGAGCGACTTGGGGATGATGCAGCCCGAGGGGCGCCCCCAATAAAGTAAGCTAAGAACATGAAATAAAAGGGATACACGCGCGCAGGGACGGACCCACGCGGCCTGGGAATAATGCGGCCCTGAGGGCGCTCCCAGCTGAAAATGAAACTTGAAAGATGTCGCATGATGATGTTGGGGATGAAGGGGGGTTGGTGTAGCAGACTTGGTGGGCTGCGGGAGCCGATCCTCATGAGCCCCCAGGCCCAGGGGCCTCAGGAGGCTCCGGAGACGCTGGTGGCTCCTCGCGGACCGTCTTCATCTCCACCAGGGCTGCGGAATGCCTGACCTCTTGAGCCTCCAGGATGGCCCTCATGAGGCGCTGGTACGCGGCAGCCGCGTTCGGCAAGCCATAAGGCATGCGAACGTAGGCGTGGGCGGACCCTCGCGGCGCCCCACTTGCGAGGGCCAGAGGCGCTCCTGAGACGCGGCTCGGTTGAGCCCTGGTATGTCGATGTAGACGCGCAGCCCACCATCCTTGCCTGGATGGGGGGCCACAGCGGGTAAGCGGCAGCTGCCTCTCATGACTCTTGACTTCTGTAGCTCCTGAATGGCCTTGCTAACGAACTCCTGAGGGTTTGGCCCTCCTTGCCTTGCTCCTTCTTGAGGGAAACGTGCTTCGAAACACGCCTCCACGTGGTGCCCAAGAGCCTCCGTCGTGACCTTGGCGAGGTCGGCGGCCCTCTAGAGGAGAGCCCCCGAGCCCTGCCTGAGGAGGGCGCCGGGCACACTTCCCTATGCGATGGAAGGAGGTTCCCCCTGAGCAGGCGCGGGCCCTGAGGGGCCTACCTCCTGAGGGGCTGGGCCGGACGAGGTCCTCTTCTTCTTGGGGGCGGCCTCGGGAAGCCTCCTACTTCTGCGATCTGGGTCTTCTAGTGACGCGGCCTGAAAGGCTCGCTCCAGGGAGCACACTGCGTCTCTCTCTTCACAGGGCACCGTGATGACTCCGCCACTTCCTGGCATCTTGAGGACGTTGTAGCCGTGGTGGGTTACGGCCATGAACTTGGCCAATTGGGTACCCAGGATGGCGTTGTCTGTGGCGAATGTGGGCGACGTCGAAGTCGGCGAGAGCTCGGTCGCGGTGGTTGTCGCGTGCCCGAAGGTGACAGGAGGCGGACCTGCCCAATTGGGATCGTGGAGCCGTCGGTGACTCGGAGAAGGGCTTGGTTGGTCAAGCTGATTGTAGGGCACTTGGAGATTGTTGAACGTTCCACAGACAGACGTTGAGCCCCGCCCGCCATTGATGAGGGTCCCGTGACTAGCATGTTGTCGATGATCGGGAACAAAGCATCGAGGACTCGGTGTGGCAGCAAGACTTGAGCTGATCCGCTGAGTGAACGTGATGGCGCATGCCGACCATCCGAGAGGGCGCGTGGCCTCGAGCTTGGGAGGATCTGCATTCACTTCATGGCGAACCGCTTGAAGATGCTTGAGAGGTGGGGCTTGAGCTCCGCCCAGGATGCAGGCGATCGCACGTGGTTCCTGGAAGCCCCCAGCCCCCTCGTCCTGATGACGGTCCTCATTTCTCCTTGGCTGCGGCGGCAACGGAGGGAGGCCTGCATTCCCTTGCAGGCGATCCTCGCAAGGCTGATCCCTCCAGCCTCCCTCGCAAGGCGGGTCCTGCCAGCGATCCTCGCGAGGTTGGTCGCGCTACCCTTGGCATGGGCCGCGGTCTTCCCAGCGTCTGCGTTCCTTCCTCCTCCTCGGCCAGTAGCCGGTCGGCTGCGGTCGGGACGTCGGCCGACCCTTCCTTCACGCACGGCCGGAGCTCTTGGCATTCATTGGTGTTGTGGGCGTGGAGGTCGTCAGACACGCAGCATCGAGCGCCCTTGGAGGATTCGGGCTGATCTCGCCCGCTTGGTGTCCGCTCTGCCATGAGCATGGCAGCCCCTTGCGCTTCACGCCCTGGCCTTGGGCTTCTTCTCTTCGGTCTCGGCAGGCTGCTTGGGCTCCACGATGACTTCCTTCGCCGTTGGGCTGGTCTTGGTCTTGTTGCACGAAATGGATGCCTTTGCTTGATGCTCTCGCTGCGCTTGCTCCTTTGCACCAAAGAGGAAAGGAGGACATCTGCATGGTCGGGCGCCGATCGGGCGCCCTTGGTCGTCATGGCTTGCATCATTGGCACCTCACGAGGTACCCGGCCTTGAACTCTCCGCCTCCTCGTGAGCCAGCCTGATGAGGCCGTGCCTAAGGAAGCTCCTTGTTGTCCGCCCCGCGAGGCTTGGCCCCTCGCGAGGGTCTTGAGCTTGTGTTGATGAAGATGGGCCGCGCTGGGCCCCCTTTGAGCCACGCCGCAGGCCGCAGGCATGCAAGTCTGGGGACCCCCGTTCCCAGAACGCCGACAGAGGCCCAACCCGAATTGTTGTTTTTTCCTATTTCAATGTTTCGAAGAAAAGGAATATCAAACGGAGTCCAAACGGAATAAAACCTTCGGGAGCGATCTTTTTGGAACAAACGCAATCCAGGAGACTTGGAGTGGACTTCAAGAAGCAGCAGAGGCAGCCACGAGGGTGCAAGGCGCGCCCTGGGGGGTGGGCGTGCGCCCACCCTCGTGGGCCCCTCATGGCTCCCCTGACCTACCTCCTTCGCCTATATATATCCACGTACCCCGTAAACATCTAGGAGCACCACGAAAAACTATTTCCACCACCGCACCCTTCTGTATCCGCGAGATCCCATCTTGGAGCCTTCACCGGCGCTCCGCCGGAGGGGGAATCGACCATGGAAGGCCTCTACATCATCTCCAAGGCCTCTCCGATGAGTTGTGAGTATTTTACCACAGACCTTCGGGTCCATAGTTATTAGCTAGATGGCTTCTTCTCTCTCTTTGAATCTCAATACAAAGTTCTCCTCAATCTTCTTGGAGATCTATTCGATGTAACTCTTTTTGCGGTGTGTTTGTCGAGATCCGATGAATTGTGGGTTTATGATTAAGTTTATCTATGAGAAATATTTGAATCTCCTCTGAATTCTTATATGTATGATTGGTTATCTTTGCAAGTCTCTTCGAATTATCAGTTTGGTTTGGCCTACTAGATTGATCTTTCTTGCAATGGGATAAGTGCTTAGCTTTGGGTTCAATCTTATGTGTCCTTTCCCAAAGGATGTTAGGGCAGCAAGGCACATATTGTATTGTTGCCATCGAGGATAAAAATATGGGGTTTATATCATATTGTTTGAGTTTATCCCTCTACATCATGTCATCTTGCTTAATGCGTTACTCTGTTCTTATGAACTTAATACTCTAGATGCAGGCAGGAGTCGGTCGATATGTGGAGTAATAGTAGTAGATGCAGAATCGTTTCGATCTATTTGTTGCGGACGTGATGCCTATATACATGATCATGCCTAGATATTTTCATAACTATGCACTTTTCTATCAATTGCTCGACGGTAATTTTTTCACCCACCATAATACTTATGCTATCTTGAGAGAAGCCACTAGCGAAACCTATGGCCCCCGGGTCTATCTTTTATCATATAAGTTTCCGATCTACTTTTATTTGCATCTTTAATTTCCAATCTATATCATAAAAATACCAAAAATATTTATCTTATCTTATTATCTCTATCATATCTCACTTTTGCAAGTTCCCGTGAAGGGATTGACAACCCCTTTATCGCGTTGGTTGCGAGGTTCTTGTTTGTTTGTTTGTGTAGGTGCGTGGGACTTTTGAGGAGCCTCCTATTGGATTGATACCTTGGTTCTCAAAAACTGAGGAAAATACTTATGCTACTTTGCTGCATCACCCATTCCTCTTCAAGGGAAAACCAACACAATGCTCAAGAGGTAGCAAGAAGGATTTCTGGCGCCGTTGCCGGGGAGGTCTTTGCTCAAGTCAAGACATACCAAGTACCCATCACAAACTCATCTCCCTCACATTACATTATTTGTCATTTGCCTCTCGTTTTCCTCTCCCCTACTTCACCCTTGCCGTTTTATTCGCCCTCTCTTTCCCGTTTGCCTCTCTTTTTCGCTTGCCTATTGCCTCTATGTCTGAAACTGGGGAGGTTACCGTTGACAAGAACAATAGTAATAACATGGGAAATTTTGATGCTTTTGATGATCCTGTTGAAGAACCACCCATCTTACATACTAAAATGTTTCTAATCGGTAGTGGTAATATTACTGGAAAAGGGGTTATTCAAGATTTCTTTACTTGTGTTGGTGCTTTACCCGCTATGGGTGGATCTATTCTTCATAGAACTAGTAGTCTTGCGGATGCTATCGCATGCTTATAGTTGAACTTGAAAGACAATTTATGCATATGCATCCTTGCATTCAAAGGATTTTCCTAGAATTTTCCAATATTGAGCATTCTTCTGTTAAGCGTGCAGCTACTATCTTTTTGGCTCATGAGTTCAGATTTATAATAAAAGAAGCCAAAGAAATTTTTGCGCACTATATGGTGGACGCTGGCCGTCCTTCCATAGAGGCAATCCTCTTCGATCAAGAGGCCATATGCGTTTTCAATCTTTAGATTATGCTGCTTTTAATGAAAACCTTAGAAAAAAGGTTCCTACCAATGTTTTAGTGGATAAAATTTCCGAACTTAATAATGATTTTGCTATTCGAAACAATGAGTTAGGATATTCTCTTGAGTATAGGCTCATGACCTTCTTCCAAAAGAATGCTTATAATGATGAATTGGTTGTGCAATATGAAGGGCCAAAGGAGGAACCCATACCTCCCGAGATTGATCTTGGGGACTTTTGTCCCATTAAATTTAGCCCTTTTGATTACTTTTGCTTGCCACAAAGAAAACTCGCTGCTGAACGTAGAGAATATGATATGAGTTTTCGTGATCTATCTTATTATTATGACAATACTTAGATCTATTCTCGCTTTTATGCCTAGCTAGGGGAGTTAAACGATAGCGCTTGTTGGGAGGCAACCCAATTTAATTTTTGTTTCTTACTTTTTGCTTCTGTTTAGTAAAATATAATTCATCTAGCCTCTGTTTAGATGTGGCTTTATGTTTTAATTAGTGTTTGTGCCAAGTAGAACCTATAGGATAACCTACGGTGATAGTTAATTTGATTCTGCTGAAAAACAGAAACTTTTGCACGCACGAGAATAATTTTAATAAATCACATGAACGTGTTTTTTAGTTGATTCGTTTTGCAGTAGATGAATAGAAAATTTTCCCAGGACTTCCTATTTTTTAGGATTTTTGGAGTTCCATAAGTATTCGAAAGTTACAGATTACTACAGACTATTCTGTTTTTGACAGATTCTGTTTTTCGTGTGTTGTTTGCTTATTTTGATGAATCTATGGCTAGTATCGGGGGGTATGAACCATAGAGAAGTTGGAATACAGTAGGTTTAACACCAATATAAATAAAGAATGAGTTTATTACAGTACCTTAAGTGGTTGTTTTTCTTTCTTGCACTAACGGAGCTCATGAGATTTCCTGTTGAGTTTTGTGTTGTGAAGTTTTCAAGTTTTGAGTAAAGATTTGATGGACTATGGAATAAGGAGTGGCAAGAGACTAAGCTTGGGGATGCCCATGGCAGCCCAAGATAATTCAAGGACAACCAAAAGCCTAAGCTTGGGGATGCCCGGAAGGCATCCCCTCTTTCGTCCTCATCTATTGGTAACTTTACTTGGAGCTATATTTTTATTCGCCACATGATATGTGTTTTGCTTGGAGCTTCTTGTATGATATGAGTCTTTGCTTTTTAGTCTACCACAATCATCCTTGCTGTACACACCTTTTGGGAGAGACACGCATGATTCGGAATTTATTAGAATACTCTATGTGGTTCACTTATATCGTTTGAGCTAGACAATTTTTGCTCTAGTGCTTCACTTATATCTTTTTAGAGCACGGCGGTGGCTTAATTTTGTAGAAATTATTTATCTCTCATGCTTCACTTATATTATTTTGAGAGTCTTTTAGAATAGCATGGTATTTTCTATGGTTATAAAATTGGTCGTAGAATGATGAGCATCCAAGTTGGGTATAATAAAAACTATCATAGAAAGTGCATTAAACACTATGATCAATTTGATGCTTGATAATTGTTTTGAGATATAAATGTGGTAATGTTAGAGTCATGCTAGTTGCGTAATTATGAAATTGAGAAATGCTTGTGTTAAGGTTGGCAAGTCCCGTAGCATGCACTTATGGTAAAAGTTGTGTGACAAATGTGTTGCATGGGGTGCTCTTTTAATTGTCTTCCTTATGTGTGGAGGTCGGGATCGTGCGATGGTTAACTCCTACCAACCCTTCCCCTAGGAGCATGCGTAGTAGTACTTTGCTTCGAGGGCAAGTAAACTTTTGCAATAAGTATATGAGTTCTTTTATGACTAATGTGAGTCCATGGATTATACGCACTCTCACCCTTCCACCATTGCTAGCCTCTATTATGCCGCACAACTTTCGCCGGTATCATGCACCCACCATTTACCTTCCTCAAAACAGCCACCATACCTACCTATTATGGCATTTCCATAGCCATTCCGAGATATATTGTTATGCAACTTTCCACCGTTCTGTTTATTATGACACGCCCGATCATTGTCATATTGCTCTTTTCATGATCATGTAGTTGACATCGTATTTGTGGCAAGGCCACCTCCATAATTTTTCATACATGTCACTCTTGGTTCATTGGATATCCCGGTACACCGCCGGAGGCATTCACGTAGAGTCATATTTTGTTCTAAGTATTGAGTTGTAATTCTGAGTTGTAAATCAATAAAAGTGTGATGATCTTCATTATTAGAGCATTGTCCCAAGTGAGGAAAGGATGATGAAGACTATGATTCCCCCACAAGTCGGGATGAGACTTCAGACTTTATAAAAATAAAAAAGGCCAAAGAAGCCCAAATAAAAAAAGAGACCAAAGAAGCCCAAATAAAAAAAGAGGCCAAAGAAGCCCAAATAAAAAAAGAGGTCAAAGAAGCGCACAAATAAATAAAAAAATGAGAGAAAAGAGAGAAGGGACAATGTTACTATTCTTTTTCCACACTTGTGCTTCAAAGTAGCACCACGATATTCATGATAGAGAGTCTCCTATGTTGTCACTTTCATATACTAGTGGGAATTTTTCATTATAGAACTTGGCTTGTATATTCCAATGATGGGCTTCCTCAAAATGCCCTAGGTCTTCGTGAGCAAGCAAGTTGGATGCACACCCACTTAGTTTCTTTTGTTGAGCTTTCATATATTTATAGCGCTAGTGCATCCGTTGCATGGCAATCCCTACTCACTCACATTTATATCTATTAATCGGCATCTCCATAGCCCGTTGATACGCCTAGTTGATGTGAGACTATCTTCTCCCTTTTTGTCTTCACAACCTGTTGGAAATATACCCTAGAGGCAATAATAAATTAGTTATTATTACTATATTTCCTTGTTCATGATAATCATTTATTATCCATGCTATAATTGTATTGATAGGAAACTCAGATACATGTGTGGATACATAGACAACACTATGTCCCTAGTAAGCCTCTAGTTAACTAGCTCGTTGATCAATAGATGGTTACGGTTTCCTGACCATGGACATTGGATGTCGTCGATAACGGGATCACATCATTAGTTCGTATGCTAAAGCTTTTCTAATGTCAAGTATCATTTCCTTAGACCATGAGATTGTGGAACTCCCGGATACCGTAGGAATGCTTTGGGTGTACCAAACGTCACAACGTAACTGGGTGGCTATAAAGGTGCACTACGGGTATCTCCGAAAGTGTCTATTAGGTTGGCACGAATCGAGACTGGGATTAGTCACTCCGTGTGACGGAGAGGTATCTCTGGGCCCACACGGTAGGACATCATCATAATGTGCACAATGTGACCAAGGTGTTGATCACGGGATGATGTGTTACGGAACGAGTAAAGAGACTTGCCAGTAACGAGATTGAACAAGGTATCGGGATACCGACGATCGAATCTCGGGCAAGTACTATACCGCTAGACAAAGGGAATTGAATACGGGATTGATTGAATCCTCGACATCATGGTTCATCCGATGAGATCATCATGGAACATGTGGGAGCCAACATGGGTATCCAGATCCCGCTGTTGGTTATTGGCCGGAGAGTTGTCTCGGTCATGTCTACGTGTCTCCCGAACCCGTAGGGTCTACACACTTAAGGTTTGATGACGCTAGGGTTATAGGTAATAGATGTATGTGGTTACAGAATGTTGTTCGGAGGCCCCAATGAGATCCTGGACGTCACGAGGAGTTCCGGAATGGTTTGGAGGTAAATATTTATATATGGGAAGTCCTATTTTGGTCACCGGAAAGTTTTGGGTGCTATCGGTAATGTACCGGGACCACCGGGAGGGTCCCGGGGGTCCACCAAGTGGGGCCACCGGCCCCAGAGGGCAGCATGGGCCAAGTGTGGGAGAGGACCAGCCCCAGGTGGGCTGGTGCACCCCCCCACGAGGGCCCAAGGCGCCTAGGGTTTGGGGAGGGGCGCCTCCACCTTGCTTGGGGGACAAGTTTCCCCCTCTCCCCCCCTTGGCCGCCACCCTAGATGGGTTTTGGGGCTGCCGCACCCCTTGGGGTGGGAACCCTAGAGGGGGCGAAGCCCCTCCCTCTTCCCTATATATAGTTGAGGTCTTTGGGGCTGCAAACACAAGAGTTTTGACCTCTCCCTGGCGCAGCCCTACCTCTCTCCCTTCTCGTCTCTTGCGGTGCTTGGCGAAGCCCTGCTGGAGTGCCACGCTCCTCCACCACCACCACGCCGTCGTGCTGCTGCTGAACGGAGTCTTCCCCAACCTCTCCTCTCTCCTTGCTGGATCAAGGCATGGGAGACGTCACCGGGCTGCATGTGTGTTGAACGCGGAGGTGCCGTCCGTTCGGCACTAGGATCATCGGTGATTTGGATCACGACGAGTACGACTCCATCAACCCCGTTCACTTGAACGCTTCCGCTTAGCAATCTACAAGGGTATGTAGATGCACTCCCCTTTCCCTTGTTGCGAGATTACTCCATAGATTGATCTTGGTGATGCATAGAAAATTTTGAATTTCTGCTACGTTCCCCAACAGTGGCATCATGAGCTAGGTCTATGCGTAGTTTCTATGCACGAGTAGAACAAAAGTTGTTGTGGGCGTTGATTTTGTTCAATATGCTTACCGTTACTAGTCCAATCTTGTTTCGACGGTATTGTGGGATGAAGCGGCCCGGACCGACCTTACACGTACACTTACGTGAGACAGGTTCCACCGACTGACATGCACTAGTTGCATAAGGTGGCTAGAGGGTGCCAGTCTCTTCCACTTTAGTCGGATCGGATTCGATGAAAAGGGTCCTTATGAAGGGTAAATAGCAATTGACATATCACGTTGTGGTTTTTGCGTAGGTAAGAAACGTTCTTGCTAGAAACCCATAGCAGCCACGTAAAACATGCAAACAACAATTAGAGGACGGCTAACTTGTTTTTGCAGGGTATGCTATGTGATGTGATATGGCCAAAAAGAATGTGATGAATGATATGTGATGTATGAGATTGATCATGTTCTTGTAATAGGAATCATGACTTGCATGTCGATGAGTATGACAACCGGCAGGAGCCATAGGAGTTGTCTTAATTTATTGTATGACCTGCGTGTCATTGAACAACGCCATGTAATTACTTTACTTTATTGCTAAACCGTTAGCCATAGTAGTAGAAGTAATAGTTGGCGAGACAACTTCATGGAGACACGATGATGGAGATCATGGTGTCATGCCGGTGACGATGATGATCATGGAGCCCCGAAGATGGAGATCAAAAGGAGCAAAATGATATTGGCCATATCATGTCATTTTTTGATTGCATGTGATGTTTATCATGTTTATGCATCTTATTTGCTTAGAACGACGGTAGTAAATAAGATGATCCCTCATTAAAATTTCAAGAAAGTGTTCCCCCTAACTGTGCACCGTTGCGAAGGTTCGTTGTTTCGAAGCACCACGTGATGATCGGGTGTGATAGATTCTAACGTTCGAATACAATGGGTGTAAGACAGATTTACACACGCAATACACTTAGGTTGACTTGACGAGCCTAGCATGTACAGACATGGCCTCGGAACACGGAAGACTGAAAGGTCGAGCATGAGTCGTATGGTAGATACGATCAACATGAAGATGTTCACCGATGATGACTAGTCCGTCTCACGTGATGATCGGACACGGCCTAGTTGACTCGGATCATGTAATCCCTTAGATGACTAGAGGGATGTCTATCTAAGTGGGAGTTCATAAGATGAACTTAATTATCCTGAACATAGTCAAAAGATCTTTGCAAATTATGCCGTAAGCTCGCGCTTTAGTTCTACTGTTTTAGATATGTTCCTAGAGAAAATTCAATTGAAAGTCAATAGTAGCAATTATGCGGACTAGGTCCGGAAATTGAGGATTGTCCTCGTTGCTTCGTAGAAGGCTTATGTCCTTAATGCACCACTCAGTGTGCTGAACCTCGAACGTCGTTTGTGGATGTTGCGAACATCTGACATACACGTTTTGATAACTACGTGATAGTTCAGTTAAACGGTTTAGAGTTGAGGCACCGAAGACGATTTCGAAACGTCGCGAAACATATGAGATGTTTCGAGGGCTGAAATTGGGATTTCAGGCTCGTGCCCCATGTCAAGAGGTATAAGACCTCCGACGAGTTTCTTAGCCTGCAAACTAAGGGAGAAAAGCTCAATCGTTGAGCTTGTGCTCAGATTGTATGAGTACCACAATCACTTGAATTGAGTGGGAGTTAATCTTCCAGATGAGATAGTGATGTTTCTCCAAAGTCATTGCCACCAAGCTACTAGAGCTTCGTGATGAACTATAACATATCAGGGATAGATATGATGATCCTTGAAATATTCGCGATGTTTGACACCGCGAAAGTAGAAATCAAGAAGGAGCATCAATTGTTGATGGTTGGTGAAACCACTAGTTTCAAGAAGGGCAAGGGCAAGAAGGGATACTTCATGAAACGGCAAATCAGCTGCTGCTCTAGTGAAGAAACCCAAGGTTGAACCCAAACCCGAGACTAAGTGCTTCTGTAATAAGGGAACAGCCATCGAGCAGAATTACCCTAGATACTTGGTAGATGAGAAGGCTGGCAAGGTCGATAGAAGTATATTGGATATACATTATGTTAATGTGTACTTTACTAGTACTCCTAGTAGCACCAGGGTATTAAATACCGGTTTTGTTGCTAAGTGTTAGTAACTCGAAATAAAAGCTACGGAGTAAACGGAGACTAGCTAAAGGTGAGATGGCGATATGTGTTGGAAGTTTTTCCAAGCTTGATGTGATCAAGCATCGCACGCTCCCTCTATTGGTGTTAAACCTAAATAATTGTTATTTGGTGTTTGCGTTGAGCATAGACATGATTGGATTATGTCTATCACAATACGGTTATTCATTTAAGGAGAATAATGGCTACTCTGTTTATTTGAATAATACCTTCAATGGTCTTGCACCTAAAATGAATGGTTTATTGAATCTCGATCGTAGTGATACATATGTTCATGCCAAAAGATATAAGATAGTAATGATAGTACCACCTACTTGTGGCACTGCCATGTAAGTCATATTGGTATAAAACGCATGAAGAAGCTCCATGTTGATGGATCTTTGGACTCACTCGTTTTTGAAAAGTTTGAGACATGCGAACCATGTCTATTGGTGTATATGCATGAAGAAACTCCATGCAAATGGACCGTTTGGACTCACTTTATTTTGAATCACTTGATACATGCAAATCATACCACATGGGCAAGATGACTGAAAGCCTCGTTTTCAGTAAAATGGAACAAGAAAGCAACTTGTTGGAAGTAATACGTTTTGATGTGTGCAGTCCAATGAGTGCTGAGGCACGCAGTGGATATCGTTATGTTCTTACTTCATGGATGATTTGAGTAGATACTGAGTATATTTACTTGATGAAACAAGTCTGAATTATTGAATGGTTCAAGTAATTTCAGAGTGAAGTTGATGATCATCGTGACAAGAGGATAAAATGTCTATGATATGATCATAGAGATGAGTATCTTAGTTACGAGCTTTGGCATGCAATTAAGACATTGTGGAAATTGTTTCACAATTAATACTGCCTGGAACACCATAGTGTGATGGTGTGTCCGAACATCATAGTTGCACCCTATTGGATATGGTGCGTACCATGATGTCTCTTATCGAATTACCACTATCGTTCATGGGTTAGGCATTAGAGACAACCGCACTCACTTTAAATAGGGCACCACGTAATTCTGTTGAGACGACACGTATGAACTATGGTTTGGAGAAACCTAAGTTGTCGTTTCTTAAAAGTTTGGAGCTGCGACGCTTATGTGAAAAGGTTTCATGCTGATAAGCTCGAACCCAAAGCGGATAAATACATCTTCATAAGACACCCAAAACAATTGGGTATACCTCCAGTCTCAGTTCCGGAAGCAAAAGGGATTGTTTCTAGAATCAGATCCTTTCTCGAGGAAAAGTTTCTCTCGAAAGAATTGAGTGGGAGGATGGTGGAGACTTGATGAGGTTATTGAACCGTCACTTCAACTAGTGTGTAGCAGGGCACAGGAAGGTGTTCATGTGGCGTCTACACCAATTGAAGTAGAAGCTTATGATAGTGATCATGAAGTTTCGGATCAAGTCACTGCCGTACCTCGTAGGGTGACAAGGATGCATATTACTTCAGAGTGGTACAGTAATCCTGTCTTGAAGGTCATGTTGCTAGACGACAATGAACCTACGAGCTATGGAGAAGCGATGGTGGGCCCATATCCCGACAAATGGTTAGAAGCCATGAAATCCGAGATAGGATCCATGTATCAGAACAAAGCATGGACTTTGGTGGACTTGCCCGATGATCAGCAAGCCATTGAGATAAATGGATCTTTAAGAAGAAGACGGACGTGGACGGTAATGTCACCATCTATGAAGCTCGACTTGTGGTGAAGAGTTCTTCACAAGTTCAAGGAGTTGACTACGATGTGATTTTCTCATCCGTAGCGATGCTTAAAGTCCGTCGGAATCATGTTAGCATTAGCTGCTTTTATGAAATCTGGCAGATGGATGTCAAAACGAGTTTCCTTACCAGTTTTTGTAAGGAAAGGTTGTATGTGATACAATTAGAAAGGTTTTGTCAATCCTAAGGATGCTAAAAGGCATGCTAGCTCCAGCGATCCTTCCTTGGACTAGAGCAAGCATCTCGGAGTCAGAATATACACTTTGATGAGATGATCAAAGATTTTGGGTTTATACAAAGTTTATGAGAAACTTGTATTTCCAACGAAGTGAGTGGGAGCACTATAGAATTTCTGGTGAGTATATGTTGTTGACATATTGTTGATCAGAAATGATGTAGAATTTCTCGAAAGCATATAGGGTTATTTGAAAAGTGTTTTTCAATAGAAAACCTGGATTAAGCTGCTTGAACATTGAGCATCAAGATCTATAAGGATAGATCAAAACGCTTAATGGTACTTTCAAATGAGCACATACCTTGACATGATCTTGAAGGTGTTCAAGATGGATCAATCAAATAAGGAGTTCTTTCCTGAGTTGTAAGGTATGAAGTTAAGACTTAAAGCTCGACCACGGCAGAAGAGAAAGAAAAGGACAAAGGTCGTCCCCTATGCTTTAGACGTAGGCTCTACAGTATGCTATGCTAAGTACCACACCTGATGTGTGCCTTGCCACATGTCTGGCAAGAGGGTACAAAGGTGATCAAGGAGTGGATTACCAGTCAGCGGTCAAAATTGTCCTTGGAGTAATAAGGACATGTTTCTCAATTATGGAGGTGATAAAGAGTTCGGCATAAAGGGTTACGTCGATGCAAGCTTTAACACCTATCCGAATGACTCTGAGTAGCAAAATGGATACGTATAGTGGAGCAACCATTTGGAATAGCTCCAAGTGGAGCGTGGAAGCAGCAATTACAATATGACCTAGAGATTTGCGAAGTACATAAGGATCTGAATGTTGCAGACCTGTTGACTAAAACCTCTCTCACAAGCAAAACATGATCAAACCCCATAACTCATTGAGTCTTAATCACATGATGATGTGAACTAGTTTAGTGACACTAGTAAACTCTTTGGATGTTGGTCACATGGCGATGTGACCTGTGAGTGTTAATCACATGGCGATGTGAACTAGATTATTGACTCTAGTGCAAGTGGGAGACTGTTGGAAATATGCCCTAGAGGCAATAATAAATTAGTTATTATTACTATATTTCCTTGTTCATGATAATCGTTTATTATCCATGCTATAATTGTATTGATAGGAAACTCAGATACATGTGTGGATACATAGATAACACTATGTCCCTAGTAAGCCTCTAGTTAACTAGCACGTTGATCAATAGATGGTTACGGTTTCCTGACCATGGACATTGGATGTCATTGATAACAGGATCACATCATTAGGAGAATGATGTGATGGACAGGACCCAATCCTAAGCCTAGCACAAAGATCGTGCAGTTCGTATACTAAAGCTTTTCTAATGTCAAGTATCATTTCCTTAGACCATGAGATTGTGCAACTCCCGGATACCGTAGGAATGCTTTGGGTGTACCAAACGTCACAACATAACTGGGTGGCTATAAAGGTGCACTACGGGTATCTCCGAAAGTGTCTGCTGGGTTGGTACGAATCGAGACTGGGATTTGTCACTCCGTGTGACGGAGAGGTATCTCTGGGCCCACTCGGTAGGACATCATCATAATGTGCACAATGTGACCAAGGGGTTGATCACGGGATGATGTGTTACGGAACAAGTAAAGAGACTTGCCGGTAACGAGATTGAACAAGGTATCGGGATACCGACGATCGAATCTCGGGCAAGTACTATACCGCTAAACAAAGGGAATTGAATACGGGATTGATTGAATCCTCGACATCATGGTTCATCCGATGAGATCATCGTGGAACATGTGGGAGCCAACATGGGTATCCAGATCCCGCTGTTGGTTATTGGCCGGAGAGTTGTCTCGGTCATGTCTACGTGTCTCCCGAACCCGTAGGGTCTACACACTTAAGGTTCGATGACGCTAGGGTTATAGGGAATAGATGTACGTGGTTACCGAATGTTGTTCGGAGTCCCGGATGAGATCCTAGACGTCACGAGGAGTTCTGAAATGGTCCAGAGGTAAAGATTTATATATGGGAAGTCCTGTTTTGGTCACCGGAAAAGTTTCGGGTGCTATCGGTAATGTACCGGGACCACCGGGAGGGTCCCGGGGGTCCACTAAGTGGGGCCACTGGCCCCAGAGGGCAGCATGGGCCAAGTGTGGGAGGGGACCAGCCCCATGTGGGCTGGTGCGCCCCCCCACCAGGGCCCAAGGCGCCTAGGGGTTGGGGAGGGGCGCCTCCACCTTGCTTGGGGGGCAAGTTTCCCCCTCTCCCCCCCCCTTGGCCGCCACCCTAGATGGGTTTTGGGGCTGCCGCACCCCTTGGGGTGGGAACCCTAGAAGGGGCGCAGCCCCCTCCCTCTCCCCTATATATAGTTGAGGTCTTTGGGGCTGCAAACACAAGAGTTTTGACCTCTCCCTGGCGCAGCCCTACCTCTCTCCCTTCTCGTCTCTTGCGATGCTTGGCGAAGCCCTGCTGGAGTGCCACACTCCTCGACCACCACCACGCCGTCGTGCTGCTGCTGGATGGAGTCTTCCCCAACCTCTCCCTCTCTCCTTGTTGGATCAAGGCATGGGAGACATCACCGGGCTGCATGTGTGTTGAACGCGGAGGTGCCGTCCGTTCGTCACTAGGATCATCGGTGATTTGGATCACGACGAGTACGACTCCATCAACCCCGTTCACTTGAACGCTTCCGCTTAGCGATCTACAAGGGTATGTAGATGCACTCCTCTTTCCCTCGTTGCTAGATTACTCCATAGATTGATCTTGGTGATGCGTTGAAAATTTTGAATTTCTGCTACGTTCCCCAACACAACCACCACCCTATTCCACATATAGTGCTATGTCCATGGCTTGCGCTCATGTATTGCGTAAGAGTTCAAAAAGCTGAAGCGCGTTAAAAAGTATTAACCAATTGCTTGGCTAAAACTGGGGTTGTGCATGATGGGAGTATTTTGTGTGATGAAAATGAAGCATGGCCTAACTATACGATTTTGTAGGGATGAGCTTTCTTTGGCTATGCTATTTTTGATAAGACATGATTATTTGTTAGTATGCTTGAAGTATTACTATTTTTATGTTTTATGAACTTTTATCTTGAATCATTTGGATCTGAACATTCATGCCACAATAAATAAAATTACATTGATAATTATGCTAGGTAGCATTTCACATCAAAAATTCTGCTTTTATCATTTACCTGCTCGAGGACGAGCAGGAATTAAGCATGGGGATGCTTGATACGTCTCTAACGTACCTATACTTTTTTGTTGTTCCATGCTATTGTATTACCCGTTTTGGATGTTTATGGGCTTTACTTTACATTTTTATATCATTTTTTGGGACTAACCTACTAACCGGAGGCCCAGCCCGAATTGCTGTTTTTTTGGCCTATTTCAGTGTTTTGAAGAAAAGGAATATCAAACGGAGTCCAAACGGAATAAAACCTTTGGGAGCGATCTTTTTGGAACAAACGCAATCTAGGAGACTTGGAGTGGACGTCAAGAAGCAGCCGAGGCGGCCACGAGGGTGCAAGGCGCGCCCTAGGGGGGTGGGCGTGCCCCCCACCCTCGTGGGCCCCTCGTGGCTCCTCTGACCTACCTACTTCGCCTATATATATCCACGTACCCCAAAAACATCCAGGAGCACCACGAAAAACTATTTCCACCACCGCACCCTTCTGTATCTGCGAGATCCCATCTTGGATCCTTCGTTGGCGCTCCGCCGGAGGGGGAATCGATCACGGAGGACCTCTACATCATCCCCAAGGCCTCTCCGATGAGTTGTGAGTAGTTTACCACAGACCTTCGGGTCCATAGTTATTAGCTAGATGACTTCTTCTCTCTCTTTGAATCTCAATACAAAGTTCTCCTCGATCTTCTTGGAGATCTATTCGATGTAACTCTTTTTGCAGTGTGTTTGTCGAGATTCGATGAATTGTGGGTTTATGATCAAGTTTATCTATGATAAATATTTGAATCTCCTCTGAATTCTTTTATGTATGATTGGTTATCTTTGCAAGTCTCTTCGAATTATCAGTTTGGTTTGGCCTACTAGATTGATCTTTTTTACAATGGGAGAAGTGCTTAGCTTTGGGTTCAATCTTATGTGTCGTTTCCAAAGTGACAACAGGGGCAGCAAGGCACGTATTGTATTGTTGCCATCAAGGATAAAAAGATGGGGTTTATATCATATTGTTTGAGTTTATCCCTCTACATCATGTCATCTTGCTTAATGCGTTACTCTGTTCTTATGAACTTAATACTCTAGATGCAGGCAGGAGTCGGTCGATGTGTGGAGTAATAGTAGTAGATGCAGAATCATTTTGATCTACTTGTTGCGGACATGATGCCTATATACATGATCATGCCTAGATATTCTCATAACCATGCACTTTTCTATCAATTGCTCGACAGTAATTTGTTCACCCACCGTAATACTTATGCTATCTTGAGAGAAGCCACTAGTGAAACCTATGGCCCCCGGGTCTATATTTCATCATATAAGTTTCCGATCTACTTTTATTTGCATCTTTACTTTCCAATCTATATCATCAAAATACCAAAAATATTTATCTTATCCTATTATCTCTATCAGATCTCACTTTTGCAAGTTTCCGTGAAGGGATTGACAACCCCTTTATCGCGTTGGTTGCGAGGTTCTTATTTGTTTGTGTAGGTGCGTGGGACTTTTGAGGAGCCTCCTACTGGATTGATACCTTGGTTATCAAAAACTGAGGGAAATACTTACGCTACTTTGCTACATCACCCTTTCCTCTTCAAGGGAAAACAAGCGCAGTGCTCAAGAGATAGCACTTATCCACCAAATGCTTGGGGCAGTTGTGCTACCAGTGACCAGTACCTTTACAGTAGAAGCACTCAGTTTCAAGCTTGGTTCCAGCTTTGGGTTTCTTCCCGGGAGTGACAACTCGCTTGCCATTCTTCTTGAAGTTCCCCTTCTTACCCTTTCCCTTCTTATTGAAACTAGTGGTCTTGTTAACCATCAACACTTGATGCTCCTTCTTGATTACTACCTCCACAGCCTTTAGCATTGCGAAGAGCTCGGGAATAGTCTTTTCCATCCCTTGCATATTGTAGTTCATCACGAAGCCTTTGTAGCTTGGTGGTAGTGATTGAAGAACTCTGTCAATGACACAATCATCTGGAAGATTAACTCCCAGCTGAGTCAAGTGATCATGGTACCCAGACATTCTGAGTATGTGCTCACTAACAGAACTGTTCTCCTCCATCTTGCAGCTATAGAACTTGTTGGAGACTTCATATCTCTCAACTTGGGCATTTGCTTGAAATATTATCTTCAACTCCTGGAACATCTCATATGGTCCATGACGTTCAAAACGTCTTTGAAGTCCCGATTATGAGCTGTAAAGCATGGCACACTGAACTAACGAGTAGTCATCAACACGGCGACTGCCAGACATTCACAATGTCTGTAGTTGCTGGGGCAGGTGGTACACCTAGCGATGCATCAAGGACATAATTCTTCTATGCAGCAATGAGGATAATCCTCAAGTTACGGACCCAGTCCGCGTAGTTGCTACCATCATCTTTCAACTTAGCTTTCTCTAGGAATGCATTAAAATTCAAGGGAACGGTAGCACGGGCCGTTGATCTACAACATAGATATGCAAAAACTATCATGACTAAGTTCATGATAAACTAGATGATACCCCGTGCATTGCTGCGGGAACTTGTGCTACTATAAGGAGGGGGTTTATCGAGTGAAAAGTAGTGATACCATTAAAGGGGTGTATAAATAAATATTGTTTGAACCTTTAATAGAATTATATGAGGAGTCAGAAAAATTACCATAAGGTTTTAGGGCATTAATTGGTCGTATTAAAGTTAATTAACAACTAATATCATTCTGGCCTTTTATGGTCATTCCTTGTGTAAGATCCAAATAGAGTATTTAAAAAGAAGATAAAAAAGAGTTCGCCACCACTTTAATGAACTCTTATGATTACAAAATGGCAACCAATGGACCCTCTTTATCTGATAATGTTCATGGTCGAAGAAACGGGCAAGATAAATCAAGTTATGAAGGGCTTATTGATTTGAGACCACAAATCCATATATTCCGGAAACCAATCAATAGTAACTTGCTCGCGAAAACAATCCATAGACCTATTGTCTTCAGTATAGGATAGAACATGTAGGTAAACATCCTGACATGGTACTCGATTCAGAAAAAAAGTGACGGGCCTTTTTTCACTGAGGAAGTATGCTAGCATGGTACATGATACTTACCAAATTAACTTGTTCGCAACTGATTTTGATGCAAATATAAGAGAACAATGGCATATTTCTTTCTTTTTTTGCGAAAGAGAACAATGGCATATTTCAACACAATAATTAATACAAAAAAGCTGCAAAGCAAATGTTTCTGTCATGTGCCATATATGAACTCAATATGCCATCCTAGTAGTATTTTTGCAAAAGAAAGAGAACATCATGTCCCTGAATATGCAGATACAAATAGTAATCTGGCACGTAATAGTAGCCTAAAACCACAGTGATGATAATAAAAAACTGAAATCAGTTATATACATTCACGTGCACTGTAGTTTCATTTAAGGGAATCCTATAGAACGGGTGAGCAAAGACATACCGAGATTCGGGTTGGACATGACGGATGATAGGATGATTTTCCTTTGCAAGCACTCTTGTACAGTTCCACAAGATAATCTCATACTCCTATATTTGTTTGCAGATGGAGTATGTTCCACCTGAAGATAGTGAAGAGACAACCGTGCTTACTAATAAAAACAATACCAATAAACATCATCAAGACTGAAGCAGTAGTGTCTTCGACTTCCCATTGAAGCCGAACTAAGACCTATGATAAATCTTCAATAATGCAAAAAAGAGAACGGAGAATGGAGAACCTGTCACCAATTCACCACAAATCGAGCCATTGCCTGTCGGCCACCCATTTTCCTAGAGAACGGAGTTTGAGGCGTGGACAACCCTGCCAAAGTTTTCTCTTAGGTGCGATAGAGCATGCCTTCACCACAATCATGGTGAACGACCCGACAGGAGGCATCGCAGTGGAAGCGCAAATAATCGCTGTGGTGGCCCGAAACAACAGCAAGTCGAGTTGCATCTTTTCTCGATCTAGTGCTAGAAGTGGTGAAAAAAGAGCGCCGGCAGGAGGGAGGCCCTCCTTGGTGCTGCACCGCGGCGCCGTACAGATCCGCCTGATGCGTCCCTCTCCTCTGTGCGTCCTACCAAGGCAGGAAAGGTGAGATCCATCAGACCATCATCCTTCGTCGTTGGATTGGATCTCCCCTTTTTTCGTGTGCTTTTGGTGGAGTGGATGAGTGACAGGAAGGACAAACTACATGTGAGATCTATCTTCCATCAGACTGCAGGTGAATTTGGCCACGGTGCTTTAGAATGGATCGACAATGGACAGTGGATCCCACGAGGGGATTAATAGCTGAAGAAACTACCGGAGAATGAAGAGATGGAGAAGGAACAGACAGAAATAATAATATAGTGGGGAGATAAAAGAACATGCCTTTATTACGGATAGAAAACTTGGTCTTCATTATCGATTAATTCATGCCCGAGGAGGTGGGCGTGCTGTGGGGAATGCATGACTGTGATGTGGCTGCATCGTTGATGTGTACATGTTGCATGTCAATATAGAATGACGTGGCACATCGATGATGTGGACAGTGTGCATGGTGAGAGAATAGGAAGTAGTGGGGAGCAACTTCTTAAAAATGGTAGATTAAGTTCAATTAATCATATTACTTAAGAACTCCCACTTAGATAGACATCCCTCAAGTCATCTTAATGATACATGATCCAAATCAACTAAACCATGTCCGATCATCACGTGAGATGTAGTAGTCATCAATGGTGAACATCTCTATGTTGATCATATCCACTATATGATTCATGTTCGACCTTTCGGTCTCTAGTGTTCCGAGGCCATATCTGTATATGCTAGGCTCGTCAAGTTTAACCCGAGTATTCCGCATGTGCAAAACTGGCTTGCACCCATTGTATTTGAACGTAGAGCTTATCACACCCGATCATCACGTGGTGTCTCAAAGAAGAACTTTCGCAATAAAGGCATACCGGGAGAACACTTATACCTTGAAATTTTTAGTAAGGGATCATCTTATAATGCTACCGCCGTACTAAGCAAAATAAGATGCATAAAAGATAAACATCACATGCAATCAAAATATGTGACATGATACGGCCATCATCATCTTGTGCTTTTGATCTCCATCACCAAAGAAACGTCATGATCTCCATCATCACCGGCTGGACACCTTGATCTCCATCGCAGCGTCGTGGTCGTCTCGCCAACTATTGCTTCTACGACTATTGCTACTGCTTAGTGATAAAGTAAAGCAATTACATGGCGATTGTATTTCATACAATAAAGCGACAACCATAAGGCTCCTGCCAGTTGCCGATAACTTTTACAAAACATGATCATCTCATACAACAACTTATATCACATCATGTCTTGACCATATCACATCACAACATACCCTCCAAAAACAAGTTAGATGTCCTCTACTTTGTTGTTGTAAGTTTTACGTGGCTGCTATGGGCTTCTAGCAAGAATCGTACTTACCTACAGCACAAAAACCACAATGGTGATTTATTAAGTTTGCTATTTTAACCTTCACAAGGATCGGCCGCAGTCAAATTTGATTCAACTAAAGTTGGAGAAACAGACACCCGCCAGCCACCTTTATGCAAAACTAGTTGCATGTCTGTGAGTGGAACCGGTCTCATGAACGTGGTCATGTAAGGTTGGTCCGGGCCTCTTCATCCAACAATACCGCCGAATCAAAATAAGACATTGGTGGTAAGCAGTATGACGATCACCGCCCACAACTCTTTATGTTCTACTCATGCATATCATCTACGCATAGACCTGGCTCAGATGCCACTGTTGGGAAACGTAGCATACTATTTCAAAAAAAATCCTACGCTCACGCAAGATCTATCTAGGAGATGCATGTCAACGAGAGGGGGAGAGTGTGCCCACGTACCCTCATAGACCGAAAGCAAAAGCATTTGCTTAACGCGGTTGATGTAGTCCACGTTCTGACCGATCGAGCACCAAACGTACGACAACTCCGAGTTCTGCACACGTTCAGCGTGATGCCATCCGGCGAGCTCTTGGTCTAGCAGAGGGTCAAATGAGTAGATGAGTTCTGCTAGCACGACGACGTGATGACGGTGATGGTGATGTGATCCGCGCAGGGCTTCGCCTAAGCACCGCGAGAATATGACTGGAGGCATAAACTGTGGAAGGGTGCGCCGCACACGGCTTAGATCAATTGGTGTGTCTCATAGCCCCCCCCCCCGCCCCCCCGTATATAAAGGGGGAGGGAGAGGAGGCCGGCCTAGGCACGCCCCAAGTGGGAAGGAGTCCCACTTGGACTCCTAGTTGGGTTCGCCCCCCTTTCCTTTTTCCGAAGGGGGAAAGGGGGAAGGAGTAGGAAAGGGAGAAGGAAAGGGGGGCGCTGCCCCCTTCCCCTAGTCCAATTTGGCCTCCTTCCTGTGGAGGGCGCGCCAGCCCCTTGTGGGCTGGTGTACCTCCCTCCTATGGCTCATATGGCCCATATCTTTCACCGTGGGGTTCCGGTAACCCCTACGGTACTCCGGTATGTACCCGATACACTCTGGAACTCTTCCGGTGTCCGAATACTTCCTTCCAATATATCAATCTTTACCTCTCGACCATTTCGAGACTCCTCGTCATGTCTGTGGTCTCATTCGGGACTCCAGAAAATCTTCGGTCACCAAAACACATAACACATATAACACATACCATCATCGCACGTTAAGCGTGCGGACCCTACGGGTTCGAGAACTATGTAGACATGACCGAGACACCTCTCTGGTCAATAACCAATAGCAGAACCTGGATGCTCGTATTGGTTCCCACATATTCTATGAAGAGCTTTATTGGTCGAACCGCTATGTCAACATACGTTATTCCCTTGGTCATCGGTATGTTACTTGCCCGAGATTCGATCATCGGTATCTTCATGCCTAGTTCAATCTCGTTACCGGCAAGACTCTTTACTCGTTGCATAATGCATCATCCCGCAACTAACTCATTAGTCACATTGCTTGAAAGGCTTCATATGATGTGCATTAACGAGAGGGCCCAGAGATACCTCTTTAATACTCGGAGTGACAAATCCTAATCTCGATCTATGCCAACCCAAGAAACACCTTCGGAAATACCTGTAGAGCATCTTTATAATCACCCAGTTACGTTATGATGTTTGATAGCACACAAGGCATTCCTCCGGTGTCCAGGAGTTGCATAATCTCATAGTCGGAGGAATATGTATTTGACATGAAGAAAGCAGTAGCAATAAAACTGAACGATCATTATGCTAAGCTAACAGATGGGTCTTGTCCATCACATCATTCCACTAATCCTGTTCATCAAATGACAACACATGTTCATGGCTAGGAAACTTAACCATCTTTGATCAACGAGCTAGTCTAGTAGAGGCATAATAGGGTCACAGTGTTTTGTCTATGTATTCACACATGTATCAAGTTTCCGGTTAATACAATTCTAGCATGAATAATAAACATTTATCATGAATAAGGAAATATAAAATAACAACTTTATTATTGCCACTAGGGCATATTTCCTTCAGTTGCGCAATTGATAGAAAAGCACATAGTTACTACGATATTCAAGGCAATAATCATGTATATAGGCATCACGTCCAAGGCAAGTAGACTGACTCCTGCCTGCATCTACTACTATTACTCCACCCATCGACCGTTATCCAGCATGCATCTAGTGTATTAAGTTCATAAAAAATGGAGTAACGCCTTATGCAAGATGACATGATGTAGACAAAGTAAATCCAACCAATATGAATAAACCCCGTCGTTTTCCCCTTAATGGCAATAATAAAAATACATGTCTTGTCCCCTACTGTCACTAGGATATAAAGCACCGCACGATTGAACCCATTACAAAGCACCTCTCCCATTGCAAGATAAATCAATCTAGTTGGCCAAACTAAACGGATAGATCGGATAGAAATACAAAGCTATAATAATCATGCATAGAAGAATTCACATAAGACTCAGTTAATATTCATGATTAATCTGATCATAAACCCATAATTCATCGGATCCCAACAAACACACCGCAAAAGAAGATTACATCGAAGAGATCTCCAAGAACATCAACGAGAACAGTGTATTGAAGATAAAAGAGAGAGAAGAAGCCATCTAGATACTAGTTATAGACCCGTAGGTCTGTGATCAACTACTCACACATCATCGGAAGGGCGGCAAGGTTGATGTAGAAGCCCTCCGTGATCGATTTCCCCTCTGGTAAAGTATCGGAAAAGGCCTACAGATGGGGTCACGGAAGAACATAAACTTGCGGCGGCGGAAAAAGTATTTTGGATGGCTCTCTGTTGGTTTCCCGATTTTAGAGAATTTATAGAGGTGGAATTAGGTCGGACGGAGTGACGAGGGGCCCACAAGGCATCAGGGCGCGCCTACCCCCTGGGCACGCCCTATTGCCTTACCGTCTCCTAGTTTGCCTTCTGGTCTCCTCCCGAAGCTTCTAGGGTCCCTCTTGTCCATAAAAAAATTGTCAAAAAGTTTCATAGCATTTGGACTTCATTTGGTACTGATTTCCTGGAAAACCAAAAACGGACAAAAAGATAACAATTGGCACTTGGCACTAGGACAATAGGTTAGTCCCAAAAAATTATATATGATTGCATATAAAACATCCAAGATTGATACTATAATAGCATGGAACAATAAAAAATTATAGATAGATTGAAGATGTATCAAGCATCCCCAAGCTTAATTCCTGCTCGTCCTCAAGTAGGTAAATGATAAAAAAAGAATTTTTTATATGGAATGGTACCTAACATGTCTATCATGTAATCTTTCTTTTATGGTATGAATATTTAGATTTGAATGATTCAAAGCAATAGTCTATAATTTGACATAAAGACATCAATACTCAGGCATACCAACAAACAATCATGTAATTCAAAATAAAAATGCCAAGGAGCGCTATCCCTACAAAATCAAATAGCCTTGTCATGCTCCATCTTCTTAACACAAAATATAAATCATGCACTACCCCGGTGTCAGCCAAGCAATTGGTTCATACTTTTTAACGTGCTTCAGCTTTTTCAACCTCCATGCAATACATGAGCACAAGCCATGGATATAACACTATGGGTGGAATAGAATACGGTGGTAGAGATTAATATGGAGAAGACAAAACAGGAGAAAATCTCACATCGACACGACTAATCAACGGGCTATGGAGATGCCCATCAATTGATGTCAATGCAATGAGTAGGGATTTACATGCAACAGATGCACTAAGAGTTATAAGTGTATGAAAGTTCAAACTGAAAACTAAGTGGGTGTGCATCCAACTTGCTTGCTCTAGAAGACCTCGGGCACTTGAGGAAGCCCATCATCAGAATATACAAGACAAGTTCTATAATGAAAAATCCCACTAGTATATGAAAGTGACTACATAGGAGACTCTCTATATGAAAAACATGGTGGTACTTTGAAGCACAAGTGTGGAAAAGGATAATAACATTGCCCCTTCTCTCTTCTCTCATTTTTTGGGTGGGCTATTTTTGTCCTCTTTTTTTCTGGGCTCTTTTTGGCCTATTTTTTCCCCTCACAGGGACAATGCTCTAAGAATAATAATGATGATCATCACACTTCTATTTACTTACAACTGAAAATTACAACTCTATACTACAACAAAATATGACTCTATATGAATGTCTTGCTACTTGTGAGCTGCATTGGGATTTCCCCGAAGAGGAGAGGATGATGCAGTACAGTAGAGATAAGTATTTCCCTTAGTTACAAAACCAAGGTTATTAATCCAGCAGGAGAACCAAGCAACGACTCATTAACAACACCTACACACAAACAACAAATACTTGCAACCCAACGCGCAAAGGGGTTGTCAATCCCTCAATGATTACGAGCAAGGTTAAATTGTATAGTTTTTGGTAGATAGATCAGACAAAAATACAAAATATAATAAATAAAAGAAAATTGTAGCGAGGTATTTTTGGTTTTAATATATGATAAAAGATAGACCCGAGGCCATAGTTTTCAATAGAGGCTTCTCTCAAGAAAATATCATACGGTGGGTAAACAAATTACTGTTGGGCAATTGATAGAAAAGCAAATAATTATGACGATATACAAGGCAATGATCATACATAGGCATCACGTCCGAGACAAGTAGACCAAAACGATTCTACATCTAGTACTATTACTCCACACATCGACCGCTATCCAGCGTGCATCTAATGTATTAAGTTCATGGGAAAATGGAGTAACGCCTTAAGCAAGATGACATGATGTGGACAAGATTAACCCACGTATGAAGAGACCCCATCTTTTTACCCTTAATAACAATAATACATATGTGTCACGTCCCTTTGTGTCACTGGGATTGAGCACCGTAAGATCGAACCCATTACAAAGCATCTCTTCCCATGGCAAGATAAATCAATCTAATTGTCCAAACCAAACCAATAAATTAGAGAAGAAATACGAACTATAGTGAGCACGCATAAAAGTTTCAGAGAAAACTCAAATAATATTCATGGATGGATATGATCATAAACTGACAATTCACCGGATCCCAACAAACACACCACAAAAGGTCATTGCATCGAATATATCTCCAAGAACAACGAGGGGAACATTGTATTGAAGATCAAATAGACAGAAGAAGCCATCTAACTACTATGGATCCATAGGTCCGTGGTAAACTATTCACACATCATCGAAAAGGCGGCAAGGATGATGTAGAGCCCCTCCGTGATCGAATCCCCCTCCGGCATAGTGCCAGAAAAGGCCTCCAGATGGGATCTCATGGTTCTGGAACTTGCGACAGCGAAAAAAGTATTTCGTGGACTCCTTTGTTGGTTTCATGATTTTAGAGAATTTATAGAGGTGGAGTTAGGTCAAACAGAGCCTCATGGGCCCCACGAGCCACTAGGGTGTGTCCTACCCCCCAGGCGCGCCCTGGTGCCTCGTGGGCCACTACTCCATCTTCTCGTCCCCTCCCGAAGCTTCCAGGGTCTCTTATGTCTAGAAAAATTAACCAAAAAGTTTCGTGGCATTCGGACATTGTTTGGTACTGATATTCTGCAAAACCAAAAACAAGCAAAAAACAACAACTGACACTGGGCACTAAGTTTATAGGTTAGTCCCCAAAAATGATATATAATTGCTTGAAAGTGTATATAAAACATCCAAGATTGATAATATAATAGCATGGAACAAACAAAAATTATAGATGCGTTGGAGGCGTATCAAGCATCCCCAGGCTTAATTCCTGCTCGTCCTTGAGTAGGTAAATGATAAAAACAGTTTTTTTGATGTAGAATGTTACCTAACATATTCATCATATATTATTTTCTTTTGTAGCATGGATATTTGGACTTGAATGATTCATAGCAATAGTCTATAATTTGACATTAAAACATCAATACTCAAGCATACTAACAAGCAACCATGTCTTTCAAAATATCAACGCTAAAGAAAGCTATCCCTAGCCCATTATGCTCAATCATTGATCCATTCATGAAACACACTCAAATATTAGCTAGATCCAATGGACAAGTATGACAATAGTGTTCCCTAGTTGGTGCTTTGTAAGAGAAGATGGAGACTCAAAATAAAAATAAAAATTGCATAAAAGTAAATAGATAGGCCCTTCGCAGAGAGAAGCAGAGATTTGCAGAGGTGCCAATGCTCAAAGCTTAAATTTAGAGATAAAATTATTTTGAGAGGCATGCTTTTCCTAACAATGCCATGACCGAAAGTTCCCAATATCTTCCATGCTAGACACATTATAGGCGGTTCCCAAACAAAAATAAAATTTATTTCTTTTCCACCTTTCTTTTCACAAGCCATGGCTAGCCGTATCCACGGGTGCCTTCCATACCAACACTTTCCAAGGAATTTATTATTATCATCATATTAATTTTTTTTCATTTCGGGACTGGGCATCCCTATTACGTGTCACACTCTCATGCAATGACAAATGGATAAACACTCATCATGAGAATAACCCGCCTAGCATGGAAAACATTGGCCACCCCCTGTCGCCACATGAATAGTACGGGCACACAAAGCGGAGATTTATTTTGAATTATTAGAGTTGGTACATGCAAATTTTCTTAGAACGGCATGGAAGTACCGCATATAGGTAGGTAAGATGGACTCATTTGGCACAACTTTGGTTAAATGAATTGGGTGCACAAGCAACATTCCCGCTTAGTACAAGTGAAGGTTAGCAAACAGATTGAGAAGCGACCAACCAAAAAATGAAAACGGTCATAAATGCGCATTAAACAAAACTAACACTGAATAATGCACCACAAGTAGGGTATAACTTCATTGCATAACAATTGACTTTACGTTCTTGCATAGGGAATCACAAACCTTAACACCAATATTCTTACTAAACCACAATTACTCACCAACATGACTCACATATTACTATCTCCATATCTCAAAACTATTGCAAGGAATCAAGCTTATCATATCCAATGACCTATATGAAAGTTTTTATTATATCCCTCTTGGATATTCATCACTTTGGGACCAAATTCATAGCTTATGCAAATTACTTTTTCTATTATCAACTCTCAAAAATATATAAGTGAAGCACGAGAGTGCAAATATTTCTTCAAAAAAAATCAACTCTCAAAATAATATAAGTGAAGCATGAGAGTACATTTCTTTAGATATTAATCATATCAACTCTCAAAATAATATAAGTGAAGCTTGAGAGTGCATTTCTTTAAAATATAACCACCGCCGTGCTAAAAGAGATTTAAGTGAAGCATTGGAGCAACTGCCTAGCTCAAAAGATTTAAGTGAAGCACATAGAGTATTCTAACAAATTATGATAAGCGTGTGGCTCTCTCAAACAAGTGTGTTCAGCAAAGATCATTGTGACAAACTAAAAAGCAAAACAAGCAAAGACTCATATAATACAAGACGCTCCAAGCAAAACTCATGATATGTGATGAATAAAAATATAGCTCCAAGTAAAATTACCGATGGTCGTGAGAAGAAAGAGGGGATGCCTTCCCGAGCATCCCCAAGGTTAGTTGCTTGGGAGTCCTTGAATATTACCTTGGGGTGGCTCGGGCATCTCCAAGCTTAGGCTCTTGCCACTCCTTATTCCTTCATCCATCGTGATCTCATCCAAAACTTGAAAACTTCAATCACACAAAACTTAACAAAACTTTCCCAAGATCCGTTCGTAATAACAATAACCACTTTAAGCACTGTCGCAACCCATTCATATTTTATTATTGTGTTATACCTACTACATTCTAACTTTACCATAGCTTTTACCCAATGATACAATCCATAGATTCATCAAAATAAGCACACAATGCAATGAAAACAGAATCTATCAAAAATAGAACAGTATATAGTAATCTGAACATTGACCATACTTCTGTAACTTCAAAAATTCTAAAAATTAGGACAGCATGGTAAATTTGTATATAAATTATGTGTAAAAAATTTAGAGCAAAAACATGTTTCTGTGAATTTACAAAATTCCAGAACTGGGCGCAGAAGTTTCAGTTTTTTGGCAGAATCGAGTCAACTATCATCCAGACCATCCTAAAGGCTTTACTTGGCACAAACACTAATTAAAACATAAAAATTACAATCATAATAGTAGCATAATTGTATGTTTATTTAAAACAGAAAAGATACCAAAAAAAAGATAACTATTGGGTTGCCTTCCAACTAGCGCTATTGTTTTATGCGCCTAGCTAGGCATAATGCATAGTTTCAAGTATTGTCATCTTTGGTTTTAGTTCCATAGGTGGCCCTGATTGAATCATATGGTGGCTTAATTCTAGTTCTAAGGAAGTGTTCCATACCTTATTTAACGGGAACTAAGATTTAATATTCCCTTCTTTCATGTCAATAACGACACCTATAGTTCGTAAGAACGGGCTACCAAGTATTATGGGGCAAGACGGATTGCAATCAATATCAAGTACAATAAAATCAACGGGCACATAGTTCCTATTTGCAAGAATAGGAACATCATTAATTATACCCAAAGGCTTTTTAATACTAGAATATGCCAAGTGCAAATTAAGAGAACATTCATTTATATTGGTAAGACCTAACACAACACATAGAGATTTCAGAATCATGGAAACACTAGCACCAAAATCACATAAAGCATTGCACTCATAATTTTTAATTTTAACTTTAATTGTAGGTTCCCACTCATCATATAATTTTTTAGGAATTGAAATCTCTAATTCTAGCTCCTCTTCTAAAGCTTTCATCATCGCTTCTACAATATGTTTAGTAAAAGCCATATTTTGCTCATAAGTGTTGGGTGAATTTAGCATGGATTGCAACAAAGAAATGCATTCAATCAAAGAATAACTATCATAGTTAAAGTCTTTGTAATCCAAGAGAGTGGGCACACTAGTTAAAGTTTTTACCTCTCCAAACCCACTTTTATCATTTTTTTTCATCAAATTTTTCACCCTCCGAATTATGGGGATGCCTTCTAGCTAAAGTTGACTCCTCTTCAGTCCCCTTATCTTCAGGTTTAACATTACTAAACAAAGAATCAATAGAGTAAACACCATTCATTTTAACATCTCCATCATTGCTACAAAAAAATCGGGCGGAAACGCTTTCTCTAAAAATTCGCGTTTAGCTCTTAGCATAGTGGTTCTTTTCTTACTCTCATCCATGGAGATATATAAAGCTGTAATTGGCTCATTAATATCAACCTTGGGTGGTAAAAATTTAGCCTTAATATTTTCTACATCATGAATAATTCTATCAATAATCCTAGACATATCATAAATTTTACTCAAATTTTCTTTTATCGTAGTGTTGAAAACTTTTTGATCATCGATAAATTCTTTAGTAGATAGCTTTTTGTAACACAAGAAAGTTATTTGTCCGTAGGCAACCGATAACTAAATCGGTAATCATTATTGCAATTTTATATGAGGGAGAGGCATTAGCTAACATACATTTCATACTTGGATCACATGCACTTATGATTGGAACTCTAGCAAGCATCCGCAACTACCAAAGATCATTAATGATGAGGACATGGCTAGCACAGTTACACCCACAACCCCTGCTACTATACCTATTGGACCAATTACTAGAGCTCGCGCATGCCAGTTAAATTATCAGGTACTTTCGTTTCTTGGTAATGTTTCTAATGTTCATGAGAATGCGATGCTGCCTAACTTAGATATATTTGTGTTGGTTACAGTTGAAGCTTGGACAAGAAGAATGAACACTAGAGAATGATCAAGCACTATGATGAAGGCGCGCGTGAACAGAACAAGAACATAGTTTCTAAAGGAGATTTTCGCACTTTGAAGCCACCATGATGATATACAAGAAGATGGATGAAATATACAACATGTCTTTCATAAAATTCGTCCATAGCTTATTATTGGTGTCGTGTCACCTTAGTTTTGGGCTAGGCCCATATATTTTTGAAATACCTATCATTTGACTATTTTTAGAGTCCATATTGTAGGGAAAACGACTTAGGAGGTGTTTTTAGTCCCACCTTGCCAAGGGTGGACGGAATCCCCTCTCTTTCCCCCTAGAAATACAGCCCTTAAGGCACCGTTTAGACTTGGGTTTTATTTAGTTAAAAGTTAGCCATTGCTGCAACTTCGTGTACTTCATTTGTGTCCAACGACCAGGCCAAGACCGCTTATGAAACCCCACTTTCATGAACACTTTATCTAGATTTCAGAAAAGATCAATGATTGGCATGGCATGGACTAATGCTCGTGGACCCCTCAAAATGTGAAGAACAATAACTGCCTATGCCAAGTCTCTACATTTTTGGTTCAGTGATCCAAGATCACATTGCCCTTAGGAAAGCCAACACTATGAAAAGGGGATGAGGTATTGTTGATGAGGTTGTTTCTCAAAGTGCTTAGTGATCCAAAAACCCTCCATCACTTTCCCAAAACACATCTGTCCAAACCCTAATTCATCATTCCAGTCCCACCGATACAATCCACTCCGGACACACCGAGATGATCCTTCTATTGCCACATCCAAAACCCTAACATATCAGTCTGACCAAATTGGTTCTCGATCCCACCGAGAAGGCCTTGCCAAGCTTCTGTAATAAAGTCGTTTCATTTCAGAATTACCGAGATGAATCAATCGGAATTACTGAGACAAGACTCTGCCCTAGCCATTGCACTTCGGTCCCATCGAGTTGGTATAATCGGTCTCACCGAAAATCCTAACGGTCAAGTCTTTTGCACTAGTTGGTCTCATCGAGATTATCATATCGGTGCTACCGAGTTGGGTCAAAAGCTTGTACCGGTTGGATTTTTGGTGCTGCCTATTTATACCCTCCGCCACCACTTACTCTCTAAGAGAGCCATCAGAATGAAACACAACTTCCACCATTAATTTTTCGAGAGAGAACCACCTACACATGTGTTGAGATCAAGAGATTTCATTCCTACCATTTGAACCTTGATTTCTGGCCTCTTCAAGTTGCTTTCCACTCCAATCCTTCTCATACCCAAGCCAAATCTATGAGAGAGAGATTGAGTGTCGAGGAGACTATCATTGAAGCACAAGAGCAAGGAGTTCATCACCAACACAACATCTATTACCTTTTGGAGAGTGGTATCTCCCAGATTGGTTAGGTGTCACTTGGGAGCCTCCAGGACCATGTGGAGATGAACCAAGGAGTTTGTAAGGCAAGGAGATCGCCTACTTCGTGAAGATCTACCCGAGTGAGGCTGGTCCTTCGTGGACGGAAGCCATGGTGGAATAGAAAAGGTTGCTTCTTCGTGGACCCTTCGTCGGTGGAGCCCTCCATGGACTCGTGCAACCATTACCCTCTGTGGGTTGAAGTCTCCACCAACGTGGACGTACGATAACACCACCTATCAGAACCGCGCCAAAAATCATCGTGTCTTCATTGCGTTTGAAATCTCCAAACCCCTCCTTTACTTACATGTGCAATGTTTTACTTTACGCTACTATACTCTTAGAATTGCATGTGTAGGATGATACTTGACTTGCTAGATTTGCTAAAATCTGCCCACAACTAAAATTGGGAAAAGGTTATATTTTTATTTGATCAAGTAGTCTAATCACCCCCCTCTAGACATACCTTCAATCCAACAACGGGGTCTTGCATGGTTCTCCTACTGTATTGATAACCTTGGTTCTTAAATGAGGGAAATACTTATCTCTGTTGTACTGCATCATCCTCTCCTCATTGAGGAAATCTCAACGCAGCTCACAAGTAACAGGAAGAATTTCTAGCGTCGTTGCCGGGGAGACATCACCAAAACCTATCAAGTACCATCACATAAAATTTCATCTCCTTACATTCACTTTTATTTGCCATTTGCCTCTTGTTTTCATCTCTCCCACTTCTAAAACAGTTTTACAAAAAAACACAAAAATATTTTTTGTTTGCCTTCTTGTTCATTTGCTTGCCTGTTTTGCCACTATGACCAACATTAGTATCCCTCCCTTGTCTCCAGACTTTGAAGTTCTTTACTTCAAGCAAAAGCAAGGAGAAAACTTTGAAGACACTTGGTATAGGATGATGGAATATTATCGTGTTTGCCCTATAAAAGGGGATATGAAAATTTTTCTTCGAAACTTTTACGTAGGGCTCACCATGCCTAATAGACAACTTTTGGATTTTGCTACAAAAGGGAATTTTATTGAAACTAATGCGAACATTGCCAATGAAATAGTAGAAGGAATAGTGGGAACCCCACCTCCATAAAAATGATTTAATTACACCCAAGAGGGAATTCAAATCTTGGAGAAGTTGGGTGATATGCAGAAAAATTTGGTTGAGTTACAAAAAACTAGTGAAACTCTTAAAAATGGTAGTGGGAACCTCAGTCGCATGAATAATCTTCTCACTATTTGCAATAAGCGTCTAGATACCTTGGACAATAGAATTGCTTTATTTTCCAAAAATAGTGGGAAGCGTAAAGATCCTCCTGGCTTTGAAAAAAGTCCCACTAGGGTGGTGAAAACTAAAGATGACAACACTTGAAACTATGCATTATGCCTAGCTAGGGGCGTAAAACAATAGTGCTTGTTGGGAGGCAACCCAATAGCTATCTTTATTTTTCTTGTTTCTTTTCTGTTTTTTTTGTGTGCACACAATTATGCTACTATTATGGTTGTGTTTTTGTGTTTAAAATTAGTGTTTGTGCCAAGTAGCGCCTTTGGGATGATTTGGTTCATGGCTGACAAAAGAGAAACTTTTGCGCCCAGTAGCGGAATTGCTTAAATTCATTGGAACGTGATAAAATTTTGAATTTTTTACACATGATTTACATACAAAAATTGCCCATGTTGTCCTAATTTTTCAGAATTTTGGAGTTACAGAAGTATTGCTCTTAGCCAGATCAATATAGATTGTTCTGTTTTTTGTAGATTTTGTTTTCATTGCATTGTTTGCTTGTTTTAATGAATCTATGGATTGTATCAGGGGGTATGAGTCCTGGTGAAATTAGAATACAATAGGTATAATGTAATAATAAAATATGAATGGGTTTACAACCGTATCTAAAGTTTATGTTTTGCTTGTTATACTAATGGATCTCATGAGTTTTCTATTGAGTTTTGCGTGATGAAGTTTTCAAGTTTTGAGTGAGATCATGATAGATGAAGGAATGAGGAGTGGCAAGACCCTAAGCTTGGGGATGCCCAAGGCACCCCAAGGTAATATTCAAGGATACCCAAGACTCTAAGCTTGGGGGTGCCCCAGATGGCATCTCCTCTTTCTTCTACCAACCATCGGTAAATTACTTGGAGCTATATTTTTATTCATCACATGATACGAGTTTTTCTTGGAGCGTTGTGTATTATATGAGTCTTTGCTTTATTTGCTTTTTAGTTTTCCACAGTCATATTTGCTGGACACACCTTTTTGAGAGGGACACACATTATTCGTGACTCTTTAGAATACTCTATGTCCTTGTTGGGGAACGTAGTAATTTCAAAAAAATTCCTACGCACACGCAAGATCACGGTGATGGCATAGCAACGAGAGGGGAGAGTGTTCGTCCATGTACCCTCGTAGACCGTAAGCGGAAGCGTTAGCACAATGTGGTTGATGTAGTCGTACGTCTTCACGATCCGACCGATCCAAGCACCGAACGTACGGGGCCTCCGAGTTCAGCACACGTTCAGCTCGATGACGATCTCCGACCTCCGATCCAGCCGAGTTCCGGAGATGAGTTCATCGACGACGGCGTGGTGGCGATGATGATGTTCTACGGCGCAGGCTTCGCCTAAACTCCGCGACGATATGACCGAGGTGGAATATGGTGGAAGGGGCACCGCACACGGCTAAGGAACGATCCGTAGATCAACTTGTGTGTCTATGGGGTGCCCCCTGCCCGTATATAAAGGAGGGAGGGGAGGCCGGCCGGCCCTTTAGGCGCGCCAAGGAGGAGGAATCCTCCTCCTAGTAGGAGTAGGATTCTCCTTTCCTACTCCTACTAGGAGGTGGAAGGAAGGGGAGAGGGGAAGGAAAGGGGCACCGCCTCCTAGTCCATGGGACCAGAGGGAGAGGGGCACGCGCCCACCCCGCCGCCTCTCTCTTCCCACCTAGGCCCATGTGGCCCATTAACTCTCCCGGGGGTTCAGTAACCCCAAGCACTCCGGTTTTCTCCGAAATCACCCGGAACTTTTCCGGTGTCCAAATATAGTCGTCCAATATATCAATCTTTATGTCTCGACCATTTCGAGACTCCTCGTCATGTCCGTGATCACATCCGGGACTCCGAACAACCTTCGGTACATCAAAACTTATAAACTCATAATAAAACTGTCATCGAAACGTTAAGCGTGCGGACCCTACGGGTTCGAGAACTATGTAGACATGAACTAAAACCATTCTCGGTCAATAACCAATAGCGGGACCTAGATGCCCATATTGGTTCCTACATATTCTACGAAGATCTTTATCGGTCAAACCGCATAACAACATACTTTGTTCCCTTTGTCATCGGTATGTTACTTGCCCGAGATTTGATCGTCGGTATCCAATACCTAGTTCAATCTCGTTATCGGCAAGTCTCTTTACTCGTTCCGTAATACGTCATCTCATAACTAACTCATTAGTTACATGCTTGCAAGGCTTAGGTGATGAGTATTACCGAGAGGGCCCAGAGATACCTCTCCGACAATCGGAGTGACAAATCCTAATCTCGAATTATGCCAACCCAACATGTACCTTCGGAAACACCAGTAGAGCACCTTTATAATCACCCAGTTACGTTGTGACGTTTGGTAGCACACAAAGTGTTCTTCCGGTAAACGGGAGTTGCACAATCTCATAGTTGTAGGAACTTTGTATAAGTCATGAAGAAAGCAATAGCAGTATACTAAACGATCAAGTGCTAGGCTAACGGAATGGGTCATGTCAATCACATCATTCTCCTAATGATGTGATCCCATTAATCAAATGACAACACATGTCTATGGTCAGGAAACATAACCATCTTTGATTAATGAGCTAGTCAAGTAGAGGCATACTAGTGACTATGTGTTTGTCTATGTATTCACACATGTATCATGTTTCCGGTTAATACAATTCTAGCATGAATAATAAACATTTATCATGATATGAGGAAATAAATAATAACTTTATTATTGCCTCTAGGGCATATTTCCTTTAGTCTCCCACTTGCACTAGAGTCAATAATCTAGATTACATAGTAATGATTCTAACACCCATGGAGTCTTGGTGTTGATCATGTTTTGCTCGTGAGAGAGGCTTAGTCAATGGATCTGCAACATTCAGATCCGTATGTATCTTGCAAATCTCTATGTCTCCCACTTGGACTTGGTCCCGAATGGAATTGAAGCGTCTCTTGATGTGCTTGGTCCTCTTGTGAAATCTGGATTCCTTTGCCAAGGCAATTGCACTAGTATTGTCACAGAAGATCTTCATTGGTCCCGATGCACTAGGTATGACACCTAGATCGGAAATGAACTCCTTCATCCAGACTCCTTCATTCGCTACTTCAGAAGCAGCTATGTACTCCGCTTCACATGTAGATCCCGCCACGACGCTTTGTTTAGAACTGCACCAACTTACAGCTCCACTGTTTAATATAAACACGTATCCGGTTTGCGATTTAGAATCGTCCGGATCGGTGTCAAAGCTTGCATCGACGTAACCATTTACGACTAGCTCTTTGTCACCTCCATATACGAGAAACATATCCTTAGTCCTTTTCAGGTATTTTAGGATGTTCTTGACCGCTGTCCAGTGATCCACTCCTAGATTACTTTGGTACCTTCCTGCCAAGCTTATTGCTAAGCATATGTAAGGTCTGGTACACAGCATTGCATACATGATAGAGCCTATGGCTGAAGCATAGGGAACATTTTTCATTTTCTCTCTATCTTCTGCTGTGGTCGGGCATTGAGTTTGACTCAACTTCACACCTTGTAGCACAGGCAAGAATCCTTTCTTTGCTCGATCCATTTTGAACTTTTTCAAAATTTTGTCAAGGTATGTGCTTTGTGAAAGTCCTATTAAGCGTCTTGATCTATCTCTATAGATCTTGATGCCCAATATGTAAGCAGATTCATCGAGGTCTTTCATTGAAAAACTTTTATTCAAGTATCCCTTTATGCTATCCAGAAATTCTATATCATTTCCAATTAATAATATGTCATCAACATATAAAACTAGAAATGCTACTGAGCTCCCACTCACTTTCTTGTAAATACAAGGCTTCTCCAAAAGTCTCAGATAAAACCATATGTTTTGATTACACTATCAAAACGTTTATTCCAACTCCGAGATGCTTGCACCAGTCCATAAATGGAGCGCTGGAGCTTGCACACTCTGTCAGCACCTTTTGGATCAACAAAACCTTCGGTTGCATCATATACAACTCTTCTTCTAGAAATCCATTCAAGAATGCAGTCTTGACATCCATTTGCCAAATTTCATAATCATGAAATGCAGCAATAGCCAACATGATTCGGACAGACTTAAGCATCGCTACGGGTGAGAAAGTCTCATCGTAGTCAACCCCTTGAACTTGTCGAAAACCTTTCGCAACAAGTCGAGCTTTATAGACGATAACATTACCATCGCGTCGGTCTTCTTCTTGAAGATCCATTTATTCTCAATGGCTTGCCGATCATCGGCAAGTCAACCAAAGTCCATACTTTGTTTTCATACATGGATCCCATCTCAGATTTCATGGCCTCTAGCCATTTTGCGGAATCTGGGCTCATCATCGCTTCCTCATAGTTCGTAGGTTCATCATGGTCAAGTAACATGACTTCCAGAATAGGATTACCGTACCACTCTGGTTCGAATCTTACTCTAGTGGACCTACGAGGTTCAGCAGAAATTTGATCTGAAGTTTCATGATCAATATCATTAGCTTCCTCACTAACTGGTGTAGTCGTCACAGGAACCGGTTCTCGTGATGAACTACTTTCCAATAAGGGAGTAGATACAGTTATCTCATCAAGTTCTACTTTCCTCCCACTCACTTCTTTCGAGAGAAACTCCTTCTCTAGAAAGGATCCATTCTTAGCAACGAATGTCTTGCCTTCGGATCTGTGATAGAAGGTGTACCCAACAGTCTCTTTTGGGTATCCTATGAAGACACATTTCTCCGATTTGGGTTCGAGCTTATCTGGTTGAAGTTTCTTCACATAAGCATCGCAGCCCCAAACTTTAAGAAACGACAACTTTGGTTTCTTGCCGAACCACAGTTCATAAGGCGTCGTCTCAACGGATTTTGATGGTGCCCTATTTAACGTGAATGTAGTCGTCTCTAAAGCATAACCCCAAAACGATAGCGGTAAATCGGTAAGAGACATCATAGATCGCACCATATCAAGTAAAGTACGATTACGACGTTCGGACACACCATTTCGTTGTGGTGTTCGGTGGCCTGAGTTGTAAACTATTCCGCATTGTTTCAAATGTAAACCAAACTCGTAACTCAAATATTCTCCTCCACGATCAGATCGTAGAAACTTTATTTTCTTGTTACGATGATTTTCTACTTCACTCTAAAATTCTTTGAACTTTTCAAATGTTTCAGGCTTGTGCTTCATTAAGTAAATATACCCATATCTGCTCAAATCATCTGTGAAGGTGAGAAAATAACGATATCCGCCACGAGCCTCAACATTCATCGGACCACATACATCTGTATGTATGATTTCCAACAAATTTGTTGCTCTCTCCATTGTTCCGGAGAACGATGTTTTAGTCATCTTTCCCATGAGGCACGGTTCGCAAGTACCAAGTGATTCATAATCAAGTGATTCCAGAAGTCCATCAGTATGGAGTTTCTTCGTGTGTTTTACACTGATATGACCTAAACGGCAGTGCCACAAATAAGTTGCACTATCATTATCAACTCTGCTGTTGGGGAACGTAGTAATTTCAAAAAATTTCCTACGCACACGCAAGATCATGGTGATGAATAGCAACGAGAGGGGAGAGTGTTGTCCACGTACCCTCGAGACTGAAGCGAAGCGATCACAACGTAGAGGAAGTAGTCGACGTTCTCCTCGCGATTCGACCGATCCCGGCGCGTTACTCGGCGCCCGAGTTCTTGACACACGTACAGCTCGATGACGTCCCTCGTACTCCGATCCAACCGAGTGTCGAGGAGAGTTTCACAAGACGACGGCGTGGTGACGATCTTGATGTTTCACCGGCGCAGGGCTTCGCCTAAGCTTCGCGACGGTATGACCGAGGTGGAATATGGTGGAGGGGGGCACCGCACACGGCTAAGGAACGATCCGTAGATCAACTTGTGTCTATGGGGTGCCCCCTGCCCCCGTATATAAAGGAGGGAGGGAGGAGGAGGCCGGCCTAGGAGGAGGCGCGCCATAGGGAGTCCTACTCCCACCGGGAGTAGGATTCCCCCTTTCCTAGTCCAACTAGGATCCTTCCATGTATTAGGAGTAGGAGACTAGGAAGGGGAAGAGAGAAGGAAAGGAAGGAGGGGGTGCGGCCCCTCCCCTTAGCCCAATTCGGACTAGGGCAAGGGGGGGCGCGCGGCCTGCCTAGGGCAGCCCCTCTCTCTTTCCCGTATGGCCCATAAGGCCCAATACTTCTCCCCGGCGAATTCCCGTAACTCTCCGGTACTCCGATAATTACCCGAATGACTCGGAACCTTTCCGAACTCCGAATATAGTCGTCCAATATATCGATCTTTACGTCTCGACCATTTCGAGACTCCTCGTCATGTCCCCGATCTCATCCGGGACTCCGAACTCCTTCGGTACATCAAAACTCATAAACTCATAATATAAATGTCATCGAAACCTTAAGCGTGCGGACCCTACGGTTCGAGAACAATGTAGACATGACCGAGACACGTCTCCGGTCAATAACCAATAGCGGGACCTGGATGCCCATATTGGTTCCTACATATTCTACGAAGATCTTTATCGGTCAGACCGCATAACAACATCGTTGTTCCTTTGTCATCGGTATGTTACTTGCCCGAGATTCGATCGTCGGTATCCAATACCTAGTTCAATATCGTTACCGGCAAGTCTCTTTACTCGTTCCGTAATACATCATCTCACAACTAACTCATTAGTTGTAATGCTTGCAAGGCTTCAGTGATGTGTATTACCGAGAGGGCCCAGAGATACCTCTCCGACAATCGGAGTGACAAAACCTAATCTTGAAATACGCCAACCCAACATCTGCCTTTGGAGACACCTGTAGTACTCCTTTATAATCACCCAGTTACGTTGTGACGTTTGGTAGCACCCAAAGTGTTCCTCCGGTAAACGGGAGTTGCATAATCTCATAGTTGTAGGAACATGTATAAGTCATGGATAAAAGCAGTAGCAACATACTAAACGATCGTGTGCTAAGCTAATGGAATGGGTCATGTCAATCAGATCATTCAACTAATGATGTGATCTTGTTAATCAAATAACAACTCCTTGTTCATGGTTAGGAAACATAACCATCTTTGATTAACAAGCTAGTCTAGTAGAGGCATACTAGTGACACTCTGTTTGTCTATGTATTCACACATGTATTATGTTTCCGGTTAATACAATTCTAGCATGAATAATAAACATTTATCATGATATGAGGAAATATATAATAACTTTATTATTGCCTCTAGGGCATATTTCCTTCAGTCTCCCACTTGCACTAGAGTCAATAATCTAGATCACATCACCATGTGATTAACATCGATATTTCACATCATCATGTGATTAACACCCATAGTTCACATCGCCATGTGACCAACACCCAAAGGGTTTACTAGATTCAGTAATCTAGTTCACATCGCTATGTGATTAATACCCAAAGAGTACTAAAGTGTGATCATGTTTTGCTTGTGAGAGAGTCTTAGTCAACGGGTCTTTTACATTCAGATCCGTTATGTATTTTGCAACTTTTCTATGTCTACAATGCTCTGCACGAAGCTACTCTAGCTAATTGCTCCCACTTTCAATATGTATCTAGATCGAGACTTAGAGTCATCCAGATCAGTGTCAAAACTTGCATCGACGTAACCCTTTACGACAAACCTTTTGTCACTTCCATAATCGAGAAACATATCCTTATTCCACTAAGGATAATTTTGACCATTGTCTAGTGATCTACTCCTAGATCACTATTGTACTCCTTGCCAAACTCGTGTAGGGTATACAATAGATCTGGTACACAACATGTTATACTTTATAGAACCTATGGCCAAGGCATAGTGAATGACTTTCATTCTCTTTCTATCTTCTGCCGTGGTCGGGTTTTGAGTCTTACTCAATTTCACACCTTGTAACACAGGCAAGAATTCTTTCTTTGACTGTTCCATTTTGAACTACTTCAAAATCTTGTCAAGGTATGTACTCATTGAAAAAACTTATCAAGCATCTTGATCTATCTCTATAGATCTTGATGCTCAATATGTAAGCAGCTTCACCGAGGTCTTTCTTTGAAAAACTTCTTTCAAACACTCCTTTATGCTTTGCAGAATAATTCTACATTATTTCCGATCTACAATATGTCATTCACATATACTCATCAGAAATGTTGTAGTGCTCCCACTCACTTTCTAGTAAATACTGAGGCTTCACCATAAGTGCATACAAAACTATATGCTTTGATCAACTCATCAAAGCGTATATTCCAACTCGAGATGCTTGCACCAGTCCATAGATGGATCGCTGGAGCTTGCACACTTTGTTAGCTCCTTTGGATCGAAAAACCTTACGGTTGCATCATATACAACTCTTCTTCCGTAAATCCATTCAGAATGCGTCTTTACATCCATTTGCCAAATTTCATAATCATAAAATGCGGCAATTGCTAACATGATTCGGACAGACTTAAGCATCGCTACTGGTGAGAAGGTCTCATCGTAGTCAATCCCTTGAACTTGTCGAAAACCCTTTGCGACAAGTCGAGCTTTGTAAACGATGATATTACCGTCGCGTCGGTCTTCTTCTTGAAGATCCACTTGTTTTCTATTGCTTGCCGACCCTCGGCAAGTCAACCAAAGTCCATACTTTGTTTTCATACATGGATCCCATCTCGATTTCATGGCCTCAAGCCATTTTATGGAATCTGGGCTCACCATCGCTTCTTCATAGTTCGTAGGTTCATCATGATCTAGCAACATGATTTCCGAGCAGGATTGCCGTACCACTCAGTGCGGATCTTACTCTGGTTGATCTACGAGGTTACGTAGTAATTTGATCTCAAGTTTCATGATCAACATCATCAACTTCCTCACCACTTGGTGTAGGTGTCTCAGAAACCGGTTTCTGCGACGAACTACTTTCAAGTAAGGGAGAAGGTACTATTACCTCATCAAGTTCTACTTTCCTCCCACTCACTTCTTTCGAGAGAAACTCCTTCTCTAGAAAGGATCCATTCTTAGCAACGAATGTCTTGCCTTCGGATCTGTGATAGAAGGTGTACCCAACTGTCTCCTTTGGGTATCCTATGAAGACACATTTCTCCAATTTGGGTTCGAGCTTATCGGGTTGAAGCTTTTTCACATAAGCATCGCATCCCCAAACTTTTAGAAACGACAACTTTGGTTTCTTGCCAAACCACAGTTCATAAGGTGTCGTCTCAACGGATTTGACGGTGTTCTATTCAAGTGTGAATGCGGCCGTCTCTAGAGCATAACCCCAAAGCGATAGCGGTAAATCAGTAAGAGACATCATAGATCGCACCATATCTAGTAAAGTGCGACATGACGTTCGGACACACCATTACTGTTGTGGTGTTCCGGTGGCGTGAGTTGCTGAAACTATTCCGCATTGTTTCAAATGTAGACCAAACTCGTAACTCAAATATTCACCTCCACGATCAGATCGTAGAAATTTAATTTTCTTGTTACGATGATTTTCAACTTCACTCTGAAATTCTTTGAATTTTTCAAATGTTTCAGACTTATGTTTCATTAAGTAGATATACCCATATCTGCTTAAGTCATCTGTGAAGGTGAGAAAATAACGATATCCGCCACGAGCCTCAACATTCATCGGACCACATACATCTGTATGTATGATTTCCAATAAATCTGTTGCTCTCTCCATAGTACCGGAGAACGGGGTTCTAGTCATCTTGCCCATAAGGCACGGTTCGCAAGTGCCAAGTGATTCATAATCAAGTGATTCCAAAATCCCATCAGCATGGAGTTTCTTCATGCGCTTTACACCAATATGACATAAACGGCAGTGCCACAAATAAGTTGCACTATCATTATTAACTTTGCATCTTTTTGGTTTCAATATTATGAATATGTGTATCACTATGATCGAGATCCAATGAACCATTTTCATTGGGTGTGTACCCATATAAGGTTTTATTCATGTAAACAGAACAACAGTTTATTCTCTTACTTAAATGAATAACCGTATTGCAATAAACATGATCAAATCATATTCATGCTCAACGCAAACACCAAATAACATTTATTTAGGTTCAACACTAATCCCGAAAGTATAGGGAGTGTGCGATGATGATCATATCAATCTTGAAACTACTTTCAACACACATCGTCGCTTCACCCTTAACTAGTTTTTCGCTTATTCGCAACTCTGTTTGAGTTACTACTCTTAGCAACCGAACCAGTACCAAATACCGAGGGGTTGCTATAAACACTAGTAAAGTACACATCAATAACATGTATATCAAATATACCTTTGTTTACTTTGCCATCCTTCTTATCCACCAAATATTGGGGCATTTCCGCTTCAAAGGACCATTTCCTTTGCGGTGTAAGCACTTAGTTTCGTGCTTTGGTCCAGCTTGGAGCTTCTTGGCGGGAGTGACAACTTGCTTGTCTTTCCACTTGAAGTTCCCTTTCTTTCCTTTGCCCTTTTCTTGAAACTAGTGGTCTTGTCAATCATCAACACTTGATGCTCTTTCTTGATTTCTACATTAAATCGATTTCAACATCACGAAGAACTCGGGAATCATTTTCATCATCCCTTGCATACTATAGTTCATCACGAAGTTCTACTAACTTGGTGATGGTGACTAGAGAATTCATCAATCACTATCTTATCTCGGAAGATTAACTCCCACTTGATTCAAGTGATTGTAGTACCGGACAATCTGAGTACATGCTCACTAGTTGAGCGATTCTCCTCCATCTTTTAGCTATAGAACTTGTTGGAGACTTCATATCTCTCAACTCGGGTATTTGCTTGAAATATTAACTTCAATTCCTAGAACATCTCATATGGTCCATGATGTTCAAAACATCTTTGAAGTCCCGATTCTAAGCCATAAAGCATGGTGCACAAAACTATCAAGTAGTCATCATATTGAGCTAGCGAAACGTTCATAACGTCTGCATCTGCTCCTGCAATAGGTCTATCACCTAGCGGTGCATTAAGGACATAATTCTTCTGTGCAGCAATGAGGATAAACCTCAGATCGCGGATCAAATCCGCATCATTGCTACTAACATTTTCAACACAATTTTCTCTAGGAACATATCAAAATAAACATATGAAAGCAACAACGCGAGCTATTGATCTTACAACATAATTTGCAAAATACTACGGGACTAAGTTCATGATAAATTTAAGTTCAATTAATCATATTACTTAAGAACTCCCACTTAGGCAGACATCTCTCTAGTCATCTAAGTGATCACGTGATCCAAATCAACTAAACCATAACCGATCATCACGTGAAATGGAGTAGTTTTCAATGGTGAACATCTTATGTTGATCATATCTACTATATGATTCACGCCGACCTTTCGGTCTCCGTGTTCCGAGGCCATATCTGCATATGCTAGGCTCGTCAAGTATAACCCGAGTATTGCGTGTGCAAAACTGGCTTGCACCCGTTGTAGATGGACGAGAGCTTATCACACCCGATCATCACGTGGTGTGCGGGCACGATTTAACTTTGGCAACGGTGCATACTCGGGAGAACACTTCTTGATAATTTAGTGAGAGATCATCTTATAATGCTACCGTCAATCAAAGCAAGATAAGATGCATAAAGGATAAACATCACATGCAAATCAATATAAGTGATATGATATGGTCATCATCATCTTGTGCTTCGTGATCTTCATCTCCGCAGCACCACCATGATCACCATCGCCACCGGCGCGACACCTTGATCTCCATCGTAGCATCGTTGTCGTCTCGCCAATCTTATGCTTCTCGACTATCGCTACCGCTTAGTGATAAAGTAAAGCATTACGTAGCGATTGCATTGCATACAATAAAGCGACAACCATATGGCTCCAGCCATTGCCGATAACCGGTTACAAAACATGATCATCTCATACAATAAAATATAGCATCACGTCTTGACCATATCACATCACAACATGCCCTGCAAAAACAAGTTAGATGTCCTCTACTTTGTTGTTGCAAATTTTACGTGGCTGCTACGGGCTTAAGCAAGAACTAGTCTCACCTACGCATCAAAACCACAACGATACTTCGTCAAATAGACTCCGTTTTAACCTTCTCAAGGACGGGCGTAGCCACACTCAGTTCAACTAAAGTGAGAGAGACAGACACCCGCCAATCACCTTTAAGCAACGAGTGCTCGTGGCGGTGAAACCAGTCTCGCGTAAGCGTCTGGCGTAATGTCGGTCCGGCCGCTTCATCTCACAATACCGCTGAACCAAAGTATGACATCTTTGGTAGGTAGTATGACTTGTATCGCCCACAACTCACTTGTGTTCTACTCGTGCAAAACATCAAACCATAAAACCTAGGCTCGATGCCTTTGTTGGGGGGAACGAGTAATTTCAAAAATTTCCTACGCACACGCAAGATCATGGTGATGAATAGCAACGAGAGGGAGAGTGTTGTCCACGCACCCTCGTGAGACTGAAGCGGAAGCGATCACAACGTAGAGGAAGTAGTCGACGTTCTCCTCGCGATTCGACCGACCCGGCGCCGTTACTTCGGCGCCCCGAGTTCTTGACACACGACAGCTCGATGGCGTCCCTCGTACTCGATCCAACCGAGTGTCGAGGAGAGTTTCGTCAAGACGACGGCGTGGTGGACGATCTTGATGTTTCACGGCGCAGGCTTCGCCTAAGCTTGCGACGGTATGACCGAGGTGGAATATGGTGGAGGGGGCACCGACACGGCTAAGGAACGATCCGTAGATCAACTTGTGTCTATGGGGTGCCCCCTGCCTCGTGATATAAAGGAGGGAGGGAGGAGGAGGCCGGCCTAGGAGGAGGCGCGCCATAGGGAGTCCTACTCCCAGGGAGTAGGATTCCCCTTCCTAGTCCAACTAGGGATCCTTCCATGTATTAGGAGTAGGAGACTAGGAAGGGAAGAGAGAAGGAAAGGAAGGAGGGTGCGGCCCTCCCTTAGCCCAATTCGGACTAGGGCAAGGGGCGCGGCCTGCCTAGGGCAGCCCTCTCTCTTTCCCGTATGGCCCATAAGGCCCAATACTTCTCCCGGCGAATTCCGTAACTCTCCGGTACTCGATAATTACCGAATGACTCGGAACCTTTCCGAACTCCGAATATAGTCGTCCAATATATCGATCTTTACGTCTCGACCATTTCGAGACTCCTCGTCATGTCCCCGATCTCATCCGGACTCGAACTCCTTCGGTACATCAAAACTCATAAACTCATAATATAAATGTCATCGAAACCTTAAGCGTCACGGACCCTACGGTTCGAGAACAATGTAGACATGACCGAGACACGTCTCCGGTCAATAACCAATAGCGGGACCTGGATGCCCATATTGGTTCCTACATATTCTACGAAGATCTTTATCGGTCGGACCGCATAACAACATACGTTGTTCCCTTTGTCATCGGTATGTTACTTGCCCGAGATTCGATCGTCGGTATCCAATACCTAGTTCAATATCGTTACGGCAAGTCTCTTTACTCGTTCAGTAATACATCATCTCACAACTAACTCATTAGTTGTAATGCTTGCAAGGCTTCATGATGTGTATTACCGAGAGGGCCAGAGATACCTCTCCGACAATCGGAGTGACAAAACCTAATCTTGAAATACGCCAACCCAACATCGCGCCTTTGGAGACACTGTAGTACTCCTTTATAATCACCCGATTCGTTGTGACGTTTGGTAGCACCAAAGTGTTCCTCCGTAAACGGAGTTGCATAATCTCATAGTTGTAGGAACATGTATAAGTCATGGATAAAAGCAAGTAGCAACATACTAAACGATCGTGTGCTAAGCTAATGGAATGGGTCATGTCAATCAAATCATTCAACTAATGATGTGATCTTGTTAATCAAATAACAACTCCTTGTTCATGGTTAGGAAACATAACCATCTTTGATTAACAAGCTAGTCTAGTAGAGGCATACTAGTGACACTCTGTTTGTCTATGTATTCACACATGTATTATGTTTCCGGTTAATACAATTCTAGCATGAATAATAAACATTTATCATGTTATGAGGAAATATATAATAACTTTATTATTGCCTCTAGGGCATATTTCCTTCATCTGCATCTTTTGGCTTCAACATTATGAATATGTGTATCACTACTATCGAGATTCAATAAAAATAGACCACTCTTCAAGGGTGCATGACCATAAAAGATATTACTCATATAAATAGAACAACCATTATTCTCTAATTTAAATGAATAACCGTCTCGCATCAAACAAGATCCAGATATAATGTTCATGCTCAACGCTGGCACCAAATAACAATTATTCAGGTCTAAAACTAATCCCGAAGGTAGATGTAGAGGTAGCATGCCGACCGCGATCACATCGACTTTGGAACTATTTCCCACGCGATCGTCACCTCGTCCTTGGCGATGCTCGCTTATTCCATAGTCCCCTGCTTTGAGTTGCAAATATTAGCAATGTAACCAGTATCAAATACCAGTGCTACTACGAGCTCTAGTTAGGTACACATCAATAACATGTATATCACATATACCTTTGTTCACTTTGCCATCCTTCTTATCCGCCAAATACTTGGGCAGTTCCGCTTCTAGTGACCGATCGCTTGCAGAGAAGCACTCGATTTGAGCTTAGGTCCAGACTTGGGTTTCTTCTCTTGAGCAACAACTTGCTTGCCGTTCTTTTGAAGTTCCCTTCTTCTTCCCTTTGCCCTTTTCTTGAAACTAGTGGTCTTGTTGACCATCAACACTTGATGCTCCTTCTTGATTTCTACCACCGTGGCTTTCAAAGATCGCGAAGAGCTCGGGAATAGTCTTGTTCATCCCTTGCATATTATAGTTCATCACAAAGCTCTTGTAGCTTGGTGGCGATGATTGGAGAGTTCATCAATGACACTATCATCGGAAGATTAACTCCCGGTTGAATCAAGTGATTATTATACCCGCACATTACGAGTATGTGTTCACCTTGTAACTATTCTCCTCCATCTTGCAGCTATAGAACTTATTGGAGACTTCATATCTCTCAATCCGGGCATTTGCTTGAAATATCAACTTCAACTCTGGAACATCTCATATGCTCCATGACGCTCAAAACGTCGTTGAAGACCCGGTTCTAAGCCGTAAAGCATGGCACACTGAACTATAGAGTAGTCATCGACTTTGCTCGCCAGACGTTCTTAACGCGTCGGTGGCCATCGAAGCAGTTCGCACCCAACGGTGCTTCGGGGCGTAACTCTTACGTGCAACAATGAGGATAATCCTCGAGTTACGGACCCGATCCGTGTAATTGCTACCATCATCTTTCAACTTTGCTTTCTCAAGGAACACATTAAAATTCAACGGAACAACAAAGACGAGCCATCTATCTACAAACAAACATAAACAAGCAAGATACTATCGGTACTAAGTTCATGATAAATTTAAGTTCAATTAATCATATTACTTAAGAACTCCCACTTAGACAGACATCTCTCTAGTCATCTAAGTGATCACGTGATCCAAATCAACTAAACCATAACCGATCATCACGTGAGATGGAGTAGTTTTCAATGGTGAACATCATTATGTTGATCATATCTACTATATGATTCACGCCGACCTTTCGGTCTCCGTGTTCGGAGGCCATATCTCGCATATGCTAGGCTCGTCAAGTTTAACTCGAGTATTCTGCGTGTGCAAAACCGGCTTGCACCCGTTGTAGATGGGCGAGAGCTTATCACACCCGATCATCACGTGGTGTCTCGGCACGACGAACTTTGGCAACGGTGCATACTCAGGGAGAACACTACTTGATAATTTTAGTGAGAGATCATCTTAAAATGCTATCGTCAATCAAAGCAAGATAAGATGCATAAAGGATAAACATCACATGCAATCAATATAAGTGATATGATATGGCCATCATCATCTTGTGCTTGTGATCTCCATCTCTGAAGCACCGTCGTGATCACCATCGTCACCGGCGCGACACCTTGATCTCCATCGTAGCATCGTTGTCGTTTACGCCATCTATTGCTTCTACGACTATCGCTACCGCTTAGTGATAAAGTAAAGCAATTACATGGCGTTTGCATTTCATACAATAAAGCGACAACCATATGGCTCTCGCCGATTGCCGATAACCGGTTACAAAACATGATCATCTCATACAATAAAATATAGCATCACGTCTTGACCATATCACATCACAACATGCCCTGCAAAAACAAGTTAGACGTCCTCTACTTTGTTGTTGCAAATTTTACGTGGCTGCTACGGGCTTAGCAAGAACCGTTCTTACCTACGCATCAAAAACCACAACGATAGTTCGTCAAGTTAGTGCTGTTTTAACCTTCGCAAGGACCGGGCGTAGCCACACTCGATTCAGCTAAAGTGAGAGAGACAGACACCCGCCACCACCTTTAAGCACGAGTGCTCATAGCGGTGAAACCGGTCTTGCGTAAGCGACGCGTAATGTCGGTCCGGCCGCTTCATCTCACAATACCGCCAACCAAAGTATGACATGTTGGTAAGCAAGATGACTTGTATCGCCCACAACTCACTTGTGTGCTACTCGTGCATATAACATCAACGCATAAAACCTAGGCTCTGATACCACTGTTGGGGAACGTAGTAATTTCAAAAAATTTCCTATGCACACGCAAGATCATGGTGATGGCATAGCAACGAGAGGGGAGAGTGTTCGTCCATGTACCCTCGTAGACCGTAAGCGGAAGCGTTAGCACAACGCGGTTGATGTAGTCGTACGTCTTCACGATCCGATCGATCCAAGCACCGAACGTCACGGGGCCTCCGAGTTCAAAGACACGCTCATTTCGATGACGATCTCCGGCCTCCGGTCCAGCCGAGTTCCGGAGATGAGTTCCGTCAGCACGACGGCATGGTGACGATGATGATGTTCTACCGGCGCAGGGCTTCGCCTAAACTCCGCGACGATATGACCGAGGTGGAATATGGTGGAAGGGGGCACCACACACGGCTAAGGAACGATCCGTAGATCAACTTGTGTGTCTATGGGGTTCCCCCTGCCCCCGTATATAAAGGAGGGAGGGGGGAGGCCGGCCGGCCCCTTTGGGCGCGCCAAGGGAGGAGGAATCCTCCTCCTCGTCATGTCCGTGATCACATCCGGGACTCCGAACAACCTTCGGTACATCAAAACTTATAAACTCATAATAAAACTGTCATCGAAACGTTAAGCGTGCGGACCCTACGGGTTCGAGAACTATGTAGACATGACCTAAAACCATTCTGGGTCAATAACCAATAGCGGGACCTGGATGCCCATATTGGTTCCTACATATTCTACGAAGATCTTTATCGGTCAAACCGCATAACAACATACTTTGTTCCCTTTGTCATCGGTATGTTACTTGCTCGAGATTTGATCGTCGGTATCCAATACCTAGTTCAATCTCGTTATCGGCAAGTCTCTTTACTCGTTCCCGAATACGTCATCTCATAACTAACTCATTAGTTACATGCTTGCAAGGCTTAGGTGATGAGTATTCTTGAGAGGGCCCAGAGATACCTCTCCGACAATCGGAGTGACAAATCCTAATCTCGAATTATGCCAACCCAACATGTACCTTCGGAAACACTGTTAGAGCACCTTTATAATCACCCAGTTAGGTTGTGACGTTTGGTAGCACACAAAGTGTTCTTCCGGTAAACGGGAGTTGCACAATCTCATAGTTGTAGGAACTTTGTATAAGTCATGAAGAAAGCAATAGCAGTATACTAAACGATCAAGTGCTAGGCTAACGGAATGGGTCATGTCAATCACATCATTCTCCTAATGATGTGATCCCATTAATCAAATGACAACACATGTCTATGGTCAGGAAACATAACCATCTTTGATTAATGAGCTAGTCAAGTAGAGGCATACTAGTGACTATGTGTTTGTCTATGTATTCACACATGTATCATGTTTCCGGTTAATACAATTCTAGCATGAATAATAAACATTTATCATGATATGAGGAAATAAATAATAACTTTATTATTGCCTCTAGGGCATATTTCCTTCAGTGCTTCACTTATATCTTTTGAGCTAGGCAGTTGCTCAAGTACTTCACTTATATCTTTTAGAGCACGATGGTGGTTATATTTTAAAGAAATAGTTGCACACTCATGGTTCACTAATATCATTTTGAGAGTTTGGTAAATATTAATTGCAATATGCACGAGTTATGAAATTGGTCCTAATATGATAGGTATTCAAGGGGGATATAATAAAAACTTTCATGTAGATCACCAAATATGATAAGTTTGATTTCTTGCAATAGTTTTGTGATATAAAGATGGTAATATGTGGGAGGTACTAGTGAATGATCATGGTTTAGTAAGAATATTGGTGTTAAGGTTTGTGATTCCCGAAGCATGCACATATAGTCTCTTGTTATGTTAAGAAGTTGGAGCATGATTTATTATTGAGTGTCTTCCTTCGCGTGAAGGTCGGGGGTGCGATGGTTAACTCCTACCAACCTCCCCCCTAGGGGCATGCGTAGTAGTACTTTGCCTCGGGGGCTAATAAACTTTTGCAATAAGTATGTGAGTTCTTTATGACTAATGTGAGTCCATAGATTATACGCACTCTCACCTTTCCGCCATTTGCTAGCCTCTCCGATATCATGCATTACCATTTCTCACCTCGAGATGTGGTGCAAACTTTACTGGTGCATCCAAACCCCGTGATATGATACACTCTATCACACATAAGCCTCTTTATATCTTCCTCAAAACAACCGCCATACCTATCTATTATGGCATTTCCACAGTCATTCCAAGTTATATTGCGATGCAACTTCCACAGTTCCGTTCTTATGACACATATCATAATTGTCATATTGCTTTGCATGATCATATAGCTGACATAGTATTTGTGGCTCAGCCACCATTCATCATTTTTCACACATGTTACACTCGATCATTGCACATCCCGGTACACTGCTAGAGGCATTCATATAGAGTCATATTTTGTTCTAGTATCGAGTTGTAATTTTGAGTTGTAAGTAAACAAAAGTGTGATGATCATCATTATTCATTATCAGAGCATTGTTCCAAGTGAAGAATGAAAAAATCAGGCCAAAAAGAGCCCAGAAAAAATATAGGCCAAACAAACCCAACAAAAAAAAGAAAAAAATTAGAGAAAAAGAGAGAAGGGGCAATGTTACTATCCTTTTCCACACTTGTGCTTCAAAGTAGCACCATGTTTTTCATATAGAGAGTCTCCTATGCTTTCCTTTTCATATACTAGTGGGAACTTTTCATTATAGAACTTGGTTTGTATATTCCAATGATGGGCTTCCTCAAATGCTCGAGGTCTTCGCGAGCAAACAAGTTGGATGCACACCCACTTAGTTTCCTTTTTGAGCTTTCTTACACTTATAGCTCTTAGTCCAGCAGTTCCATGGCAATCCCTACTCCTTGCATTGACATCAATTGATGGGCATCTCTATAGCATGTTGATTAGCCTCGTCGATGTGAGACTTTCTTCTTTTTTGTCTTCTCCATATCATCTCTACCACAATCCTCTATTCCACCCATAGTGTTATATCCATGGCTTGTGCTCATGTATTGCGTGGGGGTTGAAAATATGAAGCGTGTTAAAAAGTATGAACCAATTGCTTGGCTGACACCAGGATAGTGATGATTTATATTTTGTGTTAAGAAGATGGATCATGACAAGGCTATATGATTTTGTAGGGATAACATTCTTTATCATTGATATTTTGAAAGGCATGGTTGTTTGTTGGTATGACTGAGTATTGATGTCTTTATGTCAAATTATAGACTATTGATTTGAATTATTCGGATCTAAATATTCGTACCACAAAAGAGATTACATGATGAATATGATAGGTAGCATTCACATCAAAAATTCTGTTTTTATCATTTACCTACTCAAGGACGAGCAGGAATTAAGCTTGGGGATGTTGATACGTCTCCAACGTATCTATAATTTTTGATTGTCCCATGTGTATCAATCTTGGATGTTCATTATGCAATTATATACCATTTTTTGGGATTAACATATTAACCTAGTGCCCAATGCCTGTTGCAGTTTTTTGCTCTTCAGAAAATCAGTAGCAAACGGAGTCCAAACGTTACGAAACTTTTTGACGATTATTTCTGGACCAGAAGGGACGCTAGAAGCTTCGGGAGAAGACCTACAGAGCCACGAGGGAGCTACAAGCCCGCAGGGCGCCCCCCAGGGGGGTGCCCCCTAGGCTTGTGGTCCCCTCGTGGCACCTCTTAACATAATTCCAGCTATATAAATTCCCAAATATTTCCAATACATCAGAGAACCACCCAAAAATACTTTTTCCGCCGCCGCAAGTTTCTGTTCTTCAGAGATCCCATCTGGAGACCTTTTCCGGTACTCTGCCGGAGGGGGAATCGATCACAGAGGGTCTCTACATCAACCTTGCTGCCCTTCTAATGATGTGTGAGTAGTTTACCACCGACCTACGTGTCCATAGCTAGTAGCTAAATGGCTTCTACTCCCTCTTTGATCTTCAATACAATGTTCTCCTCAATGTTCTTGGAGATCTATTCGATGTAATCCTTTTTTGCGGTGCGTTTGTTGGGATCCAATGAATTATGGGTTTATGATCAGATTATTCATGAATATTATTTGAGTCTTTTCTGAATTCTTATATGCATGATTGTTATAGCTTTGTATTTCTCTCCGATCTATTCATTTGGTTTGGCCAATTAGATTGATTATCTTGCAATGGGGGAGTGCTTTGTGATGGGTTTGATCTTGCGGTGCTCAAACCCAGTGACAGAAAGGGACATGACATGTATTTGTATTGTTGCCATTAAGGATAAAAATATGAGGTTTATTCATATTGATTGGGTTTACTTTGTCTACATCATGTCATCTTGCTTAAGGCGTTACTCCGTTCTTTATGAACTTAATACTCTAGATGCATGCTGGACAATAGTCGATGTGTGGAGTAATAGTAGTAGATGCAGAGAGGAGTCGATCTACTTGTCTCGGACGTGATGCGTATATGCATGATCATTGCCTTGAATATCGTCATAACTATGCGCTTTCTATCAATTGCCCAATAGTAATTTGTTTACCCACTGTATGCCTCTAGTGAAAACTATGGCCCCCGTGTCTATCTTTATCATATATTAAAATCCAAAAATACCTTGCTGCAATTTGTTTATCGTTATTTTATTTTGTGTTTTTGCTTATCTATCTATCACTACGAGATTTGATCCTTGCAGTTAACCGCCAAGGGATTGACAACCCCTTGTTTGCGTTGGGTGCAAGTATTTGTTCTTTTGTGTGTAGGTGTTGTTCACGAGGTCTTGTGTGGTTCTCCTACTGGATTGGTAACCTTGGTTCTTAACTGAGGGAAATCGTTACTGTATCGTATCATCCTCTCCTCTTCGAGGAAATCCCAACGCAGCTCACAAGTAGCACTGACTGTGGTGGCGACGAATCTGGCACGCGGTGGGCCCTTGCGGCGATGGCTGGGAGCGGCGCGATCGGGCAACCCTGGGTCGTCGGGTAGGGGCAGCTGGCGGCGGCGGTTAGCCTTCTCATGGGCAAGGAAGGCGAAGCAGTGGGTAGTGGGTGGAGACTTGGGCCTTGACTGGTGGTGGCGGAGCGTGCGTGGGGAGACGATGGGAAACAGGGTTGGCATGGGTGTGGAGTGACTACCCGGCGGCCGGAGTTGCCGGCTGCCATGGGCAACCCCCATCTGGATCTGGGCTCCGATCTGATGGGGTGGCGCCCGCCTCTTCCGCACGTGTTGACTGGTAGTGGGCTGGCAACACGGACTAGCTGTTGGTGTGGGAGTTTGACGTGGTCCTCCTACCTGGGGTTCGTTTCTCCTCGCATAAGGTCCGACGCTTGGTCGCCCTGGAATCGGTGCTCGACTCTAGGTCGTGTCCGGCTCAGGCAAGGTGGGAGCTTGCGGTTTGATTGGAGGGCGTCTTCACGTTATGGCGTCGGTGAAGGTCCGTGGCGGTGGTGGTCATGATAGAGCTAAGCCGACAGTCAGGTCAGTGTTGATGGTCGTGGACTTGGCGTCGTCTGAGATGTGGGCTCAGTGATTGCCGTCGGCAACCTTTGGGTCATGTACCCCTGGTCCATCGGGATTGGAGGGGACTCAGGCGTCGGTGCCCCTACGGTGGTGGCACCGACCCTGGCTCAGGGGCTGGTTTTCTCAAGTCACAGTCTTTGCACTGTGAAGCCGGCGGTTGGCTATGTCTCGTGCCTTGGATCTAGGGGGGCTGGAAGGCGGTCCACATGGTTGGCTCTCCGCGAGCCCATGGTGGTGGCGGTGGCGGTGCCTCTTGGTCGTGTGGGCGGCGAGAGGCACGACGGAGAGTGGCTCGGGAGCGCTCTCTATCTCTGGCAGTGGAGGTTCCCCGATCCAGATTTGGGGTTCCGATCTCGTCATGTTCCTCCTGAAGACCTCGTGGTGGCACACGGGAGCTACCGGGCGAAAGCTCTGCGCTCTGACGTCGACGACGGTGCCGCTCACGGGTGCCGCTCTCTTCTTGAATATGTCGTCGTGGTGTTTCCCTTCGTGTCCGGGTTATGGGTGAAATCCTTTTTGTCCATTGTGGACCTGGTAGCGGTGACGTGTTGCGTCAGTTTCCCTCCTGAGGGCGTGGTTGTGGAGATTAGGTGTACTAGGGCGTGGCATGTCGTTGTACTCAGTTCCTCTTGTCTTATCTTGCGGTAGCATAGTCGCTTGTGGTGTGCGTGTGCCGATTATCCTAGGATCGCCTTTGTAAGAGAGCTACTTCTCCATTTTGTATTGCTTGGCCGTATACTTTGTTCGGTTGTTGTTTTATATTTTTTTCGGCTCGTAATATAAGAACGTTTCTCACACTCATGTATTGGGAGTTCATTTGGTTATATAGGTGGTATAGCCGAGTTTTTTTAGTTATAAATTTCAAATTGCGCTCTCTTGTGCTTCCGGTTCTCATCTGGGCTTTCGCTCTCTCCCTCCTGCTCATCGCCGAAATCGCCATGGCTCCCGCCTCCCGCCCGCCGACGGCGACGCCGCTGGCCGCATCCTCGTCCCGGATAGACTCGCCATCGCTGAAGGCAGCCCTCGCAATGGCTCTCATCCACTACAAACGCCTCCCCTCGACAACCGCCGCCGCCGCGGGCACCTCCTCCCCGCCTCTTATCCACTGGAAGCGCAAGGTCTCATACCCCCCGTCACCACAAACCTCTAATATTCCACCTTCATCTCACTTCATCCTCTTCTCCGACCTAGGCTAAGGAGCGGAAGCGCGAGATCCTCCGCCTCCGCGAAGAGCTCAAGCTCCTCCAAGGTAAGTGCGCGCGCCCGCGTTCGTTCAGTTTCCGGCGCCCATTTGGTGTGACTTAGATGTGTTGTCGATCAGATGGGGTGCGAGGGGAGGCGATGGAGCCGCCGGTTGCGTCATGCCGCTGCCACTTCTTTGACGGGTGCAGCGACCTGCAGCCGCCGCCGCCAACGGGTGGAGGAGAACATTGGGTCGACGAGGTGCTGCGGAGGAGGTTCCTCAGATTGGGTACAGTTTTAGAGTCTGTGATCGAGATGAAATTAATTGGCCACTATGCAACCCCCCAAATTTTAACAATCGTGTTTTGTAATTTAATCGCAACAGCGCGGTGGAAGGAGAAGCGACGGAGACTGGATCGATCTCTTCCCGTCACTAGTTTGATGGGTGGGTGCTACTCAGAACATATCCTTATGCTTTAACTTTTTATTTTTTGTTTCCACGAGTGTGTATGAACTGTGCGCCATTTGGAAGTTTGGATCGTTCCCCTCTTACCACTCCCTATTTGAGGTTACCGCAGCAAAATTTTATCTGCTTGAACCTTCGTTTGAATTCTTTGATTGTGCAGACTTCAATAGCGAGGATGAGATACAACAGCTTAGCTTGTCAACTGATTTCCTGGTGGAGCTATCAGATGGGATTTTTGCGAAAGTATAATTCTATCCTCTCATTGTAACTGAGATTCCCATATTTTGTTTCTTCTATGTTTCTAACGTTGGATTAGCTTGTGCAGAGAGAACCTTGCTCCACATTTGCTACATTCTCTCACCAAGCAGTAGACTTCATTTTGGGCAAGTCAGAATTCTGCTATAATATCATCATTGAATCTGAACGATAATCTAAGCTATGCATAGTGTGATGTATAATCCAGTGAGATAGTAAGAAAGCACTCAACTATGATGAACACGACATTCCTGCCTTGGTGTGTATTGATCCGAAATAATTACTGTACAGTCAAGTTTTAGTATTTTCATGGGTATAATATTTGAAGGAAGAAAACACAAACTTATCTACACTACCAATTCAACCTTCTACATTTCATTTGTGCTGAACTATCACCATTTGGTCCATATGTACATTTACGTGCTCAAAGAGTGCAGGATATAATGTGGTCATTTGAAATAATGGAATTTATGGGACACAAAGGCCAATTCTAGATTTTTTTTCCAGATTATATAATATAGAAGTCTAGTACCCTATTAGTTACCACTTATCAATTCAAGCAGGATAGAATAGACATGCAGGCACACCTTACATGTACATAATAAATCATGGTGCTCATAAATTTCAGTGTGTTGACATGGCAAACCAATGGCATGGAATAAAAAAAGGGCAGCCCGGTGCACGTAGCGGGTCCGGGGTAGGGTCCGACCCTTTGGGTCTTTTGTATGCGGCCTTTCCCTGCATTTCTGCAAGAGGCCGTTTCTAGACCAATGACATGGAATCTAGGCAACAAATCAATATTGCCATATTCTGCAGAATATGACTTACAAATTCACTTCCAGCTTCCAGCCTTATTTTCTGTTGTCTTAGTGGGTTGCTATTTACTGTTTACTATAGACGTACACTACTGTAGCGTGATCCAGAATCTTTTTTGAGTTCTCAAATCTGCAATGTCAGACCAAAACATGCATGTTCAAAATACAGTGCAGACAAAATTACCATTATGTTAATGATTAAATTTTCTGTTTATCTTATCTATTCAATCCATATTTGGTTGAGACAACAGTCTTTTATCAATTTGTAAAATATTTTTTCTTTCAGCTTTATTGAAGAACATTCTATCGTCGAAAAGGGAAAAGGAACTGGTTGAGGAGATAATTGATGGTTTAGTGACACGTTTGATGAAAAGGATGTGCACCATTCCTGAAAATGCTGGTACTTCAGATTCAGGTGATACTTATTTGATATACTCTTTAAGTACTTTGGATGTTTTGTCTATATTCTTTCAGAACAATACACACAAGGTGATGGTCTGACAGAAACATGCAATGCAACCTTACGCCTGATACAGATTTCTGGCATGCAAGTTACTCTAGTTAGTTCATACAGAGTGTTTTAAAATTTGTAAATATTTACTACGACCACAATCCCAGGCTCTTTTGCAATACATCAATATAGCACAAGTTGCTTTTTGCTCCAACGATCTGGTAGTATTTTACTCAGGGTCATGGCTTTCTTGAGGTCAGCCCTAAGTTATGCTGTAAAATCATCAATGATATGCTCTGGGAGATATTCAATGTGAAGTAATTATGCTTTCCTTATTATTTCGGTTTACAGTACACTAGGTAGCATTCTAGCTTGCAGCCTCCATCCCAACTTATCGTCAAACAAATTTCCAATCCCAACTAGAGATAACAAATGTATGTTTACTTTATATATTTATATGCTGTCCACAAAATAACTTGAAATACTTCCTGCGTATCGAAATTGAACTTGTAGTACGTGTGGAAGTCCCACCAAGTATGATAGATTAGTTATAGGCTTCATGGTGTTTGTTTTACATTATTTCTTATAGGTAAATCATATCAACATATTCTTTTAGATGATCACTTTGAATCATGTTTTATTCTGAATAGATCTGCTGAGTGGTCACATCTGTAGTTTTATTTAGTTACTTTTGGTAATTCCAATGCCGAGTAAACGCAAATACGCAATGACATAAACTATAAATTTTGGCATTCATGTGTCTGTGCTCCTAATATCAACCAATAGTACATTGATTGTCGCCTTCCATTTTGTTCAAGTTTGCAGGGCCAGTTGACTGCTCAGATGCCCAATTCAATGTGCAGCACTTGTTCCGCAAGTTAGGAAATGAAGAGTTCATTGGTCAGCGGATAATCCTTGCAGTTTCTCAAAAGATCTCAAATGTATCAGAAAGCTTGCTTCTCTTAGATCCGTTTGATGATTCCTTCCCTGATATGCATGGCAATATGTTCATATTGTAAGCTTAAGCTGATCTTCTTTTCATTCTAGTTTATATTACAGTCGAAGAATTTTAACTTCTCCAAAGGCACTCATGATTCCCTGTTCTCCAGTGTACCCATTTTAATTCACTAGTTTATAACAGACGTTTTGACCTGTAGCATTGAAATCTGGATGAAAAACTATACCAGCAGTTTGCACAGGGCAGCTATTCCTACATGTGCAGTAGTTCATAGTCATTTAGTCTTGAATTATTGGGTGAAGAATAGTTTGAAGAGGCTACCATTACCACTTTAGCAGTATAGTGAAAAATGCTTTGAATAGGCGATCAGTTGCCCATTAATTTGGCGCTGGCCCAAAGTGTGGCAATTAGGGTACACAGAGGTTAGTTAACGGGTTTGAGCTCTCACTGGCTGTCAAATCTGGTTAATTGACAGCCTACAGCCCATTTAGTTTTTTTGTTTTGCGGGATTGCTCATTTAGTTGGTGCCTGTAACTTCTAGCATCCTGCATGTGCATCAGCTATATTATTCTTCATTGGTCCAAATTTATTCCTTTTGTCTTATTGATCTTCACAGACTGTATGGTTGAATGTGTAGAATTAACTGAACATTCGAAGGGGGATATACAACAGTTGCTACTTCCTGCAACAGTTTCAGAAATAGATGATGGTGTAGAAAATGTATTTTCAAATTTGTCAGACAAGTAACATATAAGAAACTATTTTGGTTGGCTACCTGGAAACTTTATCATTAGATTTGTGATGGAAAATATTTTTACAACATGCTCTTAAATAGTAACATATTCACACACAAAATAACGGTCAAAGTTACATATTAAGAATGCGATGTGTGCTCATGTATGGAATGTCGTCTCTATAGTTCGTATGAGATTTTTTTTTGTTACCTTGATTCTGACTGTATAACTAAATGTTGCGTGTGGTCATCCTATTCGTGTGTTGCAGGATACAATTAATCGAGTTCCTCATATCTGATTACATGAAAATTTGGCTATGTTGCGAGCAATTTGACAAAAGTTAGTGTTTTCTTACCCCTGGCCATCCTTTTCCCTATCTATTAAGTTTTCTGAATTGTGTTTGCATTCAACCCTTAAAACAACAACAGAGTCTTTCAGTCCCAAACAAGCTGGGGTAGGCTAGAGTTGAAACCCATAAGATCTCGAAACGTAGTCATGGTTCTGGCATGTGGATAGCTAACTTCCACGCACCCCTTTCTATGGCTAGTCCTTGGTGATATTCCAGTCCTTCAGGTCTCTCTTTATGCACTCCTCCCATGTCAAGTTTGGTCTAGCTCAACCTCTCTTGACATTATCAACATTCAACACGACAGTGTGAAAAATATCAGGGTTGCATCACTTGATTTAAAGAAATTGCGTCGTATCAAATATCTAAATATAGATACTATGTTTTAGTTGGCAGCCACAGTTGAGAGCTTTTTATTATCTAGATGTGCATCTTTAATTACAAATTTGAATCGATAAATACTGAAATGTATATCCAAATAATACACTGCTAATAGAGCTTCTTTGCATCATACTATGCTATATCTTCCCGGCAATTCATTGCAGAGAGTTTGATCAAACTTTACAAACTGTTATCCAGAAATATTTGAAGAATGGGTGAGATCTATTCTGAAGGCACGCAAAGACCTGGAAGTCCTAGAAAACATAAATGGGCTGTATGTAGTGTACATTGAGCGAGTGGTCGGAAGGTTGGCGAGGGAGGTGGCTCCTGCTGCTCACGAGGGAAAGCTGGACCTGGATGTCTTTTCCAAACTCCTGTGCTGATCACTTCCAGCCTCAGACTTGAAAATGTATAACTCACAAGTTACTTGACTGACCTGTTTACAGTTTGTTTTTACTCCAGAAATTAGCTATTGAATCTATTGTTTTGCTGTTATTCTGGAAGCACATATTATTCCATTACCCTTTACTCACATATTCATAATATATCATGTTCTGCATATCAATTTCAGGATGCTTACCTACAGAAAGATTGTCCAGAAAGCTGGCATTCTGTAACATCTGTTCGCCACTGAACAGCCAGAATCAAGACATAACCAAAGAATGTTTAATTATGTCATCTTGTGAGTGTGTATTTACTGCAAACCAGTTTGCTATAACCAAGTACGTATGATTAATTTGTTCTAATTAGACTTAAATATGCGGATACTAGTCTATAATAAACTTCAGAATCTATGGATGGATCTAACATTGGCAGTGTTTGATTCATAAATGTTTATAACCGTGCCACCTTTCACTTCACACCGTTGCCTTGCATTTCTTGTCTTCTATTCTTGAGACTTGCAAATACAGTTTTTAGTTTCAAACTATAGAAAGAAAATAAATCATACAACCCGATTTTCTATTTATTATCTAGATGCTCTAAAAAAGAGGCAAAGCATCTTACTCCTGTACCCTTGTGTCATATTCATAAGTCATACAAGATCATGCCGTATCTGCTTTAAAAGGGAAGAGTACTTTTCTTAACTAAGAGAGTGTAAGACCATTGCATGTGCGGTGGAGTGGGCGCTATTGTCTGTTACTCTTGATGTGCATGTTCCTTGCTTCATTTCTAGTTGTGATGTTGAAATCACGGCGTCAACTGGTGACGCCAAGCTAAATGACCAGTCGCATTTTGGGGGTACTTTGCTCAACTGTTAACTTCTTGCTTTACAATTATTATCTGATCAGACTTCTTGTGGCCGAAAATACAATGGCCTTCTGGAACTAGAATCATAAATGAATTGGCTGTCTTTTTTTCCCTTACTATTGCGATCGCAAATGAATCCCAAACTTATTCTATTTATCGAAGATTGATCAAAAACTACTAATATGTGCATCGAACATTTTTCAGGAACTCTGGCAGTGCTCTGGGGCATAACGAGGACAGCAAGCAGCATGAAAGATATGCGGGGGAATAGTGTGAACATGCTCAAATAGCATTAGGTTGGAGACACAAAAAGTTTGGACATGAGTAGAAGTGCTTCCGCTCTTGTTTTGGGAAAGAATGAAGTTTCACTCCTCACCCTAAGGCAAGCAGATGAACCCTAGCAAGCTTTATTGTTCAAATCAGTGTTTGAGGAGTTACATCACCTTTCTAGCCGGCCTTCTGTTGACACCCTTGTCGGTAGAATCAAAGATAAGGCCAGGCTTTGGGCTAGGGCAGGTGCCACCGGGCTTAGAACTGTCCTACCGACACCCTGGGACGTGCATTATTCTTGCTCCTTTTTTGTGACCTCTTAGGAGGGCCGTAACCTTTGTGTTTTCTCGAAGAAAAAAAACGTCACCTTTCCAGCCAGCAGCTATCATTGCCCCCTTTCTCTACTTGCATAACAAGAGCAAATCTTGTGAAGAGAGATGACAACTAATCAATCTGAGGCTCTTTCAAGTCTTTGCATTACCTTGGTTAATCTCAACCGCCCTCTTCGCCTCATTGACAGGACGTCTATGCTTGATCAGTGCAAGGTCGTTTTCGCGAGGGCTGATATGATCCAGCATCTTATGCCTCAATGGCAAAGGTGGAAAAGGAAAAACAAGTGGCGTGTGCTGCTGTTCCAGCGCCTGGATCTGGCCTTCTTCCCCAGCTGTGAAACATCTGAATCCCAGGTTTGACACACGAGCCACTCATCTTCTTATTGCCATTTGGATGCGAACGAGGCAAACGAAGGCGAGTGCACTTCACTTGGTCACCGTCGTGGCTAACTAACCAAATGCTCCTATGAGATCGATTATTGCTCTTTTGGAAATCAGATCTTGTACAGTTTAAATTCAGTAACGTAGGGACTGCGTTGTGTGGTTGTGACTAGTCCGTTATGCCACGGTTAATGGAAATACTTGAAACTCATTAGTACAGTTATTACTGCCCGGTTGCCTTGGTTTCCCACCGACCAGGCGACCAGGCTAGCCACGTTAGGTGGTACTAGTATCTGAATAATTCCAACCTATGGGATGGATCATATAGATAGATAGGCAGATAGATAAGATAACACGAGTGTTAATAAGCCGATGGACGGAGCAAGACAAGTCGATGGAAGTGTCCGGCCCCCCAGTTTGTCCATTTGCCTCTTGCGACGGCAGCATGCATCATATTGATCGATCGATGGTGTGGGACTGGGACTGGTCCTTGAGATACCTGAATCAATTCCCAAGGCCCCAGTGGAATAATGGAGGCACCTAACTGCAGCAAGGTGATTGCGTAGGAGCATGCGTGCATCCCTGCATGCCTGGGACGATGGCCTGTCTTTGTGTCTGGCACTTTGCATGCAAGTGCTACCACAAGCTAGCAGCAAGGGAAACCGATGTTGCTTACAGTAGAAACACCTCTTTACTTTGTTCCTGAGGGCTCCACTGTGGACCGGTGCTCCAGCCCTATACGTCACTCTCGATTGTCCAGCTCAGCTCAACAAGCAGCGTGCAGACTCCTCAGGCGATTTATTTGCGCCGGCGCCGAAAAAACGGTCCAGTCGTGCCCCCAGAACGCCGAATTCCCCAGGCTTGGCCCGTTTTTGCGCCCGGCGCTCGCAGGCCGAACTCGGCACACTGGGGGCGCTCGGGGGCTCCGGCGCAAGGGAAAAGCGTTTCTGGGGCCATATTAACAGGCAAAAAGTCAAGCCACCCGCCCAGATTCGCCTCCGCCTTCAAGGCCGCCGCCACCTGTCTATCCCGGCCACCACCGCCGCCGCAGCTAGGTAGACCGTCTCCAGTCGGGAAAAAGAAGGGGTTTCGCCGAGGCAGCCTCTTCGTCGCCGCCCCGGGCACCTTTTCCGGTGCTCCGGCCGCGCAGGGCCTGTACGCCGGCGGGATTGCGCCCACCTCGCCCACAAGGTGTTTGGTGAATTGCCTGGCCCGGCGATGGACTCCGAAGATGAGGAGGCGCTCGAGGCGTTGCTGGATGAGGAAGCTGAAGTCGACGTCCAGGAGCAGGAGCACCTCATGGTGCTCGCCGCCCTCGCCGGCCGCTTTCATGGCGATGAAAAGCCGCAGCGAGGTGGCTCGGCGCTTGGGCGGGTGAAAGCAAAGAACCGCATCGTCTCGAAGGGCTTGCATGCTCTACTCGGACTACTTCGCCGACGCTCCATTGCACGGTGAGAAAACATTTCGGCGCCGTTATCGGATGAGCCGAAAGCTTTTCCTCCGGATTGTGAATTCCATCCGGGAGTTTGACATCTACTTCAAGTACAAGAAGGATTGCACGGGCACACTTGGATTTACCTCGATCGAGAAGTGCACGACAGCTATGAGGATGCTTGCATACGGAGCTCCCAGTGATTCATCGACGACTATGGGCGCATGGCCAAGTCCACCACCATTGAGTGTTTTTACAAGTTCTGCAGGGCAGTGGTGGTAGTGTTTGGACTGCAGTACTTGCGAACACCCAATGCGGAAGACACTGCTCGGATCCTAGCACAGGATGAAGCAAGATGATTTCCTGGGATGCTTGGAAGCATCGACTGCATGCATTGCAAATGGAAGAACTGTCCATTTGCTTGGCAGGAGTTGTACAAAGGCGCCAAAGGCGGTTGCAGTGTGGTGCTTGAGGCAGTGGCCACACAGGACCTCTGGATTTGTCACTCTTTCTTTGGGATGCCAGGAACTCACAATGACATCAACATCCTGCAGTGTTCCCCAGTCTTTGCCAAGTTTGTTGAAGGTCATTCTCCTCCGGTGAACTTCGAGGTCAATGGACGGCAGTACAACAAGGGGTACTATCTAGCTGATGGCATCTATCCGAGATGGTCGACATTTGTGAAGACCATCTCAAACCCTGTGCCAGGAGGCAAGAATGCCTGGTTTGCGAAGATTCAGGAAGCTTGCAGGATGGATGTCGAACGGGCATTTGGTGTGCCCCAATGTTGATTTGCTGTTCTCGGGTTCCCTGCTCAGACCTGGTCGAAAGATCAAATGTGGGAGATCATGACTTGCTGTGCCATCTTGCACAACATGATCATTGAGAGCGAGCAGGAAGAGCTAGTGTTTGACACTCAACCATACCACAGCGAGGTCCTCTTGCCCAAGTTGATCACCGACTACCAAGCAAACCGGATGACTACCTCAATATCGTCATGAGATCCGAGACCCACAGGTGCATCAAGAACTGAAACACGATCTGGTGGAGCACCTATGGAGGCTCAAGGGCGAGGCCGGGAATGACATGTGATGAAACTTGAGTTTTTATTTGTTAAACGATATAATTTGTAGTGAACTATTTGATTTATGTGATGAAACACGCCGAACTATGTGAGGAGCTAATTGATTCCTATTTGTTTGCGAAAATTCACGCCGAAACCTGCCGAACCGTGCCGAATATGGGACGATTCACGCAGTTATCGGGCCGTTTTTAGACATATTTGGCCGATAGCTAGGCTGATTTCGGCGCCTAGGCGACAATTTGGATGCCGAACCCCCTAACGCCGAAGTTTTCATGGCGCACCCGGACGCTTTTTTGGTATACAGGAGCCGAACGGCTGAAGATGCTCTAAGATGGGATCCTGCAGAGAAAGTAGGCTCTTGGCTGACAGAAGTAAGAAAGAAAGGGCAAAAGTGAGAGAGATGAGGCGAGCCAGCCCTCCACGTTTAGGTGAAGTACAAGAATAGTGTGGTTCGGTTGGTTGCTTTGTATACAAAGCGGGAAGAAACCTTTTTCGGCAATAAAACGCACACCTCAAGGCAGGTGACGTGAACACGTGAGAGTGAGACGAGGATGACGCTAGCTGCATGTGGGTCGAGCTAGCTCCATCTGAGCATTTGGTGAATTAGGGCATGTATAATGAAGGCATCGCTTTGGTGCTGCCCAGCTCCTTACCTAAGCAAAAATTAATGAAACTATCGTTCGGGAACATTTTAGTCCAACCGAGGCTGCACTCTAGTGAACTTCACCTCGCATCACCTCTTTCTCTTCACACGCATGGCATTTTTCTTCCCTTCTCTGTCTCTCTCCTCTCATGCATCAGCGTTGCTTCTCTTTTCTCCTTTCCGTCAGCTTTCTCAGCCGAAGAGACCGGCTCTTCTGCAGGCTGCACCTCCACCTGCGAGGCTATATCTTTTAATCCGAGCCTAGCTCCGAACCTACGTGGACCTCTGGGGCAGCACGTTGAGGCTACCCGGTGGCCATGCCCTTAGAGCGTCTTCAATAGGGCTGGACATATTTCATCTTTCATATATCCGCGGACAGGAGGGGATCAACCTCTATTTATTCACCATCATAGCTGTTTTCTCATACCCGAACCCTCAAATCCATACAAGCAATACGTAAATAGCATACATAGGACATAGTTCAAACAACGGACATCATAGGATAATGAAGGCAACATTTAACTAAGACTAGATAGTTTGATAGCATAAGACAACATTAAACTAAGAATAGATAGTTCGATAGCATAACTAAACTAGGACTTACATGGGGAAAGTTCATGGGCGGCCGTCCTTGCCCTTGTTTTCTTTGTCGCGGAAGTAGCACTCGAAGGCGACGTAGGAGTCGAGACAGATCTTCTCACTTTTCGGAGCTGGATGAGTCGGAGGCACCGGACATGTTCTCAAACGATTTCAGGGGTAGGCCGACGAGGACACGGACAACCCGGGTTGCTCCACCGTGAGGGCAGGGGCGGTCCGGCTTGCCGCTTCACCAGGATCTGGGCTTGGGCATCCTTCTTATCCGCGGCGTGGCGCGGCTCCTCAATGCTCCTAAATGTCTTGGTGTTCTGTTGGCGGTCGAGCATGTGTCGAGCATGTCCGACTCCTTGGAGGGTATGGGCCGTGTCATCGGATTCAGATGGCACTGGCACCACAACTGATGCGACAAACGAGCAGGAGTCATGGCGCGCCTAAACCCTCTCACGGTAGGCACGCCGTGCCTGGACCACGAAGTAGCCGTCGCATTCGTATCATCGTTGTTGTTGTTGGCCCCAGACTCCGAGGCCGATGTTCCGGGGACAAGCACCCTGCTAGGTTGGCTCCAACTTCGCGGATCCGCTCTCACCAACTCACAATACAACTAGGAAGACATTTCAAATACCACACGAGTCGTGAGATATGCAAGTTTGATGTATCCCATTTGATATCTTCGTGTACGAGAATCCACAAATTCTACCCCGCATTTTTGGCAAAATGTTTTGTCTTCTTTTTTAGCTTCACTTGCTCGAGAATTGCCACAAGCGAAAATCCCGCTTTCTATGGGTCAAAATATTCTTTCGCTAAACAATTCATCTTTTCCATTACTAGATTTATAATAAAAAGTAGAGGGCCTTATGACTTCGCCAACGGCTTCTCCATCAGTAGGTCTTTGTTAGCCCTGCTGCAAAGACCGAGCGGACATGGGCGCGAGCTTCAATCGGATGCAACACCACAGCTGGACTCGGGCCGGAGTGGCAGAGAAGGCGCCTGACTACTGGAACTGTGCCTCCGACGACGGAGCTCGAGTCTCGACCCAGGAATGACGAAGCGCAAGCTAGACGGTTATCTCTTCGTTGCCCCCAAATAGGCGACGAGCTCCTAGTCAACATCGTCCTTGGTTCGGGACCGGGCAGAGTCAGATCTGCTGTCCACCATGCCGGAGAAGGCCGAAGATGACCGAAGATGACCAAAGAGGAGGGGGAGGGGGCGGGGAGTGGACCAGAGCAGAGTCCAACATATAGGCTAGGTTTGAAGGGTCCAGTTGTGTGGCGATTTTCTATCCGGGCCGTGTCCCGGCTATTGCCTGGAAACACGGGGGAGTAGGGGGTTGGGTTGAAGATGGTCTTAGCCTCTTCGACGTTTGTCCAAAATGGTTGCTTCAGCATGCATTTTTCTTAATTCCAGTGTGTTTTGTTGGCCGCAGGACATAGGATTGTTTCAGGGGTGTTTCGTTACAGGGACTAGACTAGAAAAAGTCCCTTTTAGTCCCTATGTAATCAAACAGGAGGGACTTTTTTCTACAGGGACTAGAAAAAGAATCTACCGAAGGGTCTTTTTTCTTTAGTCTCTGGCCCAATAAAAAAGTCTAATCCCTTGCAACCAAACACCCTCTCAACCATCCACAAGATCAGAGAGGGAACAATGGTTAGCTTTGAAAAATGAGCACTAGATCAGAAATAGGCTCGGGCATTCTCTTTGGATGAATCTCTCTCTCTTTTTATATACAAAAAGAGGAATGGTGGCGTTAGCTTCTCTAGATCATTGGATCCATTAATTGCAGGCCCGGCTTTTGGATGTAGCGTGATTAGCACAAAAAGTAGTATCTGACAAAGAAAAAGGTACTCCCTCCTTTCCGGTTTATAAGGCTGGTCACAATGGGCAAGAACATAAGCTAGTAACTTACACACTTTCCTAGACTATGTTACTACCTCCATAGTGGGTAGGAACATCTATGTAGTGTCATGCAACGATGTATTTATTAGGTTATAGACTCATTGTTTCTTGGAGTGTGTGATGTTCCGGTAACTTAGCTAGTTACCACAAGCACCTCTCTCTTCATTAAATACGTGCCACATAAGCAAAGTTGTATTGGAGTGTGTGATGTTACTCCTAAGTTCCTCCCCACTGTGACCAGCCTAAGGTCAATTCCAAAATCTCACCAACCAAGGTAGATGGTGAGTGGTGAAATAATTTTGGAGTTTGCAAAAATCACCCAATTAATGCTTTTGTTTTTCTCAAAAAAGTATGTTCACCAATGCATTAATTGCAATGCATGTATGTATAAATTACATGCATTGGTCAATTTTCTCTTAATATTTGCATGCAATCATTTAATGCACCTTGGAATCTAAACATGTGATGAAAAACAATCTAATTGAGCCTTATAAAATGAAAAAACTAAAATTTTAAGATAAGCCCTATAAACCGGAAAGGAGGAAGTACATGCCAGCAGTAAGTTTTACAAAAAGAAAGTCGTCTATAGCCAACTCCATAGGAACTAGGGGTAAGCATTAGCTAGTGTCCGCTATGACGCATGGACGTAGGATCTGCAACTGAAAGCTACAGGACCAAGAAGTGTCGACCTAGTTAGGTAGTAGTAATTGAACTGCAGATGCCCACAGGAAAATCAGCACACGACATCGAATGCGAAACTACTACTGCTACTCACTCCTATCCGGTTCAGTAGGTCCTTCCCAATTTTTCACGACTTACAATTGCTAAGCATATGCCACATAAGCAAAAGAATGTTATGGCACAATTATTAAGAAGAAGAGAGATCATTTTGATGGCCTCAGGAAGAATCAATGCCAAGCCCGTGAACCTAGTCAAACCATTTAAATGGAAGAAGCGGACCAATGCATGAAAGAGTTTATACTCCTTTCCGATTTATAGGGCTTACCTCAAAATTGTAGTTTTTCCATTTTATAAGGCTCAATTTGATTGTTTCCCATCACATGTTCAGTTCCAAGGTGCATTAAATCATTGCATGCAAGTATTAATAGAAAATTGACCAATGCATGTAAACATACTTTTTTGAGGAAAACAAGAGCATTAATTGGGTGCTTTTGCAAAGTCCAAAAGGTATTCCACCACTCACCATCTACCTTGGTTGGTGAAATTTTTGAATTGAGCTTTATAAGGCTGGCCATAGTGGGGGTAACACAAGTGGTAACATGCACTTGGGACTAGCAAACATGCTTATGTGGCACATAATTAAAAAAGAGAGAGTGTTAGAGTAACATAGGTAGATACCGTATCATGTTAAATGCTATGCTACTTTTTGTCATGCATGACATGATCATCTATGATACTAGTTTATGATATTTGCACTATGGAGGTAGTATCATACACTAGTATCTTACGCATGTTACTAGCATATGATACTCCACACTATGAGTAGCCTAAACTGGAAAGGAGAGAGTATGCTAAATCATTAAATAAAATAAGCTTAGCAACAACAAGTTAAACACCTATGCATTGGAGGGTTGAGTTGCTAAGTTATTTACCGAAAAAGACTTTCGCCCCGCTTTATATATAAAGCACAGATCAACCACAACCCAAGTACAAGCACACTCCACGACAACACACGCACACACCCAAGGCGGGATACATAGACGCTGTGCGTAGCAACACCACCCCTAACACTACAAGAGCGATCAGGGACCTCCACCGGGAACACGCCACCGCGAAGAGATGAAGCCGCATATGACGAACCGAGGGCTCCAAGGCGGCGCCTCCAAGAAGGTTACGACGCTAGCGCGCCGCCACCGCCTGACCCGGGGGTCAGAGTTTCCTCTGGAGCAACACGATGACCGGTGAGAGCCGCGACGACGCCTTCAAGAAGGTAACGCGCTACGCCGCCGCCGGTCCGTCCGAGGATAGAACAGGTTTTCACCCCAGCAAACACTCACCGCCACCGAACGCCACACCCCTGCCACCATGCCGCCCAGACGGCCATGGTCACCGGCAACACCAAGCCACGGGCTCGCTCATGAGCACCGCTACCACCACCAGGCCGCCGCCCCGGCATCCAAGACCTTGACACCACCGCACCCGAGACCCGTCGCTACCCCAACCAAAGAGACGAGTGGAAAGGTCGCTCCTTTACACACCCCTGGACGCCCCCCGACGCCGAGACCCAAAGGGCCGCCCCAAAAAAGGCCTCCATCACCCGTCCTGCTGCACCGGGTGCAAGACAAGCTCAGTCCTGCTGCCAGGCGCGAGACGAGGCCGGTCCTGCTGCCGGGCGCGAGACGAGCTCGGTCCTGCTGCCGGGCGCGAGACGAGCTCTGTCTCGCAGCCACGGGCGCGAGACGAGCAATGGACCGCAACTGGGAGCGGTCCAGCCCTATGACGTGGGTAGAGCCCGGACGACGAGGGGAGGGATCGAAGGTCGAAAAAGGCCGCTCACCGACGTCCGACGCCGCTCTCGAAGATGACCAGCCGCCGCCGTGACACGATCCAGACCACCGCCATGAGCCACCACCACGCCGTGGCAACCCACATCCCCGCATCCACGCCCTGGCCAACACCACCGGAAGCTCCACCACCCCACCGGAGAAGCACAGCCGCCAGCAGCACCACCACCACCTTAGCAAGGCCGCCGGCCGTCCCCGCCACAACCAACCACCAACACCAACTAGATCTGGGCAGAGCCACCCAGATCCGCCGCTAAAGCAACCCGCCTCCCGGATCCCCACAAGCCGCTACTGGGGGGAGGAGAGGGCACTCTGGGCCACCACGACGCCGGAGAGAGGGAGGGAGCCGGAGCGAGGAGAGCCGCCGCCCGACGCCGACAGGCGGGAGGGGCGCCCAGCGACGCCGGCCACCTGCTGGAGGAGGCGCCCGCCGCCACTGCGCCACGTGCCTTTGGCGGTGGCGTCGCCGGCGGCGGCTAGGGAGGAGAGGCCGAGGCGAGGGGCTGGGGTGGCGGCGCTAGGGAAGCCGCCCGGAGTCGCCCGCGGGAGCGACTCTGGGGCGGACGCGTTTCTGTTTCCCACCTGCTAAGTTATTTAATGCACTTAGGACCTCATCTAAACATCCGTGCATTAGAAGTGGCTGTACTGGCTCAATTTGAAAATCTCTTTGATCAAGATAGGTGATAAATGGTGAAATAAATTTCATAGTTTACTAAAGTAGGACGGTGCATAGGCACCTAACAAAAAATATATAATCCAAGAATAAGTCACGATGCATCTCTAGAGATTGCATCTCGTTTGCCCTAAGCAATCATTTCACTTGTGAAAGATAGCCGGTCAAAATCCAACAAAACCTTCTTAATTCATGTGATTAGTACCGCCTTACTGAAAAAGTCTTTCGCCCCATTTTATATAAAGCAAACCATGAAGCAACAAGGTCCAACAAGAGTTTACACCAAACACACATGCAACACCGCCGCACACAAGGTAGCGCAATACAAGGTACGAAAAGATTCTGCTAAAGGCATAACTCAACAAGCCCAATAAATAAATGAAAAACATAGATGACGGGACAATAGAAGAAGAAGCTAGTACAGCCTTAATTTTTAATCATGCACGTGAAACTACTGCCCCATGCACTGGTGGAGGTGTTCGTTTGGTTTCCAGGATACTATACACATGCATGGTCCAATTAATGAACAAGAAAACCTTCATGCACTGGCACATGAGAATTCATTTATTAGTGGGGGAGATCAATGCTGTTTTTCGTCTAGCCCAATCTACTGCCCATAGTAAATGTTATTATCTCTACAGTGAAGAGTAACATACTACTATGTGTGACGTTACTCATACTAGTGTGAGTAACGTACTACTCCATACTTTTCGGTTTATAGGGCTTAATTTAAAAATCTCTTTAATCAAGGTAGATAATGAACGGTGGAATTTATTTCATAGTTTGCAAAAATATTTAATTAGTACTCTCATCTTTTTTAAAGAATTATGTATACCGATGCATTAATCACACCACATGAATGCATGCTCACTAAATGACCAAGAATTTCTACATGCATTGTTGAATTTTTTCTTCATGCTTACATGCAGTGATTTAATACACCTTGAAATTTGAACATGTGATGACAAGTACTCCCTCCGTTTCATAATGTAGTGTCTATAGATTTTTTGAGAAGTCAAACTTTTCAAACTTTGACCAAGTTTGTAGAGAAAAATATTTACATCTACAATAGCAAAAATATATAATGTGAAACTATATCTTATGACGAATCTAGTGATATATGTTTCGCACTCTAGATGTAAATATTTTTCTCCACAAACTTGGTCAAAGTTTGTGAGGTTTGACTTTTCAAAAAAATCTATAGGCACTACATTATGGAACGGAGGGAGTAGTAGAATTGAGACTTATAAAACGGGAAAAGCAAATTTTTTGAGATGAGCCCTATAAACCGAAAAGCAGGAAGTATACTACCACATGCCTCTCTTCCTTATTAATTACTTGCCACATCATCTATTTTGCCTAAATATTTATGATGTTATCATTAATGCTACTACCACTATGGGTATTCTTAGATGCCCTATGCACCCGGGAGTGCACTCATCTTTCTCAAAAAGTTGTGTTTCACAGTGCATACATGCATGACCACTAAGTGACCAAAAATTTCTACATACATGGGTGAGCTTTTCTTGATCTTCACATTCGGTAATTTAATGCATCTCAAAATCTAAACATATGATGACAGGTTGTAGAATTAAGATTTTTTTTAAGATGAACCCTATAAACCAAAAAAGCGTTGCTATACAGACGACACTTCATGCCCGATTTTGAGACGATGCTATGCATCCGGCCAAGCTTGGTTATGAGCAAGTCTCGCATAGCCAATGGATCCAGTATCGTCTGAAAATCAGGCATGAAGTGTCAGGGCACAGAGTAGTTCCGAAACCGGAAAAGAGGGAGAACTACTCATCCAATGCTTTATGTCCGATTTAAGCATGACAGTAAATCCAGTGGCTGTGATCGAATGTGAAGTGGTATTACGTACGTCGATCCTAGTTGCCGCAGGACTTGCCCTATGTGTTCTGGACAGATAGATCTGGTATGGCAGCACCATCGCTCATCTTATAAATCACATCAACAATCTCACAAGTCAGAAATTTCTGAAAGGAGGGAGTAGCATGCAATACTAGCGTGTCTGATAAAATTTCAACTGAAGCAAGTATGAACTGCGTAACTGCATCAGCTAGCTGATTTGGTTAAGTTTTTTTGAGAAAGGGTAGATTTTATTAACTCGGAATGAAGCATAAAGATGATACAGACATAAAAAACACACACTCGGCCTCTACATATCTAGAATGTACACAACCAATTCCAACGCATGTATATAAAAACACCGGCAAATAGCAAAGCTATACAAGACCAGAGCTATGCCAAGCGAGTATAAATAAATAAAAACCTTGAAGCGATCAACATCGATTGACAAACTAATATAAAGCATATACACACCAATCATCTCTTGACACCACAAGGACAACGACGTTCTTCAACAACAACGCCTTCATAAAGAAAATGGCGCTCAAGCGTCTCCGTTATTGGATCCAACCACCAAAGATCAAATTCTAGGTTTTCACCTTGAAGAACATGTCCGAGCAAATCCGAGCAATGCCTTCCACAAGGGAGCGACGTAAAAGCATCGTAAGCTAGCTGATTTGGTTACTATGATATTATGGCTAATTCTATATGTACGTACGTAGGAGTACTGGTTTATTGTATAATTAACCCGGCCAACAAACTGGACTTAAATAAAAGAATTTTTTTTTTGCATCGACTTAAATAAAAGAATTTAAACAACAAATAACGTCGTGCCATACATGCATACAGAAACAACTGACGTACGTACGTAGTAGAAGTAGAACTATAGCGTACGGACGGACAAGCTATGCATTCTACTCCACTCCATACGCGGGCGTGCGTGCGTCTTACAGCTTGAGCGACAGATCGATGTCGTCTTCCCCGTTGCCGGCCGCGTGCACGCGATGAACGTACCGGCGGCGCCCGCCATCGGCGATCCAGCTGACGACGGCCGCGGCTGCGGCGGCCGATCCTGGAGCTTGGCCACTATCTCCGCCTCCCGGCGTGTACCAGCTGGTCAAGTCGGAGGGCGGCGGGGAAGACGCGGCGCTGGAGGAGGCGATCGCGACCTGGCTGGCGGCGGAGAGCTCGCGGCTGCGCTTGGCGAGGCTGCGCTCGAGCTTGTGCGCGTTCTGGTGGCCGCCCAGCGCCTGCGAGCTGTAGAACTTGCGCCGGCAGTAGGTGCACGAGAAGGTCCGGTCGGCGGCCACCGGCGTCTGCGGGTGCGGGCGCCATGCCGCCGCCGCCATTGGGTGAACGAGCCGCAGGTCCAGGTTCACGTCGCCGGCCGGCGCCCTTGCGCTCTCCATTTCTTGCACTTGGCGGCCTGCGACTGCGATGGAGAGACTGATCGAGCAAATGTATAGCGCTGCTGTGCTGTGCGCCGTGACTGGTATATATAGAGGGGCGAGGGAGGAGTAGGAGATGTGAGTGAGCACCTAGATCAGAGGCTGTACTGCACATAGGCTCCTTAGCTAGGCGAATGCGACGACGACTTAGCATGGGGTTTGTCTGACGACGGTGGTCACGCAATTATTGAAGTTTACCAAACGTGCAGCTGGTTGGTGCATGCATGCCGACGGCGCTCCATAGAAATTAATTTACCCAAGTTTCGAACCAACAATACAAAATTTAGCATGCTTGTGGAAACCAAAGGCGATGGCAACGTCTCTCTCTTTTTTACCCCACCCCCACGCCACCACCAGCGCCTGTGCCGCCGGCGAAACCTCTACCCTGATACCAAAAAAGGCCTTCGCCCCGCTTTATATATAAAGCAAACCGCCAGCATCGGGTGGGGCAACCATAGCAGGCTAATCAGGCGCGGGGGGAGGCGGCAGAAGCAGTGGGGCCAGACGAAGCACCATCGAGCGGAGGTCGGCGGTGATGGTGTTGATGGCGTCTTGGTCGGAGGGGCCGCTAAGCGGCCGCCAGAGCTGCAGGAAACCACACATTTTAAAAACAGCTTCAGTAGAGCGTCGAAGGGGAACACGCTGAATCACAAGCTTATTGCGGACCATCCAGAGAGTCCACACTAGCACCGCAATGGTCAACCACCTAATGTGGCGGGCCGACGGGGGGACGGACCGGATCTCCGCAAAGAGGCCAGGGACGCTGGTACGGCACCAATAATGACCGCCAACGGCTTCGTGGAAGCAAAGGAATTGGGCTGTGACACACGCAAAAAAGACGTGGTTCGAGTCCTCCACCGTGTCGCATAAGGGGCACATCCCATCCCCAGGACCATTACGTTTGAGCACCTCCACCCTAGAAGGTACCCTGCCTCTAATCCACTGCCACAAGAATATCCTGATCTTGAGTGGCTGTTTGATGGCCCAGACAACCGTGATAGTATCTGGGGCCGTCGACAGGGCGATGGCCTGGTATAAGGACTTAGTGGAGAAGCGGCCCGAGGGCTCCAGGCGCCAAGATATGCGGTCCGAAGTACTGTCAACTTCAAGGGGGGGGGGAGGGCGATGCACTCGAGCATGTCCTCCCAGGCAGCAACATCTGGGGGGCCGAAGGGGCAACGGAATGCGAGGCGCCCTAGATCCGCAAGGGCGACCTCGATGGAAACTCTAGGCTCCACCGCGATGGAGAAGAGGTCTGGGAAGCGGGCAGCAAAGGGTGCGTCACCCGCCCATCTATCGTACCAGAATAGCGTAGCGGAGCTGGACCCAATCGAGATGGAGGAGCCAATGCGCAGGACCGGGATCAACTGGATGATGGACTGCCAGAACTGGGATCCTCCGGAGCGCTCGCAAAAGGCCAACGGCTATCCCCGAAGGTATTTGTTCCTAATGATGTCAAGCCAAAGACCACCGTCGCCATTGGCGATCCTCCACAGCCATCTGGTCAGCAGCGCGATGTTCATGCGTTTGGACGACATGATCCCCTGACCCCCCCCTAGTCGCGAGGCTTGCAGATATCGGGCCAGCTGACCATATGGTATTTCTGCTTATCGCCCTCGCCAGCCCAGTAAAATCTGGACGGGTACTTGGCAATCTCGTGGTGCATGGTCTCGTTAGGACTATAGAAGCTCATCAGAATCAGGAGGAGGCTGGCCAACGAGGAATTGATGAGAACGGTCCTGGCTGCTCAAGTGGGGTCCATCTACGTTCGCGCTGCTCAAGTGGCGCTACGACTTCATCCCACGCATCGGCGATGCCATGCGTCTCCACTTTCAAGCTTAAATCGCCATTGCACGGCGGTCTCTCGTCAACTCGCACTGGTGGAAAAAAGGCCTTTGGTCGCGGTTCGCAACTGCCATTAGTCGCGGCTGCGCAACCGCGACCAAATAAGCGCGACTAAAGCCCCCCACCTTTAGTCGCGGCTGCTTAAGAACGCGACTAACGGCCCGCCCACGTGGGCGCCAGCGGCCGTCAGGCGGAGGACCTTTAGTCGCGGTTCTTCGCCAACCGCGACTAAAGCCGCCGCAGTTTAGGGTTTTAGCCCCCCTAAACCTGTTTTCTGTTTAATTTGTATTGTTTTATTTCTTTTGTGCTTTATTTTAATTTTGAAGGAGTTTCATATATTCTACGGTACTACATACATGCATATGAATGTACAATTTCAAATAAATTTGAAATTAGAACCAAAAGAATTCAAGAGGAATATACAATATATATTCAATATCATCGGATGACCATATACAATTTTGAACAAGTTTCCATACATGATTTAATCCATATAAAGTTCTACGTCCTCGTAATAGTGTTCTCCTTTAGGATGGAGGACTTCCGCTGAACCATCCACTAGTTCCTCTTGAAGTGGTCGAAGCGAGCTTGGACTAAGCATCCACGGAGGTTATTCCTCCGAGCATTGGTATCACTCGGAACCCGCCAGAGGTGTATCTCGGATCATCTCACGAACATAGTATCCACATAGATTGGTCTCCGGTGGCTGAATATCCCCAAAGATTCTTAGGCTTTAACCTTTTGAATTCTAGCTCTTTTTGAATTCACCGACCTTTGTATCTACGAACCGTCTCCAAACCCTACGAGGCAAAGAAAATTAAATGAACAAGAGAGTTATTAGTTACTTGATATTAGGAAATGAACGAAATAGGCCGATCGATATAGAGCGCAAATGAATGAAAATAATTACTTCGCACATTCTTCTCATGTCGCCCCAAAGCTTTGGATCCATATTCAGAGAGTCGTGGACGAGACATTACGAGGTGTTAACTTTAATTACTAGCGAATCCGGTGGAACTGCGGACATGATACATGCACAAGACGTCATGCATAACTCATCGATTAGCCGCCACATACCATGCATGGAGTAAACAAAAGAGAATGTGCTCAAGATGTAAACACTCACCCAAAATGGTAAGGAAATAGAATATCACTTTTGAGTTCCTGCTTTGTAAGAAGCGCCACAGTCCGCCTCCACGTCGGCGGGGTGACGCCCAACACATGTCCATTAACAATGTGTGGGTCAATGAACCCAACATCATGGATGTTCCTTACTCGCATTCCTTAATCTTCATTCGCATGTATAATAGCGGACACAACAATATAGTTAGGACATATATATAGTGCAGGCAATATGAACGAGATGGGGTAGAAATTAATAAATCACTTACGTAACGTAGCAACCGATGATAGATTTGTCGAGCTCAAGCAGATTAAAAAGTGGAACAATTCACTCAAAGGCAATTTGTACATAGTAATGTTTGAAGTGATGCTCATGTCTAACTTCCGCATAAATATATTCTTTGGCGTTTTTATTTTTATGTAACCCTTGTACCAATTCAGCAGACCTTTCATTTGGTCGTAGATCCTTTTCTCAAGCAGCTCGACGAGAGGCCCATTCTTGACATATGTAATTACTACCTCCTTCATTGGCGCCTCATCAAGGCCTAATAGTTCACGAAGAGTAATACCTAAGTTGGCGCTTGTTCTCGCACTTTCATACTAATCAATCCTGTGTTGCCGCAGCTTGTATGATCTCGGGGCATCCGGACGAAGGCTTCCACTATAAGCGGGCAATCGATTGTTTACTTTGTTCCCGAGCTGGGCAACTTGTTTCCGCTTTTTACTTTCGCCTTCTCCGCTCTTTGTTCTCCTTGAACATGAGTGCCACTGCAAGTTCACGTGCATAGTCGTTAAGCGATTCTTCGCGGCTTGGGACGGTGTGCTCAAAATGACTTAGCCCACTTCTTTTGCTCATCGAAAATCTTGGCTTGGGCTCGGGCTCTCTTTTCTTCTTGCATCCGCCTTCCATTTCTCCAAATCAGCAGCAGCGGCAGCGCCGACTTCCTCGGCACTACGCTCCCAAGGCCTTGTGGGGAGAGGCTTGATGATGGCTCCGTACCTTTGTGGTCTTAGGTACATAAGGGTCCGGGTTAATAATCCAGATCGCTTACGCTTCTTTGCCGAGGTGGATTGGGGGCGGCGTCGATCACCACGGACGAGGATCGGGGCGGCGGATGATCACCGCCGGACGTTAGGATCGGGGCGGCGTGGCCGATGTGACGGAGGTGTAGGTGAACCGCCACCACCACCACCACCACCACCACCGCCACCGCCACCACCACCACCGTGAGGGGTGGACTTGTTGTCCTTGGCGCCGCTCGAAACTTGATAAACTTCTTTTGCCATAGAATGAAATGGCGCTTGACATCTCCAAGTCTTTTCTCCCTTCGGTGTAGCAATGTCAATCTCTGTGTCCTCAAACCCTTGGACTATGTCCTCCACCGTGACACGAGCATAGCCATCTTGAATGGGGTTGTTGTGGTGGAGTGCTCCTGTAAACATGGTAAAGCATCGCCGATGGCTACCTTCATGGACATGTTCCCGATAGGATAATACAGATGACATTCTTTCATCTCCTTTATATCGCCCACGGGTAGCGAGGAGGCTCCGTGCAGTAATTTCGACCACCGAGGCTCCGGTGCGAGAATTTCGATCACCGAGGCTCCGGTGCAATAATTTCGATCGTCGGTGCATCTGCACCACCGGTGGGGCCTCCGTGGAAGCCACGCCGCTTCTCCATTCTTGGCTTCCGAGATCCGCTGGATGATCTTCATGCCGCACCGAGCTGCATCTCTTTCGCTACTAGTACACTCATGGTTTTCTTCATCACATCCATTTCGATGCCAACCGCGCCACAACATCCGCTTCCCGATCCATCTTTCTCTTACGGCTTCAGAACCATACGGGTCATCGCTCGGGGAACCCTATTTTCCACGGAATGTGCCCCATGCCTCGTACACGCCCTCCGTGTTCGAGATTCCCGAGGGCTTTTGTCGTAGCGTCGTTCTCTCTGTTGAACTTGATCTTCCCCGTTGAGCATCCTTCATTGCGTCAATAAGGGCTTGGGTGGGTTTAATTAATTTGCCCCGTAAACACACTCCCCTGTCTCCGGGTTCGGCGTTCCCCATGCCCGTATTTCACCAGCTTTTGGCCCTTGGGTCCCATCCTCCGCACTGGACGGATTCCTCGCGCCTCACTCGTTCTCCATCTTCTCCAACCTAGGCACCCAAATGCGATACCCTCCTGGCCCCATAACATGATTGTACTCCTTCTTAGCCGCATTTTCCTTATTTTTTTCGATATTTGAATGAACTGCTCCGATTTCTTTTGCTTCACAAATTTCGGCCAATCATGTTTCAGATTTCTCATATTGTCCTTTGAAATCCGAGTCTTGTTACGCTTGACAAAGTCACGGGCTAGATTTTGCTTGAATTTCCTAATGCGCGGCCATCTTATGAAGAGCGAACTGTTTGACTAGCCTCCTCCTCTCCTTGTTTTCCTCAATCTTGTTACCCTCCTCATCGAATTTGTTGTATTCCGGAGGTAGAACGAAATGTTCCATAAGCTTCTTGAAGCAATCTTTTTTTGTTCTCTTATCGACAAAAGTGAAACCATCAATTCGTGCCTTCTTTGGCTCATTCCACTCTCGACGGTGATCGAGACGTTGTCTCTAACAATGGCTCCGCATTGGTCGACAAACTTGGTGGCGTTCTTGCGGGGCTCCAGCTGCTCTGCCGGTTGTAACCGTCGACAACCTCGATGGTGCATGTTTCTCCTTGTTTCATCGTCTTGGTTGCGCCACGCTTTGACGACGTACTCGATTGTTTGACGATCGGCCGAGGGCTAAAATAAGAAAGAGAGTCGCGTTAGTACACACATATTTATTCAAATCGGTTAGTTTGTATCACCGGAGGCTCAATGTATATATATACCTCGCCGCGGAGGTGGTTGCTACTTCCATTTGAAGATCGTCGTTTATCGACGCTTGTTCGCATCATCTTGTCGACGGCGCCCTTCATCTTCACCGTCAAGGTTCGAGATAAGAAGAGATATCATCTTCTTCTTCTCCGGTCGGCACATATAGAATATCGCCGTTTATGATGCCGAACATATGTGCTTCACCGTCCGGATCATAGTTGTCCATAATCGGTCACTCTATCGTCCGCCATTATGTCACCTGAAAACATGTAGTAAAAACAAATTAATTAAGTGAAGAAGGGGCGGTGGCGGTGGCGGTGGCGAAAGGGCGGTGGCAAAAGGAGGGGCGAGGAAGGGTGGGAGAGGGTGTCGTAGAGAGCGAGAGGCGGGCGGCAGACGACGGCGTCACGGAGAGGGAGGTGAGGACAACACACATGTATAACCTCGCCGCCTCTCGATCCCAAAAAAACACCGCGCATCGCCGCCCCTCGCCGCCCCTCGCCCCCCTCCATTTTATTTTTTGTTTTTCTTTGGCGGTTTTTCGTTGTTTTTGTTTTTTCACTTTATATGTATTTTTGATTTTATTTCTCTTTCAAATTTAGTCAAATTTTCTTATAAAATTCTAAATACATAGCGAGCAAGTGCATAACAGTCAATGATGAGCTAGACGTGTTCTAACGCAGCGCTAGGCGATACCGGCGAAGGGGGAAACATCCGGGAAAGTTTTCCCGGTTCCGGACGTCTCTCAGACAGATGAACCGGAGAGGAAAGTTTGCAGGTTCGATAGGTTAGGGGTGTGTGGCGGATTTAACGGTCTGCGTAGAATCGATTCGTCTCGTCGCTCGAGCAACTTTCATGTACAAAGTTTTTCCATCCGAGCTACGGTTTATTTTCTATGATTTTCTAAAGTTTTATTGATATATTGTAATTAAAACTAATTCGAGAATAAAGATTAAATTGCTACGTGCACACACAAAGTGTACACAGAAAGCAAACATAGAGGTCGACGGTGGGGTCTGCTGACCGCCTGCATGCAATGATAACCGAGGTCATTGACTAGTCAAAGGACAAGGGACCGCATGTCATTGACTCTGTTTAACTAACAGACTATTAGTGTTAACATAACTATTTAAGTTAATTAATTAATTAATTAATTAATTAATATATTTTTATTATTCTTTTTTATATCATTTTTAACGTTTTGGGGTGGGACCTCATTGTCATAGGCACGAGGGCCTATCGGGCGTCGATTCTGGGCAAGGCGCAGGGCGCCAACCTGCAAGGCGCTTCGCCAGCCAACCGGGCCAGGCGTGGTGCAGCCGGCGTTAGCAAGACGGGCGCAAGGAAGAGGCCACGACGGCGGTAAACGTCGCGCCAAGGCGTAGGGCGAAGCGGCGATGGCGAAACTAGCGGCAGCTAGTGGGAGCCAGCCCAGCGGCGGGCGCAGAGGCAGCGCGCTACGGGCGCTGGGACGCAGGGAGTCTTGCGACGCGGCGCCGCCATGCGAGGCGGGCGCGGCGACGGACGGTGTCGAGCGCAGCGTCGGAGGGGGAGACGGACGGGCCCGATGGGGAGCTCACCCGTTGACGAGAAGAAGCGGCGGCGCGCGAGGACCGACGAAGGAGAGGAGGGACGGGCAGTCCGCGCGACGGGGCGAGGATGACGCGATCCGGCGGAGGAGGCGGCCGGCAAGGTCGTGGGCGACCGGCGAACGACAGCGAGGGCGAGGGCGGCGGCGCGGCGGCGCGAGGGCGCGGGCGAGACGAACAAAGCGGGAATCGGAGAAGACGAGAATCGATCGAGCCTTGTATTTATAGCCCGCCCCTTTAGTCGCGGTTGGCGGACGAGACCCGCGATTAAAGGTACCCTTTAGTCGCTGGTCGCCTCGCCCAACCGCGACTAAAGGGTTTTTAGCGGGTTTTTATGTTCAGCGCCATTTTTAGTCGCGGTTGGTCTGCCAACCGCGACTTAGCACGCCTGCAGTTTAGGGTTTTAGCCCCCCAAACCTGTTTTCATTTTAATTTGTATTGTTTTCTTTTTAATTTGTATTGTTTTCTGTTTAATTTGTATTGTTTTATTTCTTTTGTGCTTTATTTTAATTTTGAAGGAGTTTCACATATTCTACGGTACTACATACATGCATATTATACGCCTAGGCGTGAGTATGACTAAATCACTCCAAATTTCATGTATCATCGGTGGTATCTCGAATCATTCAAAATGGACACCAAACACATCACGGGTAATATAATTCACATGATCCATTCAACAAAGTTTGGTACAATAAATTATTACACATCATTTCTTCCCTTGTGTCCTCGCTTGCTTACGATTGTGCCGTATCCATGGAGCATCCTCATCATTTAACTTAATGCTTGGGTCGGTGTTCACTTTGAAGGGCGGAATTTCAGCAAACATATTATAATCTTCGACATGTCCATCTTGTCCTCCACTCCCACGATGTTTCTTTTCCCCGAAAGAACAATGTGGCGCTTTGGATCATCGCATGATGTAATCGATCGTTTTCTTATCTTTCCGTTTCCTCGGTTTGCTACTCATGTCATTCACATAGAAAACCCGAGCGACATCTTTCGCTAGGACGAATGGTTCGTCAAGGTAACCAAGATTGTTGAAATCCACCATTGTCATTCCGTATTGCTGGTCCACCTTTACCCCACCTCCGTTAGCTTGAACCATTTGCACCGAACAAAGGGACCTTAAAGGAGGGTCCATAGTCAAGTTCCCATATCTCCTCTATGTAACCATAATATGTGACCTCTTGCCCATTCTCGGTTCTTGCATCAAAGCGGACACCACTGTTTTGGTTGGTGCTCTTTTTATCTTGGGCGATCGTGTAAAATGTATTCCCATTTATCTCGTACCCTTGGAAAGTCGTTATAGTCGAAGATGGTGTCTTGGCCAACATGTACAGCTGATCTACAACATCATTGTCATTCATTAAATGTTTTCTCAACCAACGCCGAAAGTCTCCATGTGGGCCTTCCTAATCCAGATTCAGCTTCCCGGGTTGTCGAACGTAAAATATTCTTGTGTTTCTCAAAGCACGGAGCCACCAAGCTGGAATTGGTCGATCTAAATGTGGTGTGCTTGATCAGAGAATGGCCATCCATACATATCGTTGATTTCCTTCCGATCGTGTTTTTCCACTTAGTCTCCCCTCGTGCGCGATCGAGGAAGACCAATCGGCTTAAGGTCGGGAACAAAGTCAACACAAAACTCAATTACCTCCTCATTTCCATAGCCCTTGGCGATGCTTCCTGCTGGCCTAGCACGATATTGAACATATTTCTTTAATACTCCCATGAACCTCTCAAGGGGAACATATTGTGTAGAAATACAGGACCGAGAACGAAAATCTCTTCGACTAGGTGAACCAGGAGGTGCGTCATAATATTGAAGAAGGATGGCGGGAACACCAACTCGAAACCGACAAGACATTGGATCACATCGCTCAGAACCGTGGTAGAACTTCCGGATTGATTACCTTCGAGAGATTGCATTGAGGAATGCACATAGCTTCACAATGGCTACTCGAACATTTTCCGCAGAGCCCCTCAAAGCAATCGGAAGCAATTGCGTCATAATCACGTGGCGCCGTGAGACTTGTGTTTTGGAACTTTTCTCCGCCATGTTTATTATTCCCTTTATATTGGACGAGAATCCAGACGGGACCTTCATCCGCTCGGGCATTCAAAAAGATGACCTTCTCTTCTTTGGTCGAGCGTAGCGGCACGACCTTGAAACCATTCCGGATGCCGGTCATCGTGGTCTTTCAAACGTTGTCTGGTCTGCCGTGCTTCCTTTGTATCATTTGTCTTCCCATACACGCCCAAGAAGCTTAGGAGGTTCACGCAAATATTCTTCGTAACGTGCATCACGCCGATTGCAGAGCGGACATCTAGGACTTTCCAATATTCTAGCTCCCGAATATAGATTTCTTCTTCCACATGGCTGCGTGCGTCGGCTCCCTTCGAACTGATTGTCCGCCAGACCCTTTCCAAAGATGACTTTCAAATCCTTGACCATATCAAATACCTCGGCACCGGTCGTTCCCGAGCTTCGCCGGTGATCTGCCTTGCCGTTGTAATGCTTGCCTTTCTTTCTTCATGGATGAATTTTGGAAGAAATCGACGATGCCCAAGGTACACGTTCTTCTTACAATTTGGCAAATGTACACTTTCGGTCTCATGTAAGCGGTGCGTGCATGCATTGTATCCCTTATTTGACAGTCCGAAAGGTTACTAAGAGCAGGCCAATCGTTGATGGTTACGAAAAGCAACGTCAGAGGTCAAATTCCTCTTGTTTGTGCTCATCCCACACGGACACCACCCCACAGCTGTAAAAGTTCATCAACTAATGGCCTTAGGTACACATCGATGTCGTTGCGGGTTGCCGGACCTTGGATGAGCACGGCATCATAATGAACTTCCGCTTCATGCACAACCAAGGAGGAAGGTTGTAGATGCATAGAGTCACGGGCAGTGCTATGGTGGAGCTCGCTCGCCAAAAGGATTCATGCCATCCGCATTTAGAGCGAATCTTATGTTCCTTGCGTCACCGCAAAATCTTTGAACCATCCGTCGATCTTTCTCCATTGCGCTCCATCTGCGGTGTGTCTCAACTCCCGTCCGACTTACGGTCCTCTTTGTGCCATCGCAACAACTTGGCATGCTCTTTGTTCTGAGCAGACGTTTCAACCGTGGTATTATAGGAGCATACCACATCACCTTGGCGGAACCCTCTTCCGGGTTTCGCCCTCAACATCGTCACCGTGGTCATCGCCTCGATCTTATAACGCAATGCAAGTGCATACCGGGCATTCATTCAAATTCTCGATTCATCAGGTAGAGGATGCGATCGTTGATGCATGCATGTATCTTCGTAACCTCTAAACCTAGAGGGCGTACAACTTTCTTTGCTTCAGACGCATCTTGGCGGGCAACTCGTTATCCTTTGGAAACATATTCTTCAACATTTTCAGAAGTTTTCAAATGCCGAGTCAGCTACACCGCCTCGCCTTCCATTTCAGCAAATCCGATTGTGCAGCCCAGCTTTTTGAGACCATCATCGCATCCGGGTACAGCGCCTTTCGTGATCCTCTAACATGCGATCCAAATTCTCCCTCTCCTTTTCGGGCCAGCAGCGTCTCCGTGCATCAAGAATGGTCCGACCAAGATCATCAACGGGATCATCACGTGCCTCTTCTTCACCTTCCCTTCACCTTCAAAGATCCTCCATGAAAGTATCACCGAAATGAGCAAGATAGCTTTCATCGATGAAATCACCCCTTCTTCATCTTCTTCCATTATAACCCCTCTTTCTCCATGCTTGGTCCAACAATTATAGCTTGGCATGAAACCCTTCTGAAGCAGATGCATGTGAACAACTCTTGAGGAAGAGTAACCCTTCTCATTCTTACAGATAACACATGGACAGATAACAAAACCCCCGCTTGTTCGCATTAGCCACTACGAGGAAATCTTTCAAACCCGTAGTGAACTCGCCGGAGAGTCGGTTACCGTACATCCATTGCCGATTCATCTGCATTATTATAATATAAAATATATAATTAACCATCATGCATTTGTTAAACTAACTAGCTACAAACAATATAAATTAAACAATGAACTACACACATGCATATTGACACATCAAAGGTTCATCAAGTTGCTAACATGATCAAGAGTGTGGCTCCAACACTTCATGTCATGTTTGTTTCATGCTCTTGGGGCATTTCATCAAACACCTTATGTGCATAAGAGGAACCAAAAGCAAACCTACACCCACTTGTGAAGAGAATGGCTCCAAATGGCTAAGTGTTGGCTGCTGGATGGGTATATATAGGGAGGGCTTTAGTTGCGGTTGGCCTGGCAAATCGTGACTAAAGGTGCCGAAAGCCTTTAGTCGCGGTTGTCTGGCCAACCGCGACTAAAGCCCTCACACGCACCAGCTGGCCACCGAGCGCCTGGGCCCAGGCCTTTGGTCGCGGTTCACCTCGTAACCGCGACTAAAGGTCCCATTAGTCGCGGTTCCTACAGCTTCGCGACTTATGGGGCTGGACGGAAGCCTGTTTTTCCACCAGTGTCGCCCAACCCTTATGATGAGATCATTCTTTTAGCTCAAGCTCTACCTACACCCATTGCGATGGAAATCCTAATCATGGGTTGTTGAACATTTAGATTGGAGAAATGGGGAAATCTTCAGATCGCAGCCACACTCAGTTTCAGTCATGGAGAAGATTGTTGAAGAATGACTTACTTCTTCTCCAACACAGAATCAAGAATAAGTTTACAGCTCAACTTTTCAGCTGGATTGATCAGTTCTTGAGTTAATTTTACTGGACTATGATAGGTTTCGCTAGAACAGGGATTCCATAGATCTCCGCGATCCTCCTTTTTCTTTTCTTGTAGATGCTTGTACATATTAGACTTTTTTATTTAATATATATATATATACACTGTAGAACTATGTTCTACGGTTTTCGGTTAAAAAGAAAAACTTGCCCAACCCAGCTGAGTCTCATGCTCTCATAATTTCTTTTGCCTTCGCCAAATTCTTCCTAAACACACGCTCGCTGCCACCATCCTTCAATTGGCTATTGGTGAGCTGGCAGAGCAGTTTTTTGTCCACCAGATTGACGAACTCAACTTCTCGTTCCGGGTTGCCTCGCAAGAGATGGTCAATATTCTGCTTGATCAGGAGCCGATCTTTTCTTTTTTAACTGTAACATACAGAACTGTCTAATCCCAGCTCTATGCAACATGAAGAGAACAAAGAAGATTATGCCACTATGGTCAGCATAAAAAATGGAGAAGAGAACTATAAAATTTCAGCTCTAGTGGCGGAAATTGCCCGCCACTGGTACAACGATCACCATTGGCGGGCGGCATGCTACTGTAGGGCATTCTTGCAGTAGTACGTCTTTGGAGCCATACATCGACAGGAGGGACGAGTGTCTGGCTTTGGTGGCTGGACGCATGTCTCCGCATGCTTCTCATTCGGTGACCAAGATGGAGCGGCGTGGCATCTACGGTATTGACGATGGCGAGTCTGGGCGGCATGGTGCAGTGCGGACTCAGCTCTGGACCCCGTTTCATGGGCGCCCGCAGGAGGGAGGCATTGTCTAGTGACGGCAAAAGGGTATGCAAGATCAATGCTCGGATCACACCTAAGGATGGCGGCGACGTATTCTAGAGCGTGCGCATGCTGTGCGCCGAGGGTCTGCTATACCGGTTGCTGCTCCAGGCTAGCCGGCGGGCAGTCTAGTGAGGTCACCGGTTTTCATGGTGTATGTCGGCAAGAGGTCATAACACATCATCAAGCTTGTAGGCAGGGTGATAGTTTTCACCAAGAAGATGGCTTTAGATCGATTCATGTATTTATTTTGTAATGCTTTATTTATTGAATAATATAATAAAGACGGATGTGTGCATCACTCATGTAGTGGCCGGAGATTATCCTCCTTTAATTTTTTTTGCTGTGCTACAAAGCACGACCCTAATCTATTCACGTCCGTAGCAATTGATGATAATTATTCATTCATTTGTGCAAGATTTATTTGGTTTATGCACCCTAGTGCTTCAAATTGTAGCAATTGATAAGGTCGCAAGGCATGCGTCTTTTGCTAAGATGATGAGTACATTAAACATCTTTTTTTAGTTTAAGTTTGCTCATGTATTGTAGTCCATAATTCAAGTGTAGCTTCAAACCTTTACCCACCATATAGGCACACAATATATTCGGCAATTGATTTCGTGGTATTTTTTCTGCACATACTTTTATGGTAACAGTAGCTTTATGTTGGGTTTTATGGCTTATCAGAAATGACGTGGTTTAAATAAAATTGTGTTTCATCTTCCTACAAAAAGTTCCACCATTCAAAACCACAAACGAGTGCATGGCTGAATTGATCCGAAAAAGTATATATAATACTCCCTCCATTTCAAAATAAGTGTTTTGAGCTTAGTATAAATTTGTACTAAAGCTACTACAAAGTTGAGACACTTATTTTGAGACGGAGGGAGTATAAAGCAAGCGGTCGATCAGCCACCGCCAAAAAGATATCCTCCAAGATGCTACTCAATATCAGTGATCACTCTGCTAGTGATTGCACCTACTACTGTAAGTCTGAACTGTATCTACACTTTCGGTGTCTCTAGGATAATATACTTAGCGGAGAGATGCACATATCGACATATAAAAATGAATGGCTGGCATGATCATGGACATGCATAGTTATTTTCAAATTGAACTATTACCCAAGCCACAAGATGTTTATGTATATTTTATGCTTGTGCACATATATTGCTCAGATGGAGACTGTCGATGCATGTCCCTAACGGAGGATCAGAGCAAGTACACCATGGATGACTTGGGCTAGTCTAGCCTCTAGCTAGTGCATATGCATTCAGAGATCAGATGCCATCACCCATTCCTAACTGTCCCCAGCAATACAACAATGGTGTTTCTAGGCTTCTACTAGCTAAATGCCCGTGCGTTGCTCCGGGCAACAATATAGATACATGAATTAAATAAATCATTTAGCACTGAGATGACAAATAAAAACTGAATAGCAGTATGGGACGTTATCATTGGAATACCATGTGCATAAGAAAGATCTCCGTAACTGTAAGCGAACCCAGTTGACTAATCGTAAAATCAACGAGAATGGTATAGAATGGAAAGAGACATGCCACATGTCTCCCCCGTGAAGAAGGAAAGACAAACAACAATGCTGATGGAGAGCATGAATTGTAGCCTATTAATAGTACATAGCACGGATGAAAAGCTTGAATGTATTACAAGTGGTTATATGACATGTCCATGATTTAACACACATATATGATCTTAAGAACTGGTAAAACACTGCATCTATTATCGTGATGATACAGAGTGTCTAATTTATTAACACATAGAGTCGAGTCAGAGTCAATCCTGACTACGCCTTATCTTTCCTCCTCCACGAAAAAAGATCTTCCTCCGCCCATACAAGCAAATATCTGTTTTATGCTCTTAAATATCTTTTTTATTTAACACCTACTAAAGAACCATGGAAAATTAACTGACACCAATACCATACCACAACAAAACATTTATCAGATTAAAGAGAGCAAAGGTAGACTGCTTCGCTTACCAGTGATAAGGAAGACTAAGGTGAGAGCCGATTTAAAGCCAGCATTCACCCATCCATTAAGCACCTACTTCTTTGATCGTATGAAGGTCTAATCTACGCATATAATCTGCTTCTCAAACAATCCACCAATTTCTAAACTGGCAATGAAAAGCTAGCTAGTCAAACCTTGATAGAGACTACTTATAACATTGAAAGAGAAGGGCAAAGGGAGGACTAACGTTGCTGCTTCGCTTTCCCCGGCGGCACAGGTCATGCACGCACAGACTCGTCCAAGGCGCCGGCCAACTCCTCCACAACATCTCTCCGACCGTCGCATCACCCGAGCCCAGCTTCTCTCCCACCGAGTCCCTCTGTTCACTTGCCTTCTACATCATCACACGCCTCCCAGCCAAGCCCCAACACACACACACACACGGCCAACCCAACCCCTGCACATGCACGCCCAACCAGACCCATCGCGCGCCCCTGCAGCCCAACCCCATCGCGTGTGCCGCTCTCCCAATGCATGATCTTCTCCAATGCCTCCCGTCGCCGGAGTCCGTCCTTGCAAGCGCATCTCATGGGTGCGTCAGACTTGCTTGTTGATGCTCAGGCAAAGTAGTGGTGGGATCGACAGAACTCATGAGTGTGAATTCGGCTCGGTAAACTACGGTGATAGAAGAAAGGAATTTGTACCACGGTGTAGAAGAAAGGAAGGAGATAGACCGTGGAAGAAAGGAAGGAGATAGAAGAAAGGAATTGATCTAAAGAAGGAAGGAGATTGATCATGAGTTATTGTGTTATCAAATCAGATTTTATATTACCATGCATGAATTGATTGCATTTGGTTACCATACGTGAATTATTTGTTTTTATCAAATAAAGGAATAGAAAACCAAGGACAAAACCGGCAGGGAGAAAACCGGTGGGGAGAAAAGAAAATCGATTGAGGGGAGAAGGGGGTCGTACTACAGGTTGGACGAAGCGAGAGGGACGTAAGAGGGGAGAGGGAACCTTACGTTTCTTTTAGGTAGTAGAGATTCCCTCCGTTTCAAAATAGATGACTCAACTTTATACTAACTTTAGTATAAAATTGAGTCATCTATTTTGGAACGGAGGGAGTAGCTGTTTGGTTTGGAGCTCTACAACAATCTAGCTGCACGATGAAGGCAGCTGCATGTCCTTTCTTGACAAGACCACAGCTGCCTAGCTAGTTTACTTGGCTACAGTGTATGGGTCTGTGGGCTTTGAAAATCTTCCTGAAAGTATGTGGGCCTGTAATGATAATGATAGGAGCAGGACCTGGATCTGCACCATCTGATACAGGCTACACTACAGTAGATGTTGCCCATCTGTCCTTGCAATTATTCGTAATGTTCTAAGTACTTCGTCTATTCTAAAATATTTAAAGTTCTAGGTTACGTTTGACCGTGTATAGGAAAATATATTAACGTACGTGTAACATCACTCGTAAATGGTATGAAGATATACGTTCTGATGAATCTAGTGAAGTTAATTTAGTACTGTAAATGTTGGTATATTTTTCAATAGACTTAGTCAAACATAAAGTTACTTGACTAGGACCAATCTGAACTTTAAGTACTTTGGAATCGAGGGAGTATCTTATCTAGCAATAGCTGTTTTCGCTAAGCTACGGGCCAATGTTATGCTAGTATAGTACTAGCGGCACGTTCCTTTATAGCTAGCTTCAACTAGGTCTGCTGTTTCCTTCAGCCTATAGCAAGCGATAGCTCCGCTACTATGTATAGCTACCCTTTGCCAAAACAGCATGCTAATTCAAGAGCCTAATTGCTGTTTCTGAATGTGGTAGGTGGTGGTAGGATACGTCAGCACTAAGCTCAGCTAATCAAACCACTCGAGAGAGAACTTAATTAGTAAACACGGAAATGTTTTACTTCATCTTATTTGTAACAACAAGCAAACGGCCAGGGGAGCGCTCCAGTCCCTCTATTCAGATTGTGCCATGCCACGATCAGAGGAGTGCGGGGCGTGATCACCGTGGCAAGGGACACGGTCTAGGCGTGACAAGATCGCCCAGTGTGCCTCGACTATAACTATGCGCAGCTCATGCACAAGATGTGGAATTGCTGTTATTTCATGTGATAGAAAAACAATGGGAAAAACTACCTAGACAAAGTGCACAAGATTTATTCAACATTCACTCCCTAAAGATTGTGCTCCTTGTCAATTTCTGCCATGTCGGTCTTCGCTTGCAGTTCCTGGAACTTGACACGCCCAAGTTTCTTGGTGAGAACACCAGAGCAAGTCATCATCGGGTGCACTGATACGAACACTCCTGGCGTCTTCGTCCATTTCACGGGTGGCTCACCTTTCACTGTCATGGCAGTGGATCGTGATGGAGGCGAGGTAAATTTCTTTGACAAGGTAGCGTTCGTGAATGAGGGGGACTCCACAGGAAAATCTGCATGACAATCAATTTGGCTGTTGTGGCAGCTGATGTCCTGTAAGGCACACATGGTTAGTTGTAGCACCTTCATGTAAGTATCCTAAAATTGTATCGTTCCCAACGAAGAGCGAGGGAGTGTTAACACAAGTGTTTTTGTCGCACACAAGTTGTCACAGATTTTGTGTGAATGCACCGTTTTGGCAGCCGTAGTGATTAGCATGGCGTCGGAAAACATGTGAATGAGAGGTGAAACAAAGTAGCAAGCGTAGTACAAAAATAACATAAAAGTAAAGTACTGGAATAAATGTTGGTTGTTTGCAATGGAGAGGTTAGGCGCTATGAAGGATCCAGAATTTGTGAGTATTTATTGAAAAGAATTTTATATATGGCTTGAAGATGAGATCATATGTAGTCGTGGCTGATCAAGCCTTGAAGTAAGTAATTCAAGTGAAGAGTTCATTGTGCCTCCCAAGAGATTGTGATGGAGCATGAAGAAGAGAAAGTGATGACCAATATGATGTTCATGTAGAAACTTGATATGGTCATGACAAAATTGAGATATTGGTGATCTTGTCTTCAAGCAATGAAGTGAAGTGAAAGGGTCATTGTGGCTTTCAAGACATCAAGATATAGCATGAAGTAAAGATAAATGTTGACCAAGATAAAGCTAGAAGATCAAATTTTATATGGGCAACAGACAAGCGCAAACGACATATATAGAACACAGGATCTAGTGTATGGTAAGCGCTTGTGAATTGTGTTTTTTGAACTAATCCATACTATGTGTTTTCTACGTCTATGTGGGTTAGGAGATTCTCATGGGCATGCTCGAAAGAAATATTTCAAGTAGCATGTGTGAAGATGACATCAAGTGAAGAAAGTCTTCAAGGTTGATAACGGAAAGTTCAAGATAGGCCACCAGAGGGATTACATGCTATTTGGTGAAGAGATTCGACGACTTCACCAAGCTTTTGAGAGACATTTATGAATGGACATATGCCTTAATTTTGAAGCTTCATCCATGTATGATTGGTACATGTGAATATGGTATACTCCCTCTGTTCCTCAATATAGAGTGTATAGTTTTTGGCACGGAAATTAAAGAACGCACATGGAGGCAAAAGTTTCACATGTTTTGGGTGAGATTACACCTGAATAATTGACATGCGAAAGTAGAGGAGCTTGACATATATAGGAAAATGTAATCAAATCCCTTGAAAAATTATCCAGACGATTCGTGCAACGCAATACACCTTATATTCTGATTTTTTTCTTAAAAAACTATACACCTTATATCAAGGAATGGAGGGAGTACAATGCAATGCTTCCCACATGGCTTATGGAGTTACCTGAAGTCTTCACCAAGTGACATGATCAAGATTGTGTTTTTAACTTGATCCAAGCGTGAACGTCAGCATCAAGCTCAAGTGGAATGATCGAAGGCAAGGTATAACCTACCGAGGCTTCCCTAGTTATACCAGTCTAGGGTGCTTGGTGGGAGGCCGGATTATAAGTTTGATAGTTGTACTATCAAGAGGGGCTATTGGGTGAGTAGTTCAATCACGTCGTACATATATTGCTCAAACCTTTGCATAGTATTAATCCTATTCTCTATCTGTTCTTGGGTGGTTCTCTATTAGAGGACTTTGGGCATGTTGTTGGCTTCAAAATGGGCCGAGATAATAAAAAATGGAGTTCATATGAGAAAGTTGCAACCTTTTCTGTGTATGCCTACATGCTAATTTTATAGGGTCGGATTGTCCGGGTAATTGTGCTCTGGTAACAAGAGAGAAAAATCATAACCAGACAGTTTGGCGGACTGTCCGGGCAAATTGTGGCCGGATAGTCCCGGTGCCACAAAATGCCCAATGAGCGAGTTTGGGTTGACCATAGACATAGGGATCTTCTTCCCCAACATGAGGCGGGGAGAGAGCTTTTTGATATGAGTATTTCCCATTCTTTTGAGCTCTCTCCACCCCCCACTAGTCTCAACGCTCCAATCCATTTGTGGAGAAACTATCTGATGGATCTAGGAGTTATTTGGTGACCTCCTCCCTTGTTCCTTTTCTCTTCCATCCCTCCATAGCATGAGTTATTTGGTGAGATTACGGAGAGAGATGAATTTGAGCATTTTTGTGTTCATGCCTAGCATTTGTTGCATCGGCTTGAGCTCTTCATGTCGATTTGTTCAAGTGAGAGCACATGAGTTTGTTACTCGTGTAGGCCACCACTTCCCTAGACGGTTTGGTGGATTGACCTCGATGACCCCTTCATGGGAATTATAAAGAGGCCCACGTTACTCATTCATGGGGATTGTGAAGTGGTCGTTGAGCTTGCCATCTCCGGAGCGGAGGAGGAATCTAGCCATAGTGGTCGGTAATCAGGGTGATATCTCAAGGAGAATAAGATGAAATTTCATGCTATTGGTGTGCCTTTATGGTAGCACCCATCACTCCATCTGAAACTAGGGTATTGGTGGATACTTGAACTTCGGGAACATATTGGCTCTCTCTTGTCCCCTCTACCTTTTGCAATTAATAATTGCTACTATTGTTATATCTTATGCTTAGTGTGACTTGCTAACTTATATATTCCATTCATTTACATATCTTGTGATATAAAAAACCCTGTGTATTGCACTTCACGTTACTCTATCGTATTGGTTTTGAGACGAGATGGAGACCGCGGGCGACCCCTCGGGTGACTTTGGAGGCGATTCCGCCGATGCCCTCGCCGGCGAATCCCTCCCCGCCCCTTCCCCTCCCCACGCCTCCACCTCAGGTCGCCGCCCCCCCTCCGTTCCCACTGGCTCCCTCGCATCCGGCCACCCCCTCTCGCGTCCCCGCTCCGGTGACCGATGGCGGCGCGCGGTGGGCTTATTTGGTGGCCGAGGAGGATCGCGCCGATGCGGTGGTGGCGGCGGCTGGACTCCCGCATCGCGCTCGACGCTTCGCCAACCGCCCCGTGGAGGTCGTCGCTGGCTCTCTGCACGGCGTGCCTCCCTCGACATCCTCGATGACCTCCCCCTTCCGCCTCCCCTTCCTCTGCAGGTGTGGCCACGTGCCCACGCTGCATGACCTTCCCCACCGCGCGCTGGCTCCGGCCAAGGGGCCGAACACCGAGGCTGTGGGGCCCGAGTTCCTGCTTGGGGGGGAAGGGCTGATCTGGGGCAGGCCGCGGTCTCCTGGCGGCGAGGTTCGCCAGCGCCTCTTGGGCCGTTGGCCGCCATGGTGGTTCCACCGTCCTCGCCGGTGCTGTGATCCCGAGGTGTTATGGGTCTAATCTCCAAGTTCCGATCTTTTCGTCCTTTGGTGGCTTCGCCTGCCGGCATCCGAGCGGCGCCACCGCCGCGCCGCCACGCTCCTGCCGTACTCGGGGAAACCCTTCCCTCCCTCCTCGGGACACTGAGTGATGGGCTAGGCCAATGCAGGCGTTCTGGCGGCCTGCACCGGGGGTTTCTCCTCCGCCTTCTTGGGCCCTTTCTGCCGGGTCGGCCTAGTCTGGGCCTAGTAGCCTATTGGGCCTCGCCTCCCATTCTCTACCTGACCCAGCTAGTAATCCACATTTAGGGTTTCCCCCCATCGTGTCGCCATTTATCTTGTCGTCGTCCTCTGCCTCCCACCTCTCCTGGCGCCGCAATGGCCTTCCCTCACCCTTCCTCCGCCCCCTCCGCCCCTGCTGCCTCTGGTATGCCGACCCCGATGGCTCGCGAAGTCGGTGACGATGGCTCACGCCCCAAGCGATGGGTTGAGGGAAGGGATGCCCCCTTCGGACTCATGGCGCCCCTCCCCGGACGGTGAGCGTCGGGAGGCTGAGATCCAGGACTCCATGCTGCTGGGCAAGGAGTCTTCCTCGGCGGAGGCATCGGGCTGGCATGGGGACAGGCAGCGGGACCGTTCCCTAGAACAATGGTGTGGCCGCGACCGGGATTGGGACCGCCACTGCCCGGCCGTCATTCCCGGTCTCTGGCTCGCTCTGGTCGCTCGGACATCTCCCCCCGGCGCTACGATCTGATACATCTCCAACGTATCTATAATTTTTGATTGTTCCATGCTATTATATTACCCGTTTTGGATGTTTATGGGCTTTACTTTACACATTTATATCATTTTTGGGACTAACCTACTAACCGGAGGCCCAACCCATATTGCTGTTTTCTTGCCTATTTTAGTGTTTCGAAGAAAAGGAATATCAAACGGAGTCCAAACGGAATGAAACCTTCGGAAAAGTTAAATTTTGGAACAGAAGCAATCCCGAGAACTTGGAGTGCAAGCCAGGGAAGCGTCGAGGAGGCCACGAGATAAGGGGGGAGCGCCCACCACCCTAGTGGGCCCCTCAAGGCTCCCCCGACCGAATTCTTTCGCCTATATATTCCCATATACCCTAAAAACATCGGGGAACACTATAGATCGGGAGTTCCGCCGCCGCAAGCCTCTGTAGCCACCAACAACCTCTCTGGAGCCCGTTCCGGCACCCTGCCGGAGGGGGGATCCCTCACCGGTGGCCATCTTCATTATCCCGGCGCTCTCCATGACGAGGAGTGAGTAGTTCACCCTCGGGGCTGTGGGTATGTACCAGTAGCTATGTGTTTGATCTCTCTCTCTCTCTCGTTTTCTCTCTATGGCACGATCTTAATGTATCGCGAGCTTGGCTATTATAGTTGGATCTTATGATGTTTCTCCCTTTCTACTCTCTTGTAATGGATTGAGTTTTTCCTTTGAATTTATCTTGTCGGATTGAGTCTTTAAGGATTTGAGAACACTTGATGTATGTCTTGCCGTGCTTATCTGTGGTGACAATGGGATATTCACGTGATCTACTTGATGTATGTTTTGGTGATCAACTTGCGGTTTCAATGAACTTATGCATAGGGGTTGGCACACGTTTTTGTCTTGACTCTTCGGTAGAAACTTTGGGGCACTCTTTGAAGTACTTTGTGTTGGTTGAATAGATGAATCTGAGATTGTGTGATGCATATCGTATAATCATACCCACGGATACTTGAGGTGACATTGGAGTAGCTAGGAGACATTAGGGTTTTGGTTGATTTGTGTCTTAAGGTGTTATTCTAGCACGAACTCTAGGATAGATTGAACGGAAAGAATAGCTTCATGTTATTTTACAACGGACTCTTGAATAGATCGATCAGAAAGGATAACTTTGAGGTGGTTTCATACCCTACCATAATCTCTTCGTTTGTTCTCCGTTATTAGTGACTTTGGAGTGACTCTTTGTTGCATGTTGAGGGATAGTTATATGATCCAATTATGTTATTATTGTTGAGAGAACTTGCACTAGTGAAAGTATGAACCCTATGCCTAGTTTCCTACCATTGCAATACCGTTTGCGCTCACTTTTATCATTAGTTACCTTGCTGTTTTTATATTTTCAGATTACAAAAACCTATATCTACCATCCATATTGCACTTGTATCACCATCTCTCCGCCGAACTAGTGCACCTATACAATTTGCCATTGTATTGGGTGTGTTGGGGACACAAGAGACTCTTTGTTATTTGGTTGTAGGGTTGCTTGAGAGAGACCATATTCATCCTACGCCTCCTACGGATTGATAAACCTTAGGTCATCCACTTGAGGGAAATTTGCTACTGTCCTACAAACCTCTGCACTTGGAGGCCCAACAACGTCTACAAGAAGAAGGTTGTGTAGTAGACATCACGATCCTCCTAGACGTCAAGCTCAGTTCCCCCCGGCTGGCCCCAACAGCAACAATCGCAACGACCGAGGTGCATTTGCCAAGAAAAAGAAGAAGCTGGGCACTCAACAGCCGGCGGGTGGCCCGGCCTCCTCCATCACTAACTCCACCACAAACCCGATGGCGACGGCGGTGGCGTCGTCCGCCGCGGTGGTTGTGTCCTTCTTCAACTGTGGGATGGAGGGGCATTGCCAGGTGGACTGTAAACAACCCCCGGTGTGCTTCCGATGCAAGAGGACGGACCACCCAACGGTTCTCTGCCCCGACCACTAGTTCATCGAGACGCTCGGTCTGTATGGCTATGCGTTGGATGACCTGGGCTTCTTCCAGATGGACCTCCCCGTGGCAAAGGCCACCCCTTCCTTGACCGCTCTCATCTCGGTCCTTGATGGCAAGATGGCATCCCCGACAGTCATCTTTGAGGAGCTTCGCCACCTGTTCAAGCTAGATTGGGACTGGGAGGTGACACCAATTTATAATTGGGAATTCACAACGGTGTTCCCGAACCCGGCCAGTCTCCGCCATATCACTCACAACGCTAGGCTAACTTTGGCCCTCAGCCAGCTCGCAGTCAGCATCTCGGAGCCTTCGGTGGATCCTCTTGCGGTGTGGATTCAGATTCGAGGGCTCCCTCCGAACGCCAAGGAGGAGGGTGTCATTAGCGGCATGTCCCGCCTCAAGATCGTCGCGGCTGATGGACCTTCCCTTGTCAAGGGTTCGGCAGTGCGTGTGCAAATCAAGTCTCTACACCCCTCCAAGCTCAAGACTATGGTACAGATGTTCTTCAACGACGTTGGCTACGATCTCCACATCTTGGTTGAGGGTGGGTGTCGGTGTCAAAACCGGCGGATCTCAGGTAGGGGGTCCCGAACTGTGCGTCTAGGCGGATGGTAACAGGATACAAGGGACACGATGTTTTTACCCAGGTTCGGGCCCTCTCGACGGAGGTAAAACCCTACTCCTGCTTGATTGATATTGATGATATGGGTAGTACAAGAGTGGATCTACCAGAAGATCAAAGAGGCTAAACCCTAGAAGCTAGCCTATGGTATGATTGTTGTTATTGTTGTTGTTGTTGTGTCCTACGGACTAAAACCCTCCGGTTTATATAGACACCGGAGAGGGCTAGGGTTACACAGAGTCGGTTACAATGGTAGGAGATCTACATATCCGTATCGCCAAGCTTTCCTTCCACGCCAAGGAAAGTCCCTTCCGGACACGGGACGAAGTCTTCAATCTTGTATCTTCAAAGTCTTGGAGTCCGGCCGATGATGATAGTTCAGCTATCCGGACACCCCTAGTCCAGACTCCTCAAGAGCCCTGAACCAGCTTCAATGACGATTTAGTCCGGCGCGATATTGTCTTCGGCATTGCAAGGCGGGTTCCTCCTCCGAATAGTTCATAGAAGATTGTGGACACCAGGATAGTGTCCGGCTCTGTAAAATAAATTCCACATACCACCGTAGAGAGAATAATATTTACAAAAGTTCAATCTGCTGACGTATTTTGTGGCGTGACGTCACACCACTACCAAGCCTTTACTCGAATCGTTTTTATTATACCACCTCAGCGCATTTAGCGAAGCGGTTTCCTTGGCACGTCTTGTCGAAGCAGAGATCATGTTCCCCTTATTCCGGGATTCCCATCAATACAGGCGTGGGTAACCCAACCATGCCATTGATTGTGGCGCTTGGGAGATAAGTGAGTTTTACCAGGCCGGTGGGGACGCATAGTTTTCGTCCGCCCATATATAAGGGGATAAGGATCCACCTTTCTTACCTATGCCTTCTTCCTCCTTTGCTTATCCATCTCCGCGCACTCGAGCTCCAGCGCCCAAGTCCGCACATCTCACCTCGACCTTCTCCAGCCATGTCCAGAGCGGGAGGCAAGTGGATGGCCTCCTCCGTTACGGAGGGGCACATCAAGAAGCTGCGCGACGCCAGATATCTGTCCAGCGACATCGCGCATCAGCTGCCCGACGAGGGGCAGCTCATCCCCACCCCAGGCCCCATGAGAGGGTGGTATTCCTTCCCCATTTCCTCCGCGGACTGGGCTTTCCACTCCACCCCTTTGTCCGGGGGCTCATGTTCTACTACGGCCTGGATTTCCATGATCTGGCCCCAAATTTCATCCTCAATATCTCGGCGTTTATCGTCGTGTGTGAGGCCTTCCTCTGCATCCAGCCCCACTTCGGCTTGTGGCTAAAGACCTTCAATGTCAAGCCGAAGGTTGTGAAGGGCAGCCAAGCGGAGTGCGAAGGCACCATGGTGGGTAAAATGCCCAATGTCACTTGGCTCGAGGGTGCCTTTGTGGAATCCGTCAAAGGGTGGCAATCGGGGTGGTTCTACATCACCGAGCCGCGTGACCCTAAATGGGCAGCGCCCCAATTCAGATCTGCATCCCCATGCAGCTCACCTCTGGAAAGAGAAGGGCTTGCTATGGGGTAGTTCGAAGAGTCGACCGGACTCGATCCTGTATCCAGCACTCGTGAACAAGAAGCTCAAGCTTGTCAATGTGATCCAGGTCATGCTCGTCTGCCGGATTCTCCCCTGCCAGCAACGGGACTTCAATTTGTGGGAGTTTGATCCGGCACAACACCGGACTTTGAGCGGGCTCTTCGACACTACGTACGAAGCTGCCTGGAGGGTGCTGTTCAAGGGCGCTGAAGCTCTCGCATTCGCTACCGAAGATCGCGGATTCAGCACGCAGCGTCCGGCTAGCGAGGTAAGCTATGTTATCCTTTATGGGACACTTGCTTTTCATAGTTTGACTCTATGCGGGATCTAAACTCCCAATACCTTTAACAGGCCTAGCAGACGACGTCCGGACAGGTTAACTGTCCGGCTCCCCTTCCAGAGGACCCAACAGATGCCCGTTTGACAGGGCTGCTGGTCCCGGCACTTTACGTGGTGCCGGAGAAGAAGGCCAAGAAGAAGGCCACGGGAACCCGAAGGAGTTCCCGGCGTCAGCTGGTATCGGACTCATCGTCCGATGACTCCGAGGCGGACTCCTCCCACGAGGATGAGGAGGAGAAGAAAGAGGCCTCCCAGCCGGGGGGAGGGAAGAGGAAGGCCTCCCCAACGAGGGAGGCCGAAGGGTCCAAGAAGGGAAGGACCCTTCCCCCGGACTGTTCCGCTAACGTCGGCGACGACGACGAGGAGTGGCCCTCAAGGGCCAAGCCCCTGGCGAGATCGTAAGTATCCGGACTCCTAGATGATTTACAATTTTTCTTTTTGTCACATAGTGCCTTTCTAATGCCGCATACAACCCTGTAGTCCGCCCAAGGACGATCTTCCCACTTCGTCGAGCGGGTCCTTGGGCACATCGGATATGGATTCCCTTCTGACCACCTCCACCCCCCGTGACGCTGACGACGCCGAGGTGGGATCCCGGGAGGGGACCCACCAGGAGGAGGAGGCTCCGGAGGTGCCGCAGGGCAACCTCCCAGACTTTGCACCGGACTCTGCACCGGAACCTGCAGTGGTTCCAGAGTCCGGCAGGCGGCCCCTTCGTAAGAAGGGCAAGACTGTGACACCGGGGCCTCCGTCCAACCGGAGGCGCCGGATAACTTGCTAGAGGCGCTCAACGGCGCTTCCATCGAAGAAGAACACCGCATTGTCATGAGTGCGGTGATTCAGACGGTTCAGCTCGCCAAGAGCGGGCTGACTGAAGCTCGCAGCACCTTCTAACGAGCTTTGAGGTAAGAATTTTAAGATATGTAATATAATACCGCATAGACAGAGCCCTCGATGCTCGGTTCGGTGTTCGGAAACAAAAGCTGACCGAGGATCTAAAAGATATACGCAGGAGTCTCGAAAAAATGTGTCAATATGGGATTGCAAGCTGCATTTGCTGACCTCTGCAAAGATCGATCAAGGAGGTCAATACTTGAAGCAGAGCCTCGAGCAGTCCGAGAACGAGCTCGGCCGTGCCAAGAAGCAGCTCGAGGACAAGGAAGGTGAGTAACACCGTATTAAAGTTGTACCTTACAGAAAAGGATTTGGTTGCAAGAGAAATAACAAGGATAACGTGGGTACTACAAGGGCCACGAACGAGGTGGTGACCCTGAAGGAGGCGTGTCCGCGGCTAAACGCAATGCGGCCGCGGAACAAGCCGAGCGAGAGAAGCAGGAGGCGCGGGTGGCGGAGGTACAGCAAGAGCTCCAGGCTCTCGTGGAAAAGCACAAGAGTTTGGAGCGTGACTCGAAGACTCGAGAGTCCGAGCTTGCGTCAGCTCTTGAGAGTGCCAAAGCCGCTAAGGCCGATGCCCACAAGGCCCTCCAGGAAATTGAGGATTTGAAGAAAATAGCGGCGGGTAAGGCATTCTTCATGCAAAGCAAGCATGTTAAAGTGAATTACCCGTTACTTACCCGGATTCGGAGCTCTCCAGGAACGTTCACAGATCTGCCCCGCAGCGTGTCCGATGCTGCCGCTTTCTACAAGGCCGAGGAGGGGAGCTCGACGGAGAAAGTCTTCTGGTCTCTGTATGCCGAGGCCGGACATCCGGTGCCCCTTAGCGACCAGCTGAAGTAGCTGGTCGAGCTCCACAAGGTGGCCGAACAGGCCATGAAGGGCCTCATAGTTCGGCTGTGGCCCAAGGAGGCCATGCTTGGGAGCTACTTCGGCCTGGTGCGGCGGCTGGTGGATGCGTGTCCCTGGGTTGAAGTCGTCAAGCACTCCGCCTGCATTGAAGGTGCCCGTCGGGCCCTTGCCCGTGCAAAGGTGCACTAGGGCAGGATGGACGCTGAGAAGCTTGTGATGGACGCGCCACCGACGGGCAAGGAGTATCGCACGCCTGAGATGTATTATAAGAGTGTCCTGAAGGGTGCCCGCATGATTGCGGGTGAGTGCTTCAAAGATGTAATATTTGAGTAGACTCGCGTTGTGTTATCCTGTGCGCTGAAAACTTTGTTCATATGCGCTAAGCAACGCTTATTAATTTAAAATATTACCTTCTGTGCGGCCGTTTATCAAATCTGAGAGATGGCAAGTCGTCGGCTTCAGCCCCCATGCCACAGAAAGTGGGGTGTTTGGGATAAACTTGGCGCTCTTGTTCCCATTTTGGGTCCACCTAGGAGGCGCCAACACAACGAACGAGGCAACCAGACTTATAATGCTTGAACACTCTCACTTAGCCATAGAGTTCTATAATTTTAAATTTCGTGAAGCCCCTAGTGTTCGAAGACCGAGTTCGGGCGCTATCCACGCTGGGCAGACAGAGCAGTTCCTCGCTCTAAGCGGCATAAGTCTTTAGGGACTCGAAAAACCTCTCGAACAGCGACCAGCTCTCGCCTTATCATGACTATCCGCTTTAGCTTTCTCCATCGAGGCGCCGCCCAGCTCAACTGGGCGCAATCGCAGTGGTTCTCCCATGCTACCTTAGCCGATACAATGTAACGTAAGGTACCAAAACATGGGAGCCGGGCAAACCCAACTATTGACCCAAGACATGATTCGGAGCCGATGCATATAATGCTATAAGTTCGGGGTGCCGCACTTGTGAAAGTTTTCGGACTTATCACACCATAATGTGGGGAACTTAAGCCCCTGGTGTATTTAGCCGTACTAGAGTGTACGGATGCAACATGTCATAAATGAACATATGAATAAGAAAGGAATGCAATTATAAGCAAAAAGCGATGCATTGTTTATTCAAGAAATACTGCCATGAATGCAGAACGATACAAAGTGCGGTAAGCAAGGGATGGGACTATTAAACATGTCCCCCTCCAGGGGTAGGCTGCAGAATGGTGTATAAAACAGGTATAATGCTCGACATGGAGACCACCTGGATACTCGTCGTAGCTTTTCTCCTTCCCTGGCTGTTGCATCGTGAGTTTGGCAGATCTGCTGCCGGACAGGGCCTCTGGTAAATGGAGTCCTGTTGATAAGAAAAAAAAGGAAAAAAGATGACACACTTGGGAGCCCCTGGTGTGTTTGAGCCGCACTCTGGGCCTGTCGTGGTCGTGCCCCTCCCCCTATGCCCATGGTATCTCCAGAGCATAATGATGTACGCGAAGGACCATTCTTGCAATTTTGCAAGGGCTGGGTGTAACGCCTTCGATGCGGCTATATCTCCCACGTGTCGAAGCACGACTTAGAGGCATAACCGCATTGAAAGGAATGTCGCAAGTGAGGTAATCTTCACACAACCCATGTAATACATAAGGGAAAGAGATACATAGTTGGCTTACAATCGCCACTTCACACAATTACATGAATAAAGCATTACATCATCCAGATACAATCAAGGTCCGACTACGGAACCAAAATACAAGAAGAACCCCAAATGCGATAAAGGTCCCCGATCGACCCTAACCGGGCTCCACTCTTGATCAACTAGAACGAAACAACACAAAGGGCAAGATCTTCATCGAGCTCCTCCTTGAGCTTAGTTGCGTCACTGCTTTCGATAACATAGGCACCGCAAACTGGTTTTGGAAGTATCTGTGAGCCACAGGGACTCAGCAATCTCACACCCTCGCGATCAAGACTATTTAAGCTTATGGGTAAGGTAAAGGCATGAGGTGGAGCTGCAGCAAGCGACTAGCATATATGGTGGCTAACATACGCAAATGAGAGCGAGAAGAGAAGGCAAAGCACGGTCGATAAAAGTATGATCAAGAAGTGATCCTATAGCAACCTACGTCAAGCATAACTCCAACACCGTGTTCACTTCCCGGACTCCGCCAGAAAGAGACCATCACGGTTACACACGTGGTTGATGTATTTTAATTCGGATCTGGTGTCAAGTTATCTACAACCGGACATTAACAAATTCCCATCTGCCACATAACCGCGCGCACGGCTCTCGAAAGTTTATAACCCTGCAGGGGTGTCCCAACTTAGCCCATAACAAGCTCTCACGGTCAACGAAGGAATAGACCTCCACCCGAGACACTCCGATCAGACTCGGTATCCCGGTACAACAAGACATTTCTACAGGGTAAAACTAAACCAACAACACCGCCCGAATGTGCCGACAAATCCCGATAGGAGCTGCACATATCTCTTTCTCAGGGCACACTCAGATGAGACTAGCTACGAGTAAAACCAGACTTCGAGTTTCCCCGAGGTGGCCCCGCAGGCAGCTCAGTTTGGACCAACACTCAGAGGAGCACTGGCTCGGGGGGGTTAGAATAAAGATGACCCTTGAGTCTGCAGAACCCAAGGGAAGGTGGTAGGTTGTTAGTGCAAATGGTAAAACCAATGTTGGGCATTCTTTGGAGGAGCTTTACTTAAGGCGAACTGTCAAGGGGTTCCCATTATAGCCCAACCGCGTAAGGAACGCAAAATCCGGGAACATAACACCGATATGACGGAAACTAGGGCGGCAAGAGTGGAACAAAACACCAGGCATAAGGCCGAGCCTTCCACCCTTTACCAAGTATACAGATGCATTAATTAAATAAGATATATTGTGATAACCCAACAAGTAAACATGTTCCAACAAGGAACAACATCTCCATGTTCCAACAAGGAACAAACTTCAATCTTCACCTGCAACTAACAACGCTATAAGAGGGCTGAGCAAAGCGGTAACATAGCCAAACAATGGTTTGCTAGGAAAGGATGGTTAGAGGCTTGACATGGCAACATGGGAGGCATGATATAGCAAGTGGTAGGCATCGTAGCATAGGCATAGCAAAAGAGCGAGCATCTAGCAAGCAAAGATAGAAGTGATTTCAAGGGTATGGTCATCTTGCCTGAAATCCCGCAAGGAAAAAGAACGATTCCATGAAGAAGACAAACGGACGAAGTCGAACATATCCTCACAACTCCGGAACGAAACCGAAGCTAACGAGAGAAGCAAACCAGGAAAGAAGCAAACAATATGGTAAACACACAAGCATAAACATGTCATGATGCACAAACAAGTATGATGCATGTCCGGTTTAATGAGGCATGGCATGGCAAAGTGCACAAACAATACTACAAATTAAGTGGAGCTCAATAAGCAACGAGTTGCATATTGATGAAACACCGCATTCAAGTTATTTGGTTCGATCTTGTTTAGGTACTCAACAATATTAAATGTTGTTAAACATGGCAAGAGGGTGAAGCAAATGAATACTACCTATCTAGGCAAGTTTAAATGAGGCCGGAACAACAAAACAACAACTCCGGAAACTCCTCATATGCATATATTAGGTTTGGTACTGTTCTGCCCTAAACATAATTTTAGAGTTGTTAAGCATGCAAAATGAAGCCACCATGTTAAACTAGGCATTTTTCCACCCCAATTACATATAAAGTTTATTAAAATCTGAGCTACGGTTAATTAGTTATGAATTAAATCAGTTTAGCATGGCATAGGAGCAAATAATGCAAACATCATTTTAAACATGGATGAAAGTGGCATAATATTAATCTACACAAAATTCTAAGCATTTTACATGTTTAAACTAATTTAATCCGATGCACAGTTTGTGAGATATTAGATGCATGAACATAAGGGTTTTTTCTGTAAAACAATTTTCTCAGCAATATTAGGAAAAATCGCAGATAGGAAAAAAAACAACGTTGGGCCGAAACTGGCTGGCCCAATAGTGCACGGTCAAGGGGCTGGGCGGATGCTCACATTGGGCCTGGCCCGGCTGGTGCAAAGGGAGACCGGTTGAAGGGCGGCAGAGGTGGGCGCTGGGCCTTGGCGAGGCAAGGAGGCCCACACGCGACGCGGTCAACGAGCGGGCGCGCTCGATCCCGAACCGCTGCTGAAAGCAGGGGAAGCAGAGGCCGTTCGACTAGAGGGACGACGAGGACGAGCAGATCCGGCCGGGCGGCGCGGCGACCAGGAGCCATGGACGAGGCCGGGGAACTTGGGGGTGTGGAGCGGCGACGGCAGGGCTGGTGCAGGAGCTCCGGTGGCTTGATCCCGTCGGAGCATCGGCGACCTGCGGAGAGGCGACCACGACGGGGAAAATTCAGAGAAGATACAGAGAGGGAGGACAAGAGATAGAAGGAGAAGAGAAGGCGCGAGGCACAGGCCTGCTGGTCCGGTGGCTCTGTGTAACGCCCCGAGACCGACGCTCCAGAAGACTTCCAGCTACTTCGAGTTTCGTCGTGTGATTTGTTTTGTTCATTGCATCATTTGCATTGCATCATGTCATCATCTGCATTTCGTCCGCATGTTTTTCAAAACTTGCATCCGTTCGGGTTCCGCCGGTTCTCTCCGTTGTCCGTTCTGAGCCCGACCACACTCGCACGCGCTCGCGGCACCTCCAAAATATTATTTTATAAGTGGCATAAAAATGTTCTCGGAATGGGTTGCAACTTGTCGTGCGGTCTTATTATAGTGTAGACAGGCCGCCTGCCAAGTTTCGTCGCATTCGGAGTTCGTTTGATAGCCCAACCGTTAAACCTACAACCGCAATATAGTCGGTCTATACGTCGAACGTTTTCGGTCTCCGAAAACCCTGCCGGGCTGCTTTCCTATTCTCTTCTCTCAGCCCGAGGACTCATCTACACAGCCCGCCAACCCCACCTAAGCCCCCTCCGATCCGGACCATTGGATCGTGATCCGAGGGTCCGAAACGGAGCAAAAACCCCCAACCCTAACCCCCTCTTGCTATAAATAGCAGCCCTCCTTGCCATTTTGTCACCCCTAGACTCCCTCCTCGAATCCCGCGCCCCCAATCATCTCCCAGCCGCCTCCCACCTCCATTTCCGCGCCGGCCCGCTCCGCCGCCGCCACTTGGCCTCCCAGCGCCGCCACCTCGCCGTCGCCATGTGGCGCCACCCGGTGGGCAACGCCGCCTCGTCCAACCAGAGGGCGCCACGACGCGCCCGCCCCCCCCACTTCGCGGCCCCGAGGCCCATCGTGTGCCCGCCGGGCCCGAGCCGCCCGCCCGCGCGCCAGCGCCCGACCAAGCCGCCCGCTCCTCTGCCGATCGTCGGGATCGAGCGCCGCCGCCGCCTCTCAGCCCTCCTCGCGCCGGCGAGCTTCCACGCCGGAGCGCCGCAGCCGCCCAGGTCGCTGTGCCCGCCTCTCCTCTGGCCTTCTCTCCCTCTCCTCCTCCCTCTAATCTCTCTTCTCCCCGCAGGGAACCACCGCCGCCGCCTCCTGGAGATCTCGCCTCCGCGCCTCCAGCTCCACCGCCGGAGCTCCCCGCCCCGTTCCGGCGCCGGGAATGGGCTCCCGACGCCCGGATCCGCCTCCCTCACCGGATCGGCCTCCTCGCCTCCCCATCGCTAAGACCCGCCGTCCTCCGTCGCCCTTGGCTCTTTGCGCGCCGCCGTCCTCGTCCCGTTCGGAGAGATGACGATAGACATCGTGGGCGCGCCCCACCAGCCATCTCCCGGCCCGGCCAGGCCTTGGCACCGCCAAGCCGGCTCCCTCCTTGCAAGCGGGCCGAGCCCATGGTGAGCAACCCCAGCCCTCTGTGCATCGCTAGCCCAATCAGTTTCGGCCCCCCTGTGTTTTTTTTCGCGCTCTGTGATTTTATCTATTTATCCAGAGACTGCAGTTTTACAGAAAACCCCTTGCACTTCATGCATATTATAACTCACAAACTATGCATCTTATGTAAAAACTTAATATATGAAAGATGCTTAAAATTGTGTCTAGTTTCATAATATGCCATTTTCATCTATGTTAAAATGTTTAAATTGCTGTTTGCATTAATTTGCATATATGCCATGCTAAAATGATTTAATTCATAACTAAATAACCGTAGCTCGGAATTTAATAAACTTTATATGTAAATGGGGTGGAAAAATGCCTAGATTAACATGGTCCACTTTATTTTCCTGTTTAACAACTTTAAAATATGTTTTAGGGCAGAACAGTAGCAAATTCATAAATTGCATATGAGGTTTTTCCGGAATTGTTGTTTGTTCTTTCGGCCTCATTTAAACTTGCTTAAATAGTTAGTTTCCATATGCTTCACCTCTTGCCATGTTTAACAACATTTAATATTGTTGAGTAGCCTAAACGAGATCAAACTAAATAATTGATGTGGTGTTTTGTCAATATGCAACTCGTTGCATATTGAGCTCCACTTAATTTGTAGTGTTGTTTGTTGCACTTTGCCATGCCATGCCATGCCTCATTAAACCGGACATGCATCATACTTGTTTGTGCATCATGTCATGCTTATGCTTGTGCGTTTACTATATCGTTTGCTTCTTTCCGGTTTGCTTCTCTCGATAGCTTCGGTTTCGTTCCGGAGTTGTGAGGATTCGTTCGACTGCGTCCGTTTGTCTTCTTCATGGACTCGTTCTTCTTCCTAGCGGGATTTCAGGCAAGATGACCGCTACCTTGGATCTCACTACTATCATTGCTATGCTAGTTGCCTCGTTCTTTCGCTATGCTGTGCTTCCTATTACCTGTTTGTCCAGCCATCCCATATTGCCATGAACCCCTAAACTTTGACACCATTCCTAGCAAACCGTTGATTGTCTATGTTCCCGCTTTGCTCAGCCCCTCTTATAGCGTTGCTAGTTGCAGGTGAAGTTGAAGATTTCTCCATGGTGGACAGGGTTTATGTTGGGATATCACAATATCTCTTACATTATTAATGCATCTATATACTTGGTAAAGGGTGGAAGGCTCGGCCTTATGCCTGGTGTTTTGTTCCACTCTTGCCGCCCTAGTTTCCGTCATACCGGTGTTATGTTCCCGGATTTTGCGTCCCTAACGCGGTCGGGTGATTTATGGGACCCCCTGACAGTTCGCTTTGAATAAAACTTGTCCAGCAAGGCCCAACATTGACTTTTACCATTTGCCTCACCACCACCTACTTTTTCCCTTGGGAGTCGCTCTCTCGAGGGTCATCTTTTTATAGCCCCCCCGGGCCAGTGCTTGTCTAAGCGTTGGTCCAAACTAGAGCACCGTGCGGGACCATCCCTTGGCAACTTGGGTTACGTCGGTACCTGTACACTTCGCTTATCCGGTCGTGGCCTGAGACGAGATACGCGCGGCTACTATCAGGATGTCGGCACGCCGGGAGGCTTTGCTTGTCTTGTTTTACCATTGTCGAAATGTCTTGATGTACCGGGATTCCGAGACCGATCGGGTCTTCTGGGTGAAGGTCTATTCTTCGATGATCGCGAGAGCTTGTCATGGGCTAAGTTGGGACACCCTGCAGGTATAAACTTTCGAGAGCCGTGCCGCGGTTATGTGGCAGATGGGAATTTGTTAATGTCGGTTGTAGATAACTTGACACTTGATCCGAATTAAAACTCATCAACCGAGTGTGTAGCCGTGATGGTCTCTTCTCGCGGAGTCCGGAAGTGAACACGGTTTCGGGTTATGATTGGCGTAAGTAGGTGTTCGGGATCACCTCTTGATCATTGCTAGCTTCACGTCCGCTCCGCTTGTTCTCTTCTCGCTCTTATTTGCGTTGGTTAGCCACCATACTTGCTTAGTCGCTGCAACCTCACCACTTTACCCTTTCCTTCCCATTAAGCTTTGCTAGTCTTGATACCCATGGTAATGGGATTGTTGAGTCCTCGTGGCTCACCAGATACTTCCAAAACCAGTTTGCAGGTGACGCAACCAAGCTCAAGGAGGAGCTCGATGAAGATCTTGCCCTTTGTGTTGTTCCGTTCTAGTTGATCTGTAGTGGAGCCCAGTTGGGGTCGATCGGGACCTTTTGTCGCATTTGGGGTTCTTCTTTTATTTTGGTTCCGTAGTCGGACCTTGATTGTATCTGGATGATGTAATGCTTTATTCATGTAATTGAGTGAAGTGGCGATTGTAAGCCAACTATGTATCTTTTCCCCTTATGTATTAAATGGGTTGTGTGAAGATTACCTCACTTGCGACATTGCTTTCAATGCGGTTATGCCTCTAAGTCGTGCTTCGACACGTGGGAGATATAGCCGCATCGAGGGCGTTACAAGTTGGTAATCAGAGCCTTCCCCGACCTTAGGAGCCCCACTGCTTGATCGTTTTTAGTGGCCGAGTTGTGTCTAGAAAAAATGTTTTGAGTCATTTAGGAATTATATATCGGAGAGTAGGATTCTTTTTACTCCCAGTCCTTCGACCTTCGGTGAGGTATCCCGACGAGAGTTTTGACTCTTCTCTTCTCAAATTTCACTAAATTTTTTTAGGATCACGCTGGTATCTTGGAATCGTTCGATATTCTTATAGCGAGAACATTGTCTTGGTGCCTCCTGTCATTTAGGGGTTGTGGCGGTGTCCCGGGAGTTGAGCTCCGAGGTGTTGTCGTCATAATTTTATCGTTGCAGTTCTCGAATACCGAGTTTAGTCGCCGACATCGAAAATCTCTTTTATGAAGTTGTTGGTGAGATAACCCGCTAACCCAAAGATCGAGGTGAGTACGGAGTATTGCCATGACTCGTATAACGGATGCTTTTCAAGGTTGAGGTAGACGATTTCGAAGGTTTCTTGGTTATGTGTTGACGGATGGATACAAATGGATGTAGGGATTGTTAGTTTGGGTGAGATATATTGCTCCCTGTATCCCCAACACCAGATTGCATAACCATAAGTTTCGGAGTTTCATAGGTGGGAATTCAAGTAGCTCTTAGGATATCTTTCCGAAAGATGTATGATATGAAATTGGGGTTCGACGATAGTGGTCCGCCTATTCACGGTTGGTTTTACTGATGGTCTCGTTGTGTCTTAAAGAGTCCTTGGCTATGCCGACTGGGACGCTTCAGTATGTCATGTGCCTTTGCCTTGTACATGATGGTGCTGTACGATTGAGCCCGTGTAGGCCCCACCACGAAAACTTCGGACGAAATCTCTATCATATGTTTGTTCCGGCTTATTCTGCAAGCCAGTCCTTTGTTTTGTTTTGAGTTGTGGTATTCGAGTTGCTTCAATGTCAAATGTTGAATCCATACCTTTCCTAAATGGTGTTCTCATATTTCTATGGGAGTACTAATCCTTCTTGATCATCGAGATCGTCATGTTAATTCTTTTTCAACCGGTGTGCTTCTCTTCAAGTGGATCCCATCATTTTTCCCATCCGCAAGATCAATTCTAAGTTTTCTCAACGGTGTTTGTTTCGTTCATCCCAAGTTGTCTTTGTTTTTCCCGCCCACCCACCCTTTTTCTTCAAGGACACAGATTTCTTAATCAAGCATCCATTTATTCATGTGAAGTCTCTTCATTCTTTTCTTTCAATGTTCTTATCCGGTGATTTCCCACGAAGATGTTCTACTAGTTCATCATCCTACATTGTTGTTTCTTCTCCGGTGGATCCTATTCAAGCTTTCGATATTCATCGTATTCTTTTCCTCATTTCAATGTCTTCTCATACCGATGCACCTCTTAATCATTCACTTCTTCCTATTCTTTTGTTCTGGAGTGCTGAAGATATCTCACAAGACTTGTGTTTTCTTTCTCAATCCCTTCAAGTTATTTCGAGATTGGTATCTCATTCAAGTCATTTAATTCAACCGGTGCAACATCTCTTTTAAATCATTTCCAATGGTGTTTCTTTTGAGTGGGCCCTAACCCACAAGTCTTTTCCCAGGATCTTACCTGACTCTTCTATTTTCCCAGAGCTATCCTAAATTCTTTTCAAGTTTGACGTAAGAATGAGTTATCATCAGTCAAATGCTTTTCTCCAGGATCTTTCAAATTCTTTTCATAGTTGGCTCAACCTCTTCGCTTTTGATTCTTCCGGTGTATCTCAATAATTCTTGGTGGTGTTTCTCATTGTCATTCTCATCATTTGAAGACCGAAGAAGGATTTCTCTTAAATCTTGGTCCATTCTCTTGAAGATTCATGGTGCTAGCTTGTTGCCATCCTCTCATAATTGTTTTCGTTTTGTGAGAATCATTTTCACCCATCAGGAGATATTCAAGAGTCTTCTCAGTTTGTCATCTGGAGTCCATCAATTCAGGTTTATTCATTATCAGCTGTCAGTTATCATTCTCCTATCTTACCGGTGTATCAATCGAATATCCTCTAATCAGTTCTTGATCTCTTTGTTCTCATGTATCTAGTTTGTCTCAAGTACCTTCATTCATTTGCTAATTCTTACCGGTGATACACCCCTACTTCGATCATTTTCAATTCTTACGGTGGTTCTTTCAAGATCTCTCTTCCTTGTTCATCATATCAATTCATTTGTTGTTCCAATCCTACCGGTGGATCGTTGAAGACCTTCTCAAGTTTTGATATATCTCTTTTAATCCTTTCTACGAGAATAAGTAGTATGCCAGATCCGTTGGTTGTCATCAATTTAAATTGGTGAAGGATATGCATAACATAATTCTTATTCTTGTTCATCCAAGTGATTAATTCTTTATTCCGGAGGCCCTTAAAATTCTCGGTTTCATTTGTTTCATCTTTTCTTTTCCCGGAGTTCCAAGCTCTCATTATCACGGAGATCCATCTAAATCATTGCAAGGTTTCACCTTGTGTTTTCAACTTCTCTTTCTTTGTATCATCCTTTTATTACCGGAGTTCTTCATGGAGGCTCTACATGGTGGTTCGTCAAGGATTCCTTTCGTTCTTCAATTGTTGTTCAAGTTTTCTCTCGAAGTTATGACCCGCCAAGCTATACTCTAAAATTAACATGGTGTTCAACACATGTTTTGTTTTGAAGAGCTCAAGTATTCTTCTTCTTGCATTTCGAAGTGCAATTCCTTCTATCTTATCTTTTGAGGTGGTATTATGTCACTCTTGACAATTTCCATTCATGTTTCATGATTAATATTGTTGTCAAGAATGAGGTATGTTAAATCCATCAATCTCTTCGTTGGAGTTATCTGGGTAAAGAGTTCACCTACAGCCTTCCCTAAGGAATGTAGCTATTTGTGGTGTTTATCAATGATCCAAGTTATATCTCTATCATCTTGGTGAAGAAGTTTTCATCTCTTCATTGATCTCAACCAATCAATTGTTTCCATTAGTGGCCGGTTGTTACCTCATAATTTGGAGATGTTTTTCATAAGCCCACTACAAGCTTATTCGTTTCGTTTTTGGTTTACCAACAATCCCGTTCTAACCTTCTTGGAAGGATGCTTTCCAAGTTCATTTGTGGCAGAAGTTGGCTTTTTTGTCTCCATTCTTTTATTCCAGTGATCTATCTTCTATTCTTTTGTTCCAGAGGCATTGTGATGTTGCTCTCTTCGACCCAAAATCTCATTTTGTAAATATCATGTAATTTTCCTTGCTTATCCGTTTAGCCGGAGTGTCGTGTTTTCATTCGAGTTCTCTCATCTTATCAAGTTTTGCCTCCCTTCTCAATCGGAGTGCGGTTTGTAATGTTTCTTACCCTTGTGCCATTCTTTCAATTCGGAGGCGGTGTGTTGTTGATTTCATCATGTATCCTCTCATCTTGTCAAGTTCATGTTCAATTCCTTCCATTTACAGTAGGAGTGCTGCCCAAATTATTTCAATCTTCTTCCTCTCCCATCTTGTTTTAACCGGAGTGGTTTCGAATTCTATCTTGTCCATTAAACTCTTGATTCGTGTCTTTGCAACCGTCAAGTTCTCGTAATGTTCCTTGCTCCTCTTTTCTAACGGATTGTTTGCAATCTCGTTCATCTCCTTTGTATTCTTTCCTTCAATTTGCTCAACCTCTCAAGGCTCGTGGTTTCACTCGTTCGTCAAAGAAGCAACTTAGTTTTACCTCTTCTCTTCCTCTTCCGTTTTCCCTCCGGTGCCATCCTAGATCTCGGGACGAGATCCTCTCGTAGTGGTGGAGTGTTGTAACGCCCCGAGACCGATGCTCCAGAAGACTTCCAGCTACTTGAGTTTAAATGCGTGTGATTTGTTTTGTTCATTGCATCATTTGCATTGCATCATGTCATCATCGCATTTCGTCCGCATGTTTTTCAAAACTTGCATCCGTTCGGGTTCCGCCGGTTCTCTCCGTTGTCCGTTCTGAGCCCGACCACACTCGCACGCGCTCGCGGCACCTCCAAAATATTATTTTATAAGTGGCATAAAAATGTTCTCGGAATGGGTTGCAACTTGTCGTGCGGTCTTATTATAGTGTAGACAGGCCGCTGCCAAGTTTAAATCGCATTCAAGTTCGTTTGATAGCCCAACCGTTAAACCTACAACCGCAATATAGTCGGTCTATACGTCGGACGTTTTCGGTCTCCGAAAACCCTGCCGGGCTGCTTTCCTATTCTCTTCTCTCAGCCCGAGGACTCATCTACACAGTCCGCCAACCCCACCTAAGCCCCCTCCGATCTGGACCATTGGATCGTGATCCGAGGGTCCGAAACGGAGCAAAAACCCCCAACCCTAACCCCCTCTTGCTATAAATAGCAGCCCTCCTTGCCATTTTGTCACCCCTAGACTCCCTCCTCGAATCCCGCGCCCCCAATCATCTCCCAGCCGCCTCCCACCTCCATTTCCGCGCCGGCCCGCTCCGCCGCCGCCACTTGGCCTCCCCCCGCGCCGCCACCTCGCCGTCGCCATGTGGCGCCACCCCAGTGGGCAACGCCGCCTCCCCGTCCAACCAGAGGGCGCCACGACGCGCCGCTGCCCCCCGCCGCGCGGCCACGAGGCCCATCGTGTGCCCGCCCGGCCCGAAGCCGCCCGCCAGCGCTTCCCGCAGCGCCCGACCAACTGCCGCCCGCTCCCTCCTTTCGATCGAGGATCGAGCGCGCCGCCGCCTCTCGGCCCTCCTCGCGGCGAAGCTTCCACGCCGGGCGGCCGCAGCCGCTGTGTCGCCATGCCCGCCTCTCCTCCGCCTTCTCTCCCTCTCCTCCTCCCTCTAATCTCTCTTCTCCCTCAGAGGAACCACCGCCGCCGCCTCTGGAGATCTCGCCTCCGCGCCTCAGCTCCACCGCCGAGCTCCCGCCCGTTCGGCCGGGAATGGGCTCCTCACGCCGGATCCGCCTCCCCTCCGGATCGGCCTCCTCTGCCTCCCCATCGCCAAGACCCGCCGTCCTCCGTCGCCCTTGGCTGCTGGCGCCGCCGTCCTCGTCCCCGTTCGGGAGAGATGACGACAGACAACGTGGGCCGCGCCCCCTGGCAGCCATCTCCCGGCCCAGAAGAAGCCACGGGCCGCCAAGCCGGCTCCCTCCTTGCAAACTGGGCCGAGCCCATGGTGAGCAGCCCCCAGCCCTCCTGTGCACTGCTAGCCCAATCAGTTTCGGCCCGCCTGTGTTTTTTTTCGCGCTCTGTGATTTTATCTATTTATCCAGAGACTGCAGTTTTACAGAAAACCCCTTGCACTTCATGCATATTATAACTCACAAACTATGCATCTTATGTAAAAACTTAATATATGAAAGATGCTTAAAATTGTGTCTAGTTTCATAATATGCCATTTTCATCTATGTTAAAAATGTTTAAATTGCTGTTTGCATTAATTTGCATATATGCCATGCTAAAATGATTTAATTCATAACTAAATAACCGTAGCTCGGAATTTAATAAACTTTATATGTAAATGGGGTGGAAAAATGCCTAGATTAACATGGTCCACTTTATTTTCCTGTTTAACAACTTTAAAATATGTTTTAGGGCAGAACAGTAGCAAATTCATAAATTGCATATGAGGTTTTTCCGGAATTGTTGTTTGTTCTTCCGGCCTCATTTAAACTTGCTTAAATAGTTAGTTTCCATATGCTTCACCTCTTGCCATGTTTAACAACATTTAATATTGTTGAGTAGCCTAAACGAGATCAAACTAAATAATTGATGTGGTGTTTTGTCAATATGCAACTCGTTGCATATTGAGCTCCACTTAATTTGTAGTGTTGTTTGTTGCACTTTGCCATGCCATGCCATGCCTCATTAAACCGGACATGCATCATACTTGTTTGTGCATCATGTCATGCTTATGCTTGTGTGTTTACTATATCGTTTTCTTCTTTCCGGTTTGCTTATCTCGATAGCTTCGGTTTCGTTCCGGAGTTGTGAGGATTCGTTCGACTGCGTCCGTTTGTCTTCTTCATGGACTCGTTCTTCTTCCTAGCGGGATTTCAGGCAAGATGACCGCTACCTTGGATCTCACTACTATCATTGCTATGCTAGTTGCCTCGTTCTTTCGCTATGCTGTGCTTCCTATTACCTGTTTGTCCAGCCATCCCATATTGCCATGAACCCCTAAACTTTGACACCATTCCTAGCAAACCGTTGATTGGCTATGTTTCCGCTTTGCTCAGCCCCTCTTATAGCGTTGCTAGTTGTAGGTGAAGTTGAAGATTTCTCCATGGTGGACAGGGTTTATGTTGGGATATCACAATATCTCTTACATTATTAATGCATCTATATACTTGGTAAAGGGTGGAAGGCTTGGCCTTATGCCTGGTGTTTTGTTCCACTCTTGCCGCCCTAGTTTCTGTCATACCGGTGTTATGTTCCCGGATTTTGCGTCCCTAACGCGGTCGGGTGATTTATGGGACCCCCTTGACAGTTCGCTTTGAATAAAACTTGTCCAGCAAGGCCCAACATTGACTTTTACCATTTGCCTCACCACCACCTACTTTTTCCCTTGGGAGTCGCTCTCTCGAGGGTCATCTTTTATAGCCCCGGGCGATTGCTTGTCTAGCGTTGGTCCAAACTAGAGCACCGTCTTGGGACCATCCCTTGGCAACTTGGGTTACGTCGGTACTCAGACACTTCGCTTATCCGGTCGTGGCACGAGGCGAGATACACGCGGCTACTATCGGGATGTCGGCACGCCGGAGGCTTTGCTGGTCTTGTTTTACCATTGTCGAAATGTCTTGATGTACCGGATTCCGAGACCGATCGGGTCTTCTGGGTGAAGGTCTATTCCTTCGATGATCGCGAGAGCTTGTCATGGGCTAAGTTGGGACACCCTGCAGGGTATAAACTTTCGAGAGCCGTGCCCGCGGTTATGTGGCAGATGGGAATTTGTTAATGTCCGGTTGTAGATAACTTGACACTTGATCCGAATTAAAACTCATCAACCGAGTGTGTAGCCGTGATGGTCTCTTCTCGGCGGAGTCCGGGAAGTGAACACGGTTTCTGGGTTATGATTGACGTAAGTAGGTGTTCAGGATCACCTCTTGATCATTGCTAGCTTCACGTCCGTTCCGCTTGTTCTCTTCTCGCTCTTATTTGCGTTGGTTAGCCACCATACTTGCTTAGTCGCTGCTGCAACCTCACCACTTTACCCTTTCCCTTCCCATTAAGCTTTGCTAGTCTTGATACCCATGGTAATGGGATTGCTGAGTCCTCGTGGCTCACCAGATACTTCCAAAACCAGTTTGCAGGTGACGCAACCAAGCTCAAGGAGGAGCTCGATGAAGATCTTGCCCTTTGTGTTGTTCCGTTCTAGTTGATCTGTAGTGGAGCCCAGTTGGGGTCGATCGGGGACCTTTGTCGCATTTGGGGTTCTTCTTTTATTTTGGTTCCGTAGTCGGACCTTGATTGTATCTGGATGATGTAATGCTTTATTCATGTAATTGAGTGAAGTGGCGATTGTAAGCCAACTATGTATCTTTTCCCCTTATGTATTAAATGGGTTGTGTGAAGATTACCTCACTTGCGACATTGCTTTCAATGCGGTTATGCCTCTAAGTCGTGCTTCGACACGTGGGAGATATAGCCGCATCGAGGGCGTTACACTCTGCTTGTAGAGGTGGCCGATGGAGGAGCTTGGACGGCGTCGAGGCGGTTCCCGTTGGTTCGGTCGGCCTGCGGCGGGGCGGGCGAGGCGCACGGGAGGAGGAGGAGGTGCTGTGGCGACGCGGGACTTGAGGAGCTCGCCGCGGGGTTCGAAGCAGAGGAGGACCGAACGGGCGGCGGCTTGAAGCAGAGAATACGACGACGTGGGAGGAACTCACCGGCGTCTCAGGCGGCAGGGACGGCGCGAAGGAAGGCGGGAGGAGTAGGCCGCGGAGGCCTCGGGCGACTGCAGGGGCTTGGGCTCCTCCTTCTAGATCGAGGCAGGGAGGAGCTACGCTCTGGATTGGCCGGGCACGAAAGGCCGAGTGGAGTTTGGTGGGAGAAACGAGGTGGAGAGACTGGCTGCGAGGGGATTTTTTTGGATCGGGAGGATCCCGATGAGGAGGAGACAGGAAGAGTGACGGCGCTCGGGAGGATCCCTAGAAATTAGGGATTTGGTCTGATTATATAGGCAGGGGACTAGGTAGGGACTAATCCGGTCCGTCCGATTATAATCGGGCGGTCGTAAATAAATAGGTTAGATAGCCCGAATAATAAAACGGAGATATTTTATAGACGTTTGGGGATGATCTGAACCCCTCGGTAAAGAAAGCCCGGGTCGGGTACGGGGAAGTTTTCGGACGCACGAAAGAGGGGGTCGGTGGTTGACGATAGAGGTTAAGTGATCAGACAAAAGGGACTCGAAAAAAAACCCGGTTGGTCTCAGAACGGTCAAAGGAGGCATGGGGAACGCGACAACTACGAACGGGTGCGAGTTTTATGAAAACATGCGGATGCAATGCGGATGATGCTATGAGATGATATGCACGCCATGAACAAAATGCAAAACAGAAGACAAAAACCCAACCACGAAGGAAGAATCATATCGCATCTCCGGAAAAGGCAAGAGTTGGAGTTACGAATATGGAAAGCTACATCCGGGCGTTACTGCTGGGGTTGGGCCGCATGTTACGCTGGCGTGCTCGGGCGTGTGGGTGATCTTGTTGTATGTTACTCCGGGCGCGTTTAGCCGTGTCCGGTCGCTTAACGGCCGGACTCGAGAATTGCCTTAAGAGGCTGCTCTGTACTTCTGCCACGAGAGCCGCTGTGTGTTCCTCCGTTCGGAGGGAGCGTTCAGTGTTTCCGTTAATCGTGATGACTCCTCGAGGGCCTGGCATCTTGAGCTTGAGGTGTGCGTAGTGCGGCACCGCGTTGAACTTTGCAAACGCGGTCCGTCCGAGCAGAGCATGATAGCCGCTGCGGAACGGAACTATGTCGAAGATTAACTCCTCGCTTTGGAAGTTATCCGGGGATCCGAAGACCACTTCAAGTGTGGTGAGCTGCATAATTGGCCTCTACACCTGGTATGGCGCCTTTGAAGGTCGTCTTTGTAGGTTTAATCCTTGAGGGTCTATGCCCATCTTGCGCATTGTATCTGATAAAGCAGGTTCAGGCTGCTGCCGCCGTCCATCAGGACTCTGGTGAGGTGAAATCCATCGACGATTGGGTCTAAACCAATGCGGCGAATCCGCCGTGGCGGATACTGGTGGGGTGGTCCCTTCAATCAAAAGTGATAGGGCAGGAGGACCATGGGTTGAACTTCGGGGCGACTGGCTCCATCGCGTATACGTCCCTGAGTGCATGCTTCCGCTCCCTCTTGGGTATGTGTGTTGCGTATATCATGTTCACCGTCCGCACTTGTGGGGGAAAACCCTTCTGTCCTCTATTGTTCGGCGGTCGGGTCTCTTCCTCGTCATCGCTGTGCAGCCCCTTGTCATTGTTTTCGGCAATTAGCTTGCCTACCTGCTTGAATACCCAACAGTCCCTGTTGGTGTGATTAGCTGGTTTTTGAAGTGCCGTGTATCCGCACGAAGCGGTCGAGTATTCGGTCCAAATTGGACGGACCAGGAGTAGTTCTTTTGAATGGCTTTTTCCGTTGACCGGGTTTGGAGCCTCTGAATCCGGCGTTGACTGCCGTATCCTTAGTGTTATCGCCGTTAACGCGGCGTTTGTTCTTGTTGCGACGCGACCTGCCATTGCGGTCCTTGGTATGCGGACTGCCAGAATTTTTGCTGAGGTTGTTACTGCGGGCTAGCCAGCTGTCCTCTCCCGTGCAAAAGCGGGTCATGAGCGATGTGAGGGCTGCCATGGATTTTGGCTTTTCCTGTCCTAGGTGCCGGGCAAGCCACTCGTCGCGGATGTTATGTTTGAAGGCTGCGTGGGCCTCTGCATCCGGACAGTTGACGATTTGATTTTTCTTTGTTAAGAACCATGTCCGAATTATGCGGCCGATTAAATCAGCTGCTGAATTATGTGGCTTAGGTCATCAGCGTGTGGTGGTCGCACATATGTGCCCTGGAAGTTGTCAAGGAATGCGGCTTCCAGGTCCTCCCAACACCCAATTGATTCTGCTGGCAAGCTGTTAAGCCAATGCCGAGCTGGTCCTTTAAGCTTGAGTGGGAGATATTTGATGGCGTGAAGATCGTCACCGCGGGCCATGTGGATATGAAGGAGATAGTCTTCGATCCAAACCGCGGGGTCTGTTGTGCCATCATAGGATTCAATGTTCATGGGTTTGAACCCTTCGGGGATTTGATGATCCATTACTTCATCTGTGAAGCATAGTGGGTGTGCGGCGCCTCTATATTGGGCTATATCATGACGTAGCTCAAGCGAGCTTTGTCTACTGTGTTCGGCCCGGCTGGAGTTGCTGTATCCGGCACGACGGTCGTCGTCGTGCATCATGGGGCGCCCACGCGATCCGTAGATCAATCTTGATTGTCTTGCCTTGTCCTCCAATATGTCTCACAAGTCCGGTGCATTCCCCCGTGGCTTCATACTTTTCGAGCGGTGCCGGGGTACGGTTCTAGTGGAGGGCCTAGAGGCCTCTCTGTCGCGGCCACGAGGTGGTCGGTCAGCCGTATTGTGCGCTGGTGATGTAGGTTTATATGCCTCCTCCTCTAATCGGGGGAGCATCTTGCGTTTGGGGTAGCTTTTGGAGGGGCGTTCGAGTTCATGCTCTTCGGCTGCAAGGACTTCAGTCCATCTATCGGGTAGCAGATCTTGATCAGCTCTAAGCTGTTGCTGCTTTTTCTTGAGGCTGCTTGCCGTGGCCATAAGCCTGCGTTTAAAACACTCTTGTTCGACGGGATCCTCAGGCACGACGAATTCGTCGTCATCGAGGCTTGCCTCGTCTCCGGAGGGAGGCATGTAATTATCATCCTCTACCTCTTCGTTTGCCGCTCTCTCATGAGGGCTGGCTTCTTCGCCCTCCTGTGCTGAATCTTCTTTGGAGGGGTTGTCTTCGCTTATGCAGGGTGTTATTATCTCCGGTGCTGGAATCTCCATTCTTGCTGTGGCGGGATTTAGAGCGGCGCCGTTGACGCCGGCGCTTGGGCTGTTTCTTGGAGGGATCCTCCTCCGCTGTTCCATCGCCATTCCCATCCTTTGGGATGTCCACCATGTATATGTCATATGACGAGGTGGCCTTCCAGTGCCCCGCAGGCGCTGGTTCTTGGTCGTCTCCGGCATCATCGTCCATACCGTCGATGTCTTCGGAGTCGTAGTCTAGCATGTCGGTTAAATCGTCGACAGTGGCTACAAAGTGGGTGGTGGGTGGGCTTTGAATTTCTTCGTCGTCTGCGTCCCAACCGTCCTGACCGCAGTTCGGCCAGGCTCTCCTGATAACGAGAGATATTTTAGCGAATTCAGGATGTCACCAAAAGGTGAGTGTTGAAAGATGTCCGCAGCGGTGAACTCCATGATCGGCGCCCAATCGGATTCGATTGGAGGGGGCGCGGGAGGTCCGGAGTCCGGCGAGGAGTCTGGCACCTCGTAGTCACGAGCTTCACAAGGGAGAAGGTCAGTATTCGGATCCATCGCCATAGAGGTTGCAGCCCCCGAGGCGGTGTCTAGCCACCCATCCTCTATTTGCGCAGTCGGCTCCGAATTAGGGATCGGAGCGGACTCATGTGCGGCCTCCAAGACACTATCCGACAGCAGAGCTAAATCATGCCCTTCGTGACAGTGCGGCACGCTCGGCTGCAGCTTGAATCCATCGAAGATCAAGTCTCCGCGGATGTCAGCCGTGAAGTTTAGACTTCCAAATCTGACCTGACGGCCAGGGGCGTAGCTTTCGATCTGCTCCAGATGGCCAAGCGAATTCTCCCGCAGTGCAAAGCCGCCGAATACGAAGATCTGTCCGGGGAGAAAAGTCTCACCCTAGACTGCGTCGTTGGTGATGATCAAAGGAGCCATCGGGCCTATATGCGACGGCACAGAGGAACTCTCAATGAAAGCACCAATGTCGGTGTCAAAACCGGCGGATCTCGGGTAGGGGGTCCCGAACTGTGCGTCTAGGCGGATGGTAACAGGAGACAAGGGACATGATGTTTTTACCCAGGTTTGGGCCCTCTCGACGGAGGTAAAACCCTACTCCTGCTTGATTGATATTGATGATATGGGTAGTACAAGAGTGGATCTACCACGAGATCAAAGATGCTAAACCCTAGAAGCTAGCCTATGGTATGATTGTTGTTATTGTTGTTGTTGTTGTGTCCTACGGACTAAAACCCTCCGGTTTATATAGACACCGAAGAGGGCTAGGGTTACACAGAGTCAGTTACAATGGTAGGAGATCTACATATCCGTATCGCCAAGCTTGCCTTCCACGCCAAGGAAAGTCCCATCCGGACGCGGGACGAAGTCTTCAATCTTGTATCTTCAAAGTCTTGGAGTCCGGCCGGTGATGATAGTTCGGCTATCCGGACACCCCCTAGTCTAGGACTCCCTCAGTGGGACTCCCGTTGATCCCCTCAACCCAGAGGGCGGGGATGGCTCGAACTTCGACAAGGACGGGATCTGTGATGACCGTGGCAATCCCCATCGGTCTCGCAGCCAGTCCCCTAGCTCTGAGGCCTCGGAGGATGACTCGGCCAGTCCGGATGGCGGTCATCCCCTGGTTAGCTCCGCTCTGCCCAAGTAGGATCGTCACACAGGGTTGGGATCCCCAGCTATGAGTGACGGGGGTGGGGGGGAGGGAGGTGGAGCACCTCAAGGCCATCTCGGCCATGCTAGATGAGGCAGCGACCCTCCCCCCGGCGCTACTCTGCCGCCCCCTTTCCTCCCAGCTCTGGTGTCATCTTCTGATGAGGAGGGAAGAGGGGCTAGCTGAGTGAGCCTAGATGTCAGGCCCCCGTCTTCACCTTGGCTCATGTCTCCCATGCTCGTGCCTGTTGCGACAACCGATCCTGCCCCTTGACCTCTCTTCAGGCGTCGGTGACGGTAGCTGCTGGTGACTCCCCATCCGCCCCCTCATGGCTGCCGAAGACCAGGGGCCGCCCCCGTTCGGCCTCCACTCCGATCTCCTCGGCTCGGAAGAGCGCGCGGCTTGATGCGGTGTCTCGGCTGGATGGGGCCTCTCCGAACACGGCAGATAAGGCGATGCGCCGTGCCGCCATCAAAAACCTTGATGCAGGTCCATCCACCCCCTGCTCCTTCCATTCATAACTCTAATGATGTCTGCGATGATGCATTCTCGGCGTTAGCGGGTGTTCCACTTGGTGACTTGGCTAGAGTGGTAGCCGATTCGGTGATAGTTTTTCGTGTTGAAAAAGGATCGGTTTTAGAGCAAATAGCATCCCTCCAATCCAAGGAGGTACTGGAGGGCCACCTCATGGCCGTCCGTGTGCGTGAGGCGGCAACAGCCGATGAGGTACCCCCCTACACCATGCTCAGTTGGTGGACGGGGCCATCTCGAGGTGTTTCCCAATGACATTCGAGAAAGGACGAGATCCCGTACAACCCAGTTGCGTCGGGCACTTAGTGCATCCTCTACCGTAGGGTCCAGGGAGGACCCTCTGGGCGAATAGTCATGCATGCTCTTTTTGGAACCTGCGTGGATTCAGCCACGATGGCCAATGCAGGAAACTCATCGAGTACATGTACGAGGAATCCGTAGATGTGGTGGCGATCCAGGAAACAATGAGAACCGACTTCTTCTTAGTCAAACTCAAACGACTTAGTAGACACCTATTTGCTTGGCACTGATTGCCATCTAGTGGAGTGGCGGGACACTCCGGTTGCATCCTCCTTGGTGTGAAGGACGCCACCTTTGAGGTAGGATCTATGGATCACGGATCCTACTTCGTCAGTATGGAAGTACGGGAGCGAGATGTGAATTTCAAATGGGAAGTCATTGTGGTTTACGGGCCGGCCGACCATAGTCGATCGACCGCCTTCTTGGGTGAACTCCGTTCCAAGATTGTGTCTGCCACACTTCTGGTTGTACTGGGAGGGGATTTCAACCTCCTCCGCTCAACGGCGGATACGAATAACTCCCGGGTCGATCTCGCGGAAATACAATGGTTTAATGACTAGGTTGCCGATCTATAGGCCTTCGGGAAATTGACAGGGTCGGGGCCAGATTTACCTGGACTAATAGACATGTGGCCCCTACCCTTAGTGTATTGGACCGGGTGTTCATGACCCCCGATTGGGAACTTCAGTTCCCTTTGGCGTCCCTTCAGGCTATTACACGCATTGGTTCCGACCATGTGCCTCTCCTCCTATCCTCCCGGGATGAGAGGCCGCGCCCTCCTCCTCGCTTCAGGTTCGAGACCTTCTGGCTTCGCTAGCCGGGCTTCATTGCTGCCGTTTAGGAACACTGGGCGCTAGCACAGGCCAAACCGCATAGATGGATATCAATTTTGGACGAGCGGCACCACCTGGCCAAGCGCTCCAGACAATTTATGAAGGGTTGGGGCGATAATATAGGGAGAGACCTTCGGGTCCAGAAGGCATCCCTGCTTGATGAGATCCGCACCCTTGACCTACGTGCGGATTCATCGGGCATCTCTTCTGAGGAATGGGCCCATAGATACAATCTTGAAGACGCGCTCATGGACATTTATACCAAAGAAGACGAATACTGGCGCCAGCGTGGGTGTAAGAACTGGGTGTTGTCTGACGATGCCAACACTACCTACTTCCAGGCCATTGCCAATGGCCGGCGTAGACGTAGCTCCATCCCTCTTTTATGGGATGGAGATCAGGTACTTCAGGATCCACTAGCGATCAGGAGCCATGTCGATGGATTCTATAGGTCACCATTCATTGGGCAACCTAGGGGAGGTGTTGCCCTAGCAGACCACATATGGGCGGCACACCAGAAGATTTCCCCTAAGGAGAATGCTTCTCTTCTAGCACCTTTTGATGCCACAGAGGTCGAGACTTTATTAAGGCAATGAACCTGGCCTCGGCTCCAGGCCCCGACGGTCTGCCGGTCCGCTTCTTCCAGGCGTTCTAGCCTATGGTCAAGGATGTGGTCCTTGCTTGTTCCTTGAGCTCTCTAGAGGAACTTTAGATGTATCTCGCTTGAATTACGGGATCATCTCCTTAATCCCGAAGATCCAAGGGGCTTCGGATATTAGACAATTTGGTTTGATCACAGTTCTCAACGTGGTCTTTTGAATCCTAGCTAAGGGTACGCCACTAGGGCGGCCCATATTGCTCCTAGGATTCATCATCCGAATCAAACGGCTTTCACTAAAGGACGCTATATTCTGGATGGGATCCTCATTCTCCACGAGGTAATCCACGAAGTCAAAAGTAAGCACCTACGAGCGGTGTTCTTCAAAATTGACTTTCATAAGGCTTACGACACGGTGCATTGGTCCTTCCTTAGGGACGTGATGATGAAGAGTGGCTTCGACCCACATTGGATTGGTCGCGTAATGCAGCTTGTCACAAGTGGTCGCACGATAGTTAACATTAATGGAGAGGTCGGTCCATACTTCCTTACGGGTTAAGGAGTTCGAAAGGGAGACCCTCTCTCTCCCTTCCTCTTCAACCTCGTGGTCGACGCATTGGCGACGATCCTAGATTCGGCCAAACGTGCCGGCCACATAAGGGGTATTTGTCCCCATCTCATCGGAGATGGGGGTTTAACCAACCTTCAATATGTTGACGACGCTATTATGATGGTGGAGGGCTCGGAGGAGGATATTATACGCCTCAAGTTTTCTCCTACTCTGCTTCCAGGAGATGTCGGGTCTCACTATTAACTTAGCTCAAAGCGAGGTGATGGTGCTTGGGTATTCCGCGGAGGATGCTCAGCGCATAGCTAACCGACTGAACCGTCGCTTGGGATCCTTCCCAAGGACCTACCTCGGCATGCCGATTAGTGATGCCCGCTTGCAGGAGAAGGAACTCCACCCTATTGTCTCCAAGCTCCAACCTCGGATGGAGCCTTGGCAGGGACGGTGGCTCTCCAAGGCCGCGAGAGTGGTTTTGATCAACTCCTCCCTTATTAGCCTCCTAATGTACATTATGGGATTCTGTAGCCTGTATGAATCCCTTCATCACGAGATTACCAAGTACCTACCCCGATTCTATTGGGCTGGGGAGGGTGGGATATAGAAGTACCACATGGTCAGGTGGCTCGAGATTTGCAAACCCAAGGACCGCCTTGGGGTAATTTCATCTAAGGGATGAATATTGCCCTTCTCTCCAAGTGGCGATGGCGCATCGAAACTGGTGAAGGTGGACTATGGCTGAATATTATCCGCGCAAAATATTGGCGTGGACAGCCTCTAGCCTTCGCCACTAGAACAGGAGGATCCCAGTTTTGGCAATCGATTATCCAATTGATGCCGATAGTGCTGATTGGAACCTCGATTAGTGCGGGTTCTGGTACCAATACCCTATTCTGGATGGATAGATGGTCCGAAACCAGACCGTTTGAACGGTTCCACGCTCTATTCTCGATCTGCACCTGCCCACAGCTTACAATGGGCGCTGCTTTAGTTAACCTAGGCTCTATTGCCTTCAGACGCACCTTTGTGGTCGGTGAACATGCACAATGGGAGGACTGCTGGAGTGCATAGCCCCGCACGCTCCTTCCCTCGAACCAGACTCCCTTACATGGCATCTCGAACCAAATGGCGTGTTTTCCACGAAATCCTTGTGCCATGCCATTGTGGTCACTCCCGGCCTCACCGATCTCACGGTGATATGGGAGATTAAATTACCAACGAAGATCCGTATCTTCCTTTGGCAATGGGTTCGTGGCCATCTGCACTCGGGCACGGAGCTGTAAATTAGTCATCGAGCGCATAATTCCTTACCGTGTGACTGACGCAATGTACAAAATGTGTGGCTTCTTACAGCTATGGAGACCGCTTAGCAAGCGGCGCGACCGGGACGCCATTGACGGCATCATCACGGGTCTTCACTCCACTGCCGCCGCGTTGGCGCTGCCACCCCCTCCACCACCCCTGGAGCCGGATTAGCACCTAGTTTCTCTCTTTTTGTTTGGGGCTTGTTATGTTGTACCCCCAGCTGCACTTGATACTTCTCTATCCTCTCCTTTCTTTGGACTTGAACCTGGGATGTTGTTGGATGCTTGGTGCTGGTGCTTTATAATATAAAGCGGGGGAAAACCCTTTTTTGTAAAATATAACCCGTGTTGCTTACTTGTGCTTGTGTGCATCAATCATTTCCATATCTTGTGATATACCTTGTGTAAGTTGGTGCAACTTACTTGTGCTTGCTAATATCCTCGTTGCTCTCATCCGCGACAAAAACCATTTACATGATGCTTCATTTTCTGACATGGAAGAGCACACTTCAATGACAAAAAAACAACTTTGTCATTGAAGTAATTTACGACAGTAATGGTATCACATTCTTGATCCGTTCATAAATTTATCATGGATGTACATTGATGACTAAAAATCGCACCTTGTATGAAAGTGTATTATCATATAAGTATGTGTCTTTTTCCTTTAGTGAGATGTGCTGTAAAGTGAGAATGATGGAATAATAGCAGTGGCGGAGGCAGGGGTCTTCCTTGGACTTCCATGGAATACCAAAGAGTTGCCGATCCATTGGTATACCGCTGCTAACTAGCTGTATATTTGTTGTAATATTGCTACAAAATTACACAAACGAATACCAATGAATACCAAGGAAGAAATTCCTGGCTCCGCCACTGAATAATAGGTGATTGAGCATGGAATCGAAGGGGAAGTGTTGAGAAGAACTATAGCTAATAAAGAATTATATACTCTGATCAATTATCCTATCTCTGAGTATCTATGTGGCATCAGCAGCCTCGAAGTTGTAGACGGATCACCTGCAAAAAAAAAAAAAAAGTTGTAGACGGATGTATGCCAACCACGCAGACCTCATATCGAATTTCTCCATCATGTTCGTGCCGACCAGACCTCCTGTCAGATCCGCATCACATAGCATGCTCTTGGAACAGGCCAGAATCTGGAGGACCAGGTGCAACATGGAAGCAAACTCGAGATAATATATATGTGCTACTGTGCGGATGACCATCAAGCATGCCGAGTCTGCATGCATGCACTGTACGGAGATCATCGATAGATCATCCTCACAGACCGATAGAGAAAGGAAGATACCACTGTCCATCGGCGCCATGCTCCTATGGAAGCGACCAACTAAACTAGTAAATTTATTTGCAGATCCATAATGCGTGCACATGCGTACGCACGCACACTGTTTTTTCAGGTACGCTAGTGGTTGGTTGGTGATCATCATGCAGATGCGGTTCCTACATAACGTGTAAAGAAACATTTAGAGCTGTGCTAGTGTTGAGGTCGGTAAGAGATATACAGCTGGCGATCGATCTAGCTAGTACTTGAACTGTACCATGTAATGCGGTGATCACCATGCAGTAAGTTTTGCTGGCTTGGGCTCAAGGGGTGGGTAGTAGCATTCAGCAGCCATCCCCTTGATGGTCCCGAGGGAACAACTTAGGTGGTGTTTGTTTCTCTAGTCCTAGGACTTTTTCTAGTCTCTGGGACTTTTTGAAAAAGACTCTCAAGGAGGTGCTTCTAAGGACTTTTAGCAAAAAGTCTCAAAAAAGTCCCACCCTGTTTGGTTTGCTAGGGACTTTTTCCAGTCCATACACCAAAAAGTCCCTGGAAACAAACACCCCCTTAATAGCCGGAGTCCAACTATGTATACATCTCTTCATTTCATGAAAACTAGTTGGAGGGTGCCTCATGTCATGAGTTGTTTGTTCCTCATGAGTTGCAGCCAAGAGGAAAAGCAGTTTCGTTTTCTGAATTATAGGACAAGCTTCTAAGCTTGTCAAGAGATTTGCAGAAATGGGAGAAGGGGACATTCGGTAATGTCCGTAGCAAGATAAAGGAGCTGTCTGGGGAGCTGGAAATTTTAGGGTCTGGTCCTAGACGTGCGGGTCCAAGCCATTGGGGAATCAAGATAATGAGGGTAGAGATGCATCATAGTTTTTCATCGAGAGATTCCCTGCCTGAATTTTCATCGAGAAAGTAGGGTAGAACAGTCGTTTTCATCGGGAGGAGAAGAAATCACGCCACAGGCCGGCATGGTTTTTCTCTTCGGGGCGTTTTCATCCGGAGCATCTCCACTCGTTCGGCCTCAGCGTAGCGGCCGACGCTATTTCAGACGTTCGCCGAGCGCTTTTTAGGCCATGGGACGATCTAAGTCCCAGCCACGCCCCCAGGCGCTGCTCTCAAGGGGTCATAAATTTAAACTTGTCCATTCCCGCTACCCAAAAAAAGGCACAAGTCCGGCGATCAACGCCACAAGTTCAGGGATCAGTTCGGCGATGACCTTGCAATAGTTCGGCGATCAATAAAAAGTTCGGCGTTCAAAAGAAAGGACGCGTAGGCAATGCATCAAACGGCGGCGGCGACCTCCGGCGTCGGACTGGCGAGAGTCAGCGTGCGCGGGCTGGTCGGCGTCGGCGTGGCTTCTGTGCTGGACGTCGTGGAGGCGTCGCTCGGGCTTGGCGGCGGCGTTGGGGTCGGCATGGGAGTTGCCGCCGTTGACGGCAACTGGTTCAGGATGAGGCGACGCTCCGCCAGGTACCACGCCTTGACTTGCTCGTCCATCGTCATGTCTGCCCCCCCATCTGGAAAAGCCAGGTCGGTGTTCCTCATCTTTGCAGCGAGGTTTGTCCGGAGCAGGTCGAACTTGACGGCGCTGTTCGTCATCAATGCCAACCATCGTACCTCGGTTTTCTCTTCCCTCTGGGCGGCGCCGGTCTTGGCGTCGGCGATGCAATGCTCGATGTACTCTTGCAGACGCGCGGTAGCCGGCGCGGCGTCCTTCGCCAACTTGGCTCGCTTGTTGCCGTCCGGGCGTCCATCGGCCGCACCCTGCGTCGGCGCGTCCGACTTGTATGTCTTCTTGGCCTTGGCGAGGGTGCACCGGACTTCTGCCCACTTCTCGCACTTCTCGATCCGGGAGAACAGATGGCGGTACTTGAAATCTTGGCCGGTGCTGCTGTCCTGGCGATACATGGCGAACATCCGGACCATCTGCGCCGAGGAACAATTGTCAGTGACGCACATGGCGAAAAAATGAGCGAGAGACCGGCATCATACCTGACCCTCGATGTTGGCGCCGCTCTTCGGGCGAGCCGCGATCTCCTCGACGATCCCATGCCATTTGTTGCATGCCGTTTGGATGAGCGACCAATGATTCGTCGTGGCCTTCGAGCCGCGCTGCATGTGGACGCCGGCGAAGTAGGGGTCGACAGCTTGCATTCGTCGAACTCCGCCTTGATGCGCTCCCAATACATGTCGACGTTCTGGTTCGTACCGGTGGTCGGGTCGAGGCAGACGATCTTCCACGCTTCGGCGAGGCACTCGTCTTCTTTGGACGCCCACTTGACGCGCGGTTTGTCGGTCCTGGCCGCCCGCTTTTTCTTTTTCCTTTTCCTCGCCGGAGCAGGCGCCGGCTCCTCCTTCTCCTCCTCCTCCTCCTCCTCCTCCTCCTCGTTCTCCTCCTCCTCTGGCTCCTCCTCGGCGTAGTCGATCTCGCCGTCCATGTCGCCGTTGAGGTCCATTGTATCTTCTTGGGCATTGAACCCCGGGGGAGGCGGGGGAGGCGGCGGCGGCAACCGTTCCGGTCGTGATGATGTCATTCATGTCGGTCTCCGTCGCGTTGTCACAACCCTAGTCAGTGCTTGCATTAGGACTAGCTAGAGTGATGCATCATGTTTAAACTTTTCCTGAAACTTGAAATGGGGATGGCATAAACCCCTAGCACCACTTAAATCAACTTGGGTTTACTAAAATATTTTTCAATGGACCTGAAATGCCCTTCATAAATGTTCATCATTTTTGTTTTGGTTCAGAACCTCTGCCAAAAATGGTGCACACTTTTCTAGGACACTCTGGGTTATTGAACTAAATCATATAGTATTTGTTTTTGGACATTTAAATGCTATAAATAATTTTAAATGTCCAAATAATCTTGAAAGTAAATGAGGGTTGTCGGAAATAATCCAAACAGTGCCCACAAATATTTTCAGGATTTTTGAAAATGCTCTGCTATTTTTAATAAAGCCAAAACAATTGCAGAAAATAGAAAACAGAGAAAAATAGAAAAGAGACAGAGAGAGAAACTGCCAAAGGCCACTTACCGGACTGGGCCGGCCCACCTGGCCCAGTGCCAGTCGTCACCCACCTCTGCCAGTAGGCAGAGGGGGCAGTGCACGTGCGCCCGAGCTCACCACGTAGCTCCCTGCTCGTCTATGTCGGTTGGATAGCGCGGCGACGCCTTGAAAGGCCTCCTCGGTGCCGCTCTGACCTCGCCGACACCTCACTCCATCCTGCTCTCCTCCTTCGCCTCTACTCGCCATGGCCGATGCAGCCGCGCCCGCGCCGTCGTGAGGCCGCAGGCATCGTTGCCCCCTCATCGGCTTATCGTGTCCACGAGCTCCATCGTCATCCGCTTCATCGAGCAGACCGAGCCCCGAGCACTTGCTCGCCCCGGAAATGCTGCACTGAGCTCGTCCTGATCCACCGTCGCCGGAGGTCCCCCTTGCAGCCCCGACCTCTCCGGTTCCTCCCCGACCTCGTCGTCAGTACCACGGTGACCGCGGTGAGCTGCTTCCCATCCTCCCCCTCTCCGTTCTCTCCCTAGTGCACCATATGCACCGCACTGAGCTCACCCGCACGCGCCGCCGCTTGCGCTCGCCGCCGACGTGTCTCCGGCCATGCAACGGCCTGTCCGTCATGTCCATCTTGCTCACCGCGCCGCGTAGAGCACGTAGGAGCTAACTCCGCGCCGCTACGCCCGTCGTAGCGACGACCCCGAGCTCACCCGAGCTTCGGTAGCCGCCAAAGTCGTCGCCGGCGACGATTCTGGCCAACCCAGGTACAACCACAACCACCACTCGATGCGGGGGAGTGCCCGCATCACGTAGATGGCCTCCGCCGTCCATTTGGTCGCTGGAGTGCGAATCCCGCGCTGCTCTGCCGCGTCTGGCCGTCGCCGACATCTAAACGCTGGTGATTTGACCCAGTTGACCAAGGATTTGACCCCCCTGGGTGACTGACATGCGGGCCCACCTCATTAACTAATCTAGATTAGCACTAATTAACCTAGGTTAGTTAGTTAGTCACTAACATACGGGACCCACTGGCCAGTTTGACCTGGGCTGTCCTGTTGACTCGCGGACGTCATCCTGATGCAGTGCTGATGCAATAAGTCATTTACTGGATTTTGTTTTAATTCTAAATAACTAGAAAATCTAGAAAATGATTTAAACTTCAAAAATCATAGAAATTAATCTATAACTCCAAATGAAAAGATTTATATATGAAAAATGATAAGAAAAATCCAATCTACCCATTGGTACTGGTTTCATGCGTGATAAAGCAACTTAACCTTGCTGTTTAGATAAAAACATGATAATGCACTTTATAAATTCATAATTTGAATTTGAAGTTGAACCCTTGGTTCAAAATAACTCAAACCCCTCTGGTTTTAGCTGCATTAGCTCAACACACTCATTTTGACATATCATGTGCATGCATCATATTGTTGCATATCGCCATGTATTGATTGTGTTACCGGTGTGTTCTGCGCAGTAGGTTCTGCTCCCGAGGGTATTCACGAGTATCTAGTTGAAGGTCAGTGCCCCTAGACCACTCTGTCAGCAAGCAACCCCCCAATTAACATCTCGATACAATCCCATCTTCTCGCTCGTGCTCTCATTTACTGCTTAAGAAAACAACATTTCAAACTGTTGTTTGTTGCGCTAGCTGAACCCCTTTCCTCTGCTTGACCTATCTTTGCCACAATAAATAGTTGAAACCCACTAGCATGAGTGGGAGTTGTTTGAGCCATGATGTGCCTACTCATTCATGCTTACTTGTTATGTCTGCTATGCTTAGAGTTGTGTCAGGTCTGATTCATCGGGGATGAATTAGAATGTGGTCATCATGTTCTACTGTTGAGAGCTAAGTGTGTGAACACGATTTGGTAAACGTAGCGGTGAGAGGCCATGTAGGGGTACATGGTGGGTTGTCTCATTGAAACCGTCCTTAGGAACTGAGTTCTGTGTTTCTGATCCAAGAACAATTACTGTCACGCATTGGGCCCGAAACCAATGGACCCTCTCGACTTATTAACCTCCCTTATCCTCTGTGTAGGAGTTGCAAGTAGTTTCTGGTGTTTGTAGTATAATGGAGGCCGTGTGCAGCGCTGACCCTAGGGGTGGGCTGTGATGCGGCAAGTACGTGGCATGGTGTACCGAGACCCCTGTTTTGTGCCTCGACAACCCTGCACACATCGTTCGGGGCTGTAGTGGAAACCTCGGCCGGACTCCCTACGGATGGAACCTGAATAGGCAATAAACCTGGACTAGGGACTTGTGTGGTTAGTCAGGTCGTGGCCGACACCCTCACTAGGCTTCCGCTTGAAGGTTGCCGAGATACATGACGTGTACATGACGGTAAGTGGCGAGAGCATGTGTGAAGAAGTACACCCCTGCAGGGTTAACATGATTTATTCAAATAGCCGCGTCCGCAGTAATGGACTACTGGGTTGCTTATGCAGTTCATAGACAAGTGAAAGTGGATACTCTAAAATGCGCAAGATAAGCATGAGTGCTATGGATGGCCTTCTCGTAGGGAGACGGGAGCGGATCCATAGTGGTGTATTGGTATGGTGAATACGTGGACTCGTGTGCGCCACCCTAAAAGAGTTATTAGCAGTCGTAGTACAGGATAGCCACTGAGTCAAAGCTGGCTTCCTGCAGTTAAACTCCACCACCCATTTGTTGATACTGATGCATATGTAGCAAGTTCTGATGTTTTGCAGAGAGACTTCAGTCTCACTAGTAGTTCCGTGTGGACTTCGATGTTTAGCTTGTTACCTCAGCTACGATCTTGTACCCTTGGGAGGGTGTTGTAGATAGTCAGGCTTCTTAACCTTTTTCATTTGTAGTTGTCTGCACTCAGACATGTTATGCCTCCATTGCTTGTATGCTCTGTTTGTTGGGTCATGTGACCCGTGATTGTAATTCTTACTATATATGTATGACTCTTCGGAGCCTTCTAAATAAATACTTTGAGTAGTAGAGTTTTGTTGTGATGCCATGTTGTATTTGCACATATCGAGCATATTGTGTGTATGATTTTGAAATGCTTGGTATGTGTGGGATCTGAAAATCTAGTTGTTTATTCTCGGTAGCCTCTCTTATGGGCAAATGTCTCCTAGTGCTTCCTGTGAGTCATGGTAGCTTGCTACTGCTCCGAAACACATGGGATGATCGGCATGTGTCCTTCTTTGCTCCTGTGTCTATCCCTTCGGGGAAATGTCACGCGTTGTTCCTTTAAGTCCTTGTAGCTTGCTACGACTTGGGTTCATACGTTGATGATCGACACGTTCATTGCTGGGTCATGTATGCCTGTCCCTGTAAGTTAGCGCCACCTTGGGTTTAGGACTAGTCATGTCGGCTCGGGTTCTTTGCCATATGGATGCTAGCGACACTATCACATATGTGAGCCAAAAGGCGAAAACGGTCCCGGGCCAGGTAAGGTGGCACCCATGGGAATACCGTGCATGAGGCCGCAAAGTGATATGATGGGTTACATGCTAGATCGGTGTGACTTAGGATCGGGCTCCTGATAGCGTTGGTATCAGAGTCGGGGTTGCCAAGATGCGATGATGAGGCTTGTGAGAAGAGCAGCGCGCCACGACGTAGAGGTGGCATCGGGGAGGAAAGTGTAAGCCGGCGTCAAGTAGGTGTACGGGGGTACTGGACGCCGGCGAACACGGGTGAGGGTGTGCACTGGGTGGGGTGGCCATGTGGAAAGGTGATGTTGGGGTTGAACCCGCCGTGTGCATCACCGTTGGCATAGCCAGGAGAGGGCGTGAACCCCCGGGGGTGTGGCGACGGCGAGAAGCCGGCCGGCGACCCGACGCTCTGCTGGATCCAAGGAGCGTGCGGGCCGTGGCAGCCGGGCGGATTCATCATCCCCGCGCGAGACGCCTCTGCTTTTTCCGCCGCGCAATCTGCTGCTACCTCTTGAGCACTGCGTTGGTTTTCCCTTGAAGAGGAAAGGGTGATGCAGCAAAGTAGCGTAAGTACTTCCCTCAGTTTTTGAGAACCAAGGTATCAATCCAGTAGGAGGCTCCAAACAAGTCCCTCGTACCTACACAAACAAACAAGAACCTCGCAACCAACGCGATAAAGGGGTTGTTAATCCCTTCACGGTAACTTGCGAAAGTGAGATTTGATAGAGATAATAAGATAAGATAAATATTTTTGGTATTTTTATGATATAGATTGGAAAGTAAAGATGCAAATAAAACTAGATCGGAAACTTATATGATAAAAGATAGACCCGGGGGCCATAGGTTTGAGTAGTGGCTTCTCTCAAAATAGCATAAGTATTACGATGGGTGAACAAATTACTGTCGAGCAATTGATAGAAAAGTGCATAGTTATGAGAATATCTAGGCATGATCATGTATATAGGCATCACGTCCACAACAAGTAGACCGAAACAATTCTGCATCTACTACTATTACTCCACACCTCGACCGACTCCTACCTGCATCTAGAGTATTAAGTTCATAAGAACAGAGTAACACATTAAGCAAGATGACATGATGTAGAGGGATAAACTCAAGCAATATGATATAAACCCCATATTTTTATCCTCGATGGCAACAATACAATATGTGCTTTGCTGTCCCTGCTGTCATTGGGAAAGGACACCACAATATTGAACCCAAAGCTAAGCACTTCTCCCATTGCAAGAAAGATCAATCTAGTAGGCCAAACCAAACTGATAATTCGAAGAGACTTGCAAAGATAACCAATCATACATAAAAGAATTCAGAGGAGATTCAAATATTTCTCATAGATAAACTTGATCATAAACCTACAATTCATCGGATCTTGACAAACACACCGCAAAAAGAGTTACATCAAATAGATCTCCAAGAAGATCGAGGAGAACTTTGTATTGAGATTCAAAGAGAGGGAAGAAGCCATCTAGCTAATAACTATGGACCCAGAGGTGTGTGGTAAACTACTCACAACTGATCGGAGAGGCTATGGTGTTGATGTAGAAGCCCTCCATGGTCAATTCCCCCTCTGGCGGAGCTCCGGCGAAGGCTCCAAGATGGGATCTCGCGGATACAGAAGGTTGCGGCGGTGGAAATGGGTTTTTGTGGTGCTCCTGGATGACATGGTATGGAGGTATATTAGGCGAAGGAGGTAGGTCAGGGGAGCCACGAGGGGCCCACGAGGGTGGGAGGCGTGCCCAGCCCCCTAGGGTGCGCCCTCCTGCCTCGTGGCTGCTTCGGCTGCTTCTTGACGTCCATGATGACCCGCAAGTATATGGGATAGTTGTAGCCTCTTTCGATAAGTAAGAGTGTCGAACCCAACGAGGAGCTAAAGGTAGAACAAATACTCTCTCAAGTCCTATCGGCCACTGATACGACTCTACGCACGCTTGACGTTCGCTTTACCTAGAACAAGTATGAAACTAGAAGTACTTTGTAGGTGTTGTTGGATAGGTTTGCAAGATAATAAAGAACGCGTAAATAAAAACTAGGGGCTGTTTAGATAAAGATGCAATAAAGTAAATATAGCGAGTGTGGAAAAGTGGTGGTAGGAGTTGTGGAATTGTCCCTAAGCAATTGACTACGTTACTAGAACGATAATCACTATTGCAATTCTATTTGAGGGAGAGGCATAAGCTAACATACTTTCTCTACTTGGATCATATGCACTTGTGATTGGAACTCTAGCAAGCATCCGCAACTACTAAAGATTCATTAAGGTAAAACCCAACCATAGCATTAAAGTATCAAGTCCCCTTTATCCCATACGCAAACAACCTACTTACTCGGGTCTGTGCTTCTGTCACTCACGCCACCCACCATAAGCAAATCATAAACATATTGCAAACTCTACAACGGGATTCCCTCACGCTTGCGCGACGCGGAGGGCACAATAGGACAGAACTAATAATAAAACATGCAACTCAAACCAATCATAGCAATTCATCAATCACCGGTAGGCACAACAAAAATCTACTCAGACATCATAGGATTGCAACACATCATTGGAAAATAATATGAAGCATAAAGCACCATGTTCAAGTAGAGGGTACAACAGGTTGCGGGAGAGTGGACCACTGAATATAGAAGTGGGAAGGTGATGGAGATGTTGGTGAAGATGACAGCGGTGTTGGTGAAGATCGCGGTGATGATGATGGCCCCCGGGGGCGTTCCAGCGCCACCGGGAGCAAGGGGGAGAGGGCCCCCCTTCTTCTTCTTCTTCCTTGACCTCCTCCCTAGATGGGATAAGGGTTTCCCCTCTGGTCCTTGGCTCCCATGGCATGGGAGGGGCGAGAGCCCTCCGAGATTGGATCTATCTCTTTGTTTCTGCGAAACATAAAACATGCAACAGACAGGAACTGGCACTGGGCATTGGATCAATATGTTAGTCCCAAAAAATAGTATAAAAAGTTGCCAAAAGTATATGAAAGTTGTAGAATATTGGCATGGAACAACCAAAAAATATAGATACGACGGAGACGTATCATCATCCCCAAGCTTAATTCCTGCTCGTCCTCGAGTAGGTAAATGATAAAAAAGATAATTTTTGATGTGGAATGCTACCTAGCATAATCTTGATCATAAGTCTAATCATGGAATGAATATTAAGATATGAGTGATTCAAAGCAATAGTCTATCATTTGACATAAAAACAATAATACTTCAAGCATACCAACCAAGCAATTATGTCTTATCGAAACAACATGGCCATAGAAAGTTATCCCTACAAAATCATATAGTCTGGCTGTTGCTCTATCTTCATCACACAAAGTATTTAATTGTGCACAACCCCGATGACAAGCCAAGCAATTGTTTCATACTTTAATAATCTCAAACTTTTTCAACTTTCACGCAATACATGAGCGTGAGCCATGGATATAGCACTACGGGTGGAATAGAATGGTGGTTGTGGAGAAGACAAAAAGGAGAAGATAGTCTCACATCAACTAGGCGTATCAACGGGCTATGGAGATGCCCATCAATAGATATCAATGTGAGTGAGTAGGGATTTCCATGCAACAGATGCACTAGTGCTATAAGTGTATGAAAGCTCAAACTCAAAACTAAGTGGGTGTGCATCCAACTTGCTTGCTCATGAAGACCTCAGGCATTTGAGGAAGCCCATCATCCGAATATACAAGCCAAGTTCTTTAATGAAAATTCCCACTAGTATATGAAAGTGAAAGCATAGGAGACAGAGAGAACATGGTGCTACTTTGAAGCACAAGTGTGGTAAAAGGATAGTAGCATTGTCCCTTCTCTCTTTTTATCTCATTTTTTATTTTCTCTTTATTTTCTATTTTTTTTAGTTTTTTGGTGGGCTTCTTTGGCCTCTTTTTTTATTTGGGCTTCTTTGGCCTCTTTTATTTTCCGTAAAGTCCGGAGTCTCATCCCGACTTGTGGGGGAATCATAGTCTCCTTCATCCTTTCCTCACTGGGGCAATGCTCTAATAATGATGATCATCACACTTTTATTTACTTACAACTCAATATCTAGAACAAAGATATGACTATATGAATGCCTCCGGCGGTGTACCGGGATGTGCAATGATCTAGCGTAGCAATGACATCAAAAAACGGACAAGCCATGAAAACATCATGCTAGCTATCTCACGATCATGCAAAGCAATATGACAATAAATGCTCAAGTCATGTATATGATGATGATGGAAGTTGCATGGCAATATATCTCGGAATGACTATGGAAATGCCATAATAGGTAGGTATGGTGGCTGTTTTGAGGAAGATATAAGGAGGCTTATGTGTGACAGAGCGTATCATATCACGGGGTTTGGATGCACCGGCGAAGTTTGCACCAACTCTCGAGGTGAGAAAGGGCAATGCACTGCATCAAGAGGCTAGCAATGATGGAGGGGTGAGAGTGCGATAATCCATGGACTCAACATTAGTCATAAAGAACTCATATACTTATTGCAAAAATCTACAAGCCATTGAAAACAAAGTACTACGCGCATGCTCCTAGGGGGATAGATTGGTAGGAAAAGACCATCGCTCGTCCCCGACTGCCACTCATAAGGAAGACAATCAATAAATAAAATTGTGCTCCAACTCCATCACAAAGCGGTTCACCATACGTGCACTACGGGAATCACAAACCTCAACACAAGTATTTCTACTAATCCACAACCACCCACTAGCATGACTCTAATATCACCATCTTTATATTGCAAAACTATTGCAAGGAATCAAACATATCATATTCAGTGATCCACAAGTTTATGTATGATTTTATGACTAACCATGTGATTGACCAATTCCTGTCATCTCTATAAATAGATATAAGTGAAGCAAGAGAGTTTAATTCTTTCTACTAAAGAGCCCACGCTCTAACAAATATAAGTGAAGCAAAAGAGCATTCTACAAATGGCGGTTTTCTATGTGAAGAGAAACAGGCAATCCAAACTTCAAATGATATATGTGAAGCACATGAAGCATTCTATAAAGCCATACTCAAAAGATATAAGTGAAGTGCAATGAGCATTATATAAATCCACCAAGGACTATCTCATACCAGCATGGTGCATAAAAGAAAAATAAAAACTAAATGCAAAAGACGCTCCAAGACTTGCACATATCGCATGAACGAAACGAATACGAAAACATACCGATACTTGTTGAAGAAAGAGGGGATGCCTTCCGGGGCATCCCCAAGCTTAGATGTTTGAGTCTCCTTGAATATTTACTTGGGGTGCCTCGGGCATCCCCAAGCTTGAGCTCTTGCCTCTCTTCCTTTTCCTCATATCGAGACCTCCTCGTTTAGACACTTCATCCACACAAAACTTCAACAGAAAACTCGGTAAGATCCGTTAGTATAATAAAGCAAATCACCACTCTAAGTACTATTGCAAACCAATTCATATTTTGTTTTTGCATTGTGTCTACTGTAGTATAACTTTTCCATGGCTTAATACACTAATATAAATTGATAGATTCATCAAAACAAGCAAACTATGCATCAAAAACAGAACAGTCTGTATCAATCTGAACATCCACCATACTTCTGGTACCCCAAAAATTCTACAAAAATTAGGAAAAATAAACAAGTGTACAGAAAGACATTGCAAAAGGAATCAGAACCAAATGATGTTCCAGTTAAAAAATGTAAAATCACGCACTACAACCAAAGTTTCTGTCCTGCACCGTACAAACCAACAAGCATTGTAAACATCCTAAAGGCAAACCTTAGCACATTATTTTTATAATAAAATGGAATTACACAAGGGGATAATTATTTTTGATGAAAAGTTTATGTAATCAAGATTTACAAAGTTTCCGTGAGCATGAACAAAGTTCAAGGAGCTCTCCCACTTCAACAATGCTTGTCTTTCTCACTTTCACTTTCCTTTTTGAAAAGTTTTAGGTTCCCCTCTTTATTTTTTTTTGTTTTTAAACTATATGAAAGCACTCAACAGAAATAAATGACTCTCTAAAACTTCTGGGTTGTCTCCCTGGCAGCGCTTTCTTTAAAGCCATTAAGCTAGGCATTTAGTGCTCAAGTAATAAATCCACCCGGATCCCAAGGTATATCAAAGCCAATTTCAATTAACAATGATTTTTAATTTGGTAGTGAGCACAAAGTAACATATATCAAGCAACAACGAAGTCTAACTCTCTTCCTATGCATCGACATGTCATAAAAGAACAATTCATGCACACCAAGTAAAGGCCAATGCATAGTATAAGCAGTTTCTTGCAATTCTATTGTATTGGAAACATAGAGAGGCGGAGATGTAGTTACTCTCTCATAATAATTGCAAGTAGGAGCAGCAAGCACATGCATATTATATCTATCAAAATTATCATGTGCAACGGTAAAAGGCAACCCATCAATATAATCCTTAATAAGCACAAACTTCTCCGATATAGTGTAGTTTGGAGAATTCAAAAAGATAATAGGACTATCATGCGTGGGTGCAATAGCAACATTTCATGTTTAACATAAGGAACTATAGCAAGTTCATCTCCATTAGCATAATTCATATTGGCATCTTGGCCACAAGCATAGCAAGCATCATCAAAAAGGGATATTTCAAGAGAATCAACGGGATCATAGCAATCATCCTTCGGTAAGCACGAAGGGGAATTAAACAATGTATGAGTTAAAGATTTACTCTCATTAGAAGGTTGGCACGGGTGATCAATCCGCTCTTCCTCCTTTTGTTCTACGCTCTCCTCATCATCTTTTTCATCCAATGAGCTCACAGTTTCATCAATTTCTTCTTCCATAGCTTCCTGCAAAATATTAATCTCTTCTTGGACAGTGGAGACTTTCTCAATAAATGCATTAATATTGTAATTGTATTCATAATTTTCATAGCAATATCTAACTATAGCAAGATTTTCAGGCCTATAAACACCATCATCATCAAAAGCTTCATACTTTCCAAACAAAGATTCAATTTCATAAGCAGCCTTAAAAGCAACAAATTCTTCTATTTGTTCAACATCATAGTAATCATATATACCATTAGCATAAGAAGCTAAGGTTTCATTATCATTACATTTGCATGAAAAGGGAAGGTGTGGAGCCTTCATCCTAGAGCAACAAGTAATATCATATCTCAAGCATAGTTAGCGAGCATACCAGCGCAACATATTAATTTGATCCCATAATAGTTTCCCTTTTTGTGTCAAGCGATAATCCCTAAAGTATTCACGTTGATCCAACGTGTCTCCCATTATAAAGTTGAGTTGGGTTTTCTCAGGATTATCAAAGTAGTACAAAATATTTCTCACATGATGATCATCGAGGGTTTTAGGAGTTACCCCATCTCCATGAGTAGCAAGTACACCTAATTTTTTTGGTATTTCGTGTTCCATATCCATAACTAAAGATAGAGAACAACTTAGAACAACAAATAAAAATTACTTAGTGATAAAGCAAACAAGCACACACGAGAATATTCACCCCACGCTATCACTCCCCGGCAACGGCGCCAGAAAAAGGTCTTGATGACCCGCAAGTATACGGGATAGTTGTAGCCTCTTTCGATAAGTAAGAGTGTCGAACCCAACGAGGACCTAAAGGTAGAACAAATACTCTCTCAAGTCCTATCGGCCACTGATACGACTCTACGCACGCTTGACGTTCGCTTTACCTAGAACAAGTATGAAACTAGAAGTACTTTGTAGGTGTTGTTGGATAGGTTTGCAAGATAATAAAGAATGTGTAAATAAAAACTAGGGGTTGTTTAGATAAAGATGCAATAAAGTAAACATAGTGAGTGTGGAAAAGTGGTGGTAGGAGTTGTGGAATTGTCCCTAAGCAATTGACTACGTTACTAGACCGATATTCACTATTGCAATTCTATTTGAGGGAGAGGCATAAGCTAACATACTTTCTCTACTTGGATCATATGCACTTATGATTCGAACTCTAGCAAGCATCCGCAACTACTAAAGATTCATTAAGGTAAAACCCAACCATAGCATTAAAGTATCAAGTCCCCTTTATCCCATACGCAAACAACCTACTTACTCGGTGCGTGTTCATCACTCCACGCCACCCACCATAAGCAAATCATAAACATATTGCAAACCCTACAACGGGAATCCCTCACGCTTGCGCGGCACGGAGGGCACAATAGGACAGCACCAATAATAAAACATGCAACTCAAACCAATCGTAGCAATTCATCAATCACCGGTAGGCACAACAAAAATCTACTCAGACATCATAGGATTGCAACACATCATTGGAAAATAATATGAAGCATAAAGCACCATGTTCAAGTAGAGGGTACAGCGAGCTGCGGGAGAGTGGACCGCTGAATATAGAAGGGGGAATGTGATGGAGATGTTGGTAAATATGACGGCGGTGTTGGTGAAGATCGCGGTGATGATGATGGCCCCCGGCGGCATTCCGGCGCCACCGGAAGCAAGGGGGAGAGGGCCCCCCTTCTTCTTCTTCTTCTTCCTTGACCTCCTCCCTAGATGGGAGAAGGGTTTCCCCTCTGGTCCTTGGCTCCCATGGCGTGGGAGGGGAGAGAGCCCCTCCAAGATTGGATGTATCTCTCTGTTTCTGTGAAACATAAAACATGCAACAGACAGGAACTGGCACTGGGCACTGGATCAATATGTTAGTCCCAAAAAATAGTATAAAAAGTTGCCAAAAGTATATGAAAGTTGTAGAATATTGGCATGGAACAATCAAAAATTATAGATACGACGGAGATGTATCAGTCCACTCCAAGTCTCCTGGATTGCGTTTGTTCCAAAAAGATCGCTCCTGAAGGATTCGTTCCGTTTGGACTCCATTCGATATTCCTTTTCTTCGAAAGACTGAAATAGGCAAAAAAACAGCAATTCGGGCTGGGCCTCCGGTTAGTAGGTTAGTCCCAAAAATGATATAAAAGTGTAAAGTAAAGCCCATAAACATCCAAAACAGGTAATATAATAGCATGGAACAATAAAAAATTATAGATACGTTGGAGACGTATCAAGCATCCCCAAGCTTAATTCCTGCTCGTCCTCGAGTAGGTAAATGATAAAAACAGAGTTTTTGATGTGGAATGCTACCTAGCATATTTCTCAATGTAATTTTCTTTATTGTGGCATGAATGTTCAAATCCAAATGATTCAAAATAAAAGTTCATATTGACATAAGAAATAGTAATACTTCAAGCATACTAACAAAGCAATCATGTCTTCTCAAAATAACATGGCTAAAGAAATTTTATCCCTAAAAAATCATATAGTTAGGCTATGTTTCATCTTCATCACATAAAATACTCCCATCATGCACAACCCCGGTTTCAGCCAAGCAATTGGTTCATACTTTTTAACGCGCTTCAGCTTTTTTCAACTCTCACGCAATACATGAGCGTGAGCCATGATATAGCACTATGGGTGGAATAGAATATGATGATGGAGGTTGTGTGGAGAAGACAAAAAAGGAGAAAGTCTCACATTGACGAGGCTAATCAACGGGCTATGGAGATGCCCATCAATTGATGTCAACATGAGGAGTAGGGATTGCCATGCAATGGATGCACTACAGCTATAAATGTATGAAAGCTAAACAAAAAGAAACTAAGTGGGTGTGCATCCAACTTGCTTGCTCACGAAGACCTAGGGCATTTTGAGGAAGCCCATCGTTGGAATATACAAGCCAAGTTCTATAATGAAATATTCCCACTAGTATATGAAAATGACGACATAAGAGACTCTCTAACATGAAGAACATGGTGCTACTTTGAAGCACAAGTGTGGAAACAGATAGTAACATTGTCCCCCTTTTTATTTTCTTCTCTTTTTTGGGCCTTTCTTTTTTTTATTTGGCCTTTTTTTGGGCCTTTTTTTATTTGGCTTTCCTTTTTTTAAGGGACAATGCTCTAATAATGATGATCATCACACTTCTATTTATTTACAATTCAAGAATTACAACTCGATACTTGAACAAGATATGACTCTATATGAATGCCTCCGGCGGTGTACCGGGATGTGCAATGAATCAAGAGTGACATGCATGAAAAATTATGAAGGTGGCTTTGCCACAAATACGATGTCAACTACATGATCATGCAAAAGCAATGTGACAATAATGAAACACAAGTATTCCTCAATTTCATAAGTATTCCCACATGCAACAAATTTGTTACACAACTTTTACCATACGTGCATGCTATGGGACTTGCCAACTTCAACAAAAGTATTCCTCAATTTCATAATTACCCAACTAGCATGACTCTAATATTACCACCTTTATATCTCAAAACAATTATCAAGCATCAAATTAATCATAGCATCCAATTCACTTCCTATGGTAGTTTTTATTATACCCAACTTGGATGCCCATCATTCTAGGACCAATGTTATAACCATAGAAAATACCATGCTGTTCTAAAAGACTCTAAAATAATATAAGTGAAGCATGAGAGATCAATAATTTCTACAAAATAAAACCACCGCCGTGCTCTAAAAGATATAAGTGAAGCACATAGAGCAAAACTGTTTAGCTTAAAAGATATAAGTGAAGCACATAGAGTATTCTAATAAATTCTAAATCAAGTGTGTCTCTCACAAAAGGTGTGTATAGAAAGGATGATTGTGGTAAACTAAAATCAAAGACACATATCATAGAAGATGCTCCAAGCAAAATACATATCTTGTGATGAATGAAAATATAGCTCCAAGTAAAGTTACCGATAGACGAAGACGAAAGAGGGGATGCCTTCCGGGGCATCACCAAGCTTAGGCTTATGGTTGTCCTTGGATTATCTTGGGGTGCCATGGGCATCCCCACACTTAGGCTCTTGCCACTCCTTATTCCATGGTCCATCAAATCTTTACCCAAAACTTGAAAACTTCACAACACAAAACTCAACAGGAAATCTCATGAGCTCCGTTAGTGCAAGAAAGAAAAACCACCACTTAAGGTACTGTAATTAACTCATTCTTTATTTATATTGGTGTCAAACCTACTGTATTCCAACTTCTCTATGGTTCATACCCCCCGATACTAGCCATAGGTTCATCAAAATAAGCAAACAACACATGAAAAACAGAATCTGTCAAAAACAGAACAGCCTGTAGCAATATGTAACTTTCGAATACTTATGGAAATCTGAAAATCCTAACAAAATAGGAAGTCCTAGGAAATTTGTATACTGATCTACTGCAAAAAGAATCAACTCAAAATCACGTTTTTGTGATTTATTAAAATTATTCTCATGCGTGCAAAAGTTTCTGTTTTTCAGCAAGATCAAATTAACTATCTCCCAAGATGATCCTATAGGTTCTACTTGGCACAAACACTAACTAAAACATAAAACCACATCTAAATATAGGCTAGATGAATTATATATTACCAAACAGAAGCAAAAAGCAAGGAACAAAAATAAAATTGGATTGCCTCCCAACTAGCGCTATCGTTTAACGCCCCTAGCTAGGCATAAAAGCGAGAATAAATCTAAGTATTGCCATCTTTGGTATTCAATTCATAAGTAGCTCGCATAATAGATTCATAAGGTAATTTGATCTTATTTCTAGGAAAGTGTTCCATGCCTTTCCTTAATGGAAATTGGAATCTAATATTTCCTTCCTTCATATCAATAATTGCACCAATCGTTCTAAGGAAAGGTCTACCAAGAATAATAGGACATGAAATATTGCAATCTATATCAAGAACAATAAAATCTACGGGCACATAATTCCTATTTGAAACAATAAGAACATCATTAATCCTTCCCATAGGTTTCTTAATAGTGGAATACGCAAGGTGCAAGTTTAAAGAGCAATCATCAAATTCATGGAAACCTAGCACATCACATAAAGTTTTTGGAATCGTAGAAACACTAGCACCCAAATCACAGAAAGCATAGCATTCATGGTCTTTAATTTTAATTTTAATAGTAGGTTCCCACTCATTATAAAGTTTTCTAGGGATAGGAACTTCCAATTCATGTTTTTCCTCATAAGATTGCATCAAAGCATCAACGATATGTTTGGTAAAAGCTTTATTTTGACTATAAGCATGAGGAGAATTCGCAACAAGGAAATACAATCTACTAAAGAACAATTATCATAATTAAATTCCTTGTAATCCAAAATAGTGGGTTCATTGCTAAGTAAAGTTTTGACCTTTCCAATCCCACTTTTACCAAATTTAGCATCAAGATCTAGAAACTCCGAATAATTGGGACGCCTTTTAACTAAAGTTGACTCATCTCCAATCCCATCATTATCAAGATTCATATTGCAAAACAAAGACTTAATAGGAGACACATCAATAACTTTTATATCTTCATAATTATTTTCATGGAAACTAGAAGAACACGCTTTTACAAAGCAATCTTTCTTAGCACGCATTCTAGTGGTTCTTTCTTTGCATTCATCAATGGAAATTCTCATGGCTTCGAGAGACTCATTGATATCATGCTTAGGTGGGATAGATCTAAGTTTCAAAGAATCAACATCAAGAGAAATTCTATCCACGTCCCTAGCCAATTCATCAACTTTAAGCAATTTTTCTTCAACAAAAGCATTGAAATTATTTTGAGAGATCATAAATTCTTTAACACTATTCTCAAAATCAGAGGGCATCTTGTTAAAATTTCCATAAGAATAGTTGTAGGAATTACCATAATTATCAGAGGAATTACTAGGAAACGGCCTAGGATTAAAGTTTCCTCTATACGCGTTGTTGCCAAAATTATTCCTACCAACAAAATTCACATCCATAGATTCATTATTATTTTCAATCAAAGTAGACAAAGGCATATCATTAGGATCAATAGGAGCACTCTTAGTAGCAAACAATTTCATAAGTTCATCCATCTTTCCACTCAAAACATTAATCTCTTCTATCACATGAACTTTTTTACTAGTAGATCTTTCGGTGTGCCATCGAGAATAATTAACCATAATATTATATAGGAGTTTAGTAGCTTCTCCTAAGATTATTTCCATAAAAGTGCCTCCCGCGGCCGAATCTAAAAGATTTCTAGAAGCAAAATTCAATCCGGCATAATTTTTTTGTATGATCATCCATAAATTCAAACCATGTGTAGGGCAATTGTGAATCATTAATTTCATCCTCTCCCAAGATTGTGCAACATGCTCATGATCTAGTTGCTTAAAATTCATAATATTGTTTCTAAGAGAGATGATCTTAGCGGGAGGAAAATACTTAGAGATAAAAGCATCTTTGCACCTATTCCATGAATCAATACTATTTTTAGGCAAAGACAAAAACCAAGTTTTAGCACGATCTCCAAGTGAAAACGGAAATAACTTCAATTTAACAATGCCATTATCCGTGTCTTTCTTCTTTTGTATATCACACAAATCAACAAAGTTGTTTAGATGAGTAGCGGCATCTTCACTAGCAAGGCCAGAGAATTGATCTTTCATAACAAGATTCAACAAAGCAGCATTGATTTCACAAGATTCAACGTCATTAAGAGGAGAAATCGGAGTGCTAAGGAAATCATTATTGGGTATTGGAAAAGTCACACAATTTAGTATTATCTTGAGCCATGTTGACAAGCAATCCAACACATAAGCACACAAGAGGCGAGCGTAAAAGAGAGGCGAATGGGAAAGAGAGGGCGAATAAACCGGAAAGGATGAATTGGGGGAGAGGAAAACGAGAGGCAAATGGCAAATAATACAATGCGAGGGAGATGAGTTTGTGATGGGTACTTGGTATGTCTTGACTTGAGCGAAGACCTCCCCGGCAACGACGCTAGAAATCCTTCTTGCTACCTCTTGAGCATTGCGTTGGTTTTTCCTTGAAGAGGAAAGGGTGATGCAGCAAAGTAGCGTAAGTATTTCCCTCAGTTTTTGAGAACCAAGGTATCAATCTAGTAGGAGGCTCCGAACAAGTCCCTCGTACCTACACAAACAAAAAAGAACCTCGCAACCAACGCGATAAAGGGGTTGTCAATCCCTTCACGGTAACTTGTGAAAGTGAGATCTGATAGAGATAATAAGATAAGATAATTATTTTTGGTATTTTTATGATATATATTGGAAAGTAAAGATGCAAATAAAAGTAGATCAGAAACTTATATGATAAAAGATAGACCCGGGGGCCATAGGTTTCACTAGTGGCTTCTCTCAAAATAGCATAAGTATTACGGTGGGTGAACAAATTACTGTCGAGCAATTGATAGAAAAGTGCATAGTTATGAGAATATCTAGGCTTGATCATGTATATAGGCATCACGTCCGCAACAAGTAGACCGGAACGATTCTGCATCTACTACTATTACTCCACACCTCGACCGACTCCTACCTGCATCTAGAGTATTAAGTTCATAAGAACAGAGTAACACATTAAGCAAGATGACATGATGTAGAGGGATAAACTCAAGCAATATGATATAAACCCCATCTTTTTATCCTCGATGGCAACAATACAATACATGCCTTGCTGCCCCTGCTGTCACTGGGAAAGGACACCGCAAGATTGAACCCAAAGCTAAGAACCTCTCCCATTGCAAGAAAGATCAATCTAGTAGGCCAAACCAAACTGATAATTCGAAGAGACTTGCAAAGATAACCAATCATACATTAAAGAATTCAGAGGAGATTCAACTATTTCTCATAGATAAACTTGATCATAAACCCACAATTCATCAGAACTTTACAAACACACCGCAAAAAGAGTTACATCGAATAGATCTCCAAGAAGATCGAGGAGAACTTTGTATTGAGATTCAAAGAGAGAGAAGAAGCCATCTAGCTAATAACTATGGACCCGAAGGGCTGTGGTAAACTACTCACAACTCATCGGAGAGGCTATGGTCTTGATGTAGAAGCCCTCCGTGGTCGATTCCCCCTCCAGCGGAGCGCCGGCGAAGGCTCCAAGATGGGATCTCGCGTATACAGAAGGTTGCGGCGGTGGAAATAGTTTTTCGTGGTTCTCCTGGATGTTTTCTGGGTATGGAGGTATATATAGGCGAAGGAGGTAGGTCAGGGGAGCCACGAGGGACCCACGAGGGTGGGGGCGCGCCCACCCCCTAGGGCGCGCCCTCCTGCCTCGTGGCCGCCTTAGCTGCTTCTTGACTCCAAGTCTCCTGGATTGCGTTTGTTCCAAAAAGATCACTCCGGAAGGTTTCATTCCGTTTGGACTCCGTTTAATATTCCTTTTCTTCGAAACACTGAAATAGGAAAAAAAAAACAGCAATTCGGGCTGGGCCTCTGGTTAGTAGGTTAGTCCCAAAAATGATATAAAAGTGTAAAGTAAAGCCCATAAACATCCGAAACAGGTAATATAATAGCATGGAACAATCAAAAATTATAGATACGTTGGAGACGTATCATCTGCCTGCTCCGCTGCCGCCCTGTCCCGGGCCTTCTTGGCATTGGGCCTGTTCTGCCGGTCGGCGGTGAAAGCCTCCCGATGCCGAACCTCCACCTTCCAGTCTGTGTTTGACATGCCCGGGGGCTTGGACGATGGCTCCCTCTGCTTCCTATGCTTCGGCTGGGTGGCGTTGGCATCGGTAGCGGCGCGAGGATCCTGGTACTTTTTCGACGACATGGCGGCCGGATGGAGGGGAGAGGGAGGATAAAGGCGAGAGAAAGGGGGAATGGAGGGAAACGGAGGGGGGGGGGGTGGGGAAAGCAGGGGGGTCGACGATAAAAGGGCCTTCTCTCGCTGACACAATGGACCCACACGCCTTTTCGCTTCGGCCGGCACCCCCAGGCGACCCCCGGGGGCTTGGGTTCGGCTCGGGTTCGCCGGCTGTTATTTCGGCCCAAACCGGCAAGAAACGAGATCCTGGGGGCGTGATGACCCACAAGTATAGGGGATCTATCATAGTCCTTTCGATAAGTAAGAGTGTCGAACCCAACAAGGAGCAGAAGGAAATAACAAGCGGTTTTCAGTAAGGTATTCTCTACAAGAACTAAAATTGTAGGCAACAGATAGTTTTGTGATAAGATAATTTGTAATGAGTAACAAGCAATGGAAGTAAATAAAGCGTAGCAAGGTGGCCCAATCCTTTTTGTAGAAAAGGACAAGCCTGGACAATTTCTTATAATGAGCAAAGCGCTCCCGAGGACACATGGGAATTATCGTCAAGCTAGTTTTCATCACGCTCATATGATTCGCCTTTGTTACTTTGATAATTTGATATGTGGGTGGACCGGTGCTTGGGTACTGCCCTTTCTTGGATAAGCATCCCACTTATGATTAGCCCCTATTGCAAGAATCTGCAACTACAAAAGAAGTATTAAGGTAAACCTAACCATAGCATTAAACTAGTGGATCCAAATCAGCCCCTTACAAAGCAACACATAAACTAGGGTTTAAGCTTCTGTCACTCTAGCAACCCATCATCTACTTATTACTTCCCAATGCCTTCCTCTAGGCCCGAATAATGGTGAAGTGTCATGTAGTCGACGTTCACATAACACCACTAGAGGAGAGACAACATACATCTCAACAAAATATCGAACGAATACCAAATTCACATGACTACTAATAGCAAGACTTCACCCATGTCCTCAGGAACAAACGTAACTACTCACAAAGCATATTCATGTTCATGATCAGAGGAGTATTAATATGCATTAAGGATCTGAATATATGATCTTCCACCAAATAAACCAATTATCATCAACTACAAGGAGTAATCAACACTACTAGCAACCCACATGTACCAATTTGTGGTTTTGATACAAGAGATGAACTAGGGTTTTGAGAGGATATGGTGCTAGTGAAGATGTTGATGGAGGCTGACCCCCTCCCGATGAGAGGATCGTTCGTGATGATGATGGTGATGATTTCCCCCTCCCGGAGGGAAGTTTCCCCGGCAGTACAGCTCTGCCGGAGCCCTAGATTGGTTCCGCCAAGGTTCCGTCTCGTGGTGGCGGAGTTTCGTCCCATAAGCTTGCTTATGATTTGTTTCAGGATAGAAGACTTCATATAGTAGAAGATGGGCACCGGAGGGCCACCAGGGGGCCCACGAGACCCGGGGGCGCGCCCAGTAGGGGCGGGCGCGCCCCCACCCTCATGGCCAGGGTGTGGGCCCTCTCCGATACTTCTTTCGCTCAATAATTCTTATTAATTCCAAAAATGACTTTCGTGGAGTTTCAGGACTTTTGGAGCTGTGCAGAATAGGTTTCCAATATTTGCTCCTTTTCCAGCCAGAATTCCAGCTGCCGGCATTCTCCCTCTTCATGATAAACCTTGTAAAATAAGAGAGAATAGCCATAAGTATTGTGACATAACGTGTAATAACAGCCCATAACGCAATAAATATCGATATAAAAGCATGATGCAAAATGGACGTATCAACTCCCCCAAGCTTAGACCTCGCTTGTCCTCAAGAGGAAGCCGAAATCGAAAAATATGTCCATATGTTTAGAGATAGAGGTGTCGATAAAAATAAAATACGGACATGAGGGCATCATGATCATTCTTATAACAGCAACAAATATATATTTTGTCATATGATTTCTTATGCTCAAGTAACAATCTATTCACAATATCAAGTATGGTTCAGAAACTTCATTGAGAACTAGCAAACTATAATCTCAGTCATTGAAGCAATTGCAATTTATCATAACATCAGAAAGAGTCAATAATAGAGCTTTTCATCAAGTCCACATACTCAACTATCATATAGTCTTTCACAATTGCTAACACTCATGCAATACTTATGGTTATGGAGTTTTCATCAGACACTGAGAAAGATAGGGGCTTATAATTTCGCCTCCCAACGTATTCACCTTTGGGTGATGTCTTCAATAATAGTTCATGCTAACTTACATCCAGTTGGATATATATATATATATCAGGATCTTTCCAACATGAGGTGCTTGCCGAAGGATAAAATGAAAAAGGGAAAGGTGAAGATCATCTTGACTCTTGCATAAAGTAAAAGACATAAAGTAAAAGATAGGCACTTCGCAGAGGGAAGCATAGGTTGTCATATGCTTTTAGGGTTGGATGGACAAAATCTTAATGCAAAAGAACATCACTTTATATTGCCACTTGTGATATGAAACTTTATTATGCAGTCCGTCACTTTTATTACTTCCATATCACACAATCGTATAAAGCTTATTTTCTCCGCACTGATAAGTCATACATATTTAGAGAGCAATTTTTATTGCTTGCAACATGACAACTTACTTGAAGGATCTTACTCAATCCATAGGTAGGTATGGTGGACTCTCATGGTAAAGACTGGGTTTAAGTATAATTGGAAGCACAAGTAGTATCTCTACTTGGTGCAAGGAATTTGGCTAGCATGAGGGGGAAATGCAAGCTCAACATGTTGGACGATCCATGACAATATACTTTAACTAAGATGTGAGAAAACATAACCCATTATGTTGTCTTCCTTGTCCAATATCATCTCTTTAGCATGTCATACTTAATGAGTGCTCACAATCATAGAAGATGTCCAAGATAGTATATTTATATGTGAGAACCTATCTTTATTTATTACTTCCTATTAATTGCAGTGATGACCGAAACTATGTTTGTCAACTCTCAACAACTTTTAAGCCTCATACTCTTTATATGTGAAGTCATTACTATCCATAAGATCAATATGAGCTCTTTTATTCTTTTTATTCTTTATATTTTTTCAAGATCATGGCAAGATAGCAAAGCCCTTGACTTAACACTAATCTTTATTATAAATAGCATGGACTCGATTACATAGAGAGATCACAAAGCAAAACTCAAAACTAATTCATACCAAAACTTTATTCTACTACATCAAGATATTACTAAAAGGATCGAACTAAGTAAAACGGTAAAGATAGGAGTGTGATGGTGATACGATACCGGGGCACCTCCCCCAAGCTTGGCAGTTGCCAAGGGGAGTGCCCATACCCATGTAATTATGTCCTCGGAGGTGATGAAAGTGGTGATGATGAGGGTGGATAATCGCACATCGAGCATAGAAGCTCCTCCAACTTGTGGATAATGCCCTTGAGTGCGACAATATGATCCTTCAACAAAATATTTTCCTATGTGAGATACTTGTATTGTATGCGAGCTAACACAATCATCTTGAAAGCTTCAATCTCAGTTGGGGTAAAGAGGTTAGGTAGAGGTTGAGGGATGTTTTCTTCTTCCATCGCCGGAGCTTGATCCTCCATGGCCTTCTTGATCCCTTCCTCCTTGTTGATCTCCTCTGGTTCTTCTCTTTTCAGCTCTATATTCAATAGCCAAGCATCCTTGTCTTCATTGTTGAAGGAGGGTGACGTCGTGATGTGATAACCCACAAGTGTAGGGGATCGCAACAGCTTTCGAGGGTAAAGTATTCAACCCAAATTTATTGATTCGACACAAGGGGAGCCAAAGAATATTCTTGAGTATTAGCAGTTGAGTTGTCAATTCAACCACACCTGGATAACTTAGTATCTACAACAAAGTATTTGGTAGCAAAAGTGGTATGATAATAAAGGTAACGGTGGCAAAAGTAAAGATAATAGTTTTTGGGTTTTTGTAGTAGTTGTAACAGAAGCAACGGAAAAGTAAATAAGCGAAGAACAATATGTGAAAAGCTCATAGGCAATGGATCAGTGATGGATAATTATGCCGGATGCGATTCCTCATGTAATAGCTATAACATAGGGTGACACAGAACTAGCTCCAGTTCATCAATGTAATGTAGGAATGTATTCCATAAATAGTCATACGTGCTTATGGAAAAGAACTTGCATGACATCTTTTGTCCTACCCTCCCGTGGCAGTGGGGTCCTAGTGGAAACTAAGGGATATTAAGGCCTCCTTTTAATAGAGTACCGGAACAAAGCATTAGCACATAGTGAATACATGAACTCCTCAAACTACGGTCATCACCGAGAAGTATCCCGATTATTGTCACTTCGGGGTTGTTGGATCATAACACGTAATAGGTGACTATAGACTTGCAAGATAGGATCATGAACACACATATATTCATGAAAAAATAATAGGATCAGATCTGAAATCATGGCACTCAAGCCCTAGTGACAAGCATTAAGCATAGCAAAGTCATAGCAACATCAATCTCAGAATATAGTGGATACTAGGGATCAAACCCTAAGAAAACTAACTTGATTACATGGTAAATCTCATCCAACCCATCACCGCCTAGCAAGCCTATGATGGAATTACTCACGCACGGCAGTGAGCATCATGAAATTGGTGATGGAGGATGGTTGATGATGATGACAACGACGAATCCCCCTCTCCGAAGCCCCGAACGGACTCCAGATCAGCCCTCCCAAGAGAGATTAGGGCTTGGCGGCCGCTCCGTGTCGTAAAACGCGATGGAACTTTCTCTCTGATTTTTTTCTCCCCGAACGTGAATATATGGAGTTGGAGTTGAGGTCGGTGGAGGTCCAGGGGGCCCACGAGATAGGGGGGCGTGCCCAGGGGTAGGGGGCGCGCCCCCTGTCTCGTGGACAGGGTGTGGGCCCCCTGGTCTTGATTCTTTCGCCAATATTTTTTATATTTTCCAAAAAGTCGCTCCGTGTATTTTCAGGACATTCCGAGAACTTTTCTTTTCTACACATAAAACAACATCATGGCAGTTCTGCTAAAAACAGCGTCAGTCCGGGTTAGTTTCATTCAAATCATGCAAGTTAGAGTCCAAAATAAGGGCAAAAGTGTTTGGAAAAGTAGATACGTTGGAGACGTATCAACTCCCCCAAGCTTAAACCTTTGCTTGTCCTCAAGCAATTCAGTTGATAAACTGAAAGTGATAAAGATAAACTTTTACAAACTCTGTTTGCTCTTGTTCATTCCGGTTTCAGCAAATATTATGAACTAACCATACTCACAATAACACTTAGGTCTCACAATTACTCATATCAATAGCCTAATCAGCTAGCGAGCCATAATAATAAAACTCTGATGACAACACTTCCTCAAAACAATTATAACATGATATAACAAAATGGTATCTCGCTAGCCCTTTCCAAGACCGCAAAACATAAATGCAGAGCACCTTTAAAGATCAAGGACTGGCTAAACATTGTAATTCATGGTAAAAGAGATCCAGTCAAGTCATACCCAATATAAGTCAATAGTAATGAATGCAAATGACAGTGTGCTCCCCAGTGGGTGCTTTTTAATAAGAAGGATGATGGCTCAACATAAAAGTAAATAGATAGTCCCTTCACAGAGGGAAGCAGTGATTTGTAGAGGTGCCAGAGCTCGATTTTAAAAAAGAGATTGAATAACATTTTGAGCGGCATACTTTCACTGTCAACACAACAACTATGAGATGGCCGTATCTTCCATACTACATGCATTATAGGCAGTTTTCAAATAGAATGGTAAAGGTTTATACTCCCCCAACCACCAACAAGCATCAATCCATGGCTTGCTCGAAAAGAGTGCCTCCAACTAACAACAGCCCTGGGGGAGTTTTGTTTAATTAATTTGGTTTGCTTTGATCTTTTTGGATCATGGGAGTGGGCATCCCGGTTACCGGCCCTTTCTCGTGAATGAGGAGCAGAGTCCACTCCTCTTGAGAATAACCCACCTAGCATGGAAGATATAGGCAGCCCTAGTTGTAACATGAGCTGCTCGAGCATACAAAACAAAATTTCATTTGAAGGTTTGGAGTTTGGCACATACAAATTTCCTCGGAACGGCAGGTAAATACCGCGTATAGGAAGGTATAGTGGACTCATATGGAACAACTTTGGGGTTTAAGGAGTTTGGATGCACAAGCAGTATTCCCGCTTAGTGCGGTGAAGGCTAGCAAAAGACTGGAAGCGACCAAGCGAGAGAGCGACAACAGTCATAAACATGCATTAAAATTAATTCACACCGAATACAAGCATGAGTAGGATATAATACACCATGAACATAAATATCATGAAGGCTATGTTGATTTGATTCAACTACATGCGTGAACATGTGCCAAGTCAAGTCACTCAATTCATTCAAAGGAGGATACCATCCCATCATACCACATCATAATCATTCTAATAGCATGTTGGCACGCAAGGTAAACCATTATAACTCATAGCTAATCAAGCATGGCACAAGCAACTATAATCTCTAAATGTCATTGCAAATGTGTTTACTTCATACTAAGCTGACTCAGAAACGATGAACTCATCATATGTACAAAGACAAGAGAGGTCGAGTTCATACCAGCTTTTCTCATCTCAATAAGTCCATCATATATCGTCATTATTGCCTTTCACTTGCATGACCGAACGATGTGTATAATAATAAGAGTGCACATGCATTGGACTAAGCTGGAATCTGCAAGCATTCAACTCAAGAGAGAAGACAAGTAATATGGGCTCTAAGTTAAATAAACAATCATGCATATGAGAGCCACTAAGCATTTTCAATATGGTCTTCTTGACCCCCAAAGGAAAGAAAAGAAAATAAAACTATTTACACGGGAAAGCTCCCAACAAGTAAAAAGAAGAACAAGAAATCTTTTTGGGTTTTCATTTTAATTTCTACTACAAGCATGGGAATTAAACTAACTAATTTTTTTGGTTTTTCTTAAGGTTTAGCAAACACACAAGAAGAAAACTAGAAAAAGAAATTTAAACTAGCATGGATAATACAATGAAAGAGTATGAGCACCGACGACTAGTGTGTGAACATGAATGTAAAGTCGGTGAGAAATACGTACTCCCCCAAGCTTAGGCTTTTGGCCTAAGTTGGTCTAATACCAAGGACCGCCTGGCTGATATCCGTAAGTGAAACTGGGGTCGTACTGAGATGCAGCGGCAACCGCCTCCTGAGCTGCGACGTGTTGGCGAGCTGCCTCCGCTCTCCCCTTGTGTTCAGCTGCTTCCTCCCTGGTGACAACATATCTTCCTTTTGCCTGATAATAGGAGGTATTATCATATCTCCCTCTCGTGGGGCTATACCAAGATAATTAGCCACACGGGTTGCATAAATTCCTCCAAATAAATTTCCCTTTCTACTATTATTCTGCAACCTTCGTGCAACTATTGCCCCCAAGTTATAACCTTTATAACCTAACACAGCACTCTTGAGGACACACAGATCAGGAACACACATGTGACATGGTTCGTCTTTACCGTTAATGCATCTACCAATAAAGAGAGCAAAATAATGTATAGCGGGAAAATGAATGCTCCCTATGGTAGCTTGTGCTATGTCCCTAGATTCTCCCACAGTAATACTAGCAAGAAAATCTCTAAATTCAGATTTGTGAGGATCATTAATATTACCCCACTGCGGGTTTTGCAAGCAGTTGTGAAATCTTCTAAATCCATGGTATAAGATGTATCATAAATATCAAATATGACACTAGGAGAATTACGCGCACAGTTATATTTAAACCTCCGCACAAAAGAATCAATCAATTGATAGTACTGCGGACACTTATCTTGTAAGAAGTCCTCCAGCTCGGCATTACACACATACGCGTCAAATTCCTCCTTAAAGCCTGCTTCGACCATAAAATTATCGGATGGCCACTCACAAGCTCGTACATCCACGTCCCTCGGCAATTCAACATTTTGCTCACGTATGGCAATCCTGGGCCCTTTCTTCACCGAGGAGCCACCTTGGTACATTCTTCTAAGCATAATTCTTTTTCTGAAATATTTCTGAAATTTTAGTAACTTCAAAATAAAAGTGAATAAAACTAAACAAGATTGGTAGCAACTACTCCTACAAGTGCCTAGAGCCTATATCATGCATTAGAATTGCTTGGGACCTCATAAATTTAACATGCAAGCTCAAGAACATGGTCACCTATGTAGCAAAAATTTGCAATGAATAAAGCACTAGAACAAAAACTAATTGGACCAATGGAGGAGTCACATACCAAGCAACAATCTCCCAAAGCAGTTTTGTGAATGGAGCTTTGAGAAAGGAGATCGAAAATCGCAGCAAAATGAGCTAGAACTCGTGCTTGAGCTGGATGGGGATTTTTTGGGTAGAAGATGAAGTGTGTGGGTGCTGGCATAAGTGGAGGGGGGCCACCAGGGGCCCACGAGATAGGGGGCGCGCCCAGGTGGGTTGGGCCCGCCCTCCACTCTCGTGACCTGGTGCTTGCCCCTCCTGCAGTGTTTTCAGTGCCTAAAATCCTCAAATATTCCATAAAAACTCATACTAAATTTGCATGGCATTTGGAGCACTTTTATTTTCGGGATATTTTTTAATGCACAGATAATTCTGAAAACAGACAGATAATACTATTTTTTGCTTTATTTATCCTAAATAACAGAAAGTAAAAAGTAGGTATAGAAGGTTGTGCCTTCTAGTTTCATCCATCTCATGATCATCAAAATGAATCCACTAACAAGGTTGATCAAGTCTTGTTAACAAACTCATTTCGAATAACACAGAACCAGAGAAATTTCGAATAACACTAAGTTACCTCAACGGGGATATGAAAATCCCCAATAATAAGAATATCATACTTTTTCTTGGCAGTAGGGAGAGGAAATTCAAAACCTCCAATAATTGTAGTTGGAACTTTTCCAATAGAATTGATGCTATGAACTTGAGATTGTTTCCTCGGAAAGTGTACCGTATGCTCATTACAATTAACATGGAAAGTGACATTGCCTTTGGTGCAATCAATAACAGCCCCTGCAGTATTAAGAAAAGGTCTACCAAGTATAATAGACATACTATCGTCCTCGGGAATATCAAGAATAACAAAGTCCGTTAAGATAGTGACATTTGCAACCACAACAGGCACATCCTCACAAATACCGACAGGTATAGCAGTTGATTTATCAGCCATTTGCAAAGATATTTCAGTAGGTGTCAACTTATTCAATTCAAGTCTACGATATAAAGAGAGAGGCATAATAGTAACACCGACTCCAAGATCACATAAAGCAGTTCTAATATAATTTCTTTTAATGGAGCATGGTATAGTTGGGACACCAGGATCTCCAAGTTTCTTTGGTATTCCACCCTTAAAAGTGTAATTAGCAAGCATGGTGGAAATTTCAGCTTCCGGTATCTTTCTTTTATTTGTAATGATATCCTTCATATATTTAGCATAAGGATTTACTTTCAGCATATCAGTTAAGCGCATACGTAAGAAAATATGTCTAATCATTTCAGCAAAGCGCTCAAAATCCTCATCATCCTTTGTCTTGGATGGTTTAGGAGGAAAGGGCATGGGTTTCTGAACCCATGGTTCTCTTTCTCTACCGTGCTTCCTAGAAACAAAATCTCTCTTGTCATAACGTTGATTTTTTGATTGTGGGTTATCAAGATCAACAGCAGGTTCAATCGCTACATCATTGTTCTTGCTAGGTTGAGCATCAACATGAACATTATCATTAACATTATCACTAGGTTCATGTTCATCACCTGATTGTGTTTTAGCATCAAAGATAGAAATATCATTAGGATTCTCAGGCGTGTCTATAGTAGGTTCACTAGAAGCATGCAAAGTTCTATCGTTTTTCTTTTTCTTCTTTTTAGAAGAACTAGGTGCCTCTAAATTGTTTCTCTGAGAATCTTGCTCGATTCTCTTAGGGTGGCCTTCAGGATACAAAGGTTCCCGAGTCATTCTACCAGTTCTAGTAGCCACTCTAACAACAAAGTCATTTTTATCATTTAATTCCTCAAGCAAATCATTTTGAGCTTTAAGTACTTGCTCAGCTTGAGTAGCAACCATAGAAGTATATTTGCTAATGAGTTTAAGTTCACCTTTAACTCTAGCCATATTATTGCTCACGCGTCCTATCTCAAAAGCATTATTCTTTAACACTCTACCAACATAAGCATTAAAACTTTCTTGTCTAGCCATAAAGTCATCAAATTCATCTAAGCATGGGCTATGAAATTTAGTAGAGGGGATTTCAACTTTATCATATCTATAGAGAGAATTTACCTTTACTACTTGTGTCGGGTTATCAAGACAATGTGGTTCTTCAACAGGCGGTATATTAAGACCATGTATTTCTTCAATGGGAGGTAAATTCTTAACATCTTCAGCTTTAATACCTTTTTCTTTCATTGATTTATTTGCCTCTTGCATATCTTCAGGACTGAGAAATAAAACACCTCTCTTCTTTGGAGTGGGTTTAGGAATAGGCTCAGGAGTTGGCTCAATTGGTTCAGGAATTGCTTCAGGAATTGGCTCAGGAAGAGTCCAAATATTTTCATTAGTCAACATATTATTCAATAGTAATTCAGCTTCGTTGACTGTTCTTTCCCTGAAAACACAACCAACACAACTATCCAAGTAGTCCTTGGAAGCATCGGTTAGTCCATTATAAAAGATATCAAGTATTTCATTTTTCTTGAGAGGATGATCAGCAAAGCATTATAATCGGAGAAGCCTCCCCAAGCTTGTGGGAGACTCTCTTCTTTGATTTGCACAAAATTATATATTTCCCGCAAGGCAGCTTGTTTCTTATGAGCAGGGAAATACTTAGCAGAGAAGTAATAAATCATATCCTGGGGACTACGCACACAACCAGGAGCAAGAGAATTATACCAAGTCTTAGCATCACCCTTTAATGAGAACGTAAATATCTTAAGGATATAATAATAATGAGACTTCTCATCATTAGTAAACAGGGTGGCTATATCATTTAACTTGGTAAGATGTGCCACAACAGTTTCAGATTCAAGGCCATAAAAAGGATCAGATTCAACTAAAGTAATAATCTCAGGATCAACAGAGAATTCATAATCCTTATCAGTAACACAAATAGGTGAAGTAGCAAAAGCAGGGTCAGGTTTCATTCTAGCATTAAGAGACCGCTGCTTCCATTTTGCTAATAATTTCTTAAGATCATATCTACCATTGCAAGAAAAGATAGCTCTAACAGCTTCTTCATTCATAACATAACCCTCAGGAACAACAGGCAATTCATAATCATTGGGAAAACTTTCATCATCACTATCATCAATAATAACATCTTCAATAATTTCATTCCCCCTAACTATAGCAAGTTGTTCATCAAGAAATTCACCTAATGGCAAAGTAGTATCACGCACAGAAGTAGTTTCATCATAAGTATCATAAATCGCAGAAGTGACATCATCAATAACATGCGACATATCAGAATTCATAGCAGTAGCAGGTTTAGGTGTCGCAAGCTTACTAATAACAGAAGGAGAATCTAGTGCAGAGCTAGATGGCAGTTACTTACCTCCCCTCGTAGTTGAGGGCAAAATCTTGGTTCTGTCGTCTTTCAAGTTCTTCATAGTGATCAACAGATATAAATCCCAAGTGACTCAGAGAATAGAGCTATGATCCCCGGCAACGGCGCCAGAAATTAGTCTTGATAACCCACAAGTGTAGGGGATCGCAACAGCTTTCGGGGGTAAAGTAGTCAACCCAAATTTATTGATTCGACACAAGGGGAGCCAAAGAATATTCTTGAGTATTAGCAGTTGAGTTGTCAATTCAACCAAACCTGGATAACTTAGTATCTGCAACAAAGTATTTAGTAGCAAAAGTGGTATGATAATAAAGGTTACGGTGGCAAAAGTAAAGATAATAGTTTTGGGGTTTTTGTAGTAGTTGTAACAGAAGCACAATATGTGAAAAGCTTGTAGGCAATGGATCAGTGATGGATAATTATGCCGGATGCGATTCCTCATGTAATAGCTATAACATAGTGTGACACAGAACTAGCTCCAGTTCATCAATGTAATGTAGGCATGTATTCCGTAAATAGTCATACGTGCTTATGGAAAAGAACTTGCATGACATCTTTTGTCCTACCCTCCCGTGGCAGCGGGGTCCTAGTGGAAACTAAGGGATATTAAGGCCTCCTTTTAATAGAGTACCGGAACAAAGCATTAGCACATAGTGAATACATGAACTCCTCAAACTACGGTCATCACCGAGAATTATCCCGATTATTGTCACTTCCGGGTTGTCAGATCATAACACGTAATAGGTGACTATAGACTTGCAAGATAGGATCAAGAACACACATATATTCATGAAAACATAATTGGTTCAGATCTGAAATCATGGCACTCGGGCCCTAGTGACAAGCATTAAGCATAGCAAAGTCATAGCAACATCAATCTCAGAACATAGTGGATACTAGGGATCAAACCCTAACAAAACTAACTTGATTACATGGTAAATCTCATCCAACCCATCACCGTCTAGCAAGCCTATGATGGAATTACTCACGCACGGTGGTGAGCATCATGAAATTGGTGATCGAGGATGGTTGATGATGATGACAGCGACGAATCCCCCTCTTCGAAGCCCCGAACGGACTCCAGATCAGCCCTCCCAAGAGAGATTAGGGCTTGGCGGCGGCTCCGTGTCGTAAAACGCGATGGAAATTTCTCTCTGATTTTTTTCTCCCCGAACGTGAATATATGGAGTTGTAGTTGAGGTCGGTGGAGGTCAAGGGGGCCCACGACATAGGGGGGCGCGCCCAGGGGGAGGGGGCACGCCCCCTCTCTCGTGGACAGGGTGTGGGTCCCCTGGTCTTGATTCTTTTGCTAATATTTTTTATATTTTCCAAAAAGTCGCTTCGTGGATTTTCAGGACATTTCGAGAACTTTTCTTTTCTACACATAAAACAACATCATGGCAGTTCTGCTGAAAACAGCGTCAGTCCGGGTTAGTTTCATCCAAATCATGCAAGTTAGAGTCCAAAACAAGGGCAAAAGTGTTTGGAAAAGTAGATACATTGGAGACGTATCATGATGCTCTAGATCTTTGTTAGAGTTGTGTCGAATATTATTGTACAAGTTAGGTTACAGTTGGACTTGGTTTTGGACTGTGTGTAGACAAGGTAGGAGTTGTGTCCTAATAGTACACTTGTATCCTAGGCCTCTCATATATAGCGAGGGTATACACACAATGTAACCTATTCCAACATAATAGCACAGGCACGCAGGGGGAGTCGGTGGCGTGTGCCGGCACCCGGGCGGCCAGGGTGCGGTATTGTAGCGGTGTCATGGGGAGGAGCGCCCGTAGTCATGCCCCGGGGATGTAGCCATGATGGTGAACCTTGTTAACAAATCTCAGTGTCGTGCTTGTGTGATTGCTTGGTTCTCAGTAGATTGACGGAGCGCCTCAGATTTATTCTAACAAGTGTTATCAGAGCAAGGTTCGAAGAGGCCGTGGAAGTTGATTTAGAGGAGGGCGATGAAGACCGGCGGCTGTGGAGGTATGGCGACGTGCGGCAGCAATCGGAGATCACCGCGTGTAAAGCAATCAGAAGCAAGATGCAGATCGGTTCGCAGAAAGACTCGGTGAGATCGATCAATTGAATCGTTAAGCGGCAGGAGTCTAGTTCGATCCAAATTGTGCATGGAGGCTAGTGACCTAGCATACGTACGACGGCGGCGCGATCGATGGGCGAGCGATGGAGCGCGTGAGCTCGGGCGCATCAACAGCATCGGAGGCCGGGTAGAGCGCTCACGCGTGGCTCTGGCCGAGCCGGACGGAGACAGGTGAGCTGTTGGGCCAAGGCGTGGCTGCACAAGTAGTCTACGTGTATGGAGCAGCAAGGGTGTGAGGATTTCTCATGGCCCAGGTGCTCAAGGTGCACGGGGGCAACACGTGGCTCAAGCAGGACTCGGTTCAAGTGTTTGGGTTTGCAAGGCACATGCCTGGAGCAGCCTATGCACAGGTACGGCGTCCATCAGGAACTTGTGGCCGTAGCGGAAAGTCTTCGACGGGAGCTCTATGAGTTGGCTAGGCGAGGTGCGCAGAAGCTGCAGGATCTGAGCAAAGGTGAGATTTGTTTGTGAAAAAAGGAAGCCCGATGTGAGTCGTTGCATGTGATTGGAGTTACAGAGGGCAAAACTCAATTGATTTCTTGGGAGGAGCATAGTGCAGCAATGGGAATTAAAGAAATAAAGGTTGTGAAAGACTCACGTCGCTTTTGCATGGAAGTTGTTTCTTTCATCAAGTTTGTGCTGATTGCACTCGAGGATTGTACATGGAGTTAGCCGAGAATCATTATCAAAGGCAATGACAAAGATACAAAGGGCGGCATAAGCATAAGGCTCGAATAGCCTGGCAGATGGATCATGCATACACAGGGCATCAAGGCAATGCACAGAGATGTGCGGATGGACACGATGCATGATGGAGTATGGTTGTAGTCGGATAATTTCGGCTGGGTCGGACTGGACTGTCTGACGGATCGACGGGGATGTCGGTCGGTCAAAGCAGAAGACGGTGGTGATTTCAGCGACGACGACATAGGAGCGTGATGCTGATGGTGGCCAACTTCTGTGGCGTGGAAACACGTGGTGCATGCCTAAGGGCTTGTGCGGCTTCGACAGACTATGGCATGGGGTTGATTCAAGATGGTGCACATGAGAGCTTGGAGTCGACAGGGCGCGGGAGGGTGGCACGTACAACCACCATGGAGTCATGTTGAAGGTGGAGTTGGAGTTTGATGGGTGACTTCACTCTGAGCTGATGGAGGGGCTACGGCGTAAATGCATGGAGAGTCGGAGCCTATTTCAGCGAGATAGCGAGAGACACGTGGATCGGACTGGGGCTCAATGGTCTGATGGAGACGTGATACTCGCATCAGTTGGTAATGATCGGTGGTTCTCTACAGTGGGGGTTGAGGCAGTGAGGGCTAGCTACCCGGGAGACTCGACCAAGACAGCAGAGGCTCAACGCGGCGATAGCGGCGAGGCGTGCGGTAAGCACGGGACACAGCGACAGACCAAGGCACTAATGGTGAGACGTGTGGTCACACAAAGTGTGCAGGGGGTGCTGAAGCAGTGTTGACGAGTACCGGATTCAAGTTGGTGACTGGGTCTGTCGGTCCAAGTTGATGGACAGGATTTGACCATGAAAGAATCTGAGAAAGTGGCGGAAAGTCTGAAATTGTCAAAAGCTGAGAGAGTACATGGCCGCATATTCTGTGGTGTTCAGTGCACATGGCAAAGTGCGGATGACAAGGCAGAAGGAGGTGGAGTGCTATAGCGGTGGGACATGTCAGAGACTATCCGGAAGAAGGGTGAGACAACTGCGAATTTGACTCGGGGTGATACAGGGAGACGGTGAAATTTTTTCAAGTTTCAGACAAGCAGTATAGAAAGAGCAGTGACGTTGAGTTCACGTAAATCTTATATGTGGCGTCCAATATGTGAGTTGTTCATTTTTAATGCAGACAGTGGTCGGTGTGTGATGTCGTTAAACGGATACTCTAGAAGTTGGAAGCACAAGGTACAGTAATGAGGAATTTAATTTTGCTCGAGTGTTGACTGTGAAGAAGACGAGAAGGGACTACAGTTGCAGGTGGAGTCACATGGAGTCTGGGAGTAGCAGCAGTGCTCATGGTGTATCTCAAGTCCAATGTACATGGAGGTTCGACGCACAGATGAATCCAAGGTGGTGGAGAATATTCGCCAAGGTGGAGTTTGTTAGAGTTGTGTCGAATATTATTGTACAAGTTAGGTTACAGTTGACTTGGTTTTGGACTGTGTGTAGACAGGGTAGGAGTTGTGTCCTAATAGTACACTTGTAGCCTAGGCCTCTCATATATAGCGAGGGTAGACACACGATGTAACCTATGCCAACATAATAGCACAGGCACGTAGGGGGAGCCGGCGGCGTGTGCCGGCGCCTGGGCGGCCAGGGTGCGGTATTGTAGCGGTGTCATGGGGAGGAGCGCCCTAGTCATGCCCCGGGGATGTAGCCATGATGGTGAACCTCGTTAACAAATCTCGGTGTCGTTCTTGTGTGATTTCTTGGTCCTCGGTAGATTGACGGAGCGCCTCAGATTTATTCTAACATAGATCTGTGAGAAAAACAGCTCGAAACGAGAACAGAAGATTTTTGCATGATACGGTGGTCAAAACCTTCGGGAGATTATATAATGAAGTTTTACCGACCGAAAGAAGTAACGTGCAAGAAAACGGAGTCCGGAGGGCACACGAGGTGCCGATGAGAAAGGGGGTGCGCCCAGTAAGGGTGGGCGCGCCCTCCACCCTCGTGGAGGCCTCGTGGCCTTTCCGGACTACTTCTTATTTTCCTAAATTCTTAAATATTCCAAAACGGAGAAAAATTGCCATTAGAATTGTTTTGGAGTCGGTTTACTTATCGTACCATATACCTATTCCTTTTTGGAGTCTGAAACATTCTGGAAAGTTTCCCTTATGTATTCCTCCGGGGTTACGGTTTCAATAATATTAGTTTCAACATTTATCGGATTACCTGAAATATAATGTTTGATTCTTTGACCGTTCACCACCTTCGGATTTGTGCCTTCGAAGTTGTTGATTTTTATGGCACCGGAACGATAGACCTCCTCGATAACGTAAGGACCTTCCCACTTAGAGTGAAGTTTTCCTGCAAAAAATCTTAACCGAGAGTTGAATAGCAACACATAATCACCTACGTTAAACTCACGCTTTTGTATTCTTTTGTCATGCCATCTTTTAACTTTTTCCTTAAATAGCTTGGCATTCTCGTAGGCTTGGGTTCTCCATTCATCAAGTGAGCTAATGTGAAAAAGCCTCTTCTCACCGGCAAGTTTGAAATCATAGTTGAGCTCTTTAATAGCCCAATATGCCTTATGTTCAAGTTCGAGAGGTAAGTGACTGTCAGGACCCCGACTCAATGTCACATCGATCTAGCCTGTAACACCTCATATCACTTTGCGGCCTCACGCACGGTATCCCCACGGGTGTCGCCTTACCTTTGCCGGGACCGTTGCGCCTTTTGGCACACGATATGATAGTGTCGCTAGCATCCATATGAAAAGGAGCCCGGCTGACATGGCAAGTCGTAAACCCAAAGTGGCACAGACTTACGAGGACAGCATCCATGACCCAGCATCGAACGTGTCGGTCATCGCGAGTAAGTTCCGGCTGTAGCACTGGGCTAGCAGACTCGGTGAACCGGGCAGTAGCGGGCTAACAGACTCGGTACTCAACGCGTGACATTTCCCGAAGGACGGAGACACAGAACGAAGAAGGACACATGCCGCCAGCCTAAGTGTTCGGAGCAAAGTAGCAAGCTACCATGGCTCGATGGAAACACTAGGAGACATTTCCGTAAGAGAGGCTACTAAAGATAAACAACTAGATAGTCGATCCCACACATACCAAGCATTTCAATAGCATACACACAATATGCTCGATATGTGCAAATACAACATGGCATCACAACATGACTCTACGACTCAAGTATTTATTCATTAGGCCCGAGGAGCGAGATATTACAATCATGGGTCTCATGACCCAACATTGTGAGCATACAAGTCAAGCACGAAGGAAGCTAACATGTCCGAGTACAGACATCTACAAATGAAAAAGGCTTAGAAGCCCGACTATCTACCGAGATCTGCCGAGGGCACAAGATCGTAGCTGAGGTAACAAGCTAAACGTCAAGTCCACGCTGAACTACTAGCGAGACCGAGGTCTCTCGCAAAAACATAAAATAGGCAAACGTGAGTACAAATGTACCCAGCAAGACTTACATCGTAACTAACTACATATGCATCATTATCAACAAAGGGATGGTGGAGTTTAACAAAGACAAGCCAGCTTTGACTCGGTGGCTATCCTAAACTACATTCGCAAGTAACTCTTTTGAGGTGGCGCACACGAGTCCACATATTCACCATATCAATACACCACTATGGATCCGCTCCCGCCTCCTCACGAGAACGCCATCCATAGCACTCACGCTTATCTTGCGTATTTTAGAGTATCCACTTTCACTTGTCTATGAACTGTTATAGGCAACCCGAAGTCCTTTACGCGGACACGGCTATTGAATAGATCATATTAACCTGCAGGGTGTACTTCTTCATACATGTTTCCACCACTTAGCGTGCAGACACGACATGTGCTCGGCAGACTTCAGCTTAAAGCCGACGTGGGTGTAGACCACGACCTACCTAGACACTCAAGTCCCTAGTCCAGGTTTATCGCCTATTTGGGTTCCATCTATGAGGAGTTTCGGCCGAAGTTTCGCTCACAGCCCCAAACGATGTGAACAGGTTCCGTGACACCAAGCAGGCGCCGGTTTACCCGCCACGTGCCTACCGCATCACAGCCCACCCCTACGGTCAAGATGCAAGCACGGCCTCCAAAGATACTACAAACACGAAACTACTTGCAACTCCCGGACAGAGGACAAGGGTGAATAAGAAGTTGAGCGGGGTCATATTTCAGGGCCCAATGCATGGTAGTAGCTGAATCATGGATCACAAACACAGAACTCAGTTCCTAAGGACGGCTTCAATGAGACAACCCACCATGTACTCCTACATGGCCTCTCACCGATACCTTTACCAAATCGTGTTCACACACTTAGCTCACACACAGTAGGACATGTTCACACACCTCTGATTCATTCCCGATGAATCAGAACGACTCAACTCTAAGCAGTAGCAGGCATGACAAACAAGCATGAATGAGTAGGCACATCAGGGCTCAAACAACTCCTACTCATGCTAGTGGGTTTCATCTATTTACTGTGGAATGACAGGTCATGCAAAGGATAAAGGGGTTCAGCTACCGCAGCAAGTAACAAATGATTCGTTGTTGTCCTAATGCAGTAAAAGAGAGCAGGAGCGAGAGAGTGGGATTATATCGGAATGAACAAGGGGGTTTTGCTTGCCTGGCACTTCTGAAGATATTATAGTTCTTCATCGGTGTCATCGAACTCGTCGTCGGAACCACGTCTATCGAGAGGAACAAACACCTAAGCAATCGAGAAAGAACACAATCAATGCAATGCTACAATATGATGCATGATCATGACATGGCAATATGCTGTGATTTGAGCTAATGCATCTAGCTATGATTTAAATGAAGTTGGTTTGAATACATGATCCAAATTCAAACTCCATATATGATTATTTAAATGCCCTTTATTTGTTTTGTCCAAAACAGAGGACAAACATTGTTCAAACATGCATGGAAAAGGTACAGATGGATTCCTTGAATTTTTCTGATAATTTTTCATATATAAATTATTTCAATCTGAGCTACGGTTGAATTTCTATGAATTTTTGAAGTTTAAATCATTTTCTGGAATTTCCTGATTTATTTTAATTCCAGAAAATAGTTAATTGCGTCAGCCTGGCGTCAGTGTGACGTCAGCAGGTCAACTGGCGCCTCAGGTCAAACTGACCAGTGGGGTCCATGGTCAGTGACTAACTAACTAACCTAGTTTAATTAGCACTAACCTAGGTTAAACTAATTAAGTTTTAATCCTAAACTAGATTAATTATCCGGCGGGGCCCGCAAGTCAGTGGGAGAGAGGGAAGAGTCAAACCGGGCAGTGGGGTCAACCCACGCCGGTCAAGGGTCAAAGCCTGCCGGCGTTTAGCCGCCGGCGAGGCCAGACGCGGCTGCGCGCTTCGGAAAACGCCCACAGGGCTCGGTTTTGGACGCGGTTTGCGGCTACGGAAAGCTGGGGATCTCGCGCATCTAGTGGTGCCAGTGGGAGGTGCTGGGGTGGCCGGAAACAGCGTCGGCGGCGAGTGAGGCGGCGGCCGGCGTGCGGGTGTGCTCGGGGTCGGCGTTATACCGCACGGCAGAGGCCACGGAGGGGTGCTACGGGCACCTTGTGATGCACCGAGCGCTTCTGGCCTTGATCGGTTCTTGGCTCTAGGTGTCGGTGGCCACGGCGGCGGCATGGCCGGCGGAGCCGAGCTCGCGGCTCCGGTGGAATCAGCGACTACGGGATAGGAACGAGCCCGGGAAGGAAGGGAAAAGACGCAGAAGCTCACAGTGAGTTAACGGAGGCCTCGGCGTGCTCGGGGAGGGGCTGGTGACGACGGAAGGTCGCCGGCGATCTCGGTGGCCCGAGGAGGAAGAAGACGTCGGGGACGGCGCTCCGGGGCTTCCGGCGTCATGTGGGTTGGTGGAGACGAAGAAGAAGGTGCGGCGGTTCTTCTGGAGGCACCGGCGAGGCGAGGGGTGGACGATGGCCGCGGTGGCAGCGAGCGCGGCGGCGATGGTGTTCGGCCGTTCGCGGGAGAGAGGAATCAGAGGAGGGGGAGGAGCACAGGGAGGATGAGAGGGCCCAGGGGTCGGGCGGCGCCGAGGGAAGACGCGGGCGTCGCGGTGGCAAGGGAGGCAGGCAAAGCGAGCCTGGTGGCGTGGCGCTCTGCCCGCGCAAGGCTGCTGGCCACACGCCTGGCCGATCGGCGCAGGAGGACGACGGCGGTGGTGGGCTGGGCGTCTTTGTTGCGGTCTTTGGGCCGCACAGAGCTGGGCCATTGGTGGGCGCCTGTAAGTCAGTGAGCATCCTTCTCCTTTACATTTTCCTATTTAGTTTCATTTTCTATTTTTCGTAATTGTTTTGCAAATAAAATACTAACCAAAACACTTTGGTTAATTTCTGTAAATTTTGTGAGGAATATTTGAATTATCTTCAAACCACACAATAAATTTCAGAATATTTGGAGCAACCAATATTTAATGGTAACTTTTAAACTCCAACTCAAATACCATAATGATTTAATTCACTGACCAAAATGTCCTAGAAAAATATGCATTATCTCTGGTAGAGGCTTTCACCTTTTTCCATAAATCATGAACATTTTAAAAGGATATTTTGAGATCATTGAAAATATTTTTGTTGAACCTATTTGAATTGCATTGATGCTAGGGTTTGATCAATCCCCATTTCAAATTCAAAAGAATTTAAACATGATGCAACAGATGACTAGCTAGCCTAGAGCAAACCAGAACTAGGGATGTGACAACTCACCCCCACTAAACAAGAATCTCGTCCCGAGATTCAAGACGTGAGGTAAGAAGACAAGGGGGACTCTAAGTATCACAAACTTCATGATCCAACTGCCTTCTCGAGGTTGTTGATTTGTTGACTCAAATTGATCTTGACGTCTTTGCTTTTGAGATCTTCATCCAACTTGATGACGTCGGGAAGAAACTCTATCGGGAAGGATCATTGAAACTCTCCATACCAGACTAAGTCAATTCTCAAACGATTGTTTGGCGGAGTATGAAAGAATGGCATACTCGAACTAGGATGGATGATGTGGATTACCTTGTTGAAAACAACACAAGGGATGATTTTAGTAACTGGGGAGAATCTCAATAGTAGAGAGTGGGTCCAGTGTTGAAAAGTTATAGCATAACCAAGGAAACTGAGAGCAATCCCAGTTAGTGCCGATGATAACACCTAGCGCTTGTGCGTGCTCTCAAGAACTTGAGCATTTCCATATTCATCAAGGTTTTATCAACATCCGTGTCAAGGGTGCTGACAACACAACATACTACCATGATGAGTAGCGATGGACGATGCAGATAAAAAGGAAGACAACACTTTCTCAGATTCCATCTTAGCGAGGCCAAGAACAAAATCTGGATGATCGACCGAGAGACATTTAGCACTCCGCTTCTAATGTTCTCCTTGATGTACTAGTGTATCCCATTCATTGAAATGGTCTGGTATCTAGAACATCAAGTAAAGGTCGGACTTCGGAAACACAAAAGTCCATAAGGAACAACTAGGTAGTAAATCCTACGAAGTCCTTATGGGGAGGTGGCCAACTTCTTCAATCAAGATACTACAATAATAGGTCTTCCGGCGGGGTGTGTTGGCCACGACATCCTCCTTACCGGTTATCGAGAGACCCATATTATAGTTCTTGGGAGATGTTCCAACCATCATACCTGCCTGAGATTCAGATCTGGTTGGTGTCAGAGTATTCCAGGCTCATCAAGTCTAGAAAGTAAAATGAAAGTTTGCAACACAAGTCGACGAGAAGACGTTGCGAGATTCTCAGGAAATGGACTACGGTAGTAAGCTCCAAAACATGAGCTGGTTCTGCTACAAACATGTGAACACGTTGTCCGAGACAAACATGACCACATAGTAGTCGTATAATAAAACACTACCGAGTTCAGGAGGGAAACCATCATCGAGGATATCGAAGTCCTTGCATAAGTCTCGAGCCTACGAAGGAACTTCTTCTCCTCGAATAAATCAATCAGTGGCTTGGTGTGCTAGGGATACATATAGAATGAAGGTTGCAAGTCTCCAGACCACAGAATACTTCGCACGTATGCATGACTGACTTGGGATGATTCCAGAGGAGGCAACATTGACTTTCTCGAATCCACGGCGGCAACTTACATCAAATGCACATGAACTGGAGGAAGTCACTTCTTACATCCGAGCATAAGCTTCATGAGCTAGCATGAACAAATGCTTTCAAAAGTTTCCAACACTAGCTTAATGTTCATCAAGATTATGGAGAAGATAAGGATGTTGTCGATGGGCTCAAAGAACAATTCATCCCGGTTTTCCATGAAGATTGAATTCCATAATTATGAGAACAAGTGATAGCATTGGTCAGACCCAAAAGATGTAATGGTGTATGCTCGAGGAAAATCCACGAGTAAGACAACATTACGAACATCGTCGGTTCCGACTTGATTTGAGGATAGCCCATACTCAAATCAAAGTTTTGGCAAGACAATAAGTCCAACAACTGATCACGAGGACCAATCGATGGGGATATCATCTTTCTTCAACACATATACAAGATATCCCTTAATATGAGCTAAGTCGGACAAGCTTTTATCTTCCAACTCTCCAAGTTGTTGTTTAGCTTGACCAAACAGCTCAGGGGTATGCAAAACAGATTCTTGGAGAAAGGGTGGTTTACAGGAATAAACCAACTTGATCACGAACTCAACATAGCGGTCAGGTGACAACCTGGTAGTACTCCCGAGAAGATATTCGGAAAATCACGAACCACCGATATGTTACTAAGCTCGAGAACAATCTTGCTTTTCAGGGCAAGACGACATGGTCAACAGAGCAAGGGTTTGACAAATTCCTAACTCATTGATCGAAGGGTGCACCAGGGAAAATGGACTAGGTGGCATGATCAACCTTAGGGTGATGATTCAAGAACCAACACGCTAAGAATGAAATTATTGTCCTTTAACTACCAAGCAACAAGGTTGCTAGGAGTATTGATTTCACACACCACGATTCACTTGTCGGCATTCCGGTTACATCAACACGGGACCGAGGAATGAACAATGATGGCAAGAAGTATTACTACATCAAGAGTTCATAGGATGGTGTGCAATTTCCATGACATTCTTGATATAAAGATGGTAATACTTCAGGGTAGAACAGAACAAAAGCTAGGTTAGCAATTTGATCTGCGGAGTACAACTGCTTTGACCCAATCCTAGAAATGGACAAGGTACTGGAGTTTGTTCCTCCTAGTCATTCCAGAATAGAATGGCTTGACGGACCACAAGAGTAATAGGCATCGATGAACGAATGCACGCATACTCTTGACTATCAATTGATAGACGAGGGTCAGAATGCAACTAAAGAGAACAACTCAAAGGAACATATAATTTTCTGAGTTGTGGATGCATAGATTAGTATGTCAAGCGAAGCTCAACTTTTCTTCCGGATAACCCATGCAGAAAGGTGGAACTGGCAGAGTCACAACATAGAATCGAGAACTCGTCAAGAGCACTCTTGTTGTGATCTTTCGGCTCAAAAGAGCTCCTGCCAAGAATAGTTCATGGTAATTGGAAGAAGGATGTACCACGAACCTCGAGGACTATCGCAAGGTTACTAATATCCTAAAGGAACTAGCAACACTATCAACATTAGGTAAGTGGGGTGAATCTCGGGTTCAAAACCCAGAAATAGAATACCTACGGACTAAATGGCATCACGGGATGCTTTCGAGAATGTTGGCCAGAATGATCACACTGGGAACACATAACATAGCTAAATTACTAGGTGACTCCCTAAAACACCTAGGGTCATAATAATAATTCCAACATATATGTCGAGGCAGTAGAATACCTTAACTCAGCAATTAGTGTGATTAACCTGGCTCAAAGGAACATCAAAACCAGAGGGAAAGGATTGCAAGTGCATCGATTGTTTTAGAAACACAGGATGACTTGACAAAGATAACGGCTGTAAATGCTCAAAAGATTGGAGACATGCTACAAAAATGGTGGCATAGCCACTCCGAAGCACAATATCAATGTTTTCGAGATCAACAGTTAACATACGGAAGTAGTATAAACTGAACTGGGGCGTAAAACCAACAATCTCACAAGCCCATGGGTTAGTAACACGTCACCCTGATAGATAGATGAGAAGGCCTAGTTCTTAATCCCCGTAGAAGAGAAGAGGTTGACTCAGATCAGAAGGCCATGAGGTAAAAGGAGTAAAAAGAGCCTTACGTTCCATCCCTCAATCAATTCCCCTACATATAACTAAAGCATTTCTAGACACAACTTCGACCAGTTTGGCTTGGTAATCCTACAGCAACAAAGCTCGATACCAAAGCTGTCAGACCCGACTCAATGTCACATCGATCTAGCTGTAACACCTCATATCACTTTGCGGCCTCACGCACGGTATCCCCACGGTGTCGCCTTACCATTGCCGGGACCGTTTATGCCTTTTGGCACACGATATGATAGTGTCGCTAGCATCCATATGAAAAGGAGCCCGGGCTCACATGGCTAGTCGTAAACCCAAAGTGGCACAGACTTACAGGACAGCATCCATGACCCAAAGATCGAACGTGTCGGTCATCAGCGAGTAAGTTCCGGGCTGTAGCACTGGGCTAGCAGACTCGGTGAACCGGGCTGAAGCGGGCTAACAGGACTCGGTACTAACGCGTGACATTTCCCCAAAGGGATGAACACAGAACGAAGAAGGACACATGCCGGCCAGCCTAAGTGTTCGGAGCAAGAGCAAGCTACCATGGCTCGGTGGAAACACTAGGAGACATTTCCGTAAGAGAGGCTACTAAAGATAAACAACTAGATAGTCGATCCCACACATACCAAGCATTTCAATAGCATACACACAATATGCTCGATATGTGCAAATACAACATGGCATCACAACATGACTCTACGACTCAAGTATTTATTCATTAGGCTCCGAGGAGCGAGATATTACAATCATGGGTCTCATGACCCAACATTCAGAGCATACAAGTCAAGCACGAGAGGAAGCTAACATGTCCGAGTACGACATCTACAAATGAAAAAGGCTTAGAAGCCCGACTATCTACCGAGATCCGCCGAGGGCACAAGATCGTAGCTGAGGTAACAAGCTAAACGTCAAGTCCACGCTGAACTACTAGCGAGACCGAGGTCTCTCTGCAAAAACATAAAATAGGCAAACGTGAGTACAAATGTACCCAAGAAGACTTACATCGTAACTAACTACATATGCATCATTATCAACAAAGGGATGGTGGAGTTTAACAGACAAGCCAGCTTTGACTCGGTGGCTATCCTAAACTACATCGCAAGTAACTCTTTTGAGGTGGCGCACACGAGTCCACATATTCACCATATCAATACACCACTATGGAACCGCTCCCGCCTCCCTACGAGAACGCCATCCATAGCACTCACGCTTATCTTGCGTATTTTAGAGTATCCACTTTCACTTGTCTATGAACTGTTATAGGCAACCCGAAGTCCTTTATCATGACACGGCTATTGAATAGATCATATTAACCTGCAGGGTGTACTTCTTCATACATGTTTCCACCACTTAGCGTGCGACACGACATGTGCTCGGCAGACTTCAGCTTAAAGCCGACGTGGGTGTAGACCACGACCTACCTAGACACTCAAGTCCCTAGTCCGGGTTTATCGCCTATTGGGGTTCCATCTATGAGGAGTTCGGCCAAGTTTCGCCACAGCCCCAAACGATGTGAACAGGGTTCCGTGACACCAAACGGGCGCTCGGTTTACCTGCCCGCGTGCCTACCGTGATCACAGCCCACCCCTACGGTCAAGATCTTGCAAGACGGCCTCCAACATACTACAAACACGAAACTACTTGCAACTCCCGGACAGAGGACAAGGGTGAATAAGAAGTCGGCGGGGTCATATTTCAGGCCCAATGCATGGTAGTAGCTGAATCATGGATCACAAACACGTAACTCAGTTCCTAAGGACGGCTTCAATGAGACAACCCACCATGTACTCCTACATGGCCTCTCACCGATACCTTTACCAAATCGTGTTCACACAGTTAGCTCACACACAGTAGGACATGTTCACACACCTCCGATTCATTCCCGATGAATCAGAACGACTCAACTCTAAGCAGTAGCAGGCATGACAAACAAGCATGAATGAGTAGGCACATCAGGGCTCAAACAACTCCTACTCATGCTAGTGGGTTTCATCTATTTACTGTGGAATGACAGGTCATGCAAAGGATAAAGGGGTTCAGCTACCGCAGCAAGTAACAAATGATTCGTTGTTGTCCTAATGCAGTAAAAGAGAGCAGGAGCGAGAGAGTGGGATTATATCGGAATGAACAAGGGGGTTTTGCTTGCCTGGCACTTCTGAAGATATTATAGTTCTTCATCGGTGTCATCGAACTCGTCGTCGGAACCACGTCTATCGAGAGGGAACAAACACCGGCAACTGAGAAAGAACACAATCAATGCAATGCTACAATATGATGCATGATCATGACATGGCAATATGCTATGATTTGAGCTAATGCATCTAGCTATGATTTAAATGAAGTTGGTTTGAATACATGATCCAAATTCAAACTCCATATATGATTATTTAAATGCCCTTTATTTGTTTTGTCCAAAACAGAGGACAAACATTGTTCAAACATGCATGGAAAAGGTACAGATGGATTCCTTGAATTTTTCTGATAATTTTTCATATATAAATTATTTCAATCTGAGCTACGGTTGAATTTCTATGAATTTTTGAAGTTTAAATCATTTTCTCGAATTTCCGATTTATTTTAATTCCGAAAATAGTTAATTGCGTCGACTGGCGTCGATGTGGACGTCGGCAGGTCAACTGGCGCCTCAGGTCAAACCTGACCAGTGGGGTCCATCGTCAGTGACTAACTAACTAACCTAGTTTAATTAGCACTAACCTAGGTTAAACTAATTAAGTTTTAATCCTAAACTAGATTAATTATCCGGCGGGGCCCGCAAGTCAGTGGGAGAGAGGGAAGAGTCAAACCAGGCAGTGGGGTCAACCCACGCCGGTCAAGGGTCAAAGCCTGCCGGCGTTTAGCCGCCGGCGAGGCCAGACGCGGCTGCGCGCTTCGGAAAACGCCCACAGGGCTCGGTTTTGGACGCGGTTTGCGGCTACGGAAAGCTGGGGATCTCGCGCATCTAGTGGTGCCAGTGGGAGGTGCTGGGGTGGCCGGAAACAGCGTCGGCGACGAGTGAGGCGGCGGCCGGCGTGCGGGTGTGCTCGGGGTCGGCGTTATACCGCACGGCAGAGGCCACGGAGGGGTGCTACGGGCACCTTGTGATGCATCGAGCGCCACTGGCCTTGATCGGTTCTTGCTCTAGGTGTCGGTGGCCACGGCGACGGCATGGCCGGCGGAGCCGAGCTCGCGGCTCCGGTGGAATCAGCGACTACGGGATAGGAACGAGCCCGGGAAGGAAGGGAAAAGACGCAGAAGCTCACAGTGAGTTAACGGAGGCCTCGGCGTGCTCGGGGAGGGGCTGGTGACGACGGAAGGTCGCCGGCGATCTCGGTGGCCCGAGGAGGAAGAAGACGTCGGGGACGGCGCTCCGGGGCTTCCAACGTCACGTGGGTTGGTGGAGACGAAGAAGAAGGTGCGGCGGTTCTTCTGGAGGCACCGGCGAGGCGAGGGGTGGACGATGGCCGCGGTGGCAGCGAGCGCGGCGGCGATGGCGTTCGGCCGTTCGCGGGAGAGAGGAATCAGAGGAGGGGGAGGAGCACAGGGAGGATGAGAGGGCCCAGGGGGTCGGGGCGGCGCCGAGGGGAAGACGCGGGGCGTCGCGGTGGCAAGGGAGGCAGGCAGGCGAGCTGGTGGCGTGGCGCTCTGCCCGTCTTGCTGCTGTCGGCCACACGCCTGGCCGACTGGCGCCAGGAGGACGAAGGCGGTGGTGGGCTGGGCCGTCTTTGTTGCAGTCTTGGGGCCGCACAGAGCTGGGCCGATTGGTGGGCGCCGAGTAAGTCCAGTGAGCATCCTTCTCCTTTCTGCTTTTCCTATTTAGTTTCATTTTCTATTTTTCGTAATTGTTTTGCAAATAAAATACTAACCAAAACACTTTGGTTAATTCTGTAAATTTTGTGAGGAATATTTGAATTATCTTCAAACCACACAATAAATTTCAGAATATTTGGAGCAACCAATATTTAATGGTAACTTTTAAACTCCAACTCAAATACCATAATGATTTAATTCAGTGACCAAAATGTCCTAGAAAAATATGCAATTTTCTCGGTAGAGGCTTTCACCTTTTTCCATAAATCATGAACATTTTAAAAGGATATTTTGAGATCATTGAAAATATTTTGGTTGAACCTATTTGAATTGCATTGATGCTAGGGTTTGATCAATCCCCATTTCAAATTCAAAAGAATTTAAACATGATGCAACAGATGACTAGCTAGCCTAGAGCAAACCAGAACTAGGGATGTGACAGTGACATGCTTTTCCATAAACCATTTTGTACGGAGACATACCCATAGGATTTTTATATGCAGTTCTATAGGCCCATAATGCATCATCAAGTTTCTTGGACCAATTCTTTCTAGATCTATTAACAGTCTTTTGCAAAATTAATTTGAGCTCTCCATTACTCCACTCTACTTGACCACTAGACTGTGGGTGATAAGGAGATGCAATTCTATGATTAACATCATACTTAGCAAGCATTTTTCGAAAAGCACCATGAATAAAATGTGAACCACCATCTGTCATTAAGTATATAGGGACTCCAAACCTCGGAAAAATAACTTCTTTAAGCATCTTAATAGAGGTGTTATGATCAACACTACTAGTTGGAATAACTTCTACCCACTTAGTAACGTAATCAACAGCAACTAAAATATGTGATATCCATTAGAGGCAGGAAAAGGTCCCATATAATTAAAGCCCCAAACATCAAATGGTTCAATAACAAGAGAATAATTCATAGGCATTTCTTGACGTCTACTAATATTACCAATTCTTTGACATTCATCACAAGACAAGACAAACTTACGAGCATCTTTGAAGAGAGTAGGCCAATAAAAACCGGATTGCAATACCTTATGTGCAGTTCTATCTCCAGCGTGGTGTCCTCCATATGGTTCAGAGTGACACTTGCGTAGGATCTGTTCCTGTTCATGCTCAGGTACACAACGTCTAATAACACCATCTACTCCTTCTTTATAAAGGTGTGGGTCATCCCAGAAGTAATGTCTTAAATCATAAAAGAACTTTTTCTTTTGCTGGTATGTGAAACTAGGTGGTATAAATTTAGTAGCAATGTAATTAGGATAATCGGCATACCATGGAGCAGTATGAGAAGCATTAATGACCGCTAATTGTTCATCAGGAAAGCTATCATCTATAGGTAGTGGGTCATCAAGCACATTCTCTAACCTAGACAAGTTGTCTGCAACGGGGTTCTCAGCTCCCTTTCTATCAATAATATGCAAATCAAATTCTTGGAGCAAGAGGACCCATCTAATAAGTCTAGGTTTAGCATCTTTCTTTTCCATAAGATATTTAATAGCAGCATGATCAGTGTGAATAGTTACTTTAGAATCAACAATATAAGGTCTGAACTTATCACAAGCTAATACAACTGCTAATAATTCTTTTTTCTGTAGTAGCATAATTTCTCTGGGCAGTATCAAGAGTTATACTAGCATACTGGATAACATTTAATTTCTTATCAACTCTTTTGGCCTAGAACAACACGCACAGCATAATCACTAGCATCACACAGAATTTCAAAGGGTAAATTCCAATCAGGTGGCTGAACAATAGGTGCAGTGATCAAAGCTTTCTTAAGTATTTCAAATGCTTCTACACAATCATCATCAAAGACAAAAGGAATATATTTTTGCAATAAATTAGTCAGAGGCCTAGAGATTTTAGAAAAGTCCTTAATGAACCTCCTATAAAAACCGGCATGACCAAGGAAACTTCTTATGCCTTTAATGTCCTTGGGACATGTCATCTTTTCAATAGCATCAACTTTAGCTTTATCAAATTCAATACCTCTTTCAGAAATTTTTTGCCCCAAGACAATGCCTTCATTAACCATAAAGTGGCACTTTTCCCAATTCATGACGAGACTAGTGTCTTCACATCTCTGCAAAACTCGATCAAGGTTGCTCAAGCAATCATCAAAAGAGGATCCATAAACGGAGAAATCATCCATGAATACCTCACAAATCTTTTCACAAAACTCAGAGAATATAGCCATCATGCATCTTTGAAAGGTAGCAGGTGCATTACATAAACCAAAAGGCATACGTCTATAAGCAAAGGTACCGGAAGGGCAAGTAAAAGTAGTTTTTGATTGATCCTCCACTGACACAGGTATTTGAGAGAAACCAGAATAACCATCTAGAAAGCAGAAATGTGTATGTTTGGATAGTCTTTCTAGCATTTGATCAATAAAAGGTAAAGGGTAATGATCTTTCTTAGTAGCTTTATTTAATTTACAGAAATCAATTACCATCCTATAACCTGTAATAATTCTTTGCGGAATCAATTCATCTTTATCATTAGGAACGACAATTTCTTTCATTCATAAACGTATCATTTTCATGGTCTAACAAATATTGTTCTAACGGATTAGTAGGAGGCACGGTAATAGAAGCAAGACCAATAATTTCATCCTTACTAGGAAATTCTTTATCATGGGGTTGTCTACAAAATTTAGCAAAATTAAACTCATGAGACATATCCCATAAGCCAATCGTAACAACATCCTTTTTGCAATCAATCCTAGCATTAACAATATTCAAGAAGGGTCTACCAAATATAATGGGACAAAAGCTATCTTGTGGGGAACCAAGAACAAGAAAATCAGCAGGGTATTTAACTTTCCCACACAAGACTTCAACATCTCTAACAGTCCCAACTGGTGAAATAGTATGGCAAGCTTAATAGTAACATTAATATCCTCTATTTCAGCGGGTGCGATATCATGCATAATTTCTTCATATAAGGAATGAGGTATTGCACTAGCACTAGCACCCATATCACATAAGCCATGATATCAATGATCTCCTATTTTAACAGAAATAGCAGGCATGCCTAGAACAGGTTTATGTATCTTAGCATCGGGTTTAGCAATATTAGCAGCCTGTTCACAGAAGTACATAACATGCCCATCTATATTATCAGCCAAGAGATCTTTAACCATAGCAATACTAGGTTCAACTTTAATTTGCTCAGGAGGTGTATATGTTCTAGTATTACTCTTATGAACAACAGTTGAAGCTTTAGTATGATCCTTTATCCTAAGAGGGAAAGGTGGTTTCTCAACATAAGTAGTAGGAACAATAGGATCATTATAACTAATAGTCCTTTATTCAACTGTAATAGGCGCAACTATTTTTACTTCAGTGGGAGGATTTATATTTAAACCACTTCTCCTTAGGGAGATCAACGTGAGTAGCAAAAGATTCACAGAAATAAGCTACTATCTCAGAGTCAAGTTCATATTTAGCGCTAAATCCACGAAAAGCATCGGTATCCATAAAAGATTTGACACAATCAAACTTAGGTGTCATAGCTGACTCCTTACCATCGTCGGAACCCCAATCTTCAGAGTTGCATTTAATTCTTTCCAATAAGTCCCACTTGAATTCAATAGTCTTCAGCATATAAGAACTAGCACAGGAAGTATCGAGCATGGTGTGATCATTTAGAGAAAGCCGAGCATAAAAATTTTGAATAATCATTTCTCTTGAGAGCTCATGATTGGGGCATGAATATAACATTGACTTAAGCCTCCCCCAAGCTTGAGCAATGCTTTCTCCTTCGCGAGGCCAGAAATTATATACGTAATTACGATCACAATGAACAAGATGCATAGGATAGAACTTCTGGTGAAATTCTAATTTCAATCATTTATAGTCCCAAGATCCCGTATCATCACATAGCCTATACCATGTCAATGCATCTCCCTTCAAAGATAAAGGGAAGACCTTCCTCTTAACAACATCATCGGGAATACCTGCAAGCTTAAATAATCCACAAAATTCATCCACATAGATAAGGTGTAAATTGGGATGCAATGTTCCATCTCCTGCAAAGGGATTAGCTAGCAGTTTCTCTATCATACCCAAAGGAATCTCAAAGTAAACATTTTCAGTAGGTTCAGTAGGTTGAGGAGAAGCTCTTTGCTCTACTGGTCGGGGCGAAGATGCCCCGAACAAGCCCCTCAAAGGATTAGTTTCCATAGTAACAAGTGACAGAAAATTTCAGCACACTATATAAATGTTTCCTTACCAAGTTCCACTCACCAAAGGCGCTTCACTCCCCGGCAACGGTGCCAGAAAAGAGTCTTGATGACCCACAAGTATAGGGGATCTATCATAGTCCTTTAAATAAGTAAGAGTGTCGAACCCAACGAGGAGCGGAAGGAAATGACAAGCAATTTTCAGTAACGTATTCTCTGCAAGCACTAAAATTGTAGGTAACACATAGTTTTGTGATAAGATAATTTGTAACGAGTAACAAGCAATGGAAGTAAATAAAGTGCAGCAAGGTGGCCCAATCCTTTTTGTAGTAAAGGACAAGCCTGGACAATTTCTTATAATGAGAAAAGCGCTCCCGAGGACACATGGGAATTATCGTCAACCTAGTTTTCATCACGCTCATATGATTCGCGTTCGTTACTTTGATAATTTGATATGTGGGTGGACCGGTGCTTGGGTACTGCCCTTTCTTGGACAAGCATCCCACTTATGATTAACCCCTACTGCAAGCATCCGCAACTACAAAAGAAGTATTAAGGTAAACCTAACCATAGCATTAAACTAGTGGATCCAAATCAGCCCCTTACGAAGCAACGCATAAACTAGGGTTTAAGCTTCTGTCACTCTAGCAACCCATCATCTACTTATTACTTCCCAATGCCTTCCTCTAGGCCCAAATAATGGTGAAGTGTCATGTAGTCGACGTTCACATAACACCACTAGAGGAGAGACAACATACATCTCATCAAAATATCAAACAAACAGCAAATTCACATGACTACTAATAGCAAGACTTCACCCATGTCCTCAGGAACAAACGTAACTACTCACAAAGCATATTCATGTTCATGATCAGAGGAGTATTAATACGCATTAAGGATCTGAACATATGATCTTCCACCAAATAAACCAATTAGCATCAACTACAAGGAGTAATCAACACTACTAGCAACCCACATGTACCAATTTGTGGTTTTGATACAAGATTGGATACAAGAGATGAACTAGGGTTTTGAGAGGATATGGTGCTGGTGAAGATGTTGATGGAGGTTGACCCCCTCCCGATGAGAGGATCGTTGGTGATGATGATGGTGATGATTTCCCCCTCCCGGAGGGAAGTTTCCCCGGCAGAACAGCTCCGCCGGAAACCTGGATTGGTTCCGCGAAGGTTCCGCCTCGTGGTGGCGGAGTTTCGTCCCGTAAGCTTGCTTATGATTTGTTTCAGGATAGAAGACTTCATATAGCAGAAGATGGGCACCGGAGGGCCACCAGGGGGCCCACGAGACCCGAGGGCGCGCCCAATAGGGGCGGGCGCGCCCCCACCCTCGTGGCCAGGGTGTGGGCCCCCTCCGATACTTCTTTCGCTCAATAATTCTTATTAATTCCAAAAATGACTTTCGTGGAGTTTCAGGACTTTTGGAGCTGTGCAGAATAGGTTTCCAATATTTGCTCCTTTTCCAGCCAGAATTCCAGCCGCCGGCATTCTCCCTCTTCATGATAAACCTTGTAAAATAAGAAAGAATAGCCATAAGCATTGTGACATAACGTGTAATAAGAACCCATAATGCAATAAATATCGATACAAAAGCATGATGCGAAATGGACGTATCAGGGCGCGACTGGGCCGATTTTTGGGCGCGGGCGCTAAAAAGTGGCTTGGAGGGTCCTGTTGGGGGCGCGGCTAGAGTTGCTCTTAGGTCGTCCAGAATGTTTCGCATTACATCAATCGGTTGTAGATATTGTTGTCTGAAGACTACAAAGTTTGTGGTGTCCCATATTTTCCATAGGATTATCATGATCACAAAAGAACTGAACAAGCCTCAGAAGAAGTTTTTTTTGAAAAGGAGGTTAAAACCCCGGCTTCTGCATCAATTGATGCATACAACCATCTTTATTAATTATTCAACAAAGGTCTGACAAGATCATACATCAAGCCACCCGAAGACACCACTCACACCTACAAACTTGATAATGTGGAGTGCTCTCATTCTCCATATCTAAAACAGGTGTGGCCCCTGATCCATCCACTTAGAGTATCGGAACCAACAGTTGGTGCCGCAGACCTAAAGCGTACACCACAGGCACTTGTTTTAGAAACTGTCATCATCATCAAACCGCTGACCCATATTTAGAAGAGAGATCCGCATCATCCTTACCACTCCGGCCGTCTGTCGATGCCACCACGGAGCCCAACGTCGCCACCTCCCTGAGCTCGTCCATCCATATGTGAAGACTCTAGAAGATCTGTCTTGTGTAGCAATTGGCGAACATGCATGACACAGTGTAGCACCTGTCGGCCAGGCATGACTTGACATCTCCATCGAAGCTACGTGCAAGACGAAGACACTCTACCTCATGCCTCTATCTGCTAGAGCTGCTCCACAAATAGTGCCCCCAAGGGAGAAACGACACCTCAATGTTGTCATCATCTGATCTGGAAGATCAGATTCTAGGGTTTTCCTCGGAGCAGCAAGAGTGGGTCAACAATAGTTACAAGACGATGCCTTCATCAAGGTAACAACACAGAACATCACCATTACCCGCAGTCGGCTCGGTTTTCACCGGTAACTATGTCTCCCCGACTTGCAGTCGTGACCAGATGATGGATCTCGAGATCCGAACACCCAACCATAGGCTAACCACCTCCGGTGGAGGAGATGGCCGCCACCACCAATCCCAAGGTCAGCATGTCGCCGTGAGCCGCTGCGCCCTGCGCCTGCCCACCACTGCCGCCTCGATAGACCGCCCTGCATCAGCCATCCCCGAGCTGTGGAGAAAAGGGGCCCCACCACCAACCACCGCAAGGGGCTTTGCCCCCTGGGCTCCGGCCGGTGGCGAGGGTTTGGGAGGGCGGGGAGCGGAGGGAAAAGCGCGTGCGCGTGGGGGGGGGGGGAGGGGAGCGTTCTAGGAGTTCTGTTTGACCTGATGGTTGCTAGCTCCTGGGAAGAAGCTTGGAGCTTGTGTAGACCAATTGGTAGGCAGAGCACTATAATCTGGGTGTATTCTGCTGGCTGCCATACGGATCTTGCTGCAGGGCATTGGAGGAACAGGTGACAATTTATCTCCTGGTGCGAGCTACACATTGAGCAAGTGTTGGAGTCCAGGGTGGTTTTATTGTGAAAGTTGACGCATGTGTTTAGCCGATGGACTAATGCATGTTGTTTTAGGTGGTATTCATGCAATGACCATTTGTCGAGCCAGAAGTACTATACATTGTGTGATTTCTCTCGAAGATTCTAAGTTGGTATAGACTAGGTTTCCTAAGTAGGATGGCATATGGCCAAGTCTTACCGTTTATGGGGTGTCAACCTGAATCCACTCCTTTAGACGAAATAGGATTCCTCCCTGCTTGATATTATAAAGCCGCGACCAAAGCACACAAGTGACAAAGAGGTTCAACACACACACACACACACACACACACACACACACACGCACACACACAAACTCACACATGAAATAGGAAAAGAAGTGCAACACAGAACATGAAGTCTAGCTAGGGGAGCAGCACAATAATCCCCAAAGAAGGAAGTCCAAGGAGTACTACACTAATCCAGCTACAGAGGAGGAGGAGGAGGGAGCGGTGGCGTGGTCATGCGGTCGGCGACAGACCGAAGCACGACGATAGCTCTGTCAATGGAGTCCCGATCGTGGCACCGGCTAAGCGGCTGCCAAATCTATAGAAACCACATAATTTGAACATTGCGTCAGTCGCATGTAAAGGGATGACATGCTCTATCACAAGCTTATTTCAGATATTCCAAAGCATCCACGAAAGGGCACCTATGGTAACCCAGAGGGCCGTTCGCACAGTGGAATTCTAGGGACCGAGCACCTCACTAAACATATCAGGGAGGTTGTCATGGCACCATTTGCCACCTACAACCTCCTGTAAACAGCTCCAAAGGAACCTTGCAGCCAGACATATGAAGAATATATGGTTGGAGTCCTTTGGAATCCTACACAAAGGACACATCCCATCGGAAGGTTTGTTCCGCTTTAGCACCTTCGTGCTGGAGGGTACACGACCCCGCACCAACTGCCATAGGAAGATCCTAATCTTCAATGGTAGTTTGATCTCCCAAAGGAGATTCAACTCGGCCAGGCCCGGAGTTGGCATCATTGTTTGGTATAGAGATTTTGCGGAGAATCGTCCATTAGCTTCTAGGTGCTAGTGCACCACGTCCTCATCTAGGGATGGGGTGTGGAGTGCCACACATGCTACCAATTCCTCCATAGGTCCCGTTCTCAGGGGCCGAAGGTCCATCTAAAGGCGATATATCCTAGGTTGGATAAGGCGGCTGCCACTGTCATGTTTTTATCTGCACAGATATTGAAGAGCTCCTGGAAACGAATGGCGAAGGGCTGGGAGCCCCGCCACTGGTCTAGCCAAAAAAGTGTGGAGGTGCCCAGACCCACTTTGATGGAGGAGCCAAGTAGTAGGACTAGCATCAGCTGAACAATTGTCTGTCAGAATTGCGATCCACTAGATCTTTGAGCGAACACCAGGGGTTGGCCTTGCAAGTATTTGGCATGAATAATATCTAGCCACATACCACCCTCTCCGAAAGCGATCTCCCATAACCATTTAGATAGGAGAGCAATATTCATCCTTTTGGATGAGATAATCCCAAGACCGCCTTGGTCCTTGGGTTTGCATATCACACACCACTTCACCATGTGGTATTTCTATTTATCGCCTTTTCCTGCCCAGAAGAACCGGGAATGGTACTTGTCAACATCGTGGTGAAGGGATTCATTCATACTATAGAATCCCATCAGATACATGAGTAGACTAATCATCGAAGAGTTGATCAGGACCACCCGAGCCGCTTTGGACAACCAACATCCTTACCAAGGCTCCACCCAGTGTTGGACCTTGGCCACCAACAGTCGTAGATCCTTTTCTAGGATACGGGTGTCGCTGATGGGCATGCCTTGGTAGGTGGTCGGGAAGGGCCCTAGTTGGCAGTTAAGTCGGTCTGCTATATGAATCTTTTCCTCCTCAAGATAGCCCATAACCATGACTTTACTTTTGGTGAAGTTAATCGTTAGGCCGGATATCTCCTGGAAGCAAAGCAGTAGGAATTTGAGGTGGGCAATGTCTTCGTTAGATCCTTCAATCATAAGGATCGTGTCGTCGGTGTACTGGAGATGAGTGATACCTCCCGTCCCGAGGAGGTGGGGACATATACCCCTAATGTGGCCGGCCCCCTTGGCCTTGTCGAGGATAGCTGCCAAGGCGTCAGCTACAAGGTTGAATAGGAAGGGCGAGAAGGGGTCCCCTTGTCGGACGCCTTGTGCCGCGGGAAAGTAGGGACCAACCTCACCATTGATGTTAAAGGCCGTCCTACCACTCATCACCATTTGCATCACCCGACCAATCCATTGCGGGTCGAATCCCTTTTTTAATAACACTTCTTGAAGGAAGGACCAATGGACCGTGTCATAAGCTTTGTGAAAGTCGATCTTGAAGAATACAACTCGTAGGTGTTTTGACATGATATCATGGATAACCTCATGGAGAACCAGAATCCCATTAATGATGTGGCGGCCTTTGATGAAAGTCGTATGTTTCGGGTGGGTAGTCCAGGCACTATTAGGGCCACCCTATTGGTGCACCCTTTGCCAAGAATTTGGAAGATCACGTTGATGACCGTGATAGGCCGGAACTGCTGAATATCCGATGCCCCTGGAACCTTCAGGAATAAGGGTGATATCCCGAAGTTCACTCGGGAATGTCTAGAAAAAACGTACTAGGAGCCCATCAGGTCCCGGTCCCGAAGAGGGATTCATACCCTTAATCATCGCGGCCACCTCATCCTCCTCAAAGGCTGCTAGCAGAACACTATTCTCTGTGTGTTTGACCCATTGTCCCTCACCCCAGATGCAGTCTGCTAGGGAAAGGCCCGATCGAGGTCGTGCAGCAAAGAGGGCCCTATAGAAGCCGTGCACATGTTCCCGGATTTCTCTTGGGTCCTGCAGCAGCCTCTCACCATCCCATAGGAGCAGGATGGTGCACCTATGTCGGCGGCCATTGGTGATGGCTTGAAAATGTGCCGTGTTGGCATCACCAAAGAGGACCCAATTAAAGGATCTCCGTTGGCGCCAATACTCCTCCTCCTCCCGATAGATCTCTAGCAGCTCATCCTCCAAACTATAGCACAAGGGCCATTGGTCCGGGGCGAGGCCGGCCGTATCAGCCCTTAGATCTAGGCATTGGATCTCTAGTAGTAGGGCACCTTTTCGGAGCTTGAGGTCTCGCCCCACATTGGCACCCCAACCCTTTATAAATTTCCTGGACTGCTTGGCTAAGAAATGCCAATGGTCTACCACAGAAATCATCCAATGAGACTCCCCCCTAGCCAACATCCAGTGTTCCTTTACTCCTTTAATGAAGCTCGGTTGCTACAACAAGAAGGTCTTGAAATGGATTTGAGAGGGGGGGGGGCGTGCCCTCTCATCTGAAGATGAGAGCTACAACGGTACATGGTCCGACCCTATCTCGGTGATCGCCCCTAAAGACGCGAGAGGGAACCGCGCCTCCCAATCCAGGGACATGAACACCCTATCAAGGACACTCTGCATTGGGATTCAGCTGCCGATTAGTCCATGTGAACCTCGCTCCTACTCGGTCTAACTCTCGGATACCGAGATCAATGATCCAATCATTGAAACGCTGCATGCCGCAGACATCTACCCGTGCATTACTCTTATCTAAAGGGGAGCGAATGAGGTCAAAGTCACCCCCTATTATTATGGGGAGCGTTGCAGCATCGACTTTCTGGTGAACCTCATCAAGGAAGGCCTGGGAACGAATATGGTCGGCCGGACCATACACCACCACCACTTCCCACTTGAAGTTGATTGCTCGCTCCCAGACCTCCATACTCACGAAAAACTCACCCCGGTCCATGAATCCTACTTTGAAGGTGGTATCCTTCACACCTAGTAGGATACCACCCAAGTGACCAGCTAACCCAGAGGAGCACAGCCAGTTCCATGCAAACAAGTGCCTACTCAGACGTTCGAGCTCGGCCAGGGAGAATTCGTTCGCATGGTCTCCGAAATCGCAACAATGTCAATGTCTTCATCACGCATATATTCTACTAGTTGCCTGCGGTGGCCATCATGCCCAAAGCCCCGCAGGTTCCAGAAAAAGTGCCCCCATCTATTCCTCTAGGGGGTCCTCCCTAGACCCCGGAGTAGTGGAAGCGCTTAGGGCACGGCGTAGCTGCACAGTGCGGGAGAAGGTGCGTCCGCGCATCTCCTGAGAGTCTATAGGGCCAACCTCTCCTCTTGCAAGGGACCGGGGCGTGGCCGGGTTCTTAGCCGCCAGCGCCAGCGTCGCAACCAGCGCCCGAGCCGCCGCAAGACATCCATCAATAATTTCCTTGACCTAGATGACAGTAAGCTTCTCAAGGGCAGGACCCTTCTCACCCCGGAAGATGATGGCTGAGTTGGCCGCAATTTTAGCTAGATGCCCAAGAGGCACTCCCGCAAGCACGGAGAAGGACGATGAATCATCATCATGAGTAGATTCGAGCGGAGGTGGATGAGACGGACATGGGTCAAGGTTGCGGGCCGCAGCATGACGCAGAGCCTTCTCTGCAGCGTTGGAAACTCCCCAACCAAACCCGAGGAGCCAAGACGCGCGCTTTTCCGTGCAGTCATGGCAGGTGATGATGCATAGCGGGGCCGGCCCTTGGATCGCAGGGTGGCCAAGCCGGCCTAGCCTCCATGGCCATGTCTTGAAACAATGTCATCCCCGCCACAAACCGAGGAGGGGAGGCCGATGCCGCAACAGGGACCAAGAGCGTCACGGTAGGTTCCTGGAGGGGCATGACGTGGCTTGAGACTGTGTCGAAAATTCCCCGAAGAGGAAGGCATGGTGCATCACAACTACGGTAATTATTTCCGTCATTTATGAGACCAAGGTATCAATCTAGTAGGAGAACCAAGCAACACTATGTAAACGGTGCCTGGACACAAAGAACAAATACTTGCAACCCGACGCGTAAGAGGGGTTGTCAATCCCTCAACGGTAAGAAGATAGATTGGTTTGTATGAGATTGGATAAATATATCTGAATAAAACGCGAAATAAATTAAGTAAAGAAAAAGTGCAGCAAGGTATTTTTTGGGTTTTTGGAATAATAGATCTGAAAACAAATACAGTAAAAGATAGATCTGAAAGCAATATGATAAAAGATAGACCCGGGGGCCGTATATTTCACTAGTGGCTTCTCTCGAGAAAATAGCATACGGTGGGTAAACAAATGACTTTGGGCAGTTGATATAAGAACAAATAACTATGACGATACCAAGTCAATGATCGTGAATATAGGCATCACGTCCAAGATTAGTAGACCAAAATGATTTTGCATCTACTACTATTACTCCACACATCGACCGCTATCCAGCATGCATCTAGTGTATTAAGTTCATGAAGAAATGGAGTAATGCAATAAGAATGATGACATTATGTAGACAAGATATATTTATGTAGGAATAGACCCCCATCTTTTTATCCTTAATAACAATGATACATACGTGCCTCGCTACCCTTTCTGTCACTGGGAGAGGACACCGTAAGATCGAACCCATCACAAAGCACCTCTTCACATTGCAAGAAAAATCAATCTAGTTGGCATAACTAAACCAAAGATTTGAAGATGAAATACGAGGCTATAAATAATCATACATATACGAGATCAAAGAAAACTGTAATAATATTTATGGATATACATCTAATCATAAACTCAAACTTTATCAGATTCCAACAAACACACCGCAAAAAGTCATTACATCAAATAGATCTCCAAGAGACCATTGTATTGACAATCGAAAAGAGAGAAGATGTCATCTAGCTACTGCCTACAGACCCATAGGTCTATGGTGAACTACTCACGCATCATCTGAGGAGCACCAATGAGGATGATGAACCCCTTCGTGATCGTGTTCCCCTCCGGCAAATTGCCGGAATAGGGCTCTAGATTGGATCTCGTGGTTCTAGAACTTGCGGCGGCTGGAATTGTGTTTCGTTGACTCCCTAGGGCTTTTGGTATATTTAGGTATTTATAGAGCTAAAAGGTAGTTGAGGAGACCCATGTGGTCCCCACAACCCCTCAGGGCGCGCCAGGGCCTATGGCGCACCCTGGTGTCTTATGGGACCCATGGGCCTCCCCCCAGGTGCTTCCTTGGCTCCTAAGTTGCCTTCTGGTCAAAGAAATCTCCAAAAAGTTTTGCTGCGTTTGGACTCCGTTTGATGGGATATTCCACGAAGTAAAAAAACAAGCAAAAAACGACAACTGGCACTAGGCACTATGTCAATAGGTTAGTCCCAAAAAATGATATAAGGTTGCTATGAAATGATTGTAAAACATCCAAAATGATAATATAACAACATGGAACAATAAAAAATTATAGATACGTTAGAGACGTATCAGCATCCCCAAGCTTAATTTCTGCTCGTCCTCGAGTAGGTAAATGATAAAAGCAGAATTTTTGATGTGGAATGCGGCCTAACATGTTCATCACATATTGTTTTCTTTGTAGCATGGAAATTTGGACTTCTATATGATTCAGAGCAATAGTCTAGTTTTGACATGAAGATTTTAATACTCAAGCATATCAACAAGCAACCATGTCTTTCAAAATATCAATACTAAAGAAAGTGATCCCTAGCCCATTATGCTCAATCATTGATCCATTCATGAAACACACTTATATATTAGCTACACCCAATGCTCAAGTACGATCATAGTGCCCCTTAGTTGGTGCTTTATAAGAGAAGATGGGGACTCAAATAAAAAACAAGCAAAAAACAACAGCTGGCACTGGGCACTATGCCAATAGGTTAGTCCCAAAATATGATATAAAGTTGCTATAAAATGATTGTAAAACATCCAAGAATGATAATATAACAGCATGGAACAATAAAAAATTATAGTTATGTTGGAGACGTATCAGGGCACCAGAGGGGGCGGCGGCTCCGCGACAGCCCGAGGCGAGGTGATGCAAGGGGAGGAAGGTGGGTAAACCTCCAGGCCCACATTGCTGGCATCGCTCTCCTCGGGGGACTCCGGAGATGCACACAACAACGAGACTCACGCAGCGGGAGGAATCGAGTAAGCCTCCTCTAGCATCGCCACAGTCGCCTCCAGGTCTTCATCTTTGTTCAGCATGTCATCCGAGGCCGCCCGCTCCTTTCCCTGCTTAGTGGCACGCTTGGGTGGATGGTCCAGCGCCGAGGTCTCATCCTCATCATCGGAGGTCGGGGAAAGAGAGCAATGGCGGTTGGGAGAGCCCATCCATCACCTTTGTCCCCATCAGCCCGAGGCCCAAAAGGGCCATCTCCAGGCTCCGGGATCCCACCCTCCACCACCACATCACCCTCCACGGAGTTGTGGAGATCGTAGCCCACTCTATTGAAGAAGACCCGTACCGTGGTTTGGAGCTTGGAAGAATCCGGGGTCATGACTTTGGCGCGCACCGCCTCCCAGAAGAGGGATGCTTCGTCCACCCCACAATCTTGCCCAAGAGGCAAGACATCTTGCGGATCACCTTGGCCTGCTTGGCAATCGGAGGGAGGCACTAAATCTGGATCCACATTGTCTCAAGTATGGTGGTGGCGAGGGGGTCGACCTCAAGGATCGAGATGTTCACCGTGAGCTTGTTTAGGGCCAGGGTCAACTCATTTCTGTGCGTGCCGAATCGGAGACTTGCTAGGTCGGGGAAGACAGTGGTAAACTCATGGTCCGAGATGGGAGTGACTGCCCAGTCCCAGTTAAGACGAAACAGGTGTTGCAGTTCCACCGTAGTTATGGCTAGGGACGTCGTCTTTCCGCCCAGCACAAAGATAACAACAGTGAGGGATGGGGTGGCAGTTGGCTCAGAGGTCTCCATCTGATAGTAACCAAAGTCATCAAGAGCATGGCCATATAGTGCCAACTCTCCCTCTAGAGCACCCTCTGGGCAGAGCACGGCGGGATGGTCCAGAGTGATTTGTGTAAACTGGAAGAGTGATTTGTGTAAGAGGAATAGAGGGGAGATTGGTGAAATCGATGACGAATTGCTTGAGCCTCATGAGCGTATATATATATATGTGATTAAATGATTTATTTGGAGTACAAGACAAGGTAGAATAAATCCTAGCCTATCATACATTTCCTAACTAATCATGATACTCAACATACCTCTAGTCACAACGGTAGCGACACGGATGGTGAGACGGGAGAAAATCCGAATGGACGGACATCGCCCCTCCCACCTGCCAGAGTCGTAACGATCGAAAGGAAGTTGTGGATCGAGTGAAAACTGAAGAAGTTGCTCAAGCAAGTCGGTAGCCCTTCGTGCCTTTGATGATGTATCCGAGAGCATACAGTGGTTAGACGTGGTCGAGGTATTCATGCGAGGGATGTCATGGTTGATGTCGAGTTGGGGTGACCGCTGTCGAGATAGTCATCGTTGAGCCGCGGGCGCAAGGAGGCGCCATGTTAGTCAGGGGCACAGTGATGCGCCAGGAAGAAGACGGAATGGACTAGGCGGCGTACCGGGTTTGCCAAGCCTGGGTGTAGGATCAAAAGTATGTTTAGAGGGGCGTGGGTGATTAGACTACTTGACCAAATAAAATTATCATTTTCCCAATTTTAGTTGTAGGCAAGTTTTACCAATTCTACCAAGTCAAGCAACACCCTTCACATGCAAGTCTAGGAGTAGTGCGGCGGAAAGTAAAGACTTTGCATATGAACGTAAATGAGGGATTTGAGAAATCAAACACAATGAAGACACATTGATTTTTGGCATGGTTCCGATAGGTGGTACTATCATACGCCCATGTTGATGGAGACTTCAACATATGGAGTAAGGGCTGCACGAGTCCATGGAGGGCTCCACCCATGAAGGGTCCATGAAGATGCAACCTTGTCTATTCCACCATGGCTTACGTTCACGAAGGACTAGCCTCACTCGGGGTATATCTTCATGAAGTAGGTGATCTCCTTGCCCTTACGAACACCTTGGTTTAACTCCACATGATCTTGGAGGCTCCTAAGTGACACCTAACCAATTTAGGATACACCACTCTCCAAAAGGTAATAGATGGTGTGTTGATGATGAACTCCTTGCTCTTGTGCTTCAAAAGATAGTCTCGTCAACACTCAATCACTCTCTCATGGATTTAGCTCTGGTAGGAGAAGGATTGGAGTGGAAAGAAACTTGGTGAGGCTAGAAATCAAGGTTCAAATGGTTGGATTGGAATGTCTTGATCTCAACACATGAGTAAGTGGTTCTCTCTCACAAAATGATTGGTGGAAGTGTAGTTTCATTCTGAGGGCTCTCTTAGAGAGTAAGTTGGGGTGGAGGGGTATATATAGCCTTCACCAACAATCCAACCGTTATAACCTTTTGACTCAACTTGGTGGCGCTGAAACAAAAATCTTGGTGAGTTTGACCTGTGTAAAAGATTTGAACGTTGGGCTTTTCGGTGAGACCGAAATGAACAAATCAGTGGGACGATGTGCGATGACCTAAGCAAGGCCATGTTTTGGTAGTTCCGATCAAATCAACGCAGTAATTTTGAAAAGATCTAAAAGGGTTACAAAAACTTGGTCGGTGCAACTCAGTCGGACCGATCACTGGTACAACGAGGTGCTATACAAACAGTTTTTAACCCCTTTCTGTGGTGGTGTTTTGAACCGTCACCAAGTGAGTGACTGCGATTGGGGGGTCCTTCCCACACGACCCAGAAACCGTCGGGGATATGCCCTCTGGTCACACACGCTCGGCAAAATGAGGTCGTGTGAGACCGGCGAGCGATCAAATATGGTTATACAGGCCCAATCAGTTCCAGTCGTAAGTACATCCCACATAGTCAGTCCCAAACAAACATTTTCGTTTGTTATGTACATTCCTCATAATCAACCCAAGGAATAAGTTTCCGGTCTTATGTACAACCCACATAGTCAATCCAGGAAAAACATTTCCATTCATATGTACATCCCACACATTCAATCTAGGGAAAACGTTTCATTCGTATATACATTCCACACAGTTTTATGTATAGCCTCGTGTGTGATAGGTGTAACTATCACACATGCTCTATCTCGGCTAACCGTTTGCTTTTATTGAACTACATCACACACGATGTGATGAAGAAAACTGTATGGCATTGGGCTATCCATCCAAAGCGCTTTTACTGCTAGAACCGTTTGCAAAGTTCCATGACCCATTTAGTAGGTTTATTAGTTTACAATTAATAATTCTAGTATTATGAAAATTCACATTTCATATTGAACAACTATTTGCCAATTTTCTATCAGGCACATAAATATATTTTAATATCACAGTACGATAGCTACCTGAAAACAACACCGTATAGCATATACCTAGTTCACCTTCATAAGAAGAATATATTCATTTCCCTAATCGAGATCATCCAAGTTCGTCTTATCCACCTCTGCTTTCAGTTCAGTAAGAACCTGTTTGGCACTGGCCAACTGGGAAAGTGCCTCGTCCTTCGCCAACACCATCTTAGCAAAGTCTAATTTAAAAAATCTGAGCTCATTCTCCATCTTCCTCTTTTTACGCCGCATCTTCAAATATTCTTCAGCGTTGACAACACTTTCTCTAAGCCTACCTCTGTTCTCTTCCTCATACATGCTCCAGAGCTTTGCTAGGCACATCTTTAAAGACTGTGGCCACTCTTGATCAACCACTCCAGGTAAGAACACTTCCGTTCATCCTAAATATTTAAAACTATATTAGTAACAATTGTAGGGGAAATGGGTTTCTAGCAACATAGAAAGTCACCATATACATATTTTGAAAAACTGAAGAAACAAGTTAATTATGACATATCTTCTCAAAAAATTAATGTGCAAATGAATGAATTGCTCCTGAGACAACAACCAAATTCTGAAACATCATAATCTATAATTAACTACAACAATGCTACAAGTTCTTAGTCATGTACTATAAATAACAAATTGAACAATTTATGAGGAAGCTAAATATAACTTCAACAACATAGTGATAGTGTTTGGATGACATCAAATTGATACTAACAGGTGTGTACAAGCACAAATTTGGTAATGTACAACTAATAGCACTAAGGCCGTCCACTATGTATGCCAAAACCGATGTAAAGACAACTGTTGCTACATTTGGCACCAGTGCCCTACACTGGCGAGCCGATGCAGCGGGAAAAAATCAGGGACCCGGACTCCAGAGCACCTAGTTGCTCTGATGCCCAGTTCCTTCGCGCCATAAAGATTTAGTATTTTACTGCTTGGCTGTTGTAACGCCCCGGATTCGATGCGCCAGGTGTCTGCGAGTTATTCGTTGTTGTTGCCATGTCTTTTGCTTGCGTGTTGCATTTTGCCATGTCATCATGTGCATATCATTTTGCATACGTGTTAGTCTCATGCATCCGAGCATTTTCCCCGTTGTCCGTTTTGCAATCCGACACTCCTATGTCCTCCAACGTCCCCTTTTTGTCTCTCGTTGTGAGAGGGTGTTAAACTTTCTCGGAATGGCCCGAGGTTTGCCAAGCGGCCTTGGTATAGCACCGGTAGACCGCCTGTCAAGTTTCGTGCCATTTGGAGGTCGTTTGGTACTCCAACGGTTAACTGGGTAACCGTAAAAGCCCTCTTTGTGTTGCAGCCCAACACCCCTTCAAAGTGGCCCAAAACCCATCCAAACCCCCTCCATGCTCTCGGTCGTTCGATCACGATCGTGTGGGCGAAAACCGCTCCTCATTTGGACTCTCCTAGCTCCCTCCATCTATTAATATGCCCTCCCCATCCAAATTCGCGGATGAATTCTCCAAAACCCTAGCCTCCTCTTCCCCGCGCCGCCGGAGCGTCCGCCCGACGGCCGGACATGTCCGCCCGCCCCCGCAGCCATCCTCCGCCGCCAAGTGGCGCGCCCCAGCCTCCGCCTCCGTGATCAGCGCCGGGCCAACAGGAAGGCGCCACGTCGCCCAACCCTGTTCCCCTCCGCCACCGGCCCGCCAAGCCCGTCCGCGGCCCGCCCCGGGCCGATTTGGGCCCGAGCGGCCACGCGAACAGCCCCGCTCCTCCCTCGCCTGGATCGGGGCTGCTCGATCTTCCTCTCCGCCACCATGCACCGTCCGACGACCGGAGCCCCGCCGTGATGCCCCCAGGCCAGGCCTCGCCGCCCCTCTCCTTCCCGTCCTTCTTCCTCCTCGCCCGCTCACCTTCTCTCTCTCCCTCGCAGGGCGCCGCCGCCGCCATGGATGCCAGCGCCGCCGCCGAAGTTCTTGTCGGCCTCCGGCGCCACCAAGCACGAGAATGGGTTCCCCGGCCTCGCCCTCCTCCAGATCCATCAGGTCCCATGATCCTCGCCGGTCCCCCTGCCTCAACGCTGCCCCGGCGTGCCCTCCCATGTCGGCGTTGACTGCCACCGCCCCTGTTCCCGCTCAGGCTGAGGATGGGGACGATGCGCCTCATCGCCCCCCCTCATGGGCCCGGCCTCCCCAGGGCCCAGCTCCAGCCGGCCTGCCAGGCCGCCTCCTCCACCTTCCTGGGCCAGGCCCATGGTGAGCCCGCCAAACCCTCGCCCCAGGCGCAACTTATCTATCACCCGCTCGTCCTGTTTTTTTTTCAAAAAAATGACCAAGTCCCTGGTAACTGTGATATGTGTGCAACTTTGGCCTGCTGTAACTTCTTGCGCATAGCTCCGTTTTGCATGCATGATATATCAAATTGTTCGTTGTGAGATGCTCCTCATTTCATTCCATTGTGCCGTGTTTGTTTGAGCTCATCTTGATGCCCTAATCATCGTTGCAAGAGTGCTATATGATGTTAATCTGCTGAAACTGTTATAACTTGGTGATTTGTCATTTTCGTTGCATTTGATGTGTGCATCCTATGAACATGAGTTCTACATGTGTTTTGTGATACATCATGCGATCTTTACTGTGGTGCCATCCATGCATTTTTGTGAGTCTTGTGGTGAGTGCATCGAGCTCGTGAAGTAGGGTACTTGATGTTACTGTTTTGCTAGACTGATTCTGTTATATTATGATGCTATGTAAACCTGCTGCTACAAGTCATTCTATGGATAATCTGGAGATGTTCACTAAGGATGTTTTGTTATACATGTCATGCTATATCCATTCATGCCCCTGGTTGAATTTATAGCCTGCTGTAACCTGTTGTAATCTTGCTCTCAACTTGCTAAATAATGTTGCTGTCAGCCTGATTAACTTTAAGTTCAGTTTTGCCATGTGTTTTTCTAGTGATCCATGCACTCTATGAACTTGCTCTTGCCATGTATAGCTTCATAATCATGTCTTCTTACTGTTGGTTGACTTTCCATGCCATGTTTTGCTCTGTGGTGAGTGGTTTAAGCTCACCAACATGCCTACTTATTGTTGTTCCTGCCATGTCTGTATCTGTCATATCACTTGCTATGTTTACATGGGTGCGATCATATTTTCTGTGCCCTTTTGGCTCATGGTCAGTAAGGGACTTTTGTTCTATGCAATTAGTAGATTCATGACAAGCCTTTGTTTGCCATGATAAATTCCTGTAGCATGTTGTTTGATAGCTCTAAACATTGCAACCTGATGTTATTTCTGCTAAGTCTGAAAACTGTCATGATTTGCAAACTTGCCATGTCCTTTTGAGCATGTTCTAGTGCTTTATGGGGATAGCTCACTGTTCATGTTTTGTCATGCTTTACCTATACTTCATGCCCATGCCTTTTGATATTATGTTGAGGTGCTGTAGCATATTGTTTTGATGCTTGTTAGATGCCTAGTTGCTGTTTTGGACAGATTGTTGTTATACCTTGTATAGAGTGTATGTGTTGAACCGTTGCTCCGTGTTGAGTGTGCTCTATATGAAACTTGCTTAGAATTGCATGTAGTTTAATATTATCATGTTGCATCCATGTTTTGAATGTGTTTTGCTTGATGTTTGAATGCATTTTGCATTAATGCCATGTTTGACTTGTTTTGCTCATATCTTCTAGGTCGTAGCTCCGAATTAAATGAACTTTATATGTAACTTGACTAGAATTTCGTGTAGATCCTCTTGGTGCTCTTTAACTTGCTGTTTAACAACTTCAACTTAACGTTTGTTCAGTTCTGGACCAATTTCTAAATTTGCATATGAGGACTTACCGGAATTGTTATATGTGTTTCCGGCCTCATTTAAACTTGCCTTGATGTGTTGTTCTTGTTTGCATCATCTCTTGCCATGAGTAGCCTCATCTAGCTTTGTCATGCATCAAACTTGGTTGAGCATCATGCCTTGTCATGTGTGGTGTGTTTACTATGTTGTGTGCTTCTTCTCGATAGTTCCTGTTTCGTTGCGATCGTGAGGATTCGTTCGTCTACGCTTGGTTCGTCTTCATCCGTTCGTCTTCTTCATGGACTCGTTCTTCTTCCTTGCAGGATTTCAGGCAAGATGACCGTCACCTTGGATCTCATTACTATCATTGCTATGCTAGTTGCTTCATTCTATCGCTATGCTGCACTACCTATCTCTTGTTGATCAAGCCTCCCATTTTGCCATGTCAGCCTCTAACCTTTTCACCCTTCCTAGCAAACTGTTGCTTGGCTATGTTACCGCTTTGCTCAGCCCCTCTTATAGCATTGTTAGTTGCAGGTGAAGTTGAAGATTGCTCCATGGTGGACATGATTATGTTGGGATATCACAATATCTCTTATTTAATTAATGCATCTATATACTTGGTAAAGGGTGGAAGACTCGGCCTTATGCCTGGTGTTTTGTTCCACTCTTGCCGCCCTAGTTTCCGTCATACCGGTGTTATGTTCCCGGATTTTGCGTTCCTTACGCGGTTGGGTGATTTATGGGACCCCCTTGACAGTTCGCTTTGAATAAAACTCCTCCAAAGAAGGCCCAACCTTGGTTTTACCATTTGCCTCACCTAGCCCTTTTTCCCTTGGGTTTCCGGAGCCCGAGGGTCATATTTATTTTAGCCCCCCGGGCCAGTGCTTCTCTAAGTGTTGGTCCGAAACGAGCAACCTGCAGGGCCCCCTCGGGGAAACTCGAGGTCTGGTTTTACTCGTAGCTTGACTTATCTGGTGTTGCCCTGAGAACGAGATATGTGCAGCTCCTATCGGGATTGTCAGTCCATCGGGCGGCTTTGCTGGTCTTGTTTTACCATTGTCAAAATGTCTTGTAAACCGGGATTCCGAGACTGATCGGGTCTTCGTGGGAGAAGGTATATCCTTCGTTGATCGCGAGAGCTTATCATGGGCTAAGTTGGGACACCCCTGCAGGGTATTATCTTTCGAAACCCGTGCCCGCGGTTATGTGGCAGATGGGAGTTTGTTAATGTCCGGTTGTAGATAACTTGACACCAGATCCGAATTAAAACGCATCAACCGTGTGTGTAGCCGTGATGGTCTCTTTTCGGCGGAGTCCGGGAAGTGAACACGGTTTTGGGTTATGTTTGACGTAAGTAGGAGTTCAGGATCACCTCTTGATCATTGCTAGCTTCACGACCGTTCCTTTGCTCCTCCTCTCGCTCTCATTTGCGTATGTTAGCCACCATATCATGCTTAGTCGCTGCTGCAACCTCACCACTTTACCCCTTCCTTACCTATTAAGCTTTGCTAGTCTTGATACCCATGGTAATGGGATTGCTGAGTCCTCGTGGCTCACACGATTACTACAACAAAAGTTGCAGGTACAGATTATGCGATGATCGAGACACGAGAGCGATGTTTGCTTGTCTTGGAGTTCTTCTTATGCTTCTTCTTCGATCAGGGGATAGGTTCCAGGTCGGTAGCCATGGCTAGCAGGGTGGATATCGTTTGAGTTTCTGTTTGTGTTTCATCTGGAGTCGGATGTTGCTCTTATGTATTGTGAAGTTTTATTCGTGTGGCATTGTATGCCTTATGTATGTATCCCCATCTATAATGTAATGTTGATGTAATGATATCCACCTTGCAGAAGCATATCAGTATGCGGTTATATCCTTGGTGGGACCTTCGAGTCTCTTTAGGATAGTATCGCATATTGGGCGTGACAGCTGCTCGGATGTGTGGACCAAAGTCGGCTGCACAAACTGCTGAAGCAGTGCCAAATAAATTTCTAATGGCACCGTTGATGAGATGGCAACATTTTTAGATACTAGGTACAAACTGTGACACTGTCTTATCATCCAGGATAACATAGCACAGCGACAGTATCTGAATCACATCTAACAAATGATTTGTAACAACGAAAGTGGGGCTAACCTTGTCTGCACATGCCAAAAACTGCCTCCCACTATCCACAGATTCAAACGCAACTAGCTTCACGCATGGAGATTGATGGTGACAACGAGCAGCAGATCTTTAGCCACCCCGCTCCATTCGTTGCAACTAATGGTCCTAGGGAGCTACAGAGGAAGAAATGACTCAAATTGACCGCCAGGTTAAAATCCTTCATTCCAAGTCATAGCGCGCAAGAGAGAAGAGAGGCATACCCGGGTGCTGAAAAATCTGTCTTAGGAGGAGGAACCGCTGGAGGAGGTCATTGAAGAAGACCATGGCGACCCCGGTGGTAGGATGGGAGACGGTGAGAGCGAGGAAGCAAGCGAGGAAGCGGCTATAGCTTCAAAAGGAAGGAAGGAGGAAATAGGGGGAATGTGACTTGTGGTCGGGGAGAAAAGGGGGTGGGGAAGGGGGGGTAGATATTTCGGCGGTCAAAAATTTCGAAATGTGGAGGGAAACTTTGCACGCAGTGCCACCGGACACCATTCACTTTGAACAATTGTGTGCATTGCAAACGATTCTTCTACTTTAAGCGCTTGGGAAGTAGTTTGATAATTCAAATTTTGGTGGAAATTTCCCTGGGTACTGTCCTCATCCACGTCATTGCATAATTTAACATCGCTTGCTAATTTGGACGCACAAAAGAGCATACAACACATAGACCACACTTATTGAATCGAGCAACTTTAGTAATTAAATGGAGCCAGTTGACCTAAACATTTCTCTAACAAAAGACCAACATTAAAAAGAAAGCCTAAGTATGCATAATTTTAACAAAGCCACCACCACGTCGGCCTATGCATCGCTGATGTGAGATGAGAGGTCGATGACTTGTCCTAGCGACATGCCACCGTTGGTGGACTCCGCGCCCCCCTGCTGAAGTCGATCGCGTCCTCGTCTTCATCCTCGGCACCGCCCTCAGGGTTGTAATGCTCGTAGTAGTGGCTGCGCCAGAGCTCGTGTTGGTACTCCACCGGCAATTCCTCGATGGCAGCTCGAGTGCTCTCGGTGTTTGTAGCCGCCATTGTAGCAGCTGCTGCAGCCGTCTCGGCTGCTGAAGCTGCCCTGTCGGCTTCCGCAGACGCCCTCTCGGCGGATGCGGCCGTGCTCAATGCGGATGCGGCGGCACTCTTGGTGTAGGCGGCCGCACTCTCGGCGCAGGTGGCCGCACTCGGGGACGTCATCTTTGCAAGAAGGGGTTGTGCGAATGGGGATTGGGATTCGTGTATTCGGGGGTTGCCGGCACTGGAGCAGACGAGCTGGCAAAGCTTAAGGAGGAAGACTTAAACAGACCCATCATTGCAAACGGTTCCTACAAAAAACGTGTGTGATGTTGTTGATATTTTTTTATTAGCTGTGAAAGACGAATTTGGAGTAAAGTGGCAACTGATGGTATTTTCAATGTACGAGAAAGTTTGTTGTACTAATACAACTGTCATGTCAAAATTTGGAAAATTCAGGGGTCATTTGACCTTTTAAGACATTTAAGTGCTTTTTCTAGCCATTTAATGACCGTAATTCAAATTTGAACTACATGTACATGCAACAGCTAACCATAACGGTTTGAAAAAGTCAATTTTTTGTACTTTTGTGCGAGTTAGTTCCATGTGCAGTAAATTGGAAGGTATTTTGAAACATATTGGTCTCACGGCTATGGCATAAAGCATGGAGTGCCATGGCATTTAAATTCCAAAAAATTAAAAAAAGATCAGAAACACATGAAACCTTGCTTGATGTAATGTCATGCCACCAAGATGATGTGGTAAAATTTTTGGCATGTTTGACGAAAGTTTGGACACACGCCCCTCCCAAACCGGAGCAACTCACTAGAAGGCTCGTGGTCCCAAGAGGGAAAAATGCATGTTTGATGATGACAGGAGATAACTTCCTCTAATGGCCTTCAATTTTTTTCTACATTTAACGTGCACTAATACAACTATCATTTGAAAATTTGGAAAATCATAGGGGTCATTTGACCTTTTAAATACATTAAAGTGATTTTCTAGCCATTTAATGGCCATAATTCAAATTTGAACTACACCTACATGTAACGGCTAACCATAACGGTTTAAAAAAAATCATATTTGTGTACTTTTGTGCGAGTTAATTCCATGTGCAGTAAATGGGAAAGAATTTTCAAACATATTGGTCTCATGGCAATGACACAAGTCATGGAGTGCCATGGCATTTAAATTCCAAAAAAATAAAAAAAGATCAGAAACACATGAAACGTTGCTTGATGTAATGTCATGCCACCAAGATGACGTGGTAAAATTTTTGGCATGTTTGACAAAAGTTTGGACACACACCTCTCACAAACTAGAGCAACTCACTAGAAGGCTCGTGGTTCTGAAAGGGAACAATGCATGTTTGATGACGAATGGGAGATAGCTTCCTCTTACGGCCTTCAATTTTTTTTCTACATTTAACATGCACTAATACACCTGTCATTTGAAAATTTAGAAAATTCTAGGGGTCATTTGACCTTTTAAAGACATTTAAATGATTTTCTAGCCATTTAATGATCGTAATTCAAATTTGAACTACATCTACATGTAACGGCTAACCATAACAGTTTGAGGGAAAAAATCATAATTGTGTACTTTTGTGCGAGTTAATTCCTTGTGTAGTAAATTGGAAGGAATTTTCAAACATATTGGTGTCATGGCCTGGAACCATGCATGGAGTGCCATGTCATTTAAATTCCAAAAAATTAAAAGAAGATCAGAAACACATGAAACCTTGCTTGATGTAATGTCATGCCACCAAGATGATGTGGTAAAAAATTAGGCATGTTTGACGAAAGTTTGGACACACACCCCTCACAAACCGGAGCAACTCACTAGAAGGTTCATGGTTTTGAGAGGGAACAATGATGTTTGATGAACGGGAGATAGCTTCCTCTTACGATCTTCAATTTTTTTCTACATTTAACGTGAGTACAACTGTCATTTGAAAATTTGGAAAATTCTAGGGGTCATTTGACCTTTTAAAGACATTTAAGTGATTTTTTAGCCATTTAATGACCTTAATTCAAATTTGAACTACATCTACATGCAACGGCTAACTATAACGGTTTGAAAAATCATATTTGTGTACTTGTGTACGAGTTAATTCTATGAGCAGTAAATTAGAAGGAATTTTCAAACATATTGGTGTCACGGCCTGGACACATGCATCGAGTGCCATGGCATTTAAATTCCAAAAAATCAAAAAATGATCAGACAAACATGAAACCTTGCTTTATGTAATGTCATGCACCAAGATGATGAGGCAATTTTTTGGTAGGTTTGACGATATTTTGGACACACAGCTGTTGACACCAGATTTTGGCATGGTTAAGGATCCGGGTTCGTATGCAAAATTTAGAGGCAACACTTCGCGGGCCGGCCCTGAGTGGGAAAGAAAACATTGCCGGAGTACAAGCCCTGCCGGAGTGAAACCTTGCCGGAGTGAACCCTTGCGAGTACAAACCTTGCGGAGTACAAGCCCTGCGGAGTGAACCCTTGCGAGTCAAACCTTGCGGAGTGAAACCTTGCGGTGTGAAAGCTTGCGGATAGAAACATTGTCGGCGTGGAAAGCTTACTCGGATAGAAAACTTGCCGGATTGGAGGCTGTGATAGTCAAACGGACGAGAAATTGAAAATGGGCTCAAAAGGTTATTCAGATGATTCCGGATGGAAAAACGTTCAACATGAAAGTTGTTCGTCTCGTCGAACCGGTCGATTTTGATATAAAGATCGTCCCAATCCGAATTCTTATGCAAAAGTTAGAACCGCTACAAGATGCTGCTACAGTAGATGGCCGGACACTTTTCTGCTGCAGACTTCGGAAAACAGCCAAAAACTCTCTCAAGATGGTTTCTAATCAAAACACGTTCAACATGAGAGTTGTTCGTCTCTTCGAAACGGTCGGTTTTGGTATAAAGATCGTTCCAATCCGAATTTGTATGCAAAAGTTAGAGCCGCTACAAGATGCTGCTACAGTAGATGGCCGGACACTTTTCTGCTGCAGACTTCAGAAAACAGCCAAAAACTCTCTCAAGATGGTTACTAATCAAAAAATGTTCAACATGAGAGTTGTTCGTCTCGTCGAAACGATCGATTTTGATATAAAACTTGTTCCAATCCAAGTTCGTATGCAAAAGGTAGGGCCATCGGAATACAGCCCTGTCAGGAGGCAGAAACTGGCGCGCCCCACCAGATACCCTGTCTGATGGGTAGCGCGAGGATAGTCTGTTTTGCGCGACCGATTTGACCCTGAAGATCACCTCGGATCAAAAAACGTTTAACATAAAAGTTGTTCGTCTCGTCGAAACGGTCAAGATTGCTTTTGGGCTCGTTTCCATCCGAGATCGTTTACCACCACAAAAAAGACCCGCAAGGTGCAACCAGTTTAAACCGAACAGTTTTGGAAAGTTCGGATAAAACCAGTCCGGATTTGACTAGGGTTTTGGACGTGAATCGATGTAATCTTCTTGTAAGGAAAGCTTAGATAAATCCTTTGCTTGTACGGGAAGTCTAGCCGCCTCTTATATATGTTGGGGGTGACGGCCGATTGAAAACAACACACAATCGAACAAACACATCTACTACTTTTTCGTGTTCATCTATCTTTATCCCCTACCCTTGTATCTTTCTTTCTCGTTCTTCGTTCGTTCTTCGCGTTGGAGGGCAGCGATCCACGAGGCTCTAGGGGCGAGCGAATCGACCTAGGGCAGCCCATAGCCGCCGCACTCCCTGACGGGGTCCCTCCCGGGGGTGTGGGGTTTTTGGGTCTGCAAAAGCGCCCGCCGGACTGTCTTGCGTATCGCGCTTTCGGCGGGTCTCCTTCGACGTGAGCTGCGGTGCATCACCCCCGACGTCGAGGGTACATGTGACGTGTTCGTGTGTCAACACACTTTTTGGCGACTCCGCTGGGGACGAAGCTTCGAACGGTCTCCGGCCCGTTCTTGCTACGAAGAGATCGTCATCAAGTTGCTGCAATCTACAAAGGTAATATGAATACCCAATTCCCCTTTGTAGATGCAAATAATCCATATGTTGTTGCTAGATCACCTAATGAGCATAATGTATCGGCTAGCCCTAGTTTTATCACTCATGCATCTAATTATGCGCAAGGGCCGATGCAAAACAATTTTCATGCTTCAAATTCTCATGATTTTAGCAACATACGACATATGTATCCAAACTCTCATGCATCGGCAACCCCACAAATCCATATGCCGATGAACAACATGATGGGTTTGGTTAATCAATTGAAACACCTCATGTTAAAATTTCCAATAGCATACACGAAAGTGTTTCACCTTTTATTCATCGGCAACTAATTTGCAATATGAGAATCCAACCATGCCGATGAATGAGAGAATTGGCCATGCTACTACTAGCTATTCGCCGATTACTCTCAACCGTCATATGCTACACCTCATGCTACTAATTCTTCGCACCATACACAACTGTAGATGCTCATAATTGACTTCACACCTTCCTGGTTATAGCCGAATGAATGTAAATTTTACAGAGCGGTTGTGCCCAACATTATAGAAGATGAAGTAGTGGTGGCTGCATTGAAGAGTTTAGCCCAAAATAAGAGAATTAGTGCTCTTTGCCTTGAACAACATGAAAAGGGCTATTTCCTGATTATGCATAATAAAAGCTAGAGTTTTGCAAGAAGATGAATCTTTGCCAATTGATAAAATTGGCGAGCAAAAGTATGGTTTTACAACAATGCATATGCCTTCACCTAATACTACATCATATTATACAGCCCCTACACAATTGCAAAGTTTCGGCAACACCCATGTGCCATTGCCGAAAGAATCTAAAAGTATTGGGGGGCAATCATATTCGGAGTGGGCTAAAATTGAGAAAAAGCTTAAAGCTAATTTTGCCGCTCGACGTCAGAAACAAATAGAAAAAGAATTGGCTCAGATAAAAGAAGCATTGCCAATTGGTAGTATCAATGATAAGAAGGATGATTAGGAACATGAAAGTGCTTCGGTTGAAAAAGCCGAATCAAGTAGTATATATTCTGAATACATCAGATCCAACGAGGCAAGCATTATTGAGAAAGGGCATGTCAAGCATAGGAAAACAATGGTGCTTGATTTTTCTGAAGTTAATGGAACCTACTTCCTGCCCTATGAGTTCTGTGCCATTGATAAGCGTCAAGGACAAGAACAAGTAGCCGAACAAAGTTTGGCTGACATGGATCTTCAAAGCAATGATGCACGGAATCAAGAAAAAGATGATGACAAGGTGTTGGGGAGCCATCCAAAGACGGAGCAAGATGTTCTTCAAGTAGCACCACCATCATGCTCTCTCAACATATTTGAAGAGGTATGCATAGCGAGTAATTTACCTATTTTCAGATTTGGTCAGAACTTTATTGTTGATGCATCTATTAGAAAAATCCTCATAACTAATTTTGAAAGACCAATGAAGAGGGGTAATTTACTTGCTAGCAATAAAGTTGTTATTGAGCATATCGGTCAATCCATTACGCCATTTATAAAGACCGATAGTGACTCATTATTACAGCCAAAGCTTTCCCCGTTGCTTTATCTAAAGTTCATATCTATTTGGGTAGCTTTGCTTATTTCATACTTGGCTTGCACATGGTCTCAATTGAGACATGTATGTTCTAACTATTTTCGTTTTAGAAATTTAAAGCCAAGGTTAAATTCTGTTGAGAAAACCGATGCTAGTATAAAATCTTACCCAAAGACATCGGAACTAGAGTGCAAAACACAATGCATAGCCGAATGGTGTGGTGCAAAATCTGAACCATTTGTTTGCTTAATTCCAAACCCGTTCTCACAGCAAGATCGGCCAGAAAATAAAAGGTTTACCTTTAATTCAAACATGTGTGATCATATCTTTGATTTGTTGTTGAGGAATAATTATATTAGAATTCTTGATCACCATGTTGAGCCATCTGTCCAGGGACGAATGTATTGTAAGTTGCATGATTCGTCCAAGCATAATTTTGAGGATTGTAACATGTTTCGTCAAATAGTTAAATCGGCCATTGATAAAGGACGATTAAAATTTGTTGAGACACCAAGAGATGACCAGTCTATTCCGATTGGTCCCGATGGTAGAAAGTTTTTGCATCAGCTGCTTCAAGCCGATCCATTTGAAGAGAAGGTAAAAACTGCAGGTGATGGGATCAAGCTTTCAAGTAAAGAAGTTGTCGAAGAACATAATGAACATAATCTTGAGGGCAAGAATTCCATCGAAGCTACAATGGAGACGCCAAGGACTGGGGGGCAGCAAGTAAATCCAATGATCAATGAAAGCAAGCCAAAAGAAAACAAAGGCCGAAGTGAGCACAAGTGTAAGAGATCAAAAATCACCTTCGCTGAACTATTGGATAAATATCAAAACAAGAGTGAAGAGAAGAATGCTTATCGGCCAAATCATGCAAAGAAACCAAGATCACCCCCAAGGCGTAAATATGAGGATTGGTATTGGCAAAGTGATAATTTTAATGCAACATATTCATATCCTTATTTTGGGCCTCCAATGCCAATGCCGTGGATGCCTCCCTATGCTCATATAGATACATATTCATCATTGGACAGGTATGATACAAGGGCGCATTCTCCATCTTATTTTAGACCATCTCACCAATATTATGCAGCTCCAAGAAGATCAACATCTGAACAATCACATGTTAAAGACCGTTTCAATCATAAGGAATCAGTCCAGAGCTCAAGGGAGAAGAAAGAGGTGGTCAAACAAGTTTACCGCGTTAAAAGAGATGGTCGTAAGAGTGCTACTTCAGATTTGATCTCAAATGAAAAAGAGCCAATGAAAGTGTTGACATTGGCTACTAAAGGCAATGAGATGAAGCAACCAATTATTAAGAGTCAAAGTGCCAAATCTGAAGAAAAGAAGTTGAGAGTGCACAAGGCCAAGAAAGAATTGCCATTGGTCAAAACAGAATCACAGCCGAGATGCCCACTCGGCTTATCGATGGCAAAAGAAGGAATTACAAAATCTTAGTGCACAAGAGCTGAGAAAGAGGAACATGGCATGGGTTCCCAAGAAGATCAATCAAGACAAAAATGATGTACATGCTTCTGTTGCAACAAGTACAATAAAAGTGAAGAAGGAAAATAATGAAAGCCACAAACAATTAAGCCGAAGGTGCGCATCACAACATCAAAATCTTCGGTTAGCACATCATCCATTTTCTTCAACAATGCCATTGATGCCTTTGCCATGGAATTCATCCACAGGTATGATCAGTTACCCTCCATGGACTTATTTTGATCCATGGATGCAACATAATTTTCCATATCATGACAGAGTATTACCAAATCACTATACATTTGGTTAGTTACATTTTTGTTGCTAAGACAAAGGGGCCGAAATATTTTATTGCTATATTATTTGTTTATTTCGGCTATACATGCTTTAATGGATGAATTCTACATGGACCTCATGATAATGGCCGATAATTAACTATCGTCCTAAGAAACTATCCGATCATGGCCGGTGTAATATTGTTATATCGTCCTTAGTTCGAATGGAGAGCGAGACAAGTACTATGGAGATTATGTTTTGATAGTTGAATTCATAACAATGGCCATGGTGTTGGTGTTGTTTATATATCTCCTCATGGTGCTGTTTTTGCAGCCTCATGCCGCTTAGAATATGTTTGCACGAACAATCAAGCCGAATATGAAGCATTGTTATGTTATTTGCTATAGGTGTTACACATATTGAGGCTTACGGTGATTCGTTACTAGTAGTGCAGCAAATATCCAAAGTCTTTCAATGTTTGGACGAATCACTTAATGTTTATCTTGATAAATGTCTAGATATAATCTCTACTTTGGATTATTTTAGCATTGCACATATATCTACATGACAACTGGAAAGCAAATGAGTTGGCACAGCAAGCATCTGGATACCATGTTGATCATGGCATGTTTCATATTTCTCAAAGTCCGATGTCTTGTCTTACCAGTATAGAAGAGGCCGAACCGGAACCCACTGATTCGGTCATTAACAAAAAATCTAGTGCAGGTGACAATTCCGACTGGAGGAAGCCCATTGTTGCTTACTTGCGTAATCCGAGTGAAAGGATGGACAGGGCTGTTCGGCGTATGGCTTTTAAATATACTATGAGGGATGGTGATCTTTATCGCCGAACAGTTGATGATGTTCTCTTAAAGTGCTTGGATGAGGACCAAGCAAGAGTTGCTATGGGAGAGGTACATGAAGGCATTTGTGGTACTCACCATCGGCTCCCAAGATGAAATGGTTATTCTGACGTCTTTGGGTTTTATTGGCCGACCATGATTAATGATTGCTTCAGATATTATAAAGGGTGCGAAGCTTGTCAAAAATTTGGTGATATTCAGTTGGCTCCTGCTGCTATGTTACATCCCATTATCAAGCCGTGGCCTTTCAGAGGATGGGGTTTAGACTTTATTGGGCAAATTCATCCGTCTTCCTCGAAGGGGCATCGGTTCGTATTGGTGGCAACCGATTATTTCACTAAATGGTCTGAAGCAGTACCTCTCAAGAACATGACGCATATGGAGGTGATTAAATTCATAACCGAGCACATTATTCATAGATTCGGCATTCCTCAAACATTGACTACAGATCAAGGCTCCTCTTTCATGTCACACCAAGTTAGAGAATTTGCCGAATCTTATAACATAACATTGCTCAATTCATCTCCATATTATGCCCAAGCCAATGGACAAGCTGAGTCTAGCAATAAAATTTTAATCAAGCTCATCAAGAAGAAGGTTGAAGATAATCCAAGAAAATGGCATGAGTTATTGTCTGAAGCTTTATGGGCACATAGAATCTCAAGGCATGGTGCTACAAAGGTGACTCCATATGAGCTAGTATACGGTCAAGAGGCTGTTTTACCAGTGGAAGTGAATTTGAGTGCTTTGAGAATAGCCAAACAGAATGATTTATCAGCAGTGGACTTTTACAATTTGATGATGGACAACATTGATGAAGTTGCTGATAAACGTTTGGCTGCTTTAAGGGCCATAGAGAGGGACAAGCTGAGGGTAGCCAGAGCTTACAATAAAAAGGTCAAATTGAAGAATTTTCAGGTTGGCGATCTTGTGTGGAAAGTGATTCTGCCGATAGGTTCTGGAGATAGAAAATTCGTAAAGTGGTCTCCAAGTTGGGAAGGTCCTTTTAGGATTACAAGAGTTGTTCCCGGAAATTCATATTTGGTGGAATCAATACAAGGGACATTGTTACCTCGAGCTCTCAATGGCAAATATTTGAAGAAATACCACCCAAGTGTGTGGCAAGAAGCCTAAGTGGGCAATGGCCGATATATGATTATCGTCCTGAGCACAAATATGGCCGATACCTGATTATCGTCCTGAGGAAAATAGATGGCCGATGGAGTGTTGACATCGTCCTTAGAACGAACACAGTACTAGTTATTTTTCGGCACACAAGCTTTGCCGAAAAACAGGGGGGCATGTGTTGACACCAGATTTTGGCATGGTTAAGGATCCGGGTTCATATGCAAAAGTTAGAGGCAACACTTCGCGGGCCGGCCCTGAGTGGGAAAGAAAACATTGCCGGAGTACAAGCCCTGCCGGAGTGAACCCTTGCCGGAGTGAACCCTTGCCGGAGTACAAACCTTGCCGGAGTACAAGCCCTGCCGGAGTGAACCCTTGCCGAAGTCAAACCTTGCTGGAGTGAAACCTTGCTGGTGTGAAAGCTTGCCGGATAGAAACATTGTCGGCGTGGAAAGCTTACTCGGATAGAAAACTTGCCGGATTGGAGGCTGTGATAGTCAAACGGACGAGAAATTGAAAATGGGCTCAAAAGGTTATTCAGATGATTTCGGATGGAAAAACGTTCAACATGAAAGTTGTTCGTCTCGTCGAAGCGGTTGATTTTGATATAAAGATCGTCCCAATCCGAATTCTTATGCAAAAGTTAGAGCCGCTACAAGATGCTGCTACAGTAGATGGCCGGACACTTTTCTGCTGCAGACTTCAGAAAACAGCCAAAAACTCTCTCAAGATGGTTTCTAATCAAAAAACGTTCAACATGAGAATTGTTCGTCTCGTCGAAACGATCGATTTTGATATAAAAATAGTTCCAATACGAGTTCATATGCAAAAGTTAGAGCCATCGGAATACAGCCCTGTCAGGAGGCAAAAACTGGCGCGCCCCACCAGACACCCTGTCTGATGGGTAGCGCGAGGATAGTCTGTTTTGCGCGACCGATTTGACCCTCAAGATCACCTCGGATCAAAAAACGTTCAACATAAAAGTTGTTCGTCTCATCAAAACGGTCAAGATTGCTTTTGGGCTCGTTTCCATCCGAGATCGTTTACCACCACAAAAAAGACCCGCAAGGTGCAACCAGTTTAAACCGAACAATTTTGGAAAGTTCGGATAAAACCAGTCCGGATTTGACTAGGGTTTTGGACATGAATTGATGTAATCTTCTTGTAAGGAAAGCTTAGATAAATCCTTTGCTTGTACAGGAAGTCCAGCCGCCTCTTATATATGTTGGGGGTGACGGCCGATTGAAAACAACACACAATCGAACAAACACATCTACTACTTTTTCGTGTTCATCTATCTTTATCCCCTACCCTTGTATCTTTATTTCTCGTTCTTCGTTCGTTCTTCGCGTTGGAGGGCAGCGATCCACGAGGCTCTAGGGGCGAGCGAATCGACCTAGGGCAGCCCATAGCCGCCGCACTCCCTGACGGGGTCCCTCCCGGGGGTGTGGGGTTTTCGGGTCTGCAAAAGCGCCCGCCGGACTGTCTTGCGTATCGCGCTTCCGGCGGGTCTCATTCGACGTGAGCTGCGGTGCATCACCCCCGGCATCGAGGGTACACGTGACGTGTTCGTGTGTCAACAACAGCCCTCAAAAACCGGAGCAAGTCACTGGAAGGCTCGTGGTTCTGAGAGGGAACAATGCATATTTGATGACGAACGGGAGATAGCTTCCTCTTATGGCCTTCAATTTTTTTTCTACATTTAAGGTGCGCTTATACAACTATTATTTCAAAATTTGGAAAATTATAAGGGTCATTTGACCTTTTAAAGACATTTAAGTGATTTTCTAGCCATTTAATGATCGTAATTCAGATTTGGACTACATCTACATGCAACGGCTAACCATAACGGTTTCAAAAATCATATTTGTATACTTGTGTGCGAGTTAATTCCATGTGTGGTAAATTATGTGTAATTTTCAAACATATTGGTGTCATGCCTGGATAAATGCATGGAGTGCCATGGCATTTAAATTCAAATAAATTAAAAAATTATCGGACAAACTTGAAACCATGCTTGATGTAATGTCATGCCACCAAGATGATGTGGTAAAGAAATTGGCCTGTTTGACCAAAGATTTGGACACACACCCCTCACAAATTGGAATAACTTGGTAGAAGGCTCGTGGTTTGGCGAGGGAACAATGCATGTTTGATGGCGAATCAACGATACCTTCCTCTTATGGGCTTCGAAAAATTTCTACAGTTAACGTGTACTAATACATATGTCATGTCAAAATTTGGAAATTTAAGGGGTCATTTGACCTTTTAAAGACGTTTAAGTGATTTTCTAGCTATTAATGACCGTAATCCAAATTTTAACTACATCTACATGCAGCGGCTAACCAGAATGGTTTGAAAAAAAAATTATGTACTTGTGTGCGAGTTAATTCCATGTGCAGTAAATTGGAACGCATTTTCAAACATATTGGTGTCACGGCTTGGACACATGCATTGAGTGCCATGGCATTTAAATTCCAAAAAATTAAAAAATGATCAGACGATGTAAATATCTGGTGTTCAAAAAAGAAAATTGAAAGATCTGTCAAGACAACCGGGCCCCACATGATTGGCACTCTATTTTGCACTTCGAGGTTTGGAAGCTGAGTGGCGCAGGTTATTATTCATACATGGCTCTGTATTGAAAACCGTCAGCTATTAAGTTCACACACGACTTTTGCTGCAGGAATCGTGTGTAATTCAAACTACAGTACTCGTAAATTGTGATGACCGGCGTGTGTACTGTTCCCGTCGATCTAGATTCTGGCCACCTATAAATACTACCTTCCTCACGTCATCCCGCCTACATTCTCATCTACATCCTTCCCTCTCTCTCTCTCTCAAATATCTGCCATGGCATCGTCAATCTATACACGCGCCAACGAGGAGGTGCCGCCCCCCGAGGATGCTCAGTTGAAGAGCTGCGACGAGGAGGACCCCTACGTGCCGCCGGACAAGGTTGCGCCGGACCCCCCAACTTTGGAGTGGCTTTGGGGCCAGTACAATCTTTGTATGTGGAAGTCGCTGACGCCGGCTGAGAAAGCCAGGCAAGTGGCGTTCAAGAAGGAGATGGCAGAGGAGGAAGCTAGGTACCAGGCGGCTTGTGAAGCCCGTGATGCCGCCTGGAAAAAGGAGGCGGTGGAGCTTTGGGGGCGGGATCGTCGTCGTGCGGAGGAGGTGTACGAAGACGGGTACTTTGCGAGGAAGGTCAAAGGCGCTAGGCACCTCATCGTTGTGTGGACGTGGTCCGGTAAGCTCCAGTGTGCCACCGACGAGGAGCTCCGGTGGGTGCCCAACAAAATGGCAAGATCGTTCGCGCTCGTCTACCAGTAAGAGGCAGATTGGTACGTCAAGTGCTGCAAGGCGGAGGAGGCGGAGTACTACCTCCACGTTGGGAAGACGGCGCACACCAGGGAGTTGCTGGCGAGGGGCTGCCGGAATACTGCCCCTAGGAAGGATTATTAGTTTTACTATTGTTCGTTTCCAATTTTATGCATTGTACCTAGTAGTTAGTTATCATCACATATATGTGATGAACTAATGAACAATTAATATATTATGAATTCCATTTTCTATCTATTTTCGTATACTAATTTGTATCTAGCTGTTATCATCCACATATATAGAATGGAAAGCATATACATACACATTGAAACAGAACATATAAGAACGGAAAATAGAGTACACACATTGAAATAGAGCAATAAACAGAGCAATATTATGATTGCTGTGAATACATAGCGATCCACGTCGAAACGACTCAACAAAATAAAACGCTTCCATGAGACCATGACCAACAGCCCTTGCCTATGGTAGCTCTTGGCTCTGTCTGAACTCGTGCAGGCGTTCGTCCAAGCGGTCGACATGCTCGTGGTACATTTGGAGCGCGATCTTAAGCTCCAAGTTGGCTATTTCATTGGAGATCACCAGCTTGAGCATGTGACGGCCATGTTCCTCTACTGCGCCCAGGTGGACACCTGGGCCAAGGAGGCGATTGAGCCTAGCGACCAGCGTGTTGGCGTCGAGCGGGCCGCGGACAAGGCGAATGACGTGACCCATGTGAACGCCATGGCGGGCGTCTGGGGCAAGTACGGCGCGACTGGCCTCTGGTGCAAGTATGGCGCAGACGGCCTCTGCTCACTCCTGACGAGGAATGGGATACTGACGGGACGTGCACCCAGCGGCGACGCCCCGTCGACAGCAGGCAAGTGCCGAAGGATCCACTCTTGCTGTCCGGCATGCCGTGCCTCTCGCTCTGTGGCACTCCAATGGTCTCGCTGTGTGGCGAGCCGCAGCCTATTGGTGCGAAAGCGCCTAGCTTGCTCTGTGGCACGCCTCGATCATGTTGTGTGGCGAGCTGCAGCCTCTCGATGCTGACATGCCTATCTTGATCCATGGCACTGAAGCGCCATGCATCAAGGGTCTGCTCGACTCTGGCGATGACGCGCATCATGATGTTGTCCATCGGGTTGCCGGGGAGCGCCGCAGCCTCGATGGGCCGTGACGCCTTCTCGTTTTCCTCGTCGAGGAGGTTGATGGCAGAGGCGGCACTCTGGTGGGTTGGATGCTTGGAAAAGGTGGATGTGCTATAGGCTGTGCTTGTTGCCTCCAAGTGTCGCGCGCCGCACGCAATATTGCTTGGTGGCGGCGGGATGCCGGTGAGGAAATGGTGGGAAACGGTGGCGTGTTCATAAAACGCCATCAATTAATGAAACTTAGCATAGAAGGAATATCGAGCTAGCACGATGCGTGCGGGCACATTGCTCGCCCAAGGCTATGATCCATATACTTGTGTGCCCAACAGAGCACACTATTCACAGTAGAGAATGTTGTTTCGTTTATCCTAGTAGAGCAGTGGTGGCAAGCGTCACAAGAAGTAGATGATGATCAGATGATCGCTTATCCTAGTAATTATGCATGTAATAGTTTCCATTGGTGTGGGGAAATGTCATGTGTGTATACTAGCCACCTATATAATTGGATGTTTGCTGCATATCACACGCATCTTGTTTATGTGAAATGTTTCTGTTCTGTTGGCTCAACGCAAACAATTTATCGGAATGAAGTGTATGCCCTCCATTGCACACACCTTGATCTGGTTGAACCGTTTCTGTTGCGTTGCCTAATAAAAAACAGTTCATCCGAGTGAACCATGTGCCATATATTACACACAACTTGATCTGGCTGACCGTTTCTTTTGTGTTGCCTAATCACAAACAGTTCATCCGAGTGAACTATATGCCGTATATCGCACACACCTTCATTTGGCTACCTGTTTTTGTTGTTATGCCTCATCACAAACAGTTTATCCAAGTGAACTATATGCCTTTTATCGCACACGCCTCCATCTGGCTGCCCATTTCTTTTGTTCTGCCTCATCACAAATAGTTCATTGAACTGAACCTTATGCCCCACATCACGCACACTCCTAAAATCGGAACCGTGTTTGATGTATCCTTCATCGCAAACGTTTTGCATCTTTTTTGACGGTTTTTCTACATCACTGTTTGTGAGTAATGCATCGCCCATAGTTTTGTCAAAGGGTCTCTGATCATAGTGTCGCGTTAGCACCATCCTGCAATAGTGGATCGTCATCTCGGTGGAACCGATTTGTTATGGTTTGGCTGTGGCACTGTCTAGGATCAACTTGGTGGGTCCGGATGTTGGAGTTTCGGTGGGAATGAGTTTGGAAGTTAGGGTTCGGACAGATAGGATTTGGAGAAAATGGTTGAGGGTTTGATGCAATATCTTCAAACACATGAGCAACTAAGTCATGATGAAAACCTCATCCCCTTTTAATAGTACTGGCTTTCCTAAGGACTCAATGTGGTCTTGTATCATGATAACCCACAAGTATAGGGGATCACAACAATTTTTGAGGGTAGAGTATTAAACCCAAATTTATTGATTCGACACAAGGGGAGCCAAAGATTATTCTAAAGTATTAGCAGCTGAGCTGTTAATTCAACCACACCTGAAAGACTTAATATCTGCAGAAAAGTATTTAGTAGCAAAGTAGTATGGAAGTAAAGGTAACGCTGGCAAAAGTAGCAGTAGCAGTTTTGTAACAATCATAACAGTGGCAACGGAAAAATAACTTATCAAAGATCAATATGAAACAACCTCGTAGGCAATGGATCAAGGATGGATAATTATGTCGGATGGTGAAGGAATCAAGAAGAGGTGTCTAGAGGGGGGGGGGGTGAATAGACTCTCAACCAAGGAAAGTAGCAATTTTTAAGTTCTTCAAGTTGAGGTGGAGTTTAAGCACAAGTTTAACCATTCACAATACATATCAAGCAAGCATGCAAAGAGTATATGAGCAACGGAAAGTAAAGCATGCAACTTGCAATAAAGTAAAGGGATGGGATTGGAGTGTGCAAACAAAATTGGAGACACGTAGGTTTTTGGCGTGGTTCCGATAGGTGGTGCTATCGGTGCTATCGTACATCCACGTTGATGGAGACTTCAGCCAACGAAGGGTAATGGTTGCACGAGTCCACGGAGGGCTCCACCCATGAAGGGTCCACGAAGAAGCAACCTTGTCTCTCCCACCATGGCCATCGTCCACGAAGGACTTGCCTCACTAGGGTAGATCTTCATGAAGTAGGCGATCTCCTTGTCCGTACAAACTTCTTGGTTCAACTCCACAATCTTGACGGAGGCTCCCAAGTGACACCTAACCAATCTAGGAGACACCACTCTCCAAAAGGTAATAGATGGTGTGTTGATGATGAACTCCTTGCTCTTGTGCTTTAAATGATAGTCTCCCCAAAACTCAACTCTCTCTCATAGGATTGGATTTGGTGGAAAAATGATTTGAGTGGAAAGCAACTTGGGGAAGGCTAGAGATCAAGATTCATATGGTAGGATTTGAATATCTTGGCCTGAACACATGAGTAGGTGGTTCTCTCTCAGAAAATGAATGTTGGGAGTGTAGGCACGTTCCGATGGCTTTCCTCACGAATGAGGAGAGGGTGGAGGGGTATGTATAGCCTCCACACAAAATCTAACCATTACACACAATTTACCAAACTCGGTGGGACCAAATCAGAAAACTCGGTCAGACCAATTTAGTTCATAATGTGACCGTTAGGTATTTCGGTGGGGCCGATATTATCAACTCGGTGGGGCCGATGTGCAACGGTTAGGGTAAAATCTCATCTCGGTTTGACCAATTACACAAACTCGGTGGGACCGACTTTGGTAGTAAGCAAAACAGAGAGTTGGTCAAGCAAACTCAGTGGGACCGATTACATCCTCTAGATGAGACCGAAATTATTGCAATGGGCAACAGAGAGTTTGCAAGCCCATCTCGATGAGACCAGGATCCCATCGGTGAGACCGAATTGATTAGGGTTTGTGGCAGTGGCTATGTCAAATGAACTCGGTGGCGCGGGATAGATCAGATGTGTGGGGCCAAGTTTGACTTTTGGTTTGAGGCATATGTGAATATGAGAAAGTGGTTGAGGGCTTTGGAGCATATCATTAAGCACTTTGAGCAAGCAAGCCATTAAGCAACACCTCATGCCCTTTTAATAGTATTGGCTTTCCTATGGACTCAATGTGATCTTGGATCACTGAAATTGAAAATGTAGAGTCCTGAGCTTTGAGCTTGAGCTAATCCTTTGTCTTTAGCATCTTGAAGGGGTTCCACATCCTCTTGTCCATGCCACTCCACTCTTGGACTTATCTGAAATACACTAGATAAAAGTATTAGTCCAACAAGAGATATGTTGACATTAAATACCAAAATCACCCAGGGAGAACTTGTGCTTTCAATCTCCCCCTTTTTGTCCCCGCAAAAAAAATATCCCCCTTTTTGGTAATTGATGACAACATACATCAAAGCTTTAGATAAAGATATAGAGAAAGGTAGGTAAAGCTTTGGAAGGACATGTAACATGCATAGGCTCCCCCTACATGTATGCAATCATGTAAATATGGAACATAAGATCATGTGAGTGCATAATCTTGACAGAGCAAGCAATGAGTTACATGTATCTTGGCTATATGCATCAGAGCAAATGGTGTGAATATAGGAAATGTACCTTCATGCTCATGTGTCCTTCTTGCAAACAATATGTACACCAGTAAGAGATCCTCATGCACATGAGTATGATGCATATACTTACCTTGTGGTCTTGATCTAGCTTTGGAAGAGATGAACCTGAGTAAACAAGGTTAGACAACACGGAAACATCTACTAAACAGAGCAAGAGCAGCAAACCACAAGAGTACCAAGATTGGGATGACATGTAGAGAGTGAGTACTAGGTACTCTATTTGAGTGTAGACATGTCCCAAAGGTAAATATATGCAATGAATTCTAAGATTTTCTTCCCTTAGATGTCTTGCTCCCCCTGAATCTTATATGGGATACTGGGAGAAGATAAGGAATAGAAAATCAGAGCAAAGCAAACACACAAACAACATGAACATGTCTTTCCCCGCTAAAGACATGTGACTTATCTCCTCTTTGAATACCAAGCAACCAGGGTCTCTCTTTGATGTGATTATTTATCTATCTTTCCCTTTTCGATATGATTAAGCTTTGATGTGAGCTCTCTCTCCCCCTTTGACATCAATTTCCAAGAAGGGATCTTCTGGAGTGTGGTTGAAAATAGGTTTGGTCCTTGAGTCACATAGCGAAGTAGCAGGAAAAAATAGGGTGCTGGTAGAGGAAAAGAATCATCGAGTAGAGCTGGAAAAAAATGTGCAGGATGCAAATGACAAAGTGTCTCCTCAGCATGTGAAATCGGTAACATCGAGTTGTTTTCTTCGGTGGCATCGAGATAATTCGGTTTGACCGAAAGAGGCAAATCGGTGTGTCCGAGTTCATTACAGAGAAAGAGCACTAATCACCTCAGCTCACTTAAGCAAATAAGATCTCACAAAGATTTGTAGGGAATTAACTAAAGGATTTGCAATGAATTGGATGCAGGAAATGCAGAACAGAAATAAAAGAAGAGAAATCTAGATGAAGTTTTTTTGAAAAGGGAAACAAACATGCATGAGATAAATGCAAGAACAAAGAGAAACACTAGAACTTCATCTAGAATTGGTCGATGACAAAGTCACCTATGTTAGGGTATATTGACTTAGGAGTCAAGTGAAGACACTTGATCATAGGTGTTACTCATCGTTTAAGCTCAAAATGGGGTTGCCATTTTTCGTTTACGCATTTTGATGTGTTCACATCTTGTTGAGTTGCTTTGACCCATGACTTGGGGTAAAGCGTCTCTAAGATGGAATAACCAACCTTGGGTGGTGGTGTTGATCTTGATCATGTAGATGAACTTGTGCGGGATGCTCAAGGTTGATGTAGTTCATTGGGGGCACCACTTCTAGTTGGAGTTCATCTGCCTACATGAATTAGTTTTGCAAGGAATAGCACTTGTGTATCCAAAGTGATAATCATGAAATTTGATACCAAAAGAAATTTGATATATACAAATTGTCAAAGGATATGTTTGAAGAGTTTCATGCTTCCTTGTCTTCAACCACCGTATTGTTGAGACTTGGTGATGTAGAGATTGCTCAATATGTGAGTGAGTTGCAATCTCATGGATTTAGATTCATCCAAGTACCTACAAGGGTTACATAACATGCAAGGGTGCAAATATATCCAAGATATATGATTATCATCATAAGAGAAATATCAAGGATTAGTCGTAGGCTCATGTCTTGCATGTATCCAAATGGAGTTCCTACCCCAAGTTTGAAGCATCAATGATGTTCAATTCACTTCTCAACCTGCAAAACACTTTCTCATCAAGTGGTTTAGTGAATATATCCGCTAATTGCTTCTTGGTACGAACATGCTTAAGGTTGATATCACCCTTAGCAACATGATCTTGAATGAAATGATGACGAACTTCAATATGCTTAGTTCGAGAATGTTGCATGGGATTGTGAGAAATCTTAATAGCACTTTCATTGTCACAAAGCAATGGGACATGTTTTACATATATCCCATAATCTTTAAGAGTTTGGGTCATCCAAAGTAATTGATCACAAATGAACCGGTGGCAATGTATTCTGCTTCGGTGGTCGATAAGGATACCGAGTTTTGTTTCTTGGAGGACCAAGACACAAGAGATCTACCAAGAAATTGACAAGTACCCGAAGTGGACTTTCTATGAACCTTGTCACCGGCATAGTCCGAGTCAGAGTAGCCAACAATATCAAAATAAGACCTCTTTGGATACCAAATGCCAAAATTTGTTGTATGTATTAAGTATCTCACTATCCTTTTCACAGCCTTAAGATGACATTCTTTAGGGGCCACTTGATATCGTGCGCACATGCGCACACTTAGCATGATATCGGGATGGGAGGCACATAGATATAACAATGAACCAACCATAGAGTGGTAAACTTTTTGATCAACGGGTTCACCATCTTTAGTCAAGTCAAGATGTCCACTAGTAGGCATGGGTGTACTCATACCTTTGCATTCTTGCATATTGAACTTCTTGAACAAGTCCTTGGTGTACTTTGCTTGATTTGCTTGATTTGCAAACCAAGAAAGAACTTGAGTTCACTCATCATAGACATCTCAAACTTCTCCGACATAAGCTTCCCAAACTTCTCACTAAAATGAGGGTTAGTTGAACCAAATATAATATCATCAACATAAATTTGGCACACAAATAATTCTCCATTAACCCTTTTAGTGAAAATAGTAGAATCAATTTTCCCGATCTCAAAGCCTTTTTCAGTAAGGAACTTGGTCAAGCATTTATACCAAGCTCTAGGAGCTTCCTTAAGACCATAAAGAGCTTTGTGAAGTTTGTAAACATGATTGGGTTTCTTAGGTTTAACAAAGCCGGGAGGTTGTTTAACATAAACTTCCTCCTCAATTTCACCATTTAGAAAAGCACTTTTAATGTCCATTTGGTACAAGGTGATATCATGATGATTGATAGGCAAGTAAGATGCGAATGGACTCAAGTCTAGCAACCGGGGCATATGTCTCACCATAGTACATACCTTTGACTTGAGTGTAGCCTTGGGCGACAAGACGTGCTTTGTTGTGAACTACTTGTCCATCTTCATCTTGCTTGTTGTGAAACACCCATTTGGTACCGATGATGTTGTGGTTGTTGTCGGGCTTCTCGACCAATGTCCACACTTGGTTTCTCTCAAAGTTGTGTAGCTCATCGTGCATGGCATTTATCCAATCCGGATCTTCCAATGCTTCTTCAACCTTCATGGGTTCAATGCTAGAGATGAATGAATAATGTTCACAATAGTTAGCCAAACGAGATTTTGAGCGAGTGATTCTCCCGGTTTGGATATCATTGTAGATTTTCTCGATGGGATGGTCTTTGGAGACTCTTGCTCGAACTCGTGAGAGCTTTTGTTTTGGTCGGGGTGGAACATCTTCTTCATCATCCTGTTCTCCTTCTTAGACTTCTTCATTGTTGATGTTGTTGTTCTCTTGTCGTGGTGGAGAAGGAGGTTGATGAGGTTCATCTTGGTGTACTTCATCGTTTTCTTCATCTTGGTGTGTCCCACTTGTGGATGCTTCCATATCAACTCTTGGTTCACCTTGTCATGAGGTAGAAGCTTCCACTTGGACGGACGAGGTACTCTCCTTCACCTCCGTTGGACGGATCTTTCCAATAAACAAGTCTTGGATTGCTTCCGAAGGGTCTTTGTCTCCTACATCAATTGGCAATTGCTCTACTTGCGAGCCGTTAGATTCATCAAACTTCACATCTACCATCTCTTCAACCTTTCAGGTGAAATTGTTGTAGACACGGTAAGTGTGAGAGTTTGAGCCATAACCAAGTAGGAAACCTTCATGAGATTTGGGAGCAAATTTAGAACGACGATGCTTATCACTTTGAGCCGAATACTCGAAAGTATCCAACTTGGGGTTTGATACCGGTGAGGAGCTCGTATGTTGTCTTGCCGAGTAGCTTGTGAAGATACAAGCGATTTGTTGCATGACAAGCTGTCTCAACTGCTTCATCCCAAAAGTGTTTTGGCGTCTTGTACTCATCAAGCATCGTTCTCGCCATTTCAATGAGCGTCCGGTTTTTCCTCTCAACAATTCCATTTCGTTGAGTCGTGTACGTAGCCGAGAACTCATGTGAGATACCTTCTTCGTCAAGAAAGGTGTCCACATTGGCATTCTTGAACTCCGTCCCGTTATCGCTGCGAACCTTCTTGATCTTCACTTCAAATTGATTCTGGGCCTTCTTGGCGAAGTTCTTGAAGATCTTTTGAACCTGCGATTTATCATCGAGAAAGAACACCCACGTAAATCTTGAAAAATCATCAACTATAACTATACCAAATGAGTTTCCATCGAGACTTTTGTAGGCGTTGGGACCAAAGAGATCCATGTGAAGCAGCTCGAGCGGTCTTCTCGTGGTCATGATGTTTTCACGGGGTGGCTTCCTCCAACCTATTTTCCTTCTTGGCAAGCGCTGCAAAGTCTATCCTTATCAAATATGGCATCTTTAACACCAAGGATATGATCACCTTTAATAAGCTTGTCAAGGTTTCGCATGCCCACATTACCTAACCGTCTATGCCATAACCAGCCTTTGGAAGATTTAGCAATTAAGCAAGTTCTAGGTTGAGCCTTTTTAGTGAAATCGACAATGTATAGATCACCTCTACATATGCTAGTAAAGACCATTTTATGATTATCTCTTCTAAACACGTGGCAATCTACTTTAGTAAATAGGACATTGAAACCGAAATCAACAATTCTAGATACAGAAAGTAAATTATAGCCAAGAGATTCAACGAGCATAACATTTTGTATGGAGCTGTCATGTGAGATGGCCACCTTACCAAGGCCAACCACCTTACACTTAGAGTTATCACCAAAAGTGACATACTTTCGAGGGCCGTCATTTTCAGCAAGCTCACGAAAAATATCTTTATCTCCGGTCATGTGATCGGTACATCTACTATCAAGGACCCATTCCTTTCCTCCTGCCATTTAGCCGCGAAGATTAGCCATAAGACCAAAGTATCTCATTTCATCATCAAGATCATAGTCACTATCATCATCCTCATCATAGTATCCATGTTCAACATCGTCATGTGATGGATCAATTCCTAGAGAGTGTGATTCATTAGATAAATGATCATGACAATAATCCTCTTTATGAAATCTAATGGCTTTGGCAATAATATTGCTAATGATTCCAACATCTCCTTTGGCACGCATAAGGTCACGAAGCTCAAACAAACAATCATCAATCCTAGGAACACTAGTACTCATTTTATTCAAGGCAATTGACTTGGGAAGAATCTCATCTAGATTTTGCAAGGAATAGTTTGGAAATCTTTCCTCAAGAAATCTCCATATAGTATAAGCACAATCAAGAGTAGGCAGGCTAGCAATCAAGTTTATAGGCAATCCTCTAATGATAAGATTTATAGTTCTAATATTGTGAATCATGTCAAGATCCTCATCGGGAGTGGCATGCAAAGAGTCAACAAGGCGAGCACAAGGATTGGTAATGTACTTGCTCAAATGATATTCATTGAAAATATCAAGCATCTCATTTTCCCACTCATGAAAGTACTCTCCATCAAGTATAGGCACTCTATGTCTAAGACTCCCCAACGTAGACTCATCCACCTTCCTCCAATGGTGATTAAACCAAAGCAATGAAGACCAAAGCTCTGATACCAATTGAAAGGATCGAGAAGAGGTGTCTAGAGGGGGGTGAATAGACTCTCAACGAAGAAAAGTAGCTATTTTTAAGTTCTTCAAGTTGAGGTGGAGTTTAAGCACAAGTTTAACCATTCACAATACATATCAAGCAAGCATGCAAAGAGTATATGAGCAGCGGAAAGTAAAGCATGCAACTTGCAAGAAAGTAAAGGGAAGGGATTGGAGTGTGCAAACGCAATTGGAGACACGGAGATTTTTGGCATGGTTCCGATAGGTGGTGCTATCGTACATCCACATTGATGGAGACTTCAACCCACGAAGGGTAATGGTTGCGTGAGTCCACGGAGGGCTCCACCCATGAAGGGTCCACGAAGAAGAAACCTTGTCTAACCCACCATGGCCATCGCCCATGAAGGACTTGCCTCACTAGGGTAGATCTTCACGAAGTAGGCGATCTCCTTGCCCGTACAAACTTCTTGGTTCAACTCCACAATCTTGACGGATGCTCCCAAGTGACACCTAACCAATCTAGGAGACACCACTCTCCAAAAGGTAATAGATGGTGTGTTGATGATGAACTCCTTGCTCTTGTGCTTCAAATGATAGTCTCCCCAACACTCAACTCTCTCTCTCTCTCTCTCATAGGATTGGATTTGGTGGAAAGATGATTTGAGTGGAAAGCAACTTGTGGAAGGCTAGAGATCAAGATTCATATGGTAGGATTGGAATATCTTGGCCTCAACACATGAGTAGGTGGTTCTCTCTCAGAAAATGAATGTTGGAAGTGTAGGCATGTTCTGATGGCTTTCCTGACGAATGAGGAGAGGGTGGAGGGGTATATATAGCCTCCACACAAAATCTAACCGTTACGCACAATTTACCAAACTCGGTGGGACCGAATCAGAAAACTGATAACCCACAAGTATAGGGGATCAATTGTAGCCTCTTTTGATAAGTAAGAGTGTCGAATCCAACGAGGAGCTAAAGGTAGAACAAATATTCCCTCAAGTTCGATCGACCAGCGATACAACTCTACGCACGCTTAACGTTCGCTTTACCTAAAACAAGTATGAAACTAGAATTACTTTGTAGGTGTTGTTGGATAGGTTTGCAAGATAATAAAGAGCACGTAAATAAAAAGTAGGGGCTGTTTAGATAAAGAAGCAATAAAGTAAATATAGCGAGTGTGGAAAGCTGGTGGTCGGAGTTGTGGAATTATCCCTAAGCAATTGACTACTTTATTAGACCGATAGTAACATGGCTCCTTTTTTTCTTCCTTTTTTCCTTTTTTTTCTTTTTCTTTCTTTATTTAGGCTTCTTTGGCCTCTCTCTCTCTCTCTCTCTCTCTCTCTCTCTCTCTCTCTCTCTCTCTCTTTCATGGGGCAATGCTCTATAATGATGATCATCACACTTTATTTACTTGCAACTCAATATTACAACTCGATATCTAGAACAAAGATATGACTCTATATGAATGCTTCCGGCGGTGTACCTGGATGTGGATGATCTAGCATAGAAAACATATCAAAAAATGGACAAGCCATGAAAACATCATGCTAGCTATCTTACGATCATGCAAGGCAATATGACAATGAATGCTCAAGTCATGAATATGATGATGATGGAAGTTGCATGGCAATATATCTCGGAATGACTATGGAAATGCCATGATAGGTAGGTATGGTGGCTGTTTTGAGGAATATATAAGGAGGCTAAAGTGTGATAGAGCGTATCATATCACGGGGTTCGGATGCACCGACGAAGTTTGCTCCAACTCTCGAGGTGAGAAAGGACAATGCACGGTACCAAAGAGGCTAGCAATGATGGGAGGGTGAGAGTGCGTATAATCCATGGACTCAACATTAGTCATGAAGAACTAACATACTTATTGCAAAAATTTATTAGCCCTCGAAACAAAGTACTACACGCATACTCCTAGGGGGGAGGTTGGTAAGAGTTAACCATCACACGCCCCAGACCTCCACACAAAGGATGCCAATCAAAAAATATCTCATGCTCCAACTTCGTCACATAACGGTTCACCATACGTGCATGCTTCGGGAATCACAAACCTCAACACAAGTATTTCTACTAATCCAGAGTCACCCACTACCATGAGTCCAATATCACCACCTTTATATCGCAGAACTATTGCAAGGAATCAAACATATCATATTCAGTGATCTACAAGTTTATGTAGGATTTTATGACTAACCATGTGAATGACCAATTCCTGTCATCTCTCTAAATAGATATAAGTGAAGCAAGAGAGTTTAATTCTTCCTACAAAAGATATGCCCACGCTCTAACAAATATAAGTGAAGCAAAAGAGCATTCTACAAATGGCGGTTTTCTATGTGAAGAGAAACAGGCAATCCAAACTTCAAATGATATAAGTGAAGCACATGAAGCATTCTATAAAGCCTTACTCAAAAGATTTAAGTGAAGTGCAAAGAGCATTCTATAAATCAACCATGGAGTATCTCATACCAGCATGGTGCATAAAAGAAAAGTGAAAACTAAATTCAAAAGACGCTCCAAGATTTGCACATATCGCATGAACGAAACGAATCCGAAATCATACCGATACTTGTTGAAGAAAGAGGGGATGCCTTACGGGGCATCCCCAAGCTCAAACGCTTGAGTCTCCTTGAATATTTACTTGGGGTGCCTTGGGCATCCCCAAGCTTGAGCTCTTGCCTCTCCTCCTTTTCCTCATATCGAGACCTTCTCGCTCAAACACTTCATCCACACAAAACTTCAACAGAAAACTCGGTAAGATTCGTTAGTATAATAAAGAAAATCACTACTCTAGGTACTGTTGCAAACCAATTCATATTTTGTTTTTTCATTGGGTCTACTGTAATATAACTTTTCCATGGCTTAATCAACTGATAGAAATTGATAGTTCCATCAAAACAAGCAAACTATGCATCAAAAACAGAATCTGTCAAAAATAGAGCAGTCTGTAGCAATTTGAACATTCACCATAATTCTGGTACCCCAAAAATTCTACAAAAATTAGGAAAAATAAACAATTTGTAAAGAAAGACATTGAAAAAAGTTTCAGAACCGTTTGACGTTCCAGTAAAAAAAATGTAAAATCACGCACTACAGCCAAAGTTTCTGTCCTGCACCGCACAAACCAACAAGCATTGTAAACATCCTAAAGGCAAACCTTGGCACATTATTTTTATAATACAATGGAATTATACAAGGGCATAATTATTTTTGATGAAAAGTTTATGTAATTAAGATTCACAAAGTTTCCGTGAGCATGAACAAAGTTCAAGGAGCTCCCCCACTTCAACAATGCTTGTCTCTCTCACTTTCACTTTCCTTTTTGAAAAGTTTTGGGTTCCCCTCTTTATGTTTTTTGTTTTTAGACTATATGAAAGATCACAACAGAAATAAATGACTCTCTAAAACTTTGGGTTGTCTCCCTGGCAGCGCTTTCTTTAACGCAATTAAGCTAGGCATATAGTGCTGAAGTAATGGATGCACCCGGATCCCAAGGTATATCAAAGCCAATTTTAATTAACAATGATTTGTAATTTAGTAGTGAGCCCAAAGTAACATATATCATGCAACAACAAAGTCTAACTCTCTTCCTATGCATCGGCATGTCATAAAAGAACAATTCATGCACACATAGTAAAGGCCAATGCATAGTATAAGCAGTTTCTTGCAATTTTATCATATTGGAAGCATAGAGAGGTGGAGATATAGTTCCTCTCTCATAATAATTGCAAGTAGGAGCAGCAAGCACATGCATATTCTATTCATTAAAATTACCGTGTGCAATGGTAAAAGGCAACCCATCAATATAATCCTTAATAAGCACAAACTTCTCTGATATAGTGTAGTTTGGAGAATTCAAAAAGATAATAGGACTATCATGCGTGGGTGCAATAGCAACAATTTCATGTTTAACATAAGGAACTATATAAAGTTCATCTCCATAAGCATAATTCATATTGGCATCTTGTCCACAAGCATAGAAAGCATCATCAAAAAGGGATATTTCAAGAGAATCAACGAGATCATAACAATCATCATAGCACTCATCCTTCGGTAAGCACGAAGGGGTATTAAACAATGTATGAGTTGAAGAGTTACTCTCATTAGAAGGTGGGCACGGGTATCTAATCCGCTCTTCCTCCTTTTGTTCTTCGCTCTTCTCATCATCTTTTTCATCCAATGAGCTTACAGTTTCATCAATTTCTTCTTCCATAGACTCCTGCAAAATATTAGTCTCTTCTTGGACAGCGGAGACTTCCTCAATAAATGCATCAATATCAGAATTGTATTCATAATTCTTATAACAACATTTAAGTATAGCAAAATTTTTAGGTCTATAAATAGCATCATCAAGATTTTCACACTCTTTAAACAAAGATTCGATTTCATAAGCACCCATAAAAGCAACGAATTCTTCTATTTGTTCCACATCATAGTAATCATATATACCATTAGCATAAGAAGCCAAGGTTTTATCATCATTGAATTTGCATGAAAAGGGAAGGTGTGGAGCCTTCATCCTAGAGCAACAAGTATAATCATATCTCAAGCATAGTTGACGAGCATACCAATGCAACATATGAATTTGATCCCATAATAGTTTCCCTTTTTGTGTCAAGCGATAATCCCTGAAGTATTCACGTTGATCCAACGTGTCTCCTGTAACATAATTGAATGGTGTTTTCTCAGGAATATCAAAGTAGTACATAATATTCTTCACATAACCATCATCGAGGGTTTTAGGAGGTTTCCCATCTCCATGAGTAGAAAGTACACCTAATTTTTTTGGTATTTCGTGTTCCATATCCATAATAAAGATAGAAAACAACTAAGAACAACAAATAAAAATTACTTAGTGATAAAGCAAACAAGCACACGAGAATATTCACCCAGAGCTATGACTCCTCGGCAAGGCGCCAGAAAAAGGTCTTGATAACCCACAAGTATAGGGGATAAATTGTAGACTCTTTCGATATGTAAGAGTGTCGAACCCAACGAGGAGCTAAAGGTAGAACAAATATTCCCTCAAGTTCTATCGACCACCGATACAACTCTACGCACGCTTGACGTTCGCTTTACCTAAAACAGGTATGAAACTAGAAGGACTTTGTAGGTGTTTGTTGGATAGGATTGCAAGATAATAAAGAGCACGTAAATATAAACTAGGGGATGTTTAAATAAAGAAGCAATAAAGTAAATATAACGAGTGTGGAAAAGTGGTGGTAGGAGTTGTGGAATTGTCCCTAAGCAATTGACTACTCTACTAGACCGATAGCAAGTTTTATGTGGGAGAGGCATAAGCTAACATACTTTTTCTTCTTGGATCATATGCACTTATGATTGGAACTCTAGCAAGCATCTGCAACTACTAAAGACCATTAAGGTAAAACCCAACCATAGCATTAAAGCATGAAGTCCCCTTTATCCCAAACGCCACAACCCCCTTACTCGGGTTTATGCTTCTGTCACTCAAGCAGCCCACTATAAGTGAATCATGAACGTATTGCAACACCCTACAACGGGAATCCCTCACGCTTGCGCGACACGGAGAGAACCATAGGACAACAACATAACCACAAGCAAATTAAAACCAATCATAGCAATTCACCAATCACCGATAGGACAACGCAAATCTAGTCAGACATCATAGGATGGCAACACATCATTGGATAATAATATGAAGCATAAAGCACCATTTTCAAGTAGAGGGTACAGCGGGTTGCGGGAGAGTGGACCGCTGAAAATAGAAGGGGGAAGGTGATGGAGATGTTGGTGAAGATGGCGGAGGTGTGTGTGTAGATCGCGGTGATGATGATGGCCCCTGGCGGCATCCAGCGCCACCGGAAGCGAGGGGGAGAGAGAGCCCCCCTTCTTCTTCTTCTTCCTTGACCTTCTCACTAGATTGGAGAAGGGTTTCCCCTCTGGTCCATGGTCTCCATGGAGTGTGAGGGGCGAGAGCCCTTCCGAGATTGGATCTGTCTCTCTATCTCTCTCTGTTTCTGCGTTCTGGATTCTGCCCTTTCACCGTTTCTTATATATCCGGAGATCCGTAACTCCAATTGGATTGAAACCTTTGCCTAGATGTTTCTCCAAAAATTAGCTTTCTTGTGGCAAAATAAGAGAAGCAACCGCCTTACGGGGTGCCCACGAGGGTCATGGGCACGCCCCCTGCCTCATGGCCCCCTCGGGCACCGTCTCGTGTTGATTTTTCTTCGAAACATAAAACATGCAACAAACAGGAACTGGAAATGGGCACTGGATCAATATGTTAGTCCCAAAATTAGTATAAAAACTTGACAAAAGTATATGAAAGTTGTAGAATATTGGCATGGAACAATAAAAAATTATAGATACGACGGAGATGTATCACGTACCAAGGAGCACACCGCTGCCCTTGCAGCAGAAGCACAGAGCGGCCTTTTCATGCAGAACCTTAATTCGGCGGCCAAACTCCCAGACACTGTCAAACGAGTCCGAACTACTCTACAACAGGACAGTCCAGCTCGTCAAGAGCTCGACTAGCAATTCGGCCTCCGTCCCAGTCCCGACCAAATGGCGGCATTCGTACCGCACGTACATAACTAAGCACTCAAAATACCAAGGGCAAAGACCTAGGCACAACTAGATTGTGGTCCACAATATGGCTCAACCTATCCTGGACCCACATACTTTCACTTTTTCTTTTTTCTTTTTAGGTTTCCTTTTTTCCCATGCTTTTCCTGGTGACCTGATTATCAGACCTATTAAGGGACGGATACACCAAGACGGCAAGAAGCATTGACGTATAAGGGAATTTCCAGGTGGCCTCTTTAAACAATCGTTATGCCTGTTTTTAAGAACCCGCACACAGCTCTCCCTTGGTTGTGGCATGTTAAATAGCCCTGTTGCTTATCGCACTACTTGTACAAATACGCTTTGACGTAATAATCAAAATATAATGGAAAATAGTTTGCGGCCCAAAATCTACGACATTAGCCTATTGCTTCATTTTTCTTTTTTATTGTTATCAATTGCACCTGTACACTTTGGTTCGCCTTAATTGGCCAGGGCTTCATTACGCCCCATAATACAACAACAAAGTCCAAACACTTTTTTACAGTATAGTTCGGCACCCCGAACGTATAGCATTATATGCATTGGCTCTGAATCATGTCTTTGGTCAATAGTTGGGTTGCCCGGCTCCTGTGGTTACTACCTTACGTTCCGCTATATCGGCTAGGGTAGTAAACGGAGAACTACTACGATTGTGTCCTGGTTCATCCAGAAGAGCACCTCAGTAGAGAAAGCCGAAAAATGACTGTCATGATGCGGCGTGAGCCGGTCAACTATTTGAGAGGTTTCAAATATTTTGCGATTTTTTCCGCATTATGCGATGAATCGATTTTATCTGATCAGGTGTTCATAGCATCCCAAGTTTGGACTTACGAATACTAGGGGCTGCGCCTAAATTTTAATTGTCAAACTCGTATGGCTAAGTGAGGGTGATAAAGCCATATAGTACGATTTCCTGGTTCGTTGCGCTAAACACCTCCTTTAAAGGACCAAACTTTGGAGTAAAGACTGTTTAGATTTATCCCGAACACCCCCGTACTACCTACATGGGGGCGGAAGCCGATGACTGGCCAACTCTCAGATTTGACAATACGGCCGCACAACAGGTAAAATTTTAAATAACAAGCATTATATTACATAACGATCTTGTTTCATAGTGCAGGACATGATAACATGAATATATTCATTAAAAGATAACATCCTTAGCACATTGCTCCGCCACAAGGCGGGACCCGTCTAGGCCCCTGTCAAAATACAGCTCAGGCGTGCGGTGCTCCTTGCCCGCGGGCGGTCCCTCGGTCGCAACCTTCATGGCATCCATCTTCACCCAGTGCATCTTAACTCGGGCGAAGGCCATGCGCGCGCCTTCGATGCAGACCGACCGCTTGATGGCATCAAGCCGAGGGTAGGCATTGGCCAGCTGCTTCACGAACCCGAAGTAGCTGCTAGGCATAGCTTTGGCAGGCCATAGCTGGATTATTTAATCCTTCATTGCTAGTTCGGCCACTCGATGCAGTTCGACCAGCTGTTTTAGCTGATAAAGGGCACCGGATATTCTGGCGCAAGGTATTGCGACCAAAATAGCTTCTCCGTAGAGCTCCCCTCTTCGGCTCGGAAGAATTCCGCGGCGTCTGAAACGCTATGCGGCAGATCCGCAAACGCCCCTGGAGAACTCCAAATCTGGGTCAGTAATAGGAACCTTTTCTTCACATATTTGCTCTGCATAATAAAGGCCTTACCCGCCGTGATTTTTCTGGCATCCTGGATTTCCCGGTGGGCGCCTTGGGCTTCAACCCGGGCATTGTGTGCATTTTGGCGGCCCTTGTCAAGTTCGGACTCTTGATCCGCAAGGTTGTGCTCCAAGGACTCGCATTTCTTCATGGTGTCCTGAAGCTGCTACTAGACCTCACTGACCCTGGCCTCATGCTTTTCACGGGTGGTGTCGGTGTCAAAACCGGCGGATCTCGGGTAGGGGGTCCCGAACTGTGCGTCTAGGCAGATGGTAACAGGAGACGAGGGACACAATGTTTTTACCCAGGTTTGGGCCCTCTCGATGGAGGTAAAACCCTACGTCCTGCTTGATTAATATTGATGATGTGGGTAGTACAAGAGTAGATCTACCACGAGATCAAGGAGGCTAAACCCTAGAAGCTAGCCTATGGTGTGGTTGTTGTAATGTATATTCGTCCTACGGACTAAGGCCCTCCGGTTTATATAGACACCGGAGAGGCTAGGGTTACACAGAGTCGGTTACAATGGTAGGAGATCTACACATCCGTATCGCCAAGCTTGCCTTCCACGCCAAGGAAAGTACCTTCCGGACACGAGCCGGAGTCTTCAATCTTCTATCTTCGTAGTCTTGGAGTCCGCGGATATTGATAGTCCGCTGTCCGGACACCCCTAGTCCAGACTCCTCAAGAGCCTCGAACCAGTCTTCAATGACGATGAGTCCGGCGTGCATAATGTTCGGCATTGCAAGGCGGGTTCCTTCCTTGAATAATCCAAGAAGATGATGAACACCAAGATAGTGTCCGGCTCTGCAAAAATAATTTCCACATTCCACCGTAGAGAGGATAAAACATATACACTGATTCAATATGCTGACGTATTATGCGGCGCGTCATCACACCGCTACCGAGCCCTTGTTTGAATTGCTCTTACTTATTCCACCTCAGCACGTTTAGCGAAGCGGTTTCCTTGGCACGTCTTGTCGAAGCAGAGATCGTGTCCCCTTTATTCCGGGATCCTCATCAATGCGTGCGTGGGTAACCCAACCGTTCCTGTCGCCACGCCTCCTCTATCGAAGGGGGAATCCTAAACGGTCACGGGGACGGCCCTTGGTATTTCTTCCCCTTTATAAGAGGACCAAGGCCTGCCCTTGTCTTTTCAACCTCGCATCGAATCTTTCCTCTGCTCCCAGTTCCAACACCTAGAGCTTCAGATTCGAGCGCTTCAGATCCACAACAATGTCCGGCTCCGACCTCCAGGGCCGGTGGATGCCCTCCTCCGTCACGGAGGAGGACATATTGAAGTTGCGTGAGGCCAAGTACCTGGCCTACAAAGTTTCGCACAGGTTGCCTGCCCCAGGGCAGGCCGTGCCAGCCCCCGAGCCCGGCGAATATGTCGTTTTCGCATCTCACCTCCGTCGGGGATTAGGCTTCCCGACGGATCCCTTCGCAAGAGGGCTCCTGTTCTACTACGGGCTGGACTTCCACGACTTGGCTCCGGAGTCCATCCTCCATATCTCCTCATTCATTGTTGTCTGCGAAGCCTTCCTCCGCGTCATCCCCCACTTTGGCCTGTGGCTGAAAACATTCAAGGTGGAGCCGAAGATGATCGGGGGGCGTCAAGCGGAGTGCGGCGGGGCGACCATAAGCAAGAAGGTCGATGCCCCGTGGCTCGAAGGTTCCTTCCAAGAGGAACTGGGATTGTGGCAGCAGGAGTGGTTTTACATCACTGCTCCAAGGGGCAGCAAGCAAAAGCCGCCGCCCTCCTTCCGCCCGGGACCTCCACGCCAACTGATGTCGTGGGTCAACCAAGGGCTCAATTGGGGGCCGTCCAAGGACGTGCCCTCACTGCAGGGCCGGATTCGAGACCTCCAAACAAGGGAGATCGACCTGGTCAAGGTGATGCAGGTCATGCTAATCAGGCACCTCCTACCCTGCAAACGTCGTCCTCTCCGTCTATGGGAGTTCAATCCGGAGGGACCTCGTATTCTCCAGCATTTTATGGGTGCGACACCCATGGAGATGTACAAGCTGTTTTTCGGACCGCAGGTGGCGTGTCCGGATTCAGCCGAGGACGCAGGCCTGAGCCGCGATCGCCCGGATACTCAGGTAAATAGCTCAGAGCCCGGACATTCTATTTGCATGCCTTTCAAAAGTTCGTCTCCTGACCCTTTGTTCTTTACAGGAATGGGTGGCGCGATCAAGGCTGATAAGGTGTCCGGCCCCCCTCCCAGAGACCGCACTGGAGCCCGTGCTGGTCAGAATGTTGGAGGTCGCGCCCATAGAAGGGGGCGATGGGGGAAATAAAGGAGCTAATACTTCGCCCAAGGAGGCGACTGAAGAGGAGGGAACCAAGGATCCCTCCCTTCAGAGGGAGAAGAGGACCGCCTCCGAAAATCCGGAGGTCAAAGCCCCTAAGCGTGGGAGGAAATCCTCACCGGGGGGTCCGGCGTCCGGAAAGAATCCGGACGCGCAATCATCGCCGAAGGACCAGCCCTCCAACGAGCCGTGAGTATGAAAGAGGAAGTTTAATAAGGAAGTACCTTCATTTGTGCTTCAGAGGTAATCAAATATTTATATCGCAGTTCGGATCTGCAGCCTTCTCGATGAGTTCATCTTCGGGACCTTCTTAGGAGATGATGGAGAGCGATCACGCTCCGTCTCGCAGCGCCGCCAGATGAGGCGGGCGAGCGAAGTGTCGTCATGGAGGGCGCCCCGAGTCCGGAGGGGCGGAGAGTCCGCACCCACGAGTCCGCCGAGAATCGAAGAGTTTGCTTGAGAGGGCGTCCATTTCAGAAGATCATCAGCGCGTAACGCGTATGGTGATTGGAAGGATTTAGTCCGCTGAAAGCGGATTATGAATGCCGCCATGAGCTTCTGGCGGGATTTGAGGTATGAAAATGACGCACCTTTGTCTTTTAACAGTTTTGCATATAAAAAATGCGCCCTGTACAGATAGTAGCCCCTGAGACTCGGTAGGTTGTCGGCAACGACAGCGTACTGAGGATCGAAATCGAAATGAATTAATTCCGTCGCTCCTATGCAGGTGGCGGATGGTCCGGGGGCTATCCGGACTAGTGAGTTTGCCGAGTTAACTCGGCAACTTGACGTGGCAGATGCTGACATCGCACTTGTCAACCGGCGACTTGACGAGTCGCAAGGTAAATAAATTCCCCGCAGCTGCTTTATTTAATGGGGGCCGAAGCCCACCTCTGATAAATTATATGCTGTGTATACAGATGGTGCTGCTGCGGTGGAGAGTCTTCGGGCCGAACTTGCTCTAGCTAATGAGCAAGCCCGAAGGAGTGACGCGGCTGCCTCTAGGGCAGCCGAGGAGTTGAAAGCCGAAAAGGTGGCGCACTGCCTAAGCATGGCGGAGGTGGCCGATTTGGCCAAGAAATTAAAGGATGCTACCGACCGCAATGAGGCTCTTGAAAAGGAGCGCTTATCGGAGCAGGAAGACCTGAAGAAGGCCACCGCCGAAGCCAAGGATGCCCGCTCTGCAATGCGGGCTATGAAGGAGGAGCTGCACCAAGCCGGAGAAATTGCGGCTGGCAAGCCTTTTCTAATGCGTCGCCGGTTTATAGATGCCAAGTACACTCAATTTGAGCGGCTGTGGAGTTCGGAGGATCCGTATATGGACTTGGCTGCGAGTGCGGCTGATGCCGTTAAGCACTTCCGGAGCCAGGGGGATCACGAGGCGGAAGAGTTGTATTGGTCTCAATTCCACAGTCCGGATCGCCCTCTTCCGCTGACGGACAGGTTGGCCGAATGGGCCGAACTAAATAGACTGTCCGGACTGGCCATGACTGACATCGTGGCCCATGTCTGGCCAGAGAGGTCCAAGGCGACGAGCTACTTTGGCTTATTGCAGCAATTCCTTGGGGCGGTGCCGCATATAAAGGAGATGAAGCGGTCGGCCTGCATCGAGGGCGCACGGATGGCTCTTGCCCGTGTGAAGGTGCATTATCCGGAGATGGATGCCACCGCCGTTGCCACCCAGGGTCCGGATGAAAGCCGGCTCCCTGCCGAGCACTACTTCGGTGAAGTCATGCGCGGTGCTCGTAAAGTAGAGGCGCAGTGCTCAAAGAATGTAACATTCAAATGAATGCAGTACCTTGTAAATCAATGATTATGGTTTGACAGCTTTTTATACTTGTGCGTCCAAGTAGTAAAACTTCTCCTGTGCGGCCGTTTTCGTATACTTGTGTATAACCTGAAAGATGCAGTCTTCGGCTTCGGCCCCCTCGCACAAGGTGCTGGGGTGTTCGCAGAATATCGCGTTTTCACACTTAATCCGACGTCTCGGTCCTGTTATAAGGAGGTGGTAGCGTAGCAAACGAGGCAATCCGGACTATAGTGCTTTATCTCTTCCACTTAGCCAATGGAGCTCGAGGGTGGGGCTACGACATAGCCCCTGGTGGCACCGCGCATCTCCGGATTCGGGTGTGCGTATGTGCCTGACCGGGAAACGGTCCTTCATCAAAGCGGGGAATTCTAAACATTCCGATAGTCGATCGAGTGGCTGACCAGACTCTCGCCATATCATGACAGTCAGTTTTCGGCTTTCTCTCTTGAGGTGCTCGCCCGGCCGAGGCGGGGCACAATCGCATAGTTCTCCTTGTGCCGCATTAGCCGGGTGATACGGAATGTAAGGCAGCAAAACACAGGAGCCGGGCAAACCCAACATTTGACCAAAGACATGATTCGGAGCTGATGCATATAATGCCTAACTCGAGACGCCGAACACTCCCGAAGGTGTTCGAACTTTATAATAATGGGCAGAATTATGCCCTAAGCCCCTAGTGTCCAGGTACGTGCATGGTCTCCTGACGCGGCCGATGCCAAAGCGTCAGGCTCCGTTTTGGCTATAGGAACAAGCCAAGGGAGAGTAACAACAAGAGACAGTGATAAAAAGGTCTACGCAGGGTCTTAATCTGAAAAGAATCCTGGCAACGGGTCCGTACTGCACGTCTGCGCCTGTGTCTCCGTTGCGCCGTTATCCTGGACGGGTACGCACCTTGTTCATCTGGAGAAAGAGAGGAACGTTTAGCCTTAGAAATAGTTCGTGCGAAAAATATGCAGAAGAGGAGATATAGATAATTAAAGCGAGGTTTATATGAAACCACGGTGATTTGTGCGCGTAGCCCCTTGGGAAAGGGTGTGCGGCTAGGGAGTCCCTAGCCTGCTGAGTCCGGATTCGTCTATCCGAGTCCGGGGTATTTAAGTGACCCTCGCATTGAAATGGTGCCATGTGGACCGGGCATCTTTAGTGTAAGAGACGCGTAATGCGGTACGGCGTTGAAGCGGACAAAAGCCTTTCGTCCCAAGAGTGCTTGATATTCACTTTCAAATGGGACGGTATGAAAGATTAGTTTTTCACGTCGAAAATTGTTCGGCGATCCGAACACGACTTCTAGTAGTATCGTGCCTGTGCACTTGGCGTAAGGGCCTGGCTTCACTCCTTTGAAGGGAGTGCGGCTGTGTCGAATTTTGGTAGGGTCTATCCCCATCCTACGGATTGTGTTTGAATATAGCAGGTTTAAATCACTGCCTCCGTCCATGAGGACGGTTGTAAATTGTAATCCGTCTATTATAGGATTCAATATCAGGGGAGTCCGTCCCGCGTTTTGAACGCTTCTGGAATAGTCCAGGTGGTCGAAAGTGATTGGTTTGGATGTCCAATTTCTGCGATCTGCTGGGCTGGACCATCTGACTCTTTTAGAAAGTGCCGCACTATTTTTTCGTGTTATCACATGAAGTGAGTTTACTGCTTTGACCCCTTGTGGGAAAGTCTTTTGTTTTCCGGTGCCCTGCTGGCGGGGTTTCTCTTCTTCGCTTGACGCGTCGAGCCCCTTGTGTTCGGCATTTAATCGGCCGGACTGTTTAAAAACCAACAATCCCTGTGGGTGTGATTTGCGGGTCTTCCGGCGGTGCTATGGATTTGGCATATCCGACCCAGAATTTTGTGTAAGTTGGACAGTTCGTCGCTGTCATCCTTGAGGGGCTGAGTTTTGTTATTGGGCCGCGAGCTTTTGAATCCAGCGTTGACTGCCGTGCTCTTTGGGCTTTTCTCTTTATTCCGACGCTGTTCTTTTCTGCGCCGTGATTTTCTGTTTCCATCTCTTATCTCGAATGTACTTGGGTCGCTGGTGCTGCTTGTTGCTAGCCAGCTATCCTCTCCCGCACAAAAGCGGGTCATGAGGCTTGTTAGTGCGGACATTGTCCTTGGTTTCTCTTGGCCGAGGTGCCTGGCAAGCCATTCGTCTCGGACATTGTGCTTGAAAGCTGCTAAGGCTTGGCGCCCGCACGATCGACTATTTGGTTCTTTTTGGTAAGAAACCTGTTCCAGAATTTCCGCGCTGACTCTCCGGGCTGTTGAGTTATATGACTTAAATCATCAGCGTCTGGAGGACGGACATAAGTCCCTTGAAAATTTGTTCTGAATGCTTCCTCGAGCTCTTCCCAACTTCCAACAGTGTTTTTTGGGAGGCTTTTGAGCCAATGACGGGCTGGCCCTTTGAGCTTGAGGGGTAGATATTTTATGGCGTGGAGATCGTCTCCTCCGCCATGTGTTTATGTAGTATATAATCTTCTATCCAGACTCTGTGGTCTGTTGTTCAATCGTAGGCCTCTATGTTTATGGGTTTAAACCTGCTGGAAATTCATGGTCCAAGACCTCATCGGTGAAACATAGTGGGTGTCGGCGCCTCAGATTTGTGTGCTCCGTTGTCATCAGACACTTGGCGTGTTGCCTTGCTTCTTGGGGCCTTCTCCTTTGGCCCATAAATGGACCTGGCTGGGCCATCTATCCTTCCGAGTTCATTGGTGGAGTTGTGTGTGGCGCCTCTTATAGAATTTGGCCTGTCGTCTGGCCGTCTATCCAGCCAGGCGGCCCTTATATTTTTGGACGGTGGGGGTTCTATGGCCTCCTCGTCAAATTCCGGTAGCAGCTTGCACTTAGGGTAGCTCTTTGATTGATGGCCATTGCCGTACTTATCTGCGGTGTTGAGCACTTTGCCCCATCTCATTTTGAGTGTTTCTTCCGCTGTTATGAGCTTCCGTTTTTCCCTCTTCAGGCTTCTTGCAGTGCTACCAAGTCTTTTCCGGAGGTTCTTATTCTGCGGTGATGTGTCCGACATGTGGTCGTCCGGACTGTTGTCTTCGCCGGGCTTTGATTGACTATCTGACTCGTCGTGTTCGGACGGTTGCTTATGTGCATGTTCGTCGTCCGATTGTGAGCCCTGCCGTATAGCGGGCTCGTTGGGAGCGTTGTTGTCGTCAAGGCGGGACTTAGCGCGGCGTTTGCACCGTCGCTTTGGTCGTTTATCTGCAGTGTTATCTGTCGTGGCCCGTTGGTCCTCATTATCGCTCCCCTTTGGGGTATCCACCATATATATGTCATGCAACAAGGTGGTCCTGTTGTGCTGTATAAGCTCTGTTTTTAGTTCGTCTCCGGCATCGTCGTCTATTCCGTCGATGTCTTCGGAGTCGCAATCGAGCATGTCGGTTAGATCGTCGACAGTAGCTACAAATTGGGTGGTGGGTGGGATCTGAATTTCTTCGTCGTCCGAACCCCAACCATCCTGGCCGTAGTCCGGCCAGGGATCTCTTGATAACGAGAGATGTTTCAGTGAATTCAGGATATCGCCGAAAGGCGAGTGCTGGAAGATGTCCGCGGCGGTGAATTCCGTAACCGGCGCCCAGTCCGAATCGATTGGCGGGGGCACGGGAGGCTTGGAGTCCGGCGAGGAGTCCGGCGCCTCGGAATCACGAAGTTCAGAGGGACAAGATCGGTGTTCGCTCCATCGCCGTGGATGTTGAAGCCCCTGTGGCGTCTAACCACCGGCCCTCGATATGGGCGATTGGCTCCGGGCTCATGGCCGAAGCAGATCCGAGTGTGGCCATCCATGCACTATCCGGCGGCAGAGCTAGATCATGCCCATCGTCGCAGTGCGGCGCGCTTGGCTGTGGCTCGAGTCCGTCGAAGATCAGGTCTCCGCGGACATCGGCCGTGAAGTTTAAGCTTCCGAATCTGACCTGACGGCTAGGGGCGTAGCTTTCGACCTGCTCCAGATGGCTAAGAGAATTGGCCCGCAGTGCGAAGCCGCCGAATACAAAGATCTATCTGGGGAGAAAAGCATCACCCAGGACAGCGTTGCTGGTTGAAGATGCCATCGAGCCTATCGGGGACGACACAGAGGAACTCTCAATGAAAGCACCAATGTCGGTGTCAAAACCGGCGGATCTCGGGTAGGGGGTCCCGAACTGTGCGTCTAGGCGGATGGTAACAGGAGACGAGGGACACAATGTTTTTACCCAGGTTCGGGCCCTCTCGATGGAGGTAAAACCCTATGTCCTGCTTGATTAATATTGATGATGTGGGTAGTACAAGAGTAGATCTACCACGAGATCAAGGTGGCTAAACCCTAGAAGCTAGCCTATGGTGTGGTTGTTGTAATGTATATTCGTCCTACGGACTAAGGCCCTCCGGTTTATATAGACACCGGAGAGGCTAGGGTTACACAGAGTCGGTTACAATGGTAGGAGATCTACACATCCGTATCGCCAAGCTTGCCTTCCACGCCAAGGAAAGTACCTTCCGGACACGAGCCGGAGTCTTCAATCTTCTATCTTCGTAGTCTTGGAGTCCGGCGGATATTGATAGTCCGGCTGTCCGGACACCCCCTAGTCCAGGACTCCCTCAGGTGGCCTTTTCCTTGGCCGCTTTCTCCTCGGCCTCGGCCAGCGCCTTCTTGAGGGTCTTCACCTTGGTCGCCGCTCCTAATAAATAAAATGGCACTTTAGTCAGCACAAATCATTCATCATTACCGAATATATACAAGGTTATTGCATACCTTGACTATCTTCCAGCTGCTTCTTCACACGGCCGAGTTCCTCCTCAGTCTGCTCCAGACTCTGCTTCAGTCTGGAGACCTCAGCAGTATGAGAGGTCGCAGCCAGCAGTGACACCTGCTTGTTCACATACACATGTTAGGTTAGTCTCCTGCGAAAATTATTTGATCCTTTGTTCGACTTTTGTTTCCAAACACTGGACAGAGTATCAGGGGCTACTATCTATACTGTGACATTCTTTTTATAATTGCGTTGCTTACCTCAAAGCCTTTTAGAAGGCTTTTGCAGGCTTCGGTCAGTCCACTCTTCGCGGACTGGATCCTCTCAACCACCGTACCCATAAGGATACGGTGTTCCTCAACAATGGAAGCGCCTCGCAGTGCTTCCAGCAAACTATCCGGTACCTCTGGATGGACAGAGGTCACTGGTGGAATAGGCGCACCTCCTTCTTTCGAAAGAGGCGGCCTCTTTCTTGGGTTGATGCTTCATTCTTGATCCCATGCATGTGCACAGTCAGGGCAACAGACCCAGGGTTTGTTGTACCGACAGAAGCCCTCGGGCCTGCCCCGATGTCACACCCTGATTTTCATGCCACAACACTTAAGTCAATAAATCATGCTAAAATGTGGTTTGACAAAAAACTTTTGAGTGTTTTGTCTTTGCTTTGATTGAATGTTTGTCTGCTGTTTGCAAGTGCTCTAAAAATCAAATAAATCCTCCAACTCCTATACTTCATTTCCTTGCCCCAAACTTCTGCCCAATGATCATGCCATGTGTATAGAGCAATATAGCATTTTCTTACAAAATTAATTTGGCCAAAAAGTATTTTCTAAAATTAGTTTTTCAAAAACCCCTGAATTGAGGTTTGCACTGCAAGTACTTAATTAAGGGCAGTAAAAATCTTTCTAAAAATATATTTGACTCCTATTAGATATAGGATACCCAGAAACCACAAAAAAATAATTTTAAAAGTTATTGTCCTATTTTATTTAAAAGCTTTTTATTAAGGCCAGAAATGGACTTTAATAGGGAAAATTTATTTTAGTGCTTTAACAATATTTTGGAAAAACCTAGGGAAACTCAGTGGACATATATTTTCCATATATAAGAGTTTCAACACATGGTCATGTTCAAAGTATTGGTCAAATCCCTCAAAACACCTTTCTGGATATTTCAAGCTTTTGAAATATTTACAAAGGAAATATTCTCCAAAAATTCCAAGAAAATTCTATCATGTCCCATATGACATGTTTGATGATCTTGACAAGTATCATGTCATGGAGAATAGTATAACTCCATGCAATCCCCTCAAAACCATTTCTGTCCATTTTGAAGTTTGAGCAACTTTACATTGCCAAACATGTCCAACTGTTCTCAAACCTTGTGAACATGCTAAAATGGTCTAATAATTCATCTAGACCAAGTGGCACAAGTTGGAGAACATGTTAACTTGATCAAAGTACCCCAAAACCCTTTCTGTCCAGAACCAAATTTGAACAAGTTTGTACTGCCAACTTTTTCTCCTTGACCCCAACTTTTGTGAGCATGTTCACTTGACCAAATGAGGTCACTACACAAAGTGGTGCATCAAGGAGAACTGATTTGCATGACTAAATCTTGGTAAAACCATTTCTGCTAATTTCTAGGGTTTACCAAAGTCACATTGGCAACTTTTCCCAAATAAGCTAAAATTTGGTGGCACACCCTATTTCTAAGTGTTATTCCATCCTGTTAAGTATCATGGCAAGTGGAATTAATTTTCTTGCCCAAACCAGCAACAAACACCTTCTGCCATTTTTCCAAAAACACCATTTTGACCCCTTCCACTAATCCCCTTGAGCTCAACTTTTTACCACAGCTCCTCCTAGTCTTATCCTACCTCCAGTAACTCTCCCCCTTCAACAGCTCAATTATTTGGGGGGGGGGGGAGGGGTAAAACCCCACTTCCTCTCTCTGGACAGCCATTTTCTCTCTCTCCCTCAACCTCTCTCCTCTCCTACTGGCTCTCCAGGGCATCCAATGCCTCTCCACACTTCTTTACTACCCCCTAGCACTACCAGACAATAGTGGCTGCGCCCACATTGCCAAAACAATGGCCATGCCGGCCAAAGACATGCACTGGAGCGCACTACAGTGCGCTCTGGCACTGTAGCCGCCCACGACCAAGCACTCCCGGCCACCTCGGGCCTCCCCAGCGCGCCCGACGATGTGCCTCGGTGTCTGCATCACGCTAAACCCCTGTCCCCCTCCTCCTTCTCTCTCCGGCGACCTCTGTCACGCGTGCCCGAGCGCCGCTCGCGTCCACCAGTCGCCGCACTCGTGCGGGACCTCCTGGAGCTCGCCCTGCTCCCTCTCTCCTCTCCTCTCGGCTTGGGCCACGCCCACGAACACCCCAGGCGCGCGCCAGAGCACCCTTTTGGCCTCTGGAAACGCCACGGGCGGTGGCCGTGCGCCCCGCCTACGGCACCTCCCGGCCGCGCCCGTATAAGGCCACCCCCGAGCCTCCTATTGTCTCCAACTGCTCACTCTCCCTCCCCTGCACCCCCGGACCAACCCACTCCTCCTCCCGTGCCTTCTCCCTCCTCCTCTGCCACCATTGCCGCCTCGGACCCCCGCTCAAATTCGAGCCGCCCCGGCCTCCCTTCCTCCTCTAAACTAGTCCGCGGCACCCACCAAGCCTCCACGATCCTCCCCAACACCCTAGGACCCCTTCTACGCAGCCAAAACGGGCGCCACCACCAAGCCACCGCCGCCATCCGCTGGACCCGAAGCCCTGCTCAACTCCGAGCATCAGCGCCTGCGTGTAGCCCATGGACAGGTGCGCCTCGTCGCGATGAGTCCGCCGGTGTGCCGGGCGCCGCCGGAGATGGCCCGTGCCGCTCGAAAGAGCGCCGACACCCGCTCGGCCTCGCCTCTCCTGCCTCTGCTCTGTTCGAGCGGGAGGTAGGCGAAGGCCTGAGCCCTGGGCCCCGCGCGTCGGTGACCCAGTGGGTGGGCCCCGCCGTTTAAGTGGAGACGGGTCCGGTGTTTCCCGTGAACCCACAGCAAAAGCGTACGCCGCGGAAGGCGCCTTCGACGTCGCCTTGCCACCCGCACAGCTGAGCCGCTGGGCCGGCCCAATGCCTATCTCTCACCTAGTGCGGAGAATAAAGGTATAGCCTTTTTTCTTATTTTCTTTTCCCAGATAACTTGTAAAATCTATCAAAAATTCAAATTAACTCCAAATTTGATTATTCTAATTTCTCTAGGTTCATAAATTCCTGATCTATCACATGGTGCAACTTGCACATTTTTCCATAAAGATTTTCTTCGCAAAAATTTATCGAATCCTACTTTTCCTATTTCTGTGATGAACTTTAGAAAATCACAGAGAGCCCATTTTTGATCCAAATTCAATGATTCAAACTCCTAGATGTCTATAAGTTCAAAACTTAGTTTTTGAACATTTTTACTAATACTTTCTGTATCACCTCAAATAATGGTTTATTTCCTTGTATATAGCCAACTTTGCAAATCCATAGAATATTCATTTGAACTCCAAATCCAGTGAAACCAAATCCTAGATGCTTCTAAAATCATCCTTTGTTAAATGGGTACCTTTGCTCATTTTTCCAAAATATATTTATGTACACTTCTTACAAATCCATAAACCCCTTGATTCCATCATAATGAAATGTTCAGAGATGTCCATTGATCAAATCCTAATGAAACCACTTTGGTCATCCCTCATATGACCAGAGGTATCCTAGAAAAGTCCAACTCAAATTTTTAGAGCACTTTTATTTCCTGCCTTGTTGTGTTACTTATTATGGTTGCTTTTGACGATAGTTGACGAAGTAGACGAAATGCTCGGAGTTGGACCAGAGATATTTGAAGACCTCGAAGACTTTGTTAAAACAGGCAAGCATCCCTTTGACCATGCCTATGAAACCCTTTTTATGCATGTCATGTAGCTCTTTATTATTGTTGCATCGGAATCATGATGAGATGGTAAACCACGTGGGTTGGTTGCCTCTGTTACTTCCTCGTTGATACTTGCATTGTGCATGACCCTACCTTCTTATGAGGGTTATGCCGGTGGGAGTAGATAGGATGCTAAAGTAGATGCTACGCAAAAAGGGACGGGAATATGCATGGTGATGGAGACAAAGTATTCTCAAAAGACTTTTCGAAAACCCCACCGGGTGCCACTGATGCCCGGGGGAGATGATGAGTTGGGTAGCCACTTGATGACGAAGTGGTTTATCGAGGCAAGTGTGTGTTGTTTTCAAAAACGGATTGGTTTAAGTTGCGACCGTTATTCCAACCTTACACACGCAACCACTCTACCCTTATATGGGAAAGGGCATTATTGATTACCTAGACCGATACTAGCTTGGAGCCCGCATTACTAGTGACGGGAGATTTGTTGGTGCGCTCTCTTGGGATGGGGTCGTGCCAGGTAGGGCGGCCAAGAACATTTTTATGGGGCACCAGACACACCGTTGGTACCCCGTGCCAGTATGTGACGAATATTGGAGCGATGCTCCACGACTTTAAGATGTGAAATGTTGGGCACGGGGGTCACTACCAATCGAGTGGACTCCATGTTAGTGTCGTCTAGGGAAAGGTAGTGATCGGGTGCTTACCCCGGGTACTTGAGGTACCGCGGGTCGTGGATGACACGGAAGTTCCCCGGATCTTGTGGGTAAAGTATGCAACCTCTGCAGAGCGTAAAACTATTCGAATTGCCATGTCCACGGTCAAGGACTGTTGGGTAACCGCTCTTGGGCTACGTCCACATGTTTACAAACCGAGTGTGTGTGTTGATAAAAACTACTTGGGTCAATTCAAGGGACTTGACATGATTGAGTTGGGTTGGTGCCCACTCTATTTATGTTGATATCTGTAACCTGTCCTCATGGTTACTTGAATTCTCTTGATGCATGTCTTACAAGTTGTTGAACATGTCATTGCACTCAAAACTAGCTTTCTGCAAAAATTTACCTATATCATGCATTGTTGTATCTTGAACCAAAACATGGGTTGCTTAAGAGTACATTCAAAGTACTCATTGGCTTGCCTTGGTTATTTAATTGACCGGGCATGGAAGAACAGGATATGATGAAGAATACTTGGCTGACGAACATGCGAGCTAGGGCGTTTCCCGGTCGAGAATGCTGTAGGGTTAAGGCAGATAGCATGGGTCCAAGTTATCGGCGAAGATTTCGGTGCGATGATAGACTCAAGACTTGACCATAATGGTCCTACTTGTGTAAACGGTATGTATGGATGTAAGACTCTTGTTATTCAGCTTACGTGTGTTCGTGAGCATTGATCTCTGGGATCATCAGACACGCGTGCATTCGGTGATCACGACTTATGAGTCGGGGTCACCACAGAGCTGGTATCAGAGCCATCCTGACTGTAGGAAGCCTTAGTTAGCATGGTCGTTAGTTAGGGTAAAACTATTTCCAAAATTACTACTAGTTTTCAAAACTATCCGTACTTCTCTTCCCTTCTCAGTTTTTCGAAAACTAAGGTATACTTTCCTTATTTATCTCTTCCCCTTCAAAACCTTTGGTCGCTAGAACCCTTATGCCCCTGACCACTGGATTCCTTGGAATCCTCATGGATAATCTAGGAGGAATATGCCTTGCCAGACATTCACCCACATCTCCTGAACACAAGATTGGTGACATCACAATAAGACGATACCAACAGAAGATGCATCCTTGAGGAATGAGGACCTGAAGACCCAGGAGATGGTGACACCCTTGACACTGCCCCAAGATGATGCAACCTTAGCCTACGACGATCAGGGCATAGGTTATGCAAGATCATGATATACATCGCTGATAGGGTAACCCTGTCGCTACCGTTGTTGTATCGACAACCACCGGTGGATGAGAACCTGGCCATTTGGTCCGCCTCACTATAGTGAGCAGGAAAACGGTTCTCTTCATCCCCCGCTCTCGGTGACGATATCGTCAACAATGTGTTCGACGGATTGGACCTCTATTATGCCTTGTTAATGTCATTGCATAAAGGATGGCCACCTGGAACCGCCGACACCTTAAAAAGGCAAAAGGGATCGTCATGATTAAGAAGACAAGAGGAGACCAAGTCAATGCCAGCTACAAGGAGCCACCTTCACCCCATCACTTCAACATGAGAGAAGTTGTCGAAGATTCTTCAGGCCCAACCCAGATTGTTTCATCAAACAAGAGACGTAGCAACACCTGAGGAAAACTCAGAAGACTGCATGAGGCACAAGGCACGACTACTGAGTCCGAGAACCCCTAGGGTAGGATGAGTCGTGTACCCCCTATGCGCAGTCGAGCCGTATGATAGTTCGAATGGAGCCATGATTGTGTGTTGCTTGTTTTTAATTGTTTGTGTTTTGATATAGGTCGCACTTTTGCCCTAGGCGACAAGTATGCGACTATATCACCTTCCTTACCTTGTTTCTTTTGTTTGGCCCTTTTGGCACTTGTTTGTTTGCACTTGCACTATAGAACCCCCTTTAGGCATCCCCCTCCTCTATGCTACTTTTCCCTCTCATCTCTCTCCTCAACTAAAGACAAGCAAGACAATATGCACCAAGGATTCCACCTCGGCGACCAACAAGCACTGAAGACTTTTTGCTACAACCTCCTCGACCAAGTGCAGCCCCTTAGAGTTATGGTTGCCCCTCAAGATTAGAAACCCATTCCTAGACCCTTCGAGACTTCATAAGATACCCCAGCTCGAATCCTTAACCATGTGCTTAACCCACAGAATTGCAAGAGAACCTATTAAGCCTCCGTAACCTTGCTTATCACTGGGTTCATTATGGAACTAGTGGACATAGTGAATGAGCACATTATCATCCTAAGACAGCACCAAACCTGACGATGCCATTGGGAAGACCAATTTAAGGATATAGGAACAGAGGACAAATGACTTGGTGAGTTTATATCAATAACTTTGAGGAATTATCTGAGACTCTTTGGTGGATTATAAGGCTACCATGATTGGTAGATGAACTTGGTGGGATCATGATTATAGAGTAGCATAGCTTTTCATTACCCCCTGAGTAAATTGGATTTAATAGGACAATTATGACCGCAAGCTGAAATTCTTGGAAGTATTTGGATTTGTCTTAGGCAGGGGATATTGATAGGTGATAGTTGATATTACGACAATGACTTGGGGGAAAGTGTGGAAATTCTTGTTGGACAAGAGATTTGGATTTAAGTAAATGATTCTAGTTGAATATAGATGCTGAGTATGTCTACATGGTTCGGAGTAAATTGGATTTAGACTGATGATCTCAATCATGATACCATGTTTCTCGGTGGACGATAAACTAGGAGATTGGACTAATTGTCGGAGTTTATTTAGGCATCTTTGTGAGCTTGACCTTGGAGTATTACTAGATCATAATAACGGGAATTGGTGGACTGACTATAGTAAATATAGCTCTTTCAAGTATTCGGGGATTATAAGGACTTTAGGAGATCATGTGGAACACCAGCATAGGCATTGATTTGTAGAATTAATGGATTATGTAGTGATTAATGGAAGTTAACAGGTTGTTGGAGTTGATTCATAGAAAAGGAAACAAGATTTTGGAGTGGCATACGACGTGTTTCCTTAAGATAGAGATGCACTAGCATGGACCTTGGAGTAATAGGATGAGCACTCGGATTGTCCTGTTTTATTCCAGCTTAGCAGCTTATATGTTCTACCCATGGATTTTTAGGGGTAGACATACATATGATTTTTGGGGATTGTAGACATATATGATTTTGTTAGACCTCCTCTCGAGAGCCATGAGGATATGAATAACATGAGTGATGATTGGAGTTGACCTATGCGAGATGATTCTTTGGTAATATGAGGTGAAGACTAGGTAGAAGTATTGGCATCTCAGAAACTGTGCTCAAGGATGGGACGATAAACATTCACTCGCACACTAGAATCCTTGAAACCCTTACGCCCTACCAAGCCACAACATGGTCGGATCCTGACCTTGGGCCTTGACTCTAGGTCGAGAAGACCCTACCAGTACTCAACAGAGACCACCACTAATTCCCCAGCCCACTTTACGTGCCCCATAGACTTCATGGAGTGCTTAGACAAGATAGTTGTCATCATCATTTGGTGACCTACTTGTCCACCTGAAGACAGAAGAAGAGCCGTTCAGCTGGTCAAGGAACATCTAAAGACCATCATGCCAAGGAGGAAGAACTACGCCAACCACCATCTTCAAGAAGTATACCTCCGCACCAAAGACCAGGCATATCTGCAAACCACTTCTCTCGAAGGAACCAAGCATTTCCATGTCAAAAGGAAGCTCACACCAAGATTTATCGGCCCTCTCCAAGATCACCGCAAGACGAAGAATAGGCGGCTACCAGCTGGGGTTACTACCTGAGTTACCTACTGTGCACGATGTTTTTCCACACGACGCCACTCCGGAAACGTTTCCAACTTCCCAACTAGCCCAGTCTCAACAAGGACATCGACCACCGAGCCATCGACTCGTGGCCCAATCTAACCTACCGCGAGCTACCCATTAGGAACCGGGATTAAAAAGAGCGTCATACACAGAGCCACACCATCAAGTACTTCAAGCTCAATGGAGCACTACATGGAAGCAGAAGAAGTATGAGGACTTGAAGACTACCCCGGATCCAGTTTTCATATTCCTTTCCACGCCTAGTTTGGGAATCTCGGGGACGAGATTCTTCTAAGGGGGGTAGGTCTGTCACACCCTGATTTTCATGCCACAACACTTAAGTCAATAAATCATGTGAAAATGTGGTTTGACAAAAAACTTTTGAGTGTTTTGTCTTTGCTTTGATTGAATGTTTGTCTGCTGTTTGCAAGTGCTCTAAAAATCAAATAAATCCTCCAACTCCTATACTTCATTTCCTTGCCCCAAACTTCTGCCCAATGATCATGCCATGTGTATAGAGCAATATAGTATTTTCTTACAAAATTAATTTGGCCAAAAAGTATTTTCTAAAATTAGTTTTTCAAAAACCCCTGAATTGAGGTTTGCACTGCAAGTACTTAATTAAGGGCAGTAAAAATCTTTCTAAAAATATATTTGACTCCTATTAGATATAGGATACCCAGAAACCACAAAAATATAATTTTAAAAGTTATTTTCCTATTTTATTTAAAAGCTTTTTATTAAGGCCAGAAATGGTCTTTAATAGGGAAAAATTATTTTAATGCTTTAAAAATATTTTGGAAAAACCTAGGGAAACTCAGTGGACATATATTGTCCATATATAAGAGTTTCAACACATGGTCATGTTCAAAGTATTGGTCAAATCCCTCAAAAACCCTTTCTGGATATTTCAAGCTTTTGAAATATTTACAAAGGAAATATTCTCCAAAAATTCCAAGAAAATTCTATCATGTCCCATATGACATGTTTGATGATCTTGACAAGTATCATGTCATGGAGAATAGTATAACTCCATGCAATCCCCTCAAAACCATTTCTGTCCATTTTGAAGTTTGAGCAACTTTACATTGCCAAACATGTCCAACTGTTCTCAAACCTTGTGAACATGCTAAAATGGTCTAATAATTCATCTAGACCAAGTGGCACAAGTTGGAGAACATGTTAACTTGATCAAAGTACCCCAAAACCCTTTCTGTCCAGAACCAAATTTGAACAAGTTTGTACTGCCAACTTTTTCTCCTTGACCCCAACTTTTGTGAGCATGTTCACTTGACCAAATGAGGTCACTACACAAAGTGGTGCATCAAGGAGAACTGATTTGCATGACTAAATCTTGGTAAACCATTTCTGCTAATTTCTAGGGTTTACCAAAGTCACATTGGCAACTTTTCCCAAATAAGCTCAAATTTGGTGGCACACCCTATTTCTAAGTGTTATTCCATCCTGTTAAGTATCATGGCAAGTGGAATTAATTTTCTTGCCCAAACCAGCAACAAACACCTTCTGCCATTTTTCCAAAAACACCATTTTGACCCCTTCCATTAATCCCCTTGAGCTCAACTTTTTACCACAGCTCCTCCTAGTCTTATCCTACCTCCAGTAACTCTCCCCCTTCAACAGCTCAATTATTTGGGGGGGGGGGGGTAAAACCCCACTTCCTCCCATTTTCTCTCTCTCCCTCAACCTCTCTCCTCTCCTACTGGCTCTCCAGGGCATCCAATGCCTCTCCACACTTCTTTACTACCCCCTAGCACTACCAGACAATAGTGGCCGCGCCCACATTGCCAAAACAATGGCCATGCCAGCCAAAGACATGCTCTGAGCGTGCACATAAGGCTTTCTGCATCAGAGCCGCCCACGACCAAGCACTCCCGGCCACCTCGGGCCTCCCCAGCGCGCCCGACGATGTGCCTCGGCGTCTGCGTCACGCTAAACCCCTGTCCCCCTCCTCCTTCTCTCTCCGGCGACCTCTGTCACGCGTGCCCGAGCGCCGCTCGCGTGCGGGACCTCCTGGAGCTCACCCTGCTCCCTCTCTCCTCTCCTCTCGGCTTGGGGCCACGCCCACGAACACCCCAGGCGTGCGCCAGAGCACCCTTTTGGCCTCTGGAAACGCCACGGGCCGTGGCCATGCGCCCTGCCTACGGCACCTCCCGGCCGCGCCCGTATAAGGCCACCCCCGAGCCTCCTATTGTCTCCAACTGCTCACTCTCCCTCCCCTGCACCCCCGGACCAACCCACTCCTCCTCCCGTGCCTTCTCCCTCCTCCTCTGCCACCATTGCCGCCTCGGACCCCCGCTCAAATTCGAGCCGCCCCGGCCTCCCTTTCTCCTCTAAACTAGTCCGCGGCACCCACCAAGCCTCCACGATCCTCCCCAACACCCTAGGACCCCTTCTACGCAGCCAAAACGGGCGCCACCACCAAGCCGCCACCACCATCCGCTGGACCCGAAGCCCTGCTCAACTCCGAGCATCAGCGCCTGTGTGTAGCCCATGGACAGGTGCGCCTCGTCGCGCTGAGTCCGCCGGTGTGCCGGGCGCCACCCGAGATGGCCCGTGCCGCTCGAAAGAGCGCCGGCACCCGCTCGGCCTCGCCTCTCCTGCTTCTGCTCTGTTCGAGCGGGAGGTAGGCGAAGGCCTGAGCTATGGGCCCCGCGCGTCGGCGACCCAGTGGGCGAGCCCCGCCGTTTAAGTGGAGACGGGCCCGGTGTTTCTCGTGAACCCACAGCAAAAGCGTACGCCGCGGAAGGCGCCTTCGACGTCGCCTTGCCACCCGCACAGCTGATTCGCTGGGCCGGCCCAATGCCTATCTCTCGCCTAGTGCGGAGAATAAAGGTATAGCCTTTTTTCTGATTTTCTTTTCCCAGATAACTTGTAAAATCTATCAAAAATTCAAATTAACTCCAAATTTGATTATTCTAATTTCTATAGGTTCATAAATTCCTGATCTATCACATGGTGCAACTTACACATTTTTCCATAAAGATTTTCTTCGCAAATATTTATCAAATCCTACTTTTCCTATTTCTGTGATGAACTTTAGAAAATCACAGAGAGCCCATTTTTGATCCAAATTCAATGATTCAAAATCCTAGATGTCTATAAGTTCAAAACTTAGTTTTTGAACATTTTTACTAATACTTTCTGTATCACCTCAAATAATGGTCTATTTATTTGTATATAGCCAACTTTGCAAATCCATAGAATATTCATTTGAACTCCAAATCCAGTGAAACCAAATCCTAGATGCTTCTAAAATCATCCTTTGTTAAATGGGTACCTTTGCTCATTTTTCCAAAATATATTTCTGTACACTTCTTACAAATCCATAAACCCCTTGATTCCATCATAATGAAATGTTCAGAGATGTCCATTGATCAAATCCTAATGAAACCACTTTGGTCATCCCTCATATGACCAGAGGTATCCTAGAAAAGTCCAACTCAAATTTTTAGAGCACTTTTATTTCCTGCCTTGTTGTGTTACTTATTATGGTTGCTTTCGACGATAGTTGACGAAGTAGACGAAATGCTCGGAGTTGGACCAGAGATATTTGAAGACCTCGAAGACTTTGTTAAAACAGGCAAGCAGCCCTTTGACCATGCCTATGAAACCCTGTTTATGCATGTCATGTAGCTCTTTATTGTTGTTGCATCGGAATCATGATGAGATGGTAAACCACGTGGATTGGTTGCCTCTGTTACTTCCTCGTTGATACTTGCATTGTGCATGACCCTACCTTCTTATGAGGGTTATGCCGGTGGGAGTAGATAGGATGCTAAAGTAGATGCTACGCAAAAAGGGACGGGAATATGCATGGTGATGGAGACAAAGTATTCTCAAAAGACTTTTCGAAAACCCCACCGGGTGCCACTAATGCCCGGGGGAGATGATGAGTTGGGTAGCCACTTGATGACGAAGTGGTTTACCGAGGCAAGTGTGTGTTGTTTTCAAAAACGGATTGGTTTAAGTTGCGACCGTTATTCCAACCTTACATGCGCAACCACTCTACCCTTATATGGGAAAGGGCATTATTGATTACCTAGACCGATACTAGCTTGGAGCCCGCATTACTAGTGACGGGAGAGTTGTTGGTGCGCTATCTCGGGACGGGGTCGTGCCAGGTAGGGCGGCCAAGAACATTTTTATGGGGCACCGGACACACCGCTGGTACCCGTGTACAAGATGTGATTTAATATCGGAGCGATGCTCCACGATTTTAAGATGTGAAATGTTGGGCACGGGGGTCACTACCAATCGAGTGGACTCCATGTTAGTGTCGTCTAGGGAAAGGTAGTGATCGGGTGCTTACCCCGGGTACTTGAGGTACCGCGGGTCGTGGATGACACGGAAGTTCCCCGGATCTTGTGGGTAAAGTGTGTAACCTCTGCAGAGTGTAAAACTATTCGAATAGCTGTGTCCACGGTCAAGGACAGTTGGGTAACCGCTCTTAGGCTACGTCCACATGTTTACAAACCGAGTGTGTGTGTTGATAAAAACTACTTGGGTCAAGTCAAGGGACTTGACATGATTGAGTTGGGTTGGTGCCCACTCTATTTATGTTGATATCTGTAACCTGTCCTCATGGTTACTTGAATTCTCTTGATGCATGTCTTACAAGTTGTTGAACAAGTCATTGCACTCAAAACTAGCTTTCTGCAAAAATTTACCTATATCATGCATTGTTGTATCTTGAACCAAAACATGGGTTGCTTGCGAGTACATTCAAAGTACTCATTGGCTTGCCACTGGTTATTTAATTGACCAGGCATGGAAGAACAGGATATGATGAAGAATACTTCGGTGACGAACATGCGAGCTAGGACGTTTCCCAGTCAGAATGCCTGTAGGGTTAAGGTAGATAGCATGGGTCCAAGTTATCAACGAAGATTTCCGGTGCGATGATAGACTCAAGACTTGACCCTAATGGTCCTACTTGTGTAAAACGGTATGTATGGATGTAAGACTCTTGTTATTCAGCTTCTGTGTGTTCAGTGAGCATTGATCTCTGGGATCACTGTACACGTGCATTCGGTGATCACGACTTATGAGTCGGGGTCACCACACCCGAACACGCTGCCGAGCGTCGTTGGGGTAGGGCCTAATAAAGGCAGAGTTGCTGAAGAGGCTGACCTCTTGAGATCTTCTTTGCTTCTTCATTAGTCTTGATTTCGGACCAGTTTCTGGTTTCTCCGCATGTTGTGTAAAGCCAATAGTGGTGGGGCCTCTCCAGTAGTGGCCTGTGAAAGACTTTAACGCACGGGGTGGAAACTGCCAATTCACTTTTCCCACCACGCCCTTATCCTTGGCCATGTATGACTCATGCATCTCGTGGGGTAGGTAATAGAGGCGTGTGGTGCGAGAGAGTGTAATGGCGAGGGCCCGGTCACCTTGAATTGGCGGAGGAGGACGGCAGTCACCCGTCGTGGTACCAGCCCCCAGCCCCCCGCTTGCCTATAAAAGGAAGAGCGGGGGAGGAGTGGAGGCATCCATCCGCATTCTTCTTCTCCTCTGCCTTGCTTCGTCTTCGGTATGCTGGAAGGGAGAGCCCGAGGATGGCCCCCTGGTCTGAGTTTTGGGTTGATGATGCCGAGTAATGGTGCTAGCGCCTGGGGAGTGACCTTGGTCCAAGTCTGAGGTGAACTGCTTGGGATCGTTGGAAATCCCTATATAGTCCCTCTCCTCGGAACTTGGGTTGTTGTCAACGAGAGGTGCGCCTTCCTGTCCGCCAAGGATGGGAGTGGCACGCCTCAAGCCCCTTGGCCATCTTGGTCGCTTCCCTGGAGAGGTGTTGATGAAGATGAAGCCAGGGAAGACGGAGAAGGCAGGAGGCAGGTCTTCGGGACGGAGCATGACTGCATGGACGCATTCGTCTCGTCCTAGCGACCTCCTGCCTCGTCTTCCCGTTCCTCCCCTCCTCCCCGGCACCATCATCGCTGGCCTCCTGGTTGTCGTGGAGGGGGCTGTTCTCTTGGTGCCTTCGCCTCCTCCAGCAGTCTTCCTGCTGAGCTTTGGTGGTTGACTCCATTGTCGCTCGAGCTGGGGCTTCTGGCGGGCCCTGGTGGTGGTGATCAAGGGTGCCAATGGGCTACTCCGATCGCCCTCCTCCTCCGCAGCCTCGCTACTCCCGATCTTGTCAGGCCTTGCGTCCGGCAGGCCTGGACGAGATGGGGGTGGACTCCTGCTTGGGTGTTGCTCCTGCCCCTTTTCTTCTCTCTATGCTTCCTAGGGGATAAGGAACAGGGAGAGGAGTTTATAGGGCACTTATCTTTTTTCAATCTTAAATCTGTAGGCACTTGCCAAATTTTAATTCAAATAGTGTAATCTCTCGAGTCCATGTTTGTGTTCTATAATGCTTGTACTTGTATCAACATGTTAATGAACAAGATGAACCTTGTCGGGAACCCGTGCATCTATATGTCCATGCAGAGGTGAGATGCCTCTTTAATGTAAATAAAGGAGTTTTCCCCGACAGGCCATCTCATCGGCGCCATTTTTGTCTACCGGAGAGCCACATCTGTCGGGTTACAGAAAAAGGGACCAGCCCCCCGCCAACTTCCTTTTACCAAAGACCATTGCGACCATTCCGACGTTCGAGTTAGGGATGGGACACCTAAGTCTAAGAAGAGTGGCGAGGATTTCTAATGCATAAGTTAGAGATTATAGAACACGAATGGACAAGAGGTAGAACTTATCTGTTTGGCTTGCTGGGGATCACAGTGTTGGGCAATCTTCTCAGCTCCTTGTCGAACCAAAGTTCGTGGCAAGAACTTGTAGCTTCATGTAGATGAGAACGAATGCAGGATGCGACCCTATCTATATGCATATGCAGATGCTCATGAAATGGTTATGCAGTGATCTTGGAATGCTCATGCATGCATGCAGTCTAGGTTGGGGGCCCCCTACAGTGCTTCCTTATTTTCTCTTGCACGAGGTCATCCCCCCGACTTTGAACAAGGGGTTACATGCAGCTGAGGCAAGGCTTGTACAAATGGGTGGCTGCTGGGCAGGGCCCCACGGCCTCGCACCTTATGGGTAGAACTTGCGGAGATCCTCAATATTCCATGAGTTTTGCAACTGAGTGCAATCTCCGGTCTCCAGACGGACTGCGCCAGGTCTGGTGACTCGCACTATCCGGTAAGGACCTTCCCACTTTGGTGAAAGCTTGTTTGTACCCTTAGTGAACTGAATGCGCCTAAGGACAAGGTTACCTTCCTCAAAACACTGGGCATGAACCCTGCGGCTATGATAGCGACGTAGGGCTTTCTGATAGCGTGCAGCACGCGTAGCAGCCTGGAGACGGTTATCCTCGAGTAGCATAGTGTCGTCACGCTGGTGTTGATCTTGCACTACTTCATCGTAGGCAAGCACTCAAGGCGACCCGTAAATGAGTTCCAAGTGGATAACTGCTTATGCCCCATAGACAAGGGAGAAGGGAGTCTGCCCGATAGCTCGGTTTGGTGTCGTTCTAATGGACCAGCGGACAATCGGCAGCTCCTCGATCCACCGCCTACCGTGCTTATGCAGCGTATCATAGGTTCTTGTCTTGAGTCCACATAGCACTTCAGCATTCGCCCTCTCAGCTTGTCCATTGCTTAGAGGGTGTGCCACAGAGGCGAATGAGATCTTGCATCCGAGGGCATGAACATATTGCATGAAGGCATGGCTCATGAACTAGATGCAGTTGTCGGTGATGATCCTTGCTGGAACTCCAAAATGACAAACCAGATCTTTCAAGAACTTGATAGTTGTCTAGGCAGTCACCTTTCTCACGACATTCACTTCCGACCACTTTGTAAACTTGTCGATGGCAACGAACAAGAATTCAAATCCCCCGATTTCTCGGGGGAAGGGGCTAAGGATATCGAGCCCCCAGACCGAAAATGGCCATGATAGAGGGATTGTGGGAAGTGCTTGGGCAGGCAGGTGGGTTTTCTTGGAATGGAACTGGCAGGCTTCACACTTAGTGACTAGCTCGACTGCATCTTGGAGGGTTTTGGACCAACAGAATCCTTGCCAGAATGCTTTCCCAACTAATGCCCTTGATCCAATGTGGGAGCCGCACATTCCTTTTTGTATCTCAGCCAGCAGTTCCTTTCTTTCTTCCCGGCAGACACACTTCTGTCGGATATCGGGTTCCGGCAGACCCTTAAGGTTCGAACACTGGGGTGCGCGCAAAGATTCTCCCCTACCAGCTCACATCTCGAAGTCCCGCAAAGATCTAAGCAAGAAAGATGAACACACAGGGGACACGAGATTTATAATGGTTCAGGCCACCATTGCGGTGTAATACCCTACTCCAGTGTGTGGTGTGGTGGATTGCCTCAGGGGCTGATGATGCACAGTACAAAGGGAGAACAGCCTCGCGAGGGGCTGTTCTTGAGCTGGGGCGATGAACTGCTTGGGTAGGTTCAGTCGCTTCTCTCTCTCTCTGGTTGATCTCCAGATGATCTTCCCTCGGATGATCTTCCCTTCCACCTTGTGGTGGCTAGTCCTATTTATAGAGCGAGGCCCTGGGCCTCTCCCCAAATAATGAGCGGGAAGGGCGCCAACAATTGGCCAATTTGAAAGGGAACATCTGGTACACTTATCCTGACTAAAGTTGGTCTTCGGCTGCCAAAGGATCTGACTGTGACGCCGCCCTGGGCTCCACGATGACCTCCGTCCCGCCGTTCTGCTGGTCTTGGTCTTGTTGCACCGAAACGGTAACCTTTGCCTGATGCCTTGGCCTGTGCTTGCCCCCTTTGCACCGAAAGGGAAACAAGGACACTGCCCAGGCCGGCGCCCGCCTGGTCCTCGATCATCATGGCTTGCGTCACGGGCCCCTCGGGAGGTGCCCTGCCTTGATCTCTCCGCCTCCTCACGAGCCTGCCTGAGGAGGCTGCTACTGAGGAAGCTCCCTGTCGTCCGCCCCGTGATGCTTGGCCCCTCGCGAGGGTCTTGAGCTTGAGCTGATGAAGCGGGGCTGCATTGGGCCCCCACTTGAGCCACGCCGCAGGCCGCAGGAAGGCAAGTCTGGGGACCATTCCCAGAATGCCGATAGTAGCCCCCGGGCCCAAGGCGCGCCCAGGCTTGGCTTAGTAGAGAAGCGAAGGGGCAAGTGCGAAGCACCACGGGCCCCAACAGCCTGCAGCCTTGGGCGCCGCGTGGCGGTTGATTGGACGTGGGCATCTCTGCTCCCCCACGACGCCTCGGCAACCGCACGACTTGACAAAAAGGGGCGCCCGGGCCAGACTGGCCTGCTTTGTTCTCACTTACCTTGCTCCAGATCCCCTTTCTCGCCCTTTTCCTTCCCTCTTTCGAAATCCTCCAGATTTGCCTCAATCCTTCCCGCCCGGCGAGCTATGGTGCCCCGCAAGACTCCGACTGAGGCCTGGTACTCCACAGCCCTGGATCACCCAAATGTGTCGGAGAGGAATCTTGCCCTCGTGCGCCAGAGGACGGTGGCGCAGGGCAGCGCGGGAGCGACTGTGTTCAAGGCTGGCTCTGGCCAGCCTGTAGGCAAGGGGAGCACCTTCTACCCGCTCTTCGTGAGCGCCATCGTCACCGGTCTGGTGCCTCCTTTTTCCGAGTTCTTCCTTGATGTTCTTCGCCTGTACAACTTGCAAGCTCTGCACCTCCACCCCAACTCTGTTCTTCTTCTGGTGATCTTCGCCTACTATTGCGAGGCTCACGTTGGGATAAAGCCCTCGGTGGCCTTAGTGCGCCATTACTTTTATCTCCGGGTTTCTCGTGGCCCCATCTCTGCATGCGCGAGTTTGTCGCACATTCTGGCTCCAACGCCATTTCGAAGCCTGGGAAGAGGATTGAAGGCTTCCGGAGCAGGTGGGTCATGGTGGACGCCGGGCGCATCCACCCCCAAGGCCGTTGATGCGTGGTCTTGCGCGGAGCTCATCGACCCCCACGTGAGGGCCGTGCTGGAGAGGATGGACGTGGACCTGAGGCCAGGCAACCTGGGGGCGGCGAAGCTGACTGGGGCCACACTCCTGAGGGAGTTTCTGGAGCACCAGGTGGTTCCACTCCGGGAGCACTCGCTCCCGTTGCGGAGGCTCGGGGAAGCAGATGTTGCCATTCGACTGAGCTCTGCAGCCCTGGCCGATGAAGATCTGGTCGCGGCCCTCCACTCCTTGGTTGGGGGAGATGTGGCAAGGCCGGATGGTGCTCCTCTCCCCCTGTTTCTTCATGACGACTGAGAGCAGGCGGTGGACGCCATGCCCACCTTCAACGGTGAGGGGCTAGTGCCCGCAGTGGCTCCCGGGGATCTGACGGCGTTGCCGACCGTGAATGTGTCCTCCAGCGACTCCAGCGGGAGTGAGGAGGAAGAAGAGGAGGAGGGGGAGGAAGAGTTCGACTCCGAGGCGACTGGCGAGGAGTCGGAGGAGTCCTTCCCCTGGCGCAGGTCTCGCACCCTCCGCTCCATGTCAGATGACGACGAGACCAGTGCCGGGCGAGGAGGAGTGGATTCTCCCCCTGTCCCGAGGAAAGACAGGTCGGGGCTGCTGCCCCTAGGATCCGCTCTGGCTCCGGGGTGGTCTGAGGCCAGCTCCGGCCTTCCCGACGTGTCCTCTACTTCCATGCCTCCCAAGGCTGACCCCAGCTGCAGGCTCTCGGGCTTCAAGTTTGGCCGGAGGCTGCTTGAACTCGCGAGTGATGACCTGTAAGTACTCGATCCGTGCTCTGCTTTGTTTCTGCCGCCGAGACTTGACGTCTGCACTCCTTGGCCAGGCCGGCACCTGAGGCGAAGAGGTTGAGGGGGGCTTCTGCGGCCCCGCTTGAGGCGAGCTCGCCTGCCGAGGTAGCACCTTCTTCTGCGGGGAAAGGAGACACTGAGGCCCGCTCTTTCCCAGCCCGGTCATCCTCGCGAGCCCAGCAGGGGCACTCTGGCGAGGAGTCAGCCCCCATGGCCCCGCTGACCTTGGAGGGGCCTAGGCTTGGTGCTACTGCTGAGATGCCCAAGACCCGGGAGGCTCCTTCCTCCTAAGCCTTGATCATGCTACCGTCCTCTCCGCCTGCTCCACCAGCTCCCGTCTCTTCTGATCCCTCCGCTATCTTGGACCAGGCCGACGACAAACTGAGCTGGCTTCGGGAGGATCTCCAGAGCATGGACCTCCGCCTGGTGGTCGGGCGCCTGGAGTTAGCCTCCGGCTGGGCCCGCTCCGCTGCGTTTGTCCGAGCGGCACTGAGGCAGGCTGCGTCCGCCTCCGACGAGGAGAAGCAAGCCGCCCGCCAGGCTAAGGCTGCTCGCGATGCTGCCCAAGGCAAAGCTGCGGATGTCTAGGGCCGCTGCAAGGCGTTGGAGGTCAAGCTGCAAGACCTGCGCGAGGAGCTCGCGAAGGAGGTCCGCATCCGCCAGGAGAAGGAGGAGGGGATGAAGGCTCGGGAGGCTGCCGTCAAAGACCGGGACGCCGAGCTTGTTGACCGTCGTGGCCGGTTGGAGACGCTGGAGCAGGCGCTGAAGGGGGAGAGGGCTGAGCTAGACCGCAAGGCGAAGGTCCTGGCTGAGGACCGGGTGGCCGAGCTGGAGGAGAAGGCTCGCGCCGCGCTGAAGACGCTCTATGAGAGCGGCTTAGAGGAACCGTTGGCTGGCGAAGAGGACGGCCCTGCCCGAGCTGCTTTCCTTCCTGGTCCGTGCGCTTGAAGATGCCATAGACGGCCTTGGTCCCACGGCCAAGGCCGAGGCGCGTGCCCTATCGTCTGTAGCGCTGGCGCGCGTCCTCACCCACATCTACCTTCATGATCCCAATGTCGACCTCGATAGCCTGATGGAACCCGTGAGTGGCGACCTTGCCGCCGCCGCTGCTGAGGCTGTGAAGGGCCGAGCTGAGGTTTTGCTGGGGAAGTTTCGTGCCTTCAGCATCTTGCCTAGACGCGACGCCACCAGTTCCGCGGCTTCAGGAGGCGGAGCCGCCCAGCGTGGCTCCACCGCAGCGGCGGTGAGGAGTCTGGACTAGGGGTGTCCGGGATAGCGGACTATCATCATTGGCGGACTCCAAGACTATGAAGATACAAGATTGAAGACTTCGTCCCGTGTCCGGATGGGACTTTCCTTGGCGTGGAAGGCAAGCTTGGTGTCACGGATATGTAGATCTCCTACCATTGTAACCGACTCTATGTAACCCTAGCCCTCTCCGGTGTCTACATAAACCGGAGGTTTTAGTCCGTGGGACGAACAACCATTACAACAATCATACCATAGGCTAGCTTCTAGGGTTTAGCCTCCTTGATCTCATGGTAGATCCACTCTTGTACTACCCATATCATCAATATCAATCAAGCAGGAGTAGGGTTTTACCTCCATCGAGAGGGCCCAAACCTGGGTAAAACATCGTGTCCCTTGTCTCTGTTACCATCCACCTAGGCGCACATTCGGGACCCCCTACCGAGATCCGCCGGTTTGACACCGACATTGGTGCTTTCATTGAGAGTTCCTCGTAGCCGTCACGAATAGGCGATGGCTCCTTCAATCATCAACAACAACGCAGTCCGTGGTGAGACTTTTCTCCCGGACAGATCTTCGTGTTCGGCGGCTTTGCTGCGGGCCAACTTCAGCAGCCATCTGGAGCAGATCGAAAGCTTCGCCCCGCCATTAGGTCAGATTTGGAAGCCTAAACTTCACGGCTGACATCGCGGAGACTTGATCTTGATGGATTCGAGCCACGGCCGAGCACACCGCCTTATCACGATGGGCATGATTTAGCTCTGCTGCGGACGGTGCCACGAGGCGCACTGAAGTCCGCTCCGACCCGTAATTGAGCCGACCGCGCAGATCGAGGGCGGGTGGTTAGACACGCCTCGGGGCTCCAACCTCTCGGCGATGGGCGAACAACGACCTTGTCCCTTGTAAAGCCCGTGACTCGAGGTGCGGACTCCTCACGGACTCCGAACCTCCTGCGCCCCTACCAATAGAATCCGATTGGGCGCCGATCATGGAGTTCACCGCTGCGGACATCTTTCAGCACTCACCCTTTGGCGACATCCTGAATTCGCTAAAGTATCTCTCATTATCAGGAGAGCCCGGGCCGGACTGCGGTCAGGACGGTTGGGATGCGGACGACGAAGAAATTCAAAACCCACCCACCACCCACTTTGTAGCCGTTGTCGACGATCTAACCGACATGCTAGACTACGACTCCGAAGACATCGACAGTATGGGCGGCGATGCGGAGGCGACCAGAACCAGCGCCTACGGGGCACTGGAAGACCACCTCGTCATACGACATATACATGGTGGACATCGCAAAGGATGGAAACGGCGAAGAAGCAGCGGAGGCAGATTCCTCTAAGAAATAGCCCAAGCGCCGACGTCAGCGGCGCCGCTCTAAATCCCGCCACAGCAAGAATGGAGATTCTGGCACCGGAGATAATAACACCCCAGAGAGTGCCAAAGACAACCCCCTCCAGTAAGATTTAGCACAGGAGGATGGAGAAGCCAGCCCTCACGAGAGAGCGGCAGATGAAGAGGTAGAGAATGATAATTACATGCCTCCCTCCGGAGATGAGGCAAGCCTCAACGACGATGAATTCGTCATGCCCGAGGATCTCGTCGAACAAGAGCGTTTTAAATGCAGGCTCATGGCCATGGCAAACAGCCTAAAGAAAAAGCAGCAACAGCTCCGAGCTAATCAAGATCTGCTAGCCGACAGATGGACTGAAGTCCTGGCGGCCGAAGAGTATGAACTCGAACGCCCCTCCAAAAGCTACCCAAAACGCAAGTTGCTCCCCCAATTAGAGGAGGAGGAGTATAAACCCTCATCACCAGCGCTGTCTGGCAGACCGACCACCTCGTGGCGCTGACAGAGAGGCCTCTAGGCCCTCCATCGAGGACCGTACCCGGCACCGCCGAAAAGTATGAAGCCAAGGGGAATGCGCGGACTTGCGAGACATATTGGAGGACAAGGCAAGACAATCAAGATCGATCTCACGGATCACGTGGGCGCCCACGATGCACGGCGATTACCGTCGCGCGGATACATCAACTCGGCGGGTCGAACCTGAGACAAAGCTCGCTCGAGCTACGTCGTGATATTGCCCAATATAGAGGCGCTGCACACCCACTATGCTTCACAGATGAAGTAATGGATCATAAAATCCCTGAAGGGTTTAAACCCGTGAACATTGAATCCTACGATGGCACAACAGACCCCACGGTTTGGATCGAAGACTATCTCCTTCATATCCACATGGCCCGCGGTGACGATCTTCACGCCATCAAATATCTCCCACTTAAGCTTAAAGGACCAGCTCGGCATTGGCTTAACAGCTTGCCAGCAGAGTCAATTGGGTGTTGGGAGGACCTGGAAGCCGCATTCCTCGACAACTTCCAGGGCACATATGTGCGACCACCAGACGCCGATGACCTAAGCCACATAATTCAGCAGCCAGACGAATCGGCTAGAGCGATTACAGACACGGTTCTTAACAAAGAAAAATCAAATCGTGATTTGTCCGGATCACGAGGCCCTAGCAGCCTTCAAACATAACATCATGACGAATGGCTGGCCCGGCACCTAGGACAGGAAAAGCCGAAATCCATGGCAGCCCTCACATCACTCATGACCCGCTTCTGTGCGGGGGAGGACAGCTGGCTAGCCTACAGTAACAACCTCAGCAAAAATTCTAGCAGTCCGGACAACAAGGACCGCAATGGCAGGTCGCGTCGCAACAAAAACAAACGCCGCATTAATGGTGATAACAATGAGGATACGGCAGTCAACGCCGGATTTAGAGGCTCCAAACCCGGTCAGCGGAAAAAGCCATTCAAAAGAACTACTCCGGGTCCGTCCAATTTGGACCGAATACTTGATCGCGCTTGCCAGATACATGGCACCCCCGAAAAGCCAGCTAATCACACCAACAGGGATTGTTGGGTATTTAAGCAGGTAGGCAAGTTAATTGCCGAAAACAATGACAAGGGGCTGCATAGCGATGACAAGGAAGAGACCCGGCCGTAAGCGATAGAGGAAGAAGGTTTCCCCGCAGTGCGGACGGTAAACATGATATCGCAACCCACATACCTAAGAGGGGCGGAAGCGTGCGCTTAGGGATGTATATGCGATGGAGCGATCGCCGAAGTTCAATCCATGGTCCTCTTGCCCGATCACCTTCGATCGAAGGACCACCCACCGATATCCGCCATGGCGGATTTGCGCGATGGTTTTAGACCCAATTATTGATGGATTTCACCCCACTAGAGTCTGATGGATGGCGGCGGCAGCTGAACCTGCTTTATCGGGATCGGTGCGCCAAGATGGGCATAGACCCTCAAGGTTAAACCTACAAAGAGCGACCTTCAAAGCGTCATACCGGTGTAGAGGCCAAATTATGCGAGCTCGGTCACTGCTGGAAGTGGTCTTCGGATCCCGGATAACTTCGGCGAGGAGTTAATCTTGACATAGTCTCGTTCGCGATGGCTATCACGCTCTGCTCGGACGAACGCGTTTACAAAGTTCAACGCGGTGCCGCATTACGCATACCTCAAGCTCAAGATGCGGGCCCTCGAGAGTCATCACGGTCAGCGGAAACATGAGCGCTCCCTCGAGCGGAGGAACACAGCGGCTCTCGCGGTAGAAGTCTGAGCAGCCTCTTAAGGCAATTCTCAAGTCCGGCCGTTAGCGACCGGACATGGCCAAACGCGCCGGGAGTAACATACATCAAGACCACCTAGCACGTTAGAGCACGCAGCGTAGCAATGCGGCTAACCCCAGCCCTTGCATGATTGCAAGACTAGTCCTTCAGCGTACATCATTACGCTCTGGAGATACCATGGGCATAGGGGAGGGCACGACCACGACAGGCCAGTGCGGCTCAACCACGGGGGCTCCCAAGTGTGTCGCTCTTTTTTTTTTTTTCTTTTTACCCACAGGACTCCGTGCACTGAGGCCACTGCTCGTGACAAAACTGCCGAACTAACGATCAACAGCCGAGGGAAGGAGAAAGGCTCTGACGAACACTTAGGTGGTCTCCATTACGAGCATTAAATCTGTTTAATACACCATTCCGCAGCCTACCCCTGGAGGGGGACATGTTTAATATTCCAATCCCTTGCTGGCCGCACTATTTGTCTCGCTCTGCATTCATGGCAGTATTTCTGAATAAAGAATGCATCGCTTTTTTGCTTATAATTGCATCCCTTTCTCATATATGTTCGTTTATGACATTTTGCATCCGTACACTTTGGTACGGCCGAATACACCAGGGGCTTATGTTCCCCGCATTATGGTGTGATAAGTCCGAACACTTTCACAAGTGCGGCACCCCGAACTTATAGCATTATATGCATCGGCTCCGAATCATGTCTTGGGTCAATAGTTGGGTTTGCCCGGCTCCCATGTTTTGGTACCTTACGTTCCGTTTTATTGGCTAAGGTAGCACTGGGAGAACCACTGCGATTGCGCCCCAGTTGAGCTGGGCGAGCGCCTCAGTGGAGAAAGCTAAAACTGACTGTCATGATAAGGCGAGAGCTGGTCGCTGTTCGAGAGGTCTTTTCGAGTCCCTAAAGACTTAAACCGCTTAGAGCGAGGAACCGGCTTTGTCGGGCCCAGGCATGGATAGCGCCCCTAACTCTGTCTTCCGAATACTGGGGGCTTCGCTGAAATGTAAAATTATAGAATTCTATGGCTAAGTGAGAGTGTTCAAGCATTATAAGTCTGGTTGCCTTGTTCGTCGTGTTGAGCGCCTCCCTAGATGGACCCAAAAATGGGAACAAGAGCGCTCAAGTTTATCCCGAACACCCCAGCACTCATGGCATGGGGGCTGAAGCTAACGACTTGCCATCTCTCAGATTTGATAAACGGCCGCACAGAAGGTAATATTTTAAATCAATAAGCGTTGCTTAGCGCATATGAACAAAGTTTTCAGCGCACAGGATAACACATTGCGAGTCTACTCAAATATTACATCTTTGGAGCACTCATCCGCAATCTTGCGGGCACCCTTCAGGACACTCTTATAATACATTTGGCGATGCGATACTCCTTGCCCGCCCGGCTGCGTCCTTGAAGCTTCTCGGCATCCAGCCTGCCCGGTGCACTTTTGCGGGCAAGGGCCAACAGGCACCTTCAATGCAGGAGGAGCGCTTGATGACTTCCACCCAGGGACACGCATCCACCAGCCGCCGCACTAGGCCAAAGTAGCTCCCAGGCATGGCCTCCTCGGGCCATAGCCGAACTATGAGGCCCTTCATGGCCTGTTCGGCTACCTTGTGGAGCTCGACCAGCTGCTTCAGCTGGTCGCTAAGGGGCACCGGATGTCCGGCCTCGGCATACTGAGACCAGAAGACCTTCTCCGTCGAGCTCCCCTCCTCGGCTCGGTAGAATGCGTCGGCATCGGACACGCTGCGAGGCAGATCTGCAAACGCTCCTGGAGAGCTCCGAATTCGGGGAAGTAACAGGTAATTCACATTCACATGCTTGCTTTGCATGAAAAATGCCTTACCCACCGCTATTTTCTTCACCACCTCGATCTCCTGGAGGGCCTTATGGGCTTCTGCCTTAGCGGCTTTGGCACTCTCAAGAGCCGAGGCAAGCTCGGACTCTCGAGTCTTCGAGTCGCGCTCCAAACTCTCATACTTTTCCACGAGAACCTGGAGCTCTTGCTGCACCTCCGCCACCCGCGCCTCCTGCTTCTCTCTCTCAGCTCATTCTGCGGCCGCATTACGCTCGGCCACGGACACGGCCTCCTTCAGGGTCGCCACCTCGTTCGTGGCCCCTGCAGTGCCCACATTATCCTCGTCATTTCTCTTGCAACCAAAATCCTTTTACTCAGAAGGTACAAATTTATCTGGTGTTACTCACCTTCTTTGTCCTCGAGCTGCTTCTTGGCAAGGCCGAGCTCGTTCTTGGACCGCTCGAGGCTCGATTTAAAGCACCGACCTCCGCGATCGGTCTTGGCCGAGAGGTCACAAGCGCAGCCTACAATCCCATATTGACATATTTTTAGACCTCCTGCGTATATCTTTTTAGATCCTCGGTCCGGCTTCTCTTTCCGAACACCGAACCGAGCATCGAGGCTCTTGTCTATGCGGTATTACATCACATATTTTAAATTTCTTACCTCAAAGCTCGTTAGAAGGCTGCTGCAAGCTTGGTCAGCCCGCTCTTGGCGAGTGAACCTTGAATCACCGCACTCATGATAGTGCGGTGTTCTTCCTGATGGAGCGCCGTTGGCGCCTCCAACAAGTTGTCCGCGCCTCGGTTGGATGGAGCCGCCCGGTGTCATGGTCTTGCCCTTCTTCTGAAGGGCACGCTGCGACTCGGAACCACTTGCTTGGTTCGGTATGGAGTCCGGTGCAAAGTCTGGGAGGTTGCCTTGCGGCACCTCCGGAGCCTCCTCCTCCTGATGGGTCCCCTCCTGGGATCCCACCTCGGCGTCGTCAGCATCACAGGGAGTTGAGGCGGTCGGAAGGGAATCCACATCCGACGGAGCCAAGGACCTGCTCGATGAAGCAGGAAGATCATCCTCGGCCGGACTACAGGTTGTATGCGGCATTAGAAGGACACTACGTGGCACAAAGAGAAATTGTAAATCATTCAGGAATCCGGATACTTACGATCTTGCCAGGGGCTTGGCCCTTGGGGGCCACTCTGTAACGCCCCGAGACCGACGCTCCAGAAGACTTCCAGCTACTCTGAGTTTCGTCGTGTGATTTGTTTTGTTCGTTGCATTCTTCCTTGCATCATGTCATCATGCAACCCCCTTTTTAAAAACTCATCTAAATAAATTGTATGGATCTTCGATCCATTTAAATTGAGGGAATTCACATGGTGATTCTCTTTAATGCATATCCTCTCGATATTTAGGGAGCTATAAAAAAATAATATTCCATTAATTGGAATTTACCACAACACACGTGCATGTTAAATCCCGTGGCCTTTCCTTCTTCAAGTTTTGACTCTCTAACCTTGCCTATAGTTCTTTTCCCACTTTTCAAAGCCCTTCCTAAATGTTCATTTATTTTTGTTAATCTTAAACCTTGCCTACACCCTCTCTGCCAAATTTCAGCTCCTTTGGACTTGATTTGGTTGGAATCAAAATTGCCTCAAGTTTGAATTAAATTCAAACTTGCGATAATTTTTCTTTCTCTAAAAATGCCCAAACCAATTTTATTAGATGGAGCATAATTCCAGGAGTCCAAGTATATCTCTATTTCATTCATATTCTTCCCCAAAGCTCCTGGACATTTTCCTTTGGAGACTGTTTATTTATTAAACAGAAATATTAGTAAAGGGAGACTTACATTCTCCTTACCCGGGCCTCTCCTAGACCGCAGCCCACCTTACTTACCTCTTCCAGCCCGCAGGCCGGCCCATCCATTCAGGCCCAGCCGCCCCCACCAGCTCTAACCCTAGGCCGATCGATCCCCTGCCCGATCCCCCACTCTCCCTCGTCTGCTCCCTCGCGCCGTCACCACGCTCCTCGCTCGCCTCTCTGCCATAGCCGCGTCAAGCCGCCGGCCTCTCCTCGCTTGGTGCGCCCCCTCCATTCAGCGCGGGAGAAGCAGAACCCACTGCGCCCGCCTCAGCACGCCCGCCACTGCTTCTCCTCGTCACCTCCTCCTCGCGCCGGCCGGGCCGCAGTTCGCCGCGCCCTGCTTCTCCTCCCGTGCCTCACCACCCCCTCGTGCCGACCAACGAGCCCCGCGACCACGCCTCTGCCGCCCGGTCGACCCGATGCGTCCTCGCGTCTCCCTTCCTCCTATCGCGCCTGCGCCTCCCCTCTACTTCCTCGTCCTCGCCTCGTACCCCGCCACCGCTGGAGCTGCTCCGCCGCCCCGCGCTGGAGCCGTCGTTCCCAGGCCGCTGCCATGCCATCTCGCCTCCTGCAGCCCGAGCGCCACCACCGGAGTTGCTCCGTCCGCTGCGCGCTACCCCGAGCCCCAAGCTGCTCCACCCCTTGCTTCACCTCGTGCCTGACAGCTTGACCGACGCTGCCCTGCACCAGCTCGTGTGTCCGCGCGTGTAGCCACGGCTGCCATGGCTAAGGTTTTTTCGTGCGTCGCCGGGAGCTCCTCCAATTGTTGCCCCGTACACCGCATTGCTGCTGCCGCTGGATTGCCGAGACCGATCCCCCGAGGAACCTCGTGTTGAACTACACAACGTGCGTCAAGTACCACTACAACCCGTGTTCGACTGCGTGGATTCGCCAAGTACATGGATACGCCAAGTTCCGCTCCGAACGTGTACGACTACACCCGGTGATGCGACAAGCACCCCGACAACGTGTACATCTACATCGCCAAGACCGAACCGACAAGTACCCCGACGTCGTGTGTACCACTACCGTCGACCTGAACATCTACGAAAACATGTACAACTACCGTCGCCACGTGAACAACTACTTCCTCTAAGACCGCTACGAGAACGTCTACTTCCTCTACATCGTACCGAACTCGTTCTGCCCGAGAACGCACGCTTCGAAGGTATAACCCGAGACGACCGCGATGAGATGCCCTTGCATGTATGAGATGTACGATATGTTTTCTCCGTGCCTGTTTGATCCTTGCACGTTCCTTCCTTGTTTGCCATGCCGCCGTCCAGTGGGAACCCGGAATCCGGGAGCACCCCACCATCTTGCATGACTTGTTCACGCCCACTTCTTTTTGCACCGGTATCTCCGTGAGCGACCGGAAACGATATGTTGCCGTGGCACCATTTTTGTTTCGCCACCGTGGCACCCTTTTCGTTCCGCCATGGCGACCAAATGCTCCTTATCATGCTCATGTCAACATTTTCATAAAAAATTGCATAAAACTTGCATATGTCATCTGCATCATGATAATAACAATTAAAATGTTTAAAATTGTTGTTTGCTTTAATTGCTAAATGCATATGGGGATTTACGGTTGTTGTTTTTATATCGGCCCCATTTAAATTGTTTAGATGGTATAGTTAGTTTAGTTATGCTTCACCTCTTGTCATGTTAACCAACATTTAATATTGTTGTGTTCATAACCGAGAGAAAACTAAATAATTGATGTGGTATTTTTGTTCATATGCAATTCGTTGCATATTGAGCTCCACTTAACTTGTAGTATTGTTTGATGCACTTTGCCATGCCATGCCTCATTAAACCGGACATGCATCATACTTGTTTGTGCATCATGCCATTTTATGCTTGTGCATTTACCATGTTGTTTGTTTCTTTCCGGTGTTGCTTCTTAGTTCCGGTAATGTTGCGATTGTGAGGATTTGTTCGACTTCGTCCGTTTGTCTTCTTCATGGACTCGTTCTTCTTCCTTGCGGGATCTCAGGCAAGATGACCATACCCTCGAAATCACTACTATCTTTGCTATGCTAGTTTGCTCGCTCTTTTGCTATGCCAATGCTACGATGCCTACCATTTGCTTGTCAGCCTCCCAAATTGCCATGTCAAACCTCTAACCCACCATGTCCTAGCAAACCGTTGTTTGGCTATGTTACCGCTTTGCTCAGCCCCTCTTATAGCGTTGTTAGTTGCAGGTGAAGATGAAGTGTGTTCCTTGTTGGAACATGGAGATGTTGTTCCTTGTTGGAACATGTTTACTTGTTGGGATATCACAATATCTCTTATATTATTAATGCATCTATATATTTGGTAAAGGGTGGAAGGCTCGGCCTTATGCCTGGTGTTTTGTTCCACTCTTGCCGCCCTAGTTTCCGTCATACCGGTGTTATGTTCCCGGATTTTACGTTCCTTACGCGGTCGGGTGATTTATGGGACCCCCCTGACAGTTTGCTTTGAATAAAACTTGTCCAGCAAGGCCCAACATTGACTTTTACCATTTGCCTCACCACCACCTATATTTTCCCTTGGGAGTAATTAACCCAAGGGTCATCTTTATTTCAGCCCCCCCGGGCCAATGCTTGTCTAAGTGTTGGTCCAAACTAGAGCCACTTGCAGCGCCACCTTGGGGAAACTTGAGGTCTGGTTCTAGTTGTACGTACTGCTCATCCGGTCGTGGCACGAGGCGAGATATGTGGCTACTATCGGGATGTCGGCGCGCAGGAGGTCTTGCTGGTCTTGTTTTACCATTGTCGAAATGTCTTGATGTACCGGGATACCGAGTCTGATCGGAGGGTCTCAGGTGAAGGTCTATTCCTTCGTTGATCGCGAGAGCTTGTCATGGGCTAAGTTGGGACACCCATGCAGGGTATAAACTTTCGAGAGCCGTGCCGCGGTTATGTGGCAGATGGGAATTTGTTAATGTCGGTTGTAGAAGACCGAAGTTGACCTTAATTAAAATACATCAACCGTGTGTGTAACCGTGATGGTCTCTTTCCGGCGGAGTCCGGGAAGTGAACACGGTGTTGGAGTTATGCTTGACGTAGGTTGCTATAGGATCACTTCTTGATCATACTTTTATCGACCGTGCTTTGCCTTCTCTTCTCGCTCTCATTTGCGTATGTTAGCCACCATATATGCTAGTCGCTTGCTGCAGCTCCACCTCATTACTCCATCCTTCCTATAAGCTTAAATAGTCTTGATCTCGCGGGTGCGAGATTGCTGAGTCCCCGTGGCTCACAGATACTTCCAAAACCAGTTTGCAGGTGCCTATGTTACCAAGCAGGTGACGCAACCAAGCTCAAGGAGGAGCTCGTTGAAGATCTTGCCCTTTGTGTTCTTTCGTTCTAGTTGATCAGTAGTGGAGCCCAGTTGGGGTCGATCGGGGACCTTTGTCGCATTTGGGGTTCTTCTTTTATTTTGGTTCCGTAGTCGGACCTTGATTGTATCTGAATGATGTAATGCTTTATTCATGTAATTGTGTGAAGTGGCGACTGTAAGCCAACTATGTATCTCTTTCCCTTATGTATTACATGGGTTGTTGTGAAGATTACCTCACTTGCGACATTGCTTTCAATGCGGTTATGCCTCTAAGTCGTGCTTTGACACGTGGGAGATATAGCCGCATCGAGGGCATTACAAGTTGGTAATCAGAGCCTTCCCCGACCTTAGGAGCCCCACTGCTTGATCGTTTTTAGCGGCCGAGTTGTGTCTAGAAAAATGTTTTGAGTCATTTAGGATTATATATATCGGAGAGTTAGGAATTCTTTTTACTCCCCAGTCTCTTCATCGCTCTGGTAAGGCATCCTGACGTAGAGTTTTGACTCTTCTCTTCTCAAATTTCACTAAAAAAAATTTTAGGATCACGCGGGTATCTTGGAATCGTTCCGATGGTTTTATGATGAGAACATTGTCTTGGTGCCTCCTATCGGGGTTTAGTGGAAGTGTCCGGGGAGTTGAGCTCGAGGTGTTGTCGTCATAATTTTATCGTTGTAGTTCGGAATACACGAGTTTAGTGCGCCGACATCAAAAATCTCTTTTATGCGTTGTTGGTAAGATAACCCGATAACCCAAGATCTTGAGGTGAGTACGGAGTATTGCCATGACTTCGTATAACGGATGCTTTTGAAGGTTGAGGTACACGATTTCGAAGGTTTCTTGGTTATGTGTTGACGGATGGATACAGCTTGGATGTAGGTATTGTTAGTTTGGGTGAGATATATTGCTTCCCCTGTATCCCCAACACCAGATTGCATAACCAGAAAGTTTCGGGAGTTTATAGGTGGGAATTCAAGTAGCTCCTAGAATATCTTTTCGACAGATGCATGATATGGGATTGGGTAAATCTCTATCATATGTATTTGTTCCGGCTTATTGTGCAAGCCAAATCCTTTGTTTTGTTTTATTTGTGGTATTCGAGTTGCTTCCAAGTCAAATGTTGAATCCATACCTTTTCCTAAATGGTGTTCTCATATTTCTATGTGAATACTAATCCTTCTTGATCATTGAGGTCGTCATGTTAATTCTTTTCCAACCGGCATTGCTTCTCTTCAAGTGGATCCGATCATTCTCCCCATCCGCAAGATCATTTCTAAGTTTTCTCAACGGTGTTTGTTTCATCCGTCCCAAGTTGCCTTTGTTTTCCCGCCCTCCCACCCTGTTCTTCAAGGACACAGATTTCTTAATCAAGTATCCATTTATTCATGTGAAGTCTCTTCATTCTTTTCTTTCAATGTTCTTACCCGGTGGTTCTCAAGAAGATGTTCTACTAGTTCGTCATTCCTCATTCCTTTCTCTTCTCCGGTGGATTCTAGTCAAGTTTTGTTGATCATACCTTTTTCCTCATTTCAATATCTTCTCATACCGGAGCACCTCATTATCATTCTACTTCTCGCTATTTGTTATTCCGGAGTGCTCAAGATATCTCGAAGATTCGTGTTTCCACTCTGCATTCGTTCAAGCTTTTTCGAGATTGGTATCTCATTCAAGTCATTTAATTCAACCGGTGCAACATCTCTTTTAAATCTTTTCAACGGTGTTCTTTTGAGTGGGCCCTAACCCACAGGTCTTTTCCCAGGATCTTACCTGACTCTTCTATTTTCCCATAGCTATCCTAAATTCTTCTCCAAGTTTGACGTAAGAATGAATTTTCATCAGCCGCATGCCTTCTCCAAGGTCGTTTTCAAATTCTTTTCATCTTTGGCTCAACCTTTCCTCTTTTAATTCTCCCGAAGTATCTCAACAATTCATGGTGGTTCTCATCATCATTCTCAACATTTGAAGACCGAAGAAGGATTTCTCTTAAATCTTGGCCCATTCTTTTGAAGATTCATGGTTCTAGCTTCATGCCATCCTCATAATTGTTTTTGGTTGTGACAATTCTTTTCTTACCATCCGGAGCATTTCATGAGTTGTTTCCATTTCTTTCCTTCGAAGGCCATCATGTCATAATTCTTCATTCTCAGATTTGAGCTTTCATTCTCCAAATCTTACCGGTGAATCGTTCAAATATCCTCTAATCAGTTCATGATCTCTTCGTTCTCAGGTATCTAATCCCCTCAAATATCTTCATTCGTTTTCCAATTCTTCCCGGTGAATTGTGCCTTTGCTACGTTCATTTTCAATTCTTACGGTGGTTCGTTCAAGATTTCACCTCTTTCGTTATCATTCAATTCATTCGTTCTTTCCAAATCCTACCGGTGGTTCGTTGAAGACCTTCTCAAGTTTACGCCATATCTCTCTTAATCCTTTCTACGAGAATAAGTAGTACGCCAAATCCGTTGATTGTCATCAATTTAATTGGTGAAGGATAAGCATAACATAATTCTTATTCTTGTTCATCCAAGTGATTAATTCTTTATTCCGGAGGCCCTTAAAATTCTCGGTTTCATTTGTTTCATCTTCTCTTTTTCCCGGAGTTCCAAGCTCTAATTATCATGGAGATCCATCTAAATCATTGCAAGAATTCACCTTGTGTTTTCAATTTCTCTTTCTTTTCTTTCCTTTTGTTTACCGGAGTTCTTCATGGAGGTTCTACATGATGGTTCATCAAGGATTTAATTCCCTTCTCAAAGTTTTCATCGAGATTCTTTCCTAAGGAGCTCAAGCTTTCTTCATATGGTAATTCGGAGTGCAATTCTTTCTACCATATTTTGGAGGTGGTATTATGTCATTCTTGATAATTTGAGTTCATGTTCCAAGATTCACATGTTGTCAAGAATGAGGTATTTCAAATCCATCATTTTCTCTTCGTTCAAGAGATCTTTTCGACCAATCAACTTCTTCATTGGAGTTATCTTGTGTCAGATTGCACCTAAAGCTCTTCCTTAAGGGTTGTTGCTATTTGTGGTGATTATGCATGACCCAAGCTTGCTCTTTATCCTCTTGGTGGAAGAAGTTTTCATCTCTTCGTTGATCTTAAACAAGCAATTGTTTTTTGTTAGTGGCAGAATTTCACCTCATAATTTTGACATGTTTTCATAAGCCCGCCACAAGCTTTATTCTTTTCGTTGTTGGTTTTCCAACAACTCCGTTATAACCTTCTTGGAAGGGTGTTTTCTGAGCTCATTTGTGGCAGAAGTTTGCATTTTCTCCTACATTCTATTATTCCAATGATCTATCTTCTATTCTTTCATTATAGAGGCTTTGTGAGGTTGCTCTCATTGAACCATCATCTAGTTTGTCTAAGATCATGTTCTTTTCATGATTGTCCATTTAACCGGAGTGTCGTGTCCTCTGCTCAAGCTCTTTTCTTCCTATCAAGTCTTGTATCTGTTTTCAACCGGAGTGCTATAAGAAATTGTTCTTCCTTGTTCCTCTTTTCTAACGGGGTGTTTTCAACTTCGTTCATCTCCGTTGTATTCTTTCTTTCAATTTGTTCAATTTTTCAAGGTCCGTGGTTTCACTCGTTTGTCAAAAGAAGCAACATAGTTTTACCTTTCTTTTTCTCTTCCGTTATCCCTCCGGTGCCATTCTAGATCTCGGGACGAGATCCTCTCGTAGTGGTGGAGTGTTGTAATGCCCCGAGACCGACGCTCCAGAAGACTTCCAGCTACTCCGAGTTTCGTCGTGTGATTTGTTTTGTTCGTTGCATTCTTCCTTGTATCATGTGCATTGCATCATGTCATCATGCAACCCCCTTTTTAAAAACTCATCTAAATAAATTGTATGGATCTTCGATCCATTTAAATCGAGGGAATTCACATGGTGATTCTCTTTAATGCATATCCTCTCGATATTTAGGGAGCTATAAAAAAATAATATTCCATTAATTGGAATTTACCACAACACACGTGCATGTTAAATCCCGTGGCCTTTCCTTCTTCAAGTTTTGACTCTCTAACCTTGCCTATAATTCTTTTCCCACTTTTCGAAGCCCTTCCTAAATGTTCATTTATTTTTGTTAATCTTAAACCTTGCCTACACCCTCTCTGCCAAATTTCAGCTCCTTTGGACTTGATTTGGTTGGAATCAAAATTGCCTCAAGTTTGAATTAAATTCAAACTTGCGATAATTTTCTTTCTCTAAAAATGCCCAAACCAATTTTATCAGATGGAGCATAATTCCAGGAGTCCAAGTATATCTCTATTTCATTCATATTCTTCCCCAAAGCTCCTGGACATTTTCCTTTGGAGACTATTTATTTATTAAGCAGAAATATTAGTAAAGGAGACTTACATTCTCCTTACCGGGCCTCTCCTAGACCGCAGCCCACCTTACTTACCTCTTCAGTAGCGAGCCGGCCCATCCATTCAGCCCAGCCCCCCCACCAGCTCTAACCCTAAGCCGATCGATCCCCCCCCGATCCCCCTCTCCCTCGTCTCCTCCCCTCGTGATCCACGCTCCTCGCTCGCCTCCCTGCCATAGCCGCGTCAAGCCGCCGGCCTCTCCTCGCCGGTGCGCCCCCCTCCATTCCGGCGCCGGGAACGGAACGCCGCCGCCGGCCTTCGCCTCTGCACCGCGCCGCCCTGCTTCTCCTCGTCACCTCCTCCTCGCGCCGGCCGGGCCGCAGTTCGCCACGCCCTGCTTCTCCTCCCGTGCCTCACCACCCCCTCGTGCCGACCAACGAGCCCCGCGACCACGCCTCTGCCGCCCCGTCGACCCGATGCGTCCTCGCGTCTCCCTTCCTCCTATCGCGCCTGCGCCTCCCCTCTGCTTCCTCGTCCTCGCCTCGTACCCCGCCACCGCTGGAGCTGCTCCGCCGCCCCGCGCTGGAGCCGTCGTTCCCAGGCCGCTGCCGTGCCATCTCGCCTCCTGCAGCCCGGCGCCACCACCGGTTGCTCCGTCCGCTGCTGCTACCCCGAACCCCAAGCTGCTCCACCCCTTGCCGCCTCGTGCCCGGCAACTTGACCGACGCTGCCTGCACCAGCTCGTGTGTCATGGCGTGTAGCCACGAGCGCCATGGCTAAGGTTTTTTAAATGCGTCGCCGGGAGCTCCTCAATTGTTGCCCGTACACGCATTGCTGCTGCCGCTGGATTGCGAGACCGATCCCGAGGAACCTCGTGTTGAACTACACAGCGTCGTCAAGTACCACTACAACCCGTGTTATTGCGTGGATTCGCCAAGTACATGGATCGCCAAGTTCCGCTCGAGCGTGTGCGACTACACCGGTGATGCGACAAGCACCCGACAGCGTGTACATCTACATCGCCAAGACCGAACCGACAAGTACCCGGCGTCGTGTGTACCACTACCGTCGACTGAACATCTCTGAAAACATGTACAGCTATCGCCGCCACGTGAACAACTACTTCCTCTCGACCGCTACGAGCGTCTACTTCCTCTACATCGTGCCGAACTCGTCGCGCGAGAACGCTGCGCTTGAAGGTATAACCCGAGGCGACGCGATGAGATGCCCTTGCATGTATGAGATGTGCGATATGTTTGCTCCATGCCCGTTTGATCCTTGCGTTCCTTCCTTGTTTGCCATGCCGCCGTCCGTGGGAACCGGAATCGGGATCACCCACCATCTTGCATGACTTGTTCCGCCCACTTCTTTTGCACGGTATCTCCGTGGCGGCGGAAACGATATGTTGCCGTGGCACCATTTTTGTTTCGCCGCCGTGGCACCCTTTTCGTTCCGCCATGGCGACCAAATGCTCCTTATCATGCTCATGTCAACATTTTCATAAAAAATTGCATAAAACTTGCATATGTCATCTACATCATGATAATAACAATTAAAATGTTTAAAATTGTTGTTTGCTTTAATTGCTAAATGCATATGGGGATTTACCGGATTTGTTGTTTTTATATCCGGCCCCATTTAAATTGTTTAGATGGTATAGTTAGTTTAGTTATGCTTCACCTCTTGCCATGTTAACCAACATTTAATATTGTTGTGTTCATAACCGAGAGAAAACTAAATAATTGATGTGGTATTTTTGTTCATATGCAATTCGTTGCATATTGAGCTCCACTTAACTTGTAGTATTGTTTGTTGCACTTTGCCATGCCATGCCTCATTAAACCGGACATGCATCATACTTGTTTGTGCATCATGCCATTTTATGCTTATGCATTTACCATGTTGTTTGTTTCTTTCCGGTGTTGCTTCTTAGTTCCGGTAATGTTGCGATTGTGAGGATTTGTTCGACTTCGTCCGTTTGTCTTCTTCATGGACTCGTTCTTCTTCCTTGCGGGATCTCAGGCAAGATGACCATACCCTCGAAATCACTACTATCTTTGCTATGCTAGTTTGCTCGCTCTTTTGCTATGCCAATGCTACGTTGCCTACCATTTGCTTGTCAGCCTCCCAAATTGCCATGTCAAACCTCTAACCCACCATGTCCTAGCAAACCGTTGTTTGGCTATGTTACCGCTTTGCTCAGCCCCTCTTATAGCGTTGTTAGTTGCAGGTGAAGATGAAGTGTGTTCCTTGTTGGAACATGGAGATGTTGTTCCTTGTTGGAACATGTTTACTTGTTGGGATATCACAATATCTCTTATATTATTAATGCATCTATATATTTGGTAAAAGGTGGAAGGCTCGGCCTTATGCCTGGTGTTTTGTTCCACTCTTGCCGCCCTAGTTTCCGTCATACGGTGTTATGTTCCCGGATTTGCGTGCGTTCTTTGCGGTCGGGTGATTTATAGGACCCCCTGACAGTTCGCTTTGAATAAAACTTGTCCAGCAAGGCCCAACATTGACTTTTACCATTTGCCTCACCACCACCTATATTTTCCTTGGGAGTAATTAACCCAAGGGTCATCTTTATTCAGCCCCCAGACCAGCGCTTGTCTAAGTGTTGGTCCAAACTAAACCACTTGCGGCGCCACCTTGGGAAACTTGAGGTCTGGTTCTGGTTATGCGTCTTGCTCATCCGTCGTGGCACGAGGCGAGATCTGTGCGGCTACTATCGGGATGTCGACACGCCGGGAGGTCTTGCTGGTCTTGTTTTACCATTGTCGAAATGTCTTGATGTGCGGGATACCGAGTCTGATCGGAGTGTCTCGCGTGAAGGTCTATTCGCCGTTGATCGCGAGAGCTTGTCATGGGCTAAGTTGGGACACCCTGCAGGGTATAAACTTTCGAGCCGTGCCGCGGTTATGTGGCAGATGGGAATTTGTTAATGTCCGGTTGTAGAAGACCGAAGTTGACCTTAATTAAAATACATCAATCGTGTGTGTAACCGTGATGGTCTCTTTCGGAGTCCGGGAAGTGAACACTGTGTTGGAGTTATGCTTAGCGTAGGTTGCTATAGGATCACTTCTTGATCATACTTTTATCGACCGTGCTTTGCCTTCTCTTCTCGCTCTCATTTGCGTATGTTAGCCACCATATATGCTAGTCGCTTGCTGCAGCTCCACCTCATTACTCCATCCTTCCTATAAGCTTAAATAGTCTTGATCTCATGGTGCGAGATTGCTGAATCCCGTGGCTCACGAGATACTTCAAAACCAGTTTGCGGTGCCTATGTTACCCGGCGGTGGCGCAACCAAGCTCAAGGAGGAGCTCGTTGAAGATCTTGCCCTTTGTGTTGTTTCGTTCTAGTTGATCAGTAGTGGAGCCCAGTTGGGGTCGATCGGGACCTTTGTCGCATTTGGGGTTCTTTTATTTTGGTTCCTTAGTCGGACCTTGATTGTATCTGAATGATGTAATGCTTTATTCATGTAATTGTGTGAAGTGGCGACTGTAAGCCAACTATGTATCTCTTTCCCTTATGTATTACATGGGTTGTTGTGAAGATTACCTCACTTGCGACATTGCTTTCAATGCGGTTATGCCTCTAAGTCGTGCTTCGACATGTGGGAGATATAGCCGCATCGAGGGCGTTACACACTCCTCGTCGCCGTCGCTTTCTCCTCCTCATCTTCGGGGGAGGAGTCCGCCTCGGAGCCATCGGACGACGAGTCTGATACTACCTGGCGCCGGGAACTCCTTCGGGTTCCCGTGGCCTTCTTCTTGGCCTTCTTCTCTGGCACCACATAAAGCGCCGGGACCAGCAGCCCCGTCAAACGGGTGTCCGCTGGGTCTTCGGGAAGGGGAGCCGGACAGTTAACTTGTCCGGACGTCTTCTGCCAGTCCTGTTAAAGGCATTGGGAGTTTAGATCCCACATAGAGTCAAACTATGAAAGAAATGAGTATCCCATAAAGGATAACATAGCTTACCTCGCCGGCCCGGCGCTGCGTGCTGAATCCGCGATCTTCAGTTGCGGATGTGGGGCCTTCTCCGCCCTTGAACAGCACCCGCCAGGCAGCTTCGTACATCGTGTCGAAGAGCCCGTTCAGGGTCCGGTGCTGTGCCGGATCAAACTCCCACAAATTGAAGGCCCGTTGCTGGCAGGGGAGAATCCGGCGGACGAGCATGACCTGGATCACGTTGACAAGCTTAAGCTTCTTGTTCACGAAGTGCAGAGCGGGACAGAGTCGGTCGGCTCCTCGAACTACCCCATAGCAAGCCCTTCTCTTTCCAGGAGGTGAGCTGCATGGGGGTACCAGATCTGAACTTGGGGGCCGCTGCCCATTTAGGGTCATGTGGCTCGGTGATGTAGATCCACCCCGAGTGCCACCCATTGACGGATTCCACAAAGGCGCCCTCGAGCCAAGTAACGTTGGGCATTTTGCCCACCATAGCGCCTCCGCACTCCGCTTGGACGCCCTTCACCACCTTCGGCTTGACATTGAAGGTTTTTAGCCACAGGCCGAAGTGGGGCTGGATGCAGAGGAAGGCCTCGCACACGATGATAAACGCCGAGATGTTGAGGATGAAGTTTGGCGCCGGATCGTGGAAGTCCAGGCCGTAGTAGTACATGAGCCCCCAGACGAAGGGATGAAGTGGGAAGCACAGTCCGCGGAGGAAGTGGGGAAGAAATACGACCCTCTAATGGGGCCTGGGGGTGGGGATGAGCTGCCCCTCCTCGGGCAGCCGGTGCGCGATGTCGCCGGACAGGTATCCGGCGTCGCGTAGCTTCTTGATGTGGCCCTCCGTGACGGAGGAGGCCATCCTCTTGCCTCCCGCTCCGGACATGGCTGGAGAAGGATGAGGCGAGGTGTGCGGACTTGGGCGCTGGAGCTCGAGTGCGCGGAGATGGATAAGCAAAGGAGGAAGAAGGTGTAGGTAAAAAAGGCGGATCCTTATCCCCTTACATATGGGCGGACGAAGACTATGCGTTCCCCTGGCCTGGTAAAACTCGCTTATCTCCCAAGCGCCGCAATCAATGGCACGGTTGGGTTACCCACGTCCGTATTGATGGGAATCCCGGAATAAGGGGAACACGATCTCTGCTTCGACAAGGCGTGCCAAGAAGCTGCCCGCTAAATCTTGTTGAGGTGGTATAATAAAAACTATTCAAGTAAAAGCTTGGTAGTGGTGTGACGTCACGCCACAGAATACGTCAGCAGATTGAACTTGTGTAAATATTATTCTCTCTACGGTGGTATGTGGGCTTTTTTTGCGAGCGGACACTATCTGGTGTTCACAATCTTCTATGAATTATTCGGAGGAGGAACCCGCCTTGCAATGCGAAGACAATATCGCGCGCCGGACTCATCGTCATTGAAGCCTGGTTAGGGAGCTCTTGAGGAGTCTGGACTAGGGGTGTCCGGATAGCGGACTATCACCGTCGGCGGACTCCAAGACTATGAAGATACAAGATTGAAGACTTAGTCCGTGTCGGATGGGACTTTCCTTGGCGTGGAAGGCAAGCAGCAATCTGGATATGTAGATCTCCTACCATTGTAACCGACTACTGTGTAACCCTAGCCCTCTCCGGTGTCTATATAAACCGAGAGGGTTTTAGTCCGTGGGAGCGAACAACCATTACAACAATCATACCATAGGCTAGCTTCTAGGGTTTAGCCTCCTTGATCTCGTGGTAGATCCACTCTTGTACTACCCATATCATCAATATCAATCAAGCGGGGAGTAGGGTTTTACCTCCATCGAGAGGGCGAACACAGGTAAAAACATCGTGTCCCTTGTCTCCTATTACCATCCGCCTAGGCGCTTGCAGTCGGGACCCCCTACCGAGATCCGCGGTTTGACACCAGCAATGGCGCCTTTGAAAGTGATCCTTGTGTCCTTTGTCTGTTTTAATTCCTGCAACATGCACCATGCCTTATGGAGGCGTTTAAACTTGTGTTTGGTGTTGTGAAAACATTCTATGGCTTGTAATATTTGCTTTTGAATTCCCTAGAATTTGCATCTTTCCCTCCTACTTGCTTGTGTTCTACGTCGGCAGGGCCCGACCACGCGCATACCCCATCCGCCGCTAGCCCCGACCCGAAACCAGGATGGGACTAAGGGGTGAGGGGCTTCGTGGCAAGTTAGGCTCCTGAGTCGTGATGCTCAGGAGTCCCCCTTGACGCGCGAACAACAAGTAGGGAAGGGAGGCGTAGGAGAGGATTTGTCGTTCTACGTTGGCAGGGCCCAGCCCCGCGCATACCTCAGCCGCCGTTAGCCCCGACCGGAAACCAGGACGGGACTAAGGAGTGAGGGGCTACGTGACCAGTTAGGCTCCTGATTCGCGATGCTCAAGATTCCCCCTTGACGCGCAGATGAGTCTTCATACCTTGGCTCCGCTCAGGGGGAGGCGCGCGACGACCAGATCCGAGGTACCTGGCTGGGTGGCGTGCGTTTGGGCGTAGCCAGCGCAACCCGTGTCTAGCCCCCGCGCGGCACTCCGAGGTGGCGTTGCGATGGTACCGAACAGCGAGCTATGGCTCCACGAGGTTGATCTGGACCGTGGGCGCCTCGATTATTTATCACCAGCGTGAACATAAGCGCTTCCGTATGTGTGCGGGCATAGCCACTCCTTGGCGGTGTAAATCGACTAGCGCTGAGCATGGTGCTTCCAGATGCGTGGGAGGGCTCCCCTCGGGAGAGCCAGGCGTGTACAACCCATACGACCGTGGCTGGCACGATAGGGCTAGGAGAGGTGTATCTGGGCACCCGTGAGCCAGCGCGGGACTCACGAGGCCCTACCTCGAGGCGGGTTGCGCCTATCAATGGTGTGTTCCTGCAGGGTGGTTAGAATGCAAATGCTCTAGGTCCACGGGTCCCGACCCTCGAGCGAGCTCAGCCGCCGCTGGTATGACAGGTCGCGATGCCGTGGGTCAAGACCAGGGGATGAGGGCTGGAGAGCCAGTAAGAGCCCGTGAGTCGCAATGCTCAGGTTCCCCCCTTTTAGCAGCATAGCGCTTGCATCTTGGCGGAGAGGTCCGCGACAACCGGCGGATGATAATCATGAAGACCAGGTTAGGCTCGGAGGAGCAAATTCATATAGGTAGATCTTGAATGGCGCCACTAGAGTGCAGCTCGGCGGCACGGGATAATGCAGCCCGAGGCGCCCCAACAAAGCAGATGAAAACATAAGCAAAAGCGGATACATGCGCGAGGACGGACCTGCGACACAGGAATGATGCGGCCCTATGGGTGCTCCCAGCTGAAGAGAAAACTTGGAAAGATGTCACTTGATACCATTGCAGAGCGAGTGTTGGAGTAGCTGTCGACACGCGGTGAAGCAGCCAACCCTCACAAGCCCTCGGGCCACAGGCCTCGGGAGGCTCGAGGTCGGCGGCTCCTCAAGGCCCGTCTCCATCTCCTCCAGGAACGCGTGGTGCCTGGCCACTGAGCTTCCAGGATGCTGCTCATCAGGCACTGGTGGGCAGCAGCCGCATTCGACAGGCCGAAGGGCATGCGAACGCAGCTGTGAGGTGGACCCTCACAGGGCCCCACGCGTGAAGGCCAGAGGCGCTCCTAAGATGCGGCTCGGTTGAGCCCCGGTATGTCGATGTAGACACGCTGCCCGCCATCCTCACCGGGATGTGGGGCTACAGCGGGTAGGTGGCGACTGCCACGCATGACTCGTGACTCCTGTAGCTCCTGAATGTTCCTCGCGATGAACTCCTGGGAGTATTGCCTTCCTTGCCTTATACCTTCCTGAGGGAAACGTGCCTTGAAGCACGCCTCCAAGGGGTGCCCGAGCGCCTCCCTCGTGATGTTGGCGAGGTCGGTGGCCCTCCAGGAGAGAGCCCCCAAGCCCTGCCCAAGGAGGGCGCCGCGCACGCCTTCCTATGCAACAGAGGGTGGCGCCCCTTGGACGGGCGCGGGTCCTGACACAACACCTCCGGAGGGGCTGACCTTGTGAGTTTTTGGGCCAGGTGAAGCCTTCTTCTTCTTAGGAACTGCCTCGGGGAGCCTCCCGCTCCCGTGATCTGGGTCTTCGATTGCCGCGGCCTGGAAGGCACGCTCAAGAGAACACACAGCGTCCCTTTCCTCGCAAGGCACTGTGATGATTCCACCGCTTCCTGGCATCTTGAGGACATTGTAGCCATGGTGAATCACTGCCATGAACTTGGCCAGAGCCGGGTACTCGAGGATGGCATTATATGGCAAGCGAATGTGAGCGACGTCGAAGTCAATGAGCTTGGTGCGGTAGTTGTTGTGCTGCCCAAAGGTGACGGGAAGACGAACTTGCCCTATTGGAACAGTGGAACCATCAGTGACTCCCGAGAAAGGCTTGGTTGGCTGAAGCTGATCGTATGGCACGTGGGGATTGTTGACGTTTCGACGGACAGGACGTTGAGCCCAGCTCCGCCGTCGATGAGGGTCCTAGTGACTTGCACATTGCTCATGACTGGGGAACAATACATCGGGAGGACCCTAGCCGTTGCCGCTTTTACTGAGCTGATCCATCGAGCTGAGCGTGATAGCGCCTTGAACCGCTGAGTGGTAGCGTGGCCTCAAGCAGGGAGGACTACATTCACCTCGCGAACAAGCTGCTTGAAGATCTTGTTGAGAGGTGGGGCTGAGCACCGCCCGAGGATGCTGCGATTCTTGTGGCTCCTAGAAGACCCCAGCCCCTCGTCCTGGTGATGGTATTCATTCCTCCTTAGCGGTGGTGGCGGAGGAGGGAGGCTGCGTTGCCTTGAGGCGGTCCTCACAAGGCTGATCCTCAACCTCCCTCGCGAGGCTGGTCTGCCAGCCGGTCCTCATGAGCCGATCCGCCACCCTTGGCGAGGGCCACACTCTTCCCATTGTCCTCCACCTCTTCCTCCTCCTCGGCCATAGCCCCGACTGTTGCGGTCGGGGCGTCGGCCGATACGTCCATCTCGCACGGTCCTGAGCTCCTGACATTCATTGGTGTTGTGTGTGTGGAGGTCGTGGTACCGACAGTACCGGCTGCCCTTAGATGACTCTAGATGATCCCTGCCTCGCTTAGTGTCTGGATCTGCTGCGATCACTGCAGCCCCCTTGCGCTTCATGTCCTTGACCTTGGGCTTCTTATCTTCTAGGTCGGCAGCCGGGAGCTCGAGGAGGGAGAGGCGCCCTTCCTCAGCTCTGGCGCACTTGGTAGCCAGGTTGAATAGCTCCAGCGATGTGCACAGGTCTTCATGGATTGCTAGCTCCTCTTTCATCTTGATGTCACGCACGCCGTCGGAGAAGGCTGAAATGATGGCCACCTCAGTCACCTTGGGAATCTTGAGGTGGGCGTTGTTGAAGCGTTGGATGTACTTCTGCAGGGTCTCTCCAGGCTGTTGCTTGATGTGGCGCAGGTCGCTCATATCCAGGGGCCGGTCGCGGGTGCCTTGGAAGTTGGCGATGAAGCGGGTGCGCATCTCGTCCCAGGAGGAGATCGTGCCTGGGGCCAGGTTCAGGAGCCAGGTGCGGGTACCGTCCTTGAGTGCCATGGGAAACCAATTCGCCATGACCTTCTCGTCCCCGTTGGCGGCCTTGATACCCAGCTCGTAGAGCTGGAGGAACTCCACGGGTCGCGGTGCCGTCATAAGCTGGAGGCAGTCGGCTTGAATTTGCCGGACCCGCATAGCGCTCGCCTTCGAGAGAAAGCGCGATAGCCTGCGTACACCGGAGCTTTCTGCTGAGGTGGGGCTTGCTCATGGGGATTCCAGCGCCGCTGCACTGGAACAGCGCTGGTCTTAGCCAGCGATGCAGGGATCGGTCATTGCGCACTGGTCTTTGAGAACGCGAGCACCTTCTTGGGGGCGAGGGATCTCTTGGCAGCTCCTTTCTTGTCGCGCAGGCGCCGGCCGCGGCGGATCTCGACCTAGGGCCGCGTGCCTTAGAGCCAGGGCGCCTTCTTGGGGACGAGGTGGAAGAGGCACCTCCTGCTCCTCGCCTCCTGCGTAGGATGGAGGGCGAGGCAGCGAGAGGGACGGCATGGGAGAGCCCCTGCGGCCAGCGAGTTCGGTGATGCAGGCGAGCCGTCCTCGTGAAAGTCGTTGTGAGGCGGTAGTCACGGTGCTCACGCAGCGCCCGGAGCAGCTTGGCGTCTTGGCGTCCGTGAGAAGCGCGGCAGGCGTGGGGCAACGAACCGGCTGGAGTCAGCGATGGGGTGGCGGTGCGGCCATTGCGGCGCACCAAAGGATGCGAGGATGAGGCCTGCTTGCTCGTTCCCCGCCGGGCGGTGGCGGCGTTAGCGGCGGCGGCGGAGGGCGGCAGGCGTCCACAAGCGAGCACCGTCACGGGCGGCAGGTGGCGAAGCAGCCGATGCTCGGCGCTGGCTTGGCAGCGTCGACCATAGTCCGCAGCGGAAGATCAAACACGTCCAGTGGAAGAAAGATTCCGGCGCACCCCTACCTGGCGCGCCAAATGTCGGATATCGGGTTCCGACAGACCCTTGAGGTTCGAACACTGGGGTGCACGCGAAGATCTCTCCCTACCAGCTCACGTCTTGAAGTCTCACAAAGATCTAAGCAAGAAAGATGAACACACAAGGGACACGAGATTTATACTGGTTCAGGCCACCATTGCGGTGTAATACCCTACTCCAGTGTGTGGTGTGGTGGATTGCCTCAGGGGCAAATGATGAACAGTACAAAGGGAGAACAGCCACGCGAGGGGCTGTTCTTGGCTGAAGGCTGTTGAAGCTGCTTGGGTAGGTTCGATCGCTTCTCTCTCTGGTTGATCTCGGATGATCTTCCCTCGGATGATCTTCCCTTCCACCTTGTGGTGGCTAGTCCTATTTATAGGCGAGGCCTGGGCCTCTCCCCAAATAATGGCGGGAAGAGGCGCCAACAATTGGCCATTTTGAAGAGGAACATCTGGTACACTTATCACGACTAAAGTTGGTCTTGGCTGCCAAAGGCTCGGCAGTGGCCCGCACAGGCTCCTGATGACCTCCATCCTGCTGTTCTCCTGGTCTTGGTCTTGTTGCACAAGCAGTAACCTTTGCACGATGCCTTGGCACATGCTTTCCCCCTTTGCCTTGAAGGGAAACAAGAGACGATCTGAGGCAGCGCCCCCCTGGTCCTCGATCTTCATGGCTTGCGTCCACGGGCCCCTCGGGAGGTTCCCTGCCTTGATCTCTCGCCTCCTCGCGAGCCTACGAGAGGCTGCTCTGAGAAGCTCCTGTCGTCCGCCCAATCTCAGCCCCTGCGAGGTCTTGAGCTTGAGCTGATGAAGCTGGGCTGCATTGGGCCCCCACTTGACCCACGCCGCAGGCCGCAGCAGGCAAGTCTGGGGACCCCCGTTCCCAGAACGCCGACAACTTCAACTTCACATCGTTGGGCCTCCTTCTGTATAGTGTAATCGACAAACTGATACATACTGGCCCTCCGGGCTACTTTTTCAGCTTCGCCTTGGTCACTGGGAAGCTCTCCGGTCTAAAGGAAGCGGACAATGTGCCTTGCCCAAGTTGGAGCCTGGGGCTCGACAATGAGGACTAACGGCACCTCCTTTGCTGCGGGAGAACCAGCCTCGTATGCTGGGTCCATGGGCCCGGCTGGAGGGGGTGGTCTGGCTGGCTACAAGGAGTTGTTTCTGACAGGGTCTCTGCCGAGAGCAGACGGTTCTACCGGGAGAGGCTTACCGGTGTACAACTTTCTCCTTTTCCGGGCCATTGCTGCTGGGGATACGGAGGGTTGAGTAAGACGGAGAACAAACGTTCGTGGTTCCACAGGAAGGTTTTGTGCAACACACTTTGACAGATGATTAGCTATGTTGTTTCCCGCATGGGGTACGTGCTTTGTTTGCAATCCGTCAAAGTGCTCCTCCAATCTTCTCACTTCCTTGACGTATGCCTCCATCAATGGACTTTGGTAATCCTTGTTGACTTGTCTCACCGCAAGCTGTGAATCTCCTCGAATGATCAGCTTCTTAATTCCCAATTCAGCTGCAATCCTGAGCCCGGCAAGGAGCCCTTCATTCTCTGTTGTATTGTTGGTTGCTTCTTCCCGGGCAAAATGCATTTGGACGATGTTCAAGTGCTCCCCAGAGGGGGAGACAAGAAGCACACCAGCTCCTCCACCTTACAGGGAAAAAGCACCATCAAAATACATAATCCATTCTTGGGGCGATTCCTTGCCAGGGATAGCTATCTCTGTCACTTCCTCATCAGGGGTTGGCATCCATTATACAATAAACTCTACCAACGCCCTGCTCTGGATAGTTGATGTGCTTTCAAACTTCAAACCAAAGCTAGACACCTCCAAAGCCCACTGCACTATTCTGCCGGTAGCCTCAGTGTTTCGGAGTATTCGTTGCAACGGGAAACGAGTGATAACCCTGATCTCATGGGCTAGGAAGTAGTGGTGCAGTTTCCTTGAGGCCATGATGAGACCAAAAATCAACTTTTGCACGCTAGGGTACCTCGATCTAGCCCCCTATAACAATGAGCTGATGAAGTACATTGGGCGTTGCACCACTTTCTTCCTCGCCACGTCCTTGGGGTTGCCCTCGTTGTCGTGCTCACTGCTGTCCTGATCCTTGTCTAACTCTGCCGGTCTCTGCTCACTCTCTTCCTCATTCACTTCTCGCTGTGCTACCAAGGCTGCACTGACCACTTGGTTGGTTGCCGCCAAGTATAGCAGCAGCGGCTCCTAGGGTTTGGGAGCAACCAAGGTAGGCACAAAAGACAGGTAGGCATTCAACTCTTGCAAAGCTGCATCTGCTTCCGGGGTCCACTTCATAGGACCTGCCTTCTTCAACATTTTAAAGAACGGCAAGGCACGTTCTGCAGACTTGGAGATGAATCTGCTTAGCACGTTAACACATCCCGTCAGGCGCCTCACATCTTTAACTGCCCTTGGCACTTGGATCTGCTCAATGGCCTCGATCTTGTCGGGATTAGCTTCGATCCCCCCTATGGGACACAAATTACCCCAATCAGCTTGCTAGAGGGAACACCAAATATACACTTCTCCGGATTGAGCTTCAAGTTGATCTTGCGCAGATTTGCAAATGTCTCCTCCAAATCATGGATAAGAGTTGGTCTGTCCTTGGTTTTGACCACAATGTCATCCATATAAGCTTCAATGTTTCTGTGCAGCTGAGGTTCAAAACCAATCTGGACTTCCCTTGCAAACATAGACCCAACACTTTTTAATCTGAATGGCATGCGGACAAAGCAGTATGTACCACATGGAGTGATGAACAAGGTCTTCTCTTCGTCTTCTTTCGACATGAAGATTTGGTGATATCCAGAATAGGCATCCAGAAATGAGAGAAAATCACAGCCTGAAGTGGAATCCACAATCTGATCAATACGCGACAAGGGAAACGGGTCCTTCCGGCAAGCCTTGTTGTGATATGTGAAATCAATACACAACCTCCACTTCCCGTTTGCCTTTCGGACCACCACTGGGTTTGCTAGCCAAGTGGGATGTAGCACTCCTCTGACCAAACCAGCTGCCTTAAGTTTCTTGATCTCTTCTGCAATAAAATGTTACCTCTCCAAGGCCTGCTTCCTGACTTTCTGTTTAATATGTCTGGCGTGTGCGCAGACAACAAGGTGGTGCTCAATTACCTCTCTGGGAACATCGGGGATATCAGATGTGTCGGTGTGCTAGATGCGGGGGTACCCAGACTTGCCTGCCTGCGGCCCACTACGTGGCTCCATCGACGGCCTGGTATGGCCCAGCTTCAGCATCAACAACACAAGACCCTAGCGAGGGGCCAAGCCTCGCGAGGCGGACGAGGCCAATACCTCTAAGGGGATCGGCCTGCTCAGGCTGGCTCCCGAGGAGCAGAGACTTCTATGCAAGGTGCACCTCATGAGGCTCAGCTGATGTGAGCCATGACGACCAAGGCCAAACGGGCGCCAGGCGGGCGCAGAGTACCAGTTTCCTCTTTGGTGCAAAGGAGGCAAGCAGCAGGCATGGAGTCCCAGGGAACCAGCCAAAGGTTTCCATTCTGGTGCAACAAGACCAAGACCGCCAGGACGAGGTCATCATGAAAGCCCACCGCAGTGTCACGACCAGAGAATTTTGCAGGCGAAGACCACTTTACTCAGGATAGGATGTACTTCTTGTCCCCCTTCAAATCTGGCCGTCGTGGGATCCCTTCCCGCCAACATTTGCGAAGAGGACCAAGGCCACTATAATGAGGACTTAGCCACCACCATAGAAGGGAGGGACGAATGGAGCGAAGCCATTCCTCCTTCACCAGCTCTCTTGAGCTCAAGAACACTGTCGGTGTCAAAACCGGCGGATCTCGGGTAGGGGGTCCCGAACTATGCGTCTAGGCGGATGGTAACAGGAGACAAGGGACACGATGTTTTTACCCAGGTTCGGGCCCTCTTGATGGAGGTAAACCCTACTCACTGCTTGATTGATATTGATGATATGGGTAGTACAAGAGTAGATCTACCACGAGATCAAGGAGGCTAAACCTAGAAGCTAGCCTATGGTATGATTGTTGTTAGTCCTATAGACTAAAACCCTCCGGTTTATATAGACAGGAGAGGGCTAGGAGTTACAGAGTCGGTTACAATGGTAGGAGATCTACATATCCGTATCGCCAAGCTTGCCTTCCATGCAATGGAAAGTCCCATCCGGACACGGGACGAAGTCTTCAATCTTGTATCTTCATAGTCTGGCAGTCCGGCCAATGATAGTTCGGCTATCCGGACACCCCCTAGTCCAAGACTTCCTCAAACACCTCACCTCCTGAACCTGTTCATCCACTATACTAGTTCATCCTCAGCCCTTGAGGCAATCCACCACAAAGCTGGAGTAGGGTATTACAGTGCAAGGTGGCCCGAAACAGGATAAAACTGTTGTGTCTCTGAGTTCCTTTGAGCTCAATGCGCTAGGTTGTGAGGATCGCGAGTAGGCAGGCTGGGTAGGTTGAGATCTCCGCATGCACCCCAGAGTTTGAACCTCTCAAGGGTTTGCAGAACCCCAAATCTGACATTTGGAGCGCCACGTAGGGGTGCGTCAGATCTTCTCTTCCATCGATCGATCCACCGCCGCTCCGACGCTTCCATGGCTGCTGCGCGTTGGGCTCGCGCTGAGCGCTGGGCCGCGGTTGCCCCCCATGCCGCTCAGACGGAACCGGTCGGCGACAGCTGTCCTCGCCGTCCTCCGTCACCAGCAGCCAACGCCGCAACAGGCCCTGCTGGCCACGAGCACCAAGCTTCATCACTGCACCCCTCCGTGCACCACGACGGGTGCACTGCCACTCCATCACTGACTCCCGCCACTTTGTCCTCCCACGCGCGCCACGGCCCAGCGAACGCGCAGGCTACTCTATGAATGGCGTGGTAGCTCCTTTTCTACCGCCCAGTCGACGACTTCTACAAGGATTGCTCGAGCGCATCTCCGAACTCGTCAGCGTCGCCGAAGACTCTGTGGCGCTGGCCCGCTCACTGCCCCAGCAGCCGCCTGCTGCGGGCGACGTGGATCACGGGGCGCCTCGACCACCTCTAGTCCAGGGCGCCATCGTCGAGTCGAGGTGGGCGACACCACGGCGCAACCCGCAGCGTTAGGCACCAGCGCGTGAAGAAGCGAGCTGCCAAGTGGTGTAGCGGCCACAAGAAAATGCACGTGCGCTTCCGGTGCCTCCACGTCAAGACCGTGCGCCGCCTGTGATTGTGGCACTGCGCGAGCACCATGACCAGGCTCCACCACCCCGATGGGCTTCTGAAACCACAGCAGGGTGCCGCGTGTTCACCCCGAAGCTGCACAACGTCATCTGGCCAGGCAAGTTCAAGCCTGACTTGCCCCCGTGCTACGACGTCACTACCGACCCCGCCGACTTCCTGTAGCTCTATGAACTAAGTATCAAGGCGGCCTGCGTCGACGAGAAGGTCAGGGCGAACTGGTTCCCCATGGCCCTCAAGGATGGCGCACACTCCTGGCTCTGGAACATCCCCATGGGGTCCGTCTCCTCCTGGGATGAGATGCGCGACCGCTTCATCGCCAACTTCGGGGCACTTTCGCGACCGCCCCGACCCACGGGTGACCTCTGACGCATCAGCGGCAGCGGAGAGACCTGCGAAGTATATACTGGCGCTTCAACAATGTTCGCCTCAAGATCCCAAGGTGTCGGACAAGGCCATCATCTCAACGTTTACTGATGGCGTCTGCGGCATCAAATGAAGGAGGAGCTCTCCATACATGAAGACCTCTGCACGGCCCTGGAGATATTCAACATGGCGAACAAATGCGCGAGGGCTGAGGAGGGACGCCTCTCCCTCCTCGAGCTCCCTGATGCTGACCCAGAAGACAAGAAGGCCAAGGCCAAGGACGTAAAGCGCAAGGGGCCAGCTGTGCTTGCAGCCTAGCTGGAGATGAAGCGCGGCTGCGATCACCCTAAGTCATCCAAGGGCAGCCATCCATTCTGTGTTTTCCACAACGTGCACAACCACAACACCAACGAATGCCAGGAGCTCAAGGCCCTCTGCAACAAGAGCCTTGGTCGACACCCCAAGTGCAATGATCGAGGCTACGGTCATGGAGGTGGCCGAGGTGGAGGACGCTGGGACGGCCGCGACCATCGCCAAGAGTGGCGCGACCAGCCTCGGGAGGACCGGTGGCAGGGTCAGCCTCGTGAGGGCGCCTGGAGAGACCAGCCTCACGGGGATCGGCCTCAAGGCAACACTGGTCTCCCTCCGCTGCCTCCATCACCAATAAGGAACGAGGATCACCACTAGGACAAGGGGGCTGGGGGCTTCCAGGGGCCTCGTGCCATCGCCTACATCTTGGGCGGCTCCCAGGCCCTCGCCTGTCACCGCGTCTTCAAGTAGTTCGCACACGAGCTGAACGCAGCACTCCCCAAGCTCGAGGCGACTCGCCCGCTCAGGTGGTCCAAGTACGCCATCACCTTCAACTCCTCCGACCAGCTCAAGTGAACAATTGCAACTGGCGTGTTTTCGATGCTCTACTCGCCTATCATCAGCAACGTACTCATCACCAAGACCCTCATTGACAGTGGAGCGGGGCTCAATGTTCTCTCGGTCTAGACGTTCAACAAGCTCCAAGTGCTATACCACTAGCTTCAGCCTTCCAAGCCGTTTTCAGGATTGACCGACGGCTCCACGCATCCGATAGGGCAAGTACACCTCCCTGTCACCTTCGGCCAGCGCAAAAACTACCACACCGAGCTCATTGACTTCGACGTCGCCGACATTCGCCTGTCGTACAATGCCATCCTCGGATACCCAGCACTGGCCAAGTTCATGGCGGCAACGCACCACAGCTACAACGTCCTCAAGATGCTAGGGACTAGCGGCATCATCACGGTCGCCTGCGAGGAGAAGGACGTGGTGTGCTCTCTTGAGCGCGCCTACCAAGTTGCAGTGGTCGAGAACCCTGAAGACGAGGGCGATGTTCTCCCTCCTGAGGTCACCCCCAAGACAAAGAAGCCGCTGCTGGGCCAGGTATCTCGTGAGGAGGCATCGCTCGACAGTGCCGCGTTGAGCCTCATGTCCGTGGATGGGGCGCCTTCACCTATCGCATAGGAAGGCGTGACCGGCACCCCTCCTCAGGTTGGGCTCGGGGGCTCTCCTATGGAGGGCCTCAAGATCTAGCCAATGTCACGAGGCAGGCGATTGGGCACCACGAGGAGGCATGCTTTAGCGCACACTTCCCAGGAGAAGGCACAGGGCGAGAAGCGCCAGGTTCTCAGGAGTTCATCAGCAAGTTAGTCAAGGAGATTCAGGAGGCAAGGGTTCTGTTGGGCGATCGCCGCCCACCACAAGGCGCGGCTCCTTGGCCTGGAGAGGGTGAGGAGTTTTGTGTCTGCATCGACATCCCAGGGCTCAACAGGGTCTCGTCTCGGCAGCTTTCTGGTCGTCCCGTGTCAGACGATGCGAGGGTCCCCCTCACAGCTACGTTCGCATGCCCTTCGGCCTGCCGAGCATGGCTGTTGCATTTCAATTCCGCATGCGGGGCGTCCTAGCGGCTCGGGAGGCTAGGCACCAGGCGATCCTGGCAGAGATGGAGATGGACCGTCATAATCCCACTAGGCCCCTGGAGCCTCTCGAGGCTCAGGGCCAAGGCCGCTCATGAGGAACGAATTCGGCAACGCGCATCTTCTCCTACCCCGACATCTCTTCAGCAACGGTGCCAGGTGATATCTTTTAGTTCGTTCAGTTGGGGGCGCCCCACGGGCTACATTATCCCCAAGTCGCGTGGGTCCGTCCCTGCGACATGTATCCTTCTTGCATTCGTCGGAATTGCCTAACCATCTCTCATGAGTTGTTTTATTACCGTCACCTGCTTGCTTCGAGACCTATCTGCCTTGCGATCCCCTTACATTGCCAACTCATCCTATGCTTGTCCTGCGATGGAAACTACTCACGCTGGCACAGCGCTTGTGCTTGGGTGTGTCCCAGCAACGCTGATAAACCCAAGAACCAAGCTCTGGCTCGCGGCCCGCCTCGCACACGCCACTTCACCAGGTCCTTGGTGCCTTCGTCTTCCCGCGAAAGGTTCAAGGATAGGTAGTTCGCAATCTTTTCTACCAGCCAACACACAGCTTCACCTGAGGCCTAGCTACGGGAAGGCCCTGACGGTCATCACCGTACCCGCGAGTCGCTTGCACGTTAAAGGGGGGCTTCTGAGCATCGCTCCTCGGGAGCTCCTACTGGTTCTCCAGCCCTCACCCCCTGGCCTTGACCACGGCATCGCGACCTGGCATACCAGCGGCGGATGAGCCTGCTTGAGGGCCGGGACCTGAGGACGTAGAGCACGTAAGCAAGCGAGGAAAGGGAATGAGCATCACGGGCCCAACCTAGTGACGCCACCGCAGAGGCACGAATGGGCACCATCCAGGGGAATCGCAACGGGTTTGCTAAAAGATAAGTCGCTCACACAACGGTGTGAGTCTCACAACCCGCTCACTCGAGTCTCACAACCCCACTCCGGCAGTTTCACTCCCCTTTCCGTTTCTTGGGCAGCTGCTTGCACGCCAAGGGGGGACCTCGTGAGCATCGTGCCTCATGAGCTCTCACCGGACCTCAAGCCGCCCACCTCGTAGCCTTGACCACAGCATCGCGACCTGGCATACTAGCGACGGCCGCAGCATGCCTGGGGACTGGGTCCCTATGGTGTAGAGCGATATGCTACCTAAGGGGAGGAAAGGGGGAACCATGCCAGATTGGGATACGCGATTTCATCATAAAGACAAAAGGAACAACACTGGAGTTAAAGCATTTCGATCCTTACATGCCCGCGTGGGGCTATTCCTAATTCCGCGCAGGGAAACAAAAGAAGAAAAGCTTCGACCAGGCCAGCGCGCATCACCAACGACGCCGAGCGGCAGCTGCTGCCGCGCTCCAGCCGCGGCAGGAGGTTGGCGGCACGTGGCTGTCGTTTCTGGACTCCAGAGATTCCTTGGGCTCAGGAGAGTCGCTGGATTCCTAGGAGTCATCGCTACTGCTGGAGGAGACGCTTGTGGGGGCAGAGATGGGTCGAGCACCCACGGTCGTGTCCTGTGGGCTGCTTCCTCCGGGGCAGCACTCCAGCCACCGGCCCTCCTCGTCGAAGACCTTGAAGAACAGGTTGGAGGCGCTGTCGTACTCGAAGCGGATCGCGAGGGGCCCCTCTGTGCGGCAGGCTCGAGCGACCTCGCCCCATCCGCGGGTCATGAAGACGTCGCCAGCAGGGACCACCTCGACCTCAGCCCCGCTGGCAAGGCTGCGGCACCCAGCGTGCTGTAGCCACAGCTCAAGTGGCCCCCTTGGCGGTAGCCCGTCGGCAAAAAACATCGAGAGCCGGAACCACGAGGCGGGTGGCATCGTTGCCGACACCACGAACTCGCGCGAGGTACCCTCGATGTGGGTCCCCCGCTTAGCAGACAGGACGGCATCGGCTCGTCCAGCGCCGCCTGGGATTGCTGCACGGTGCACGTCACCGTCCTGCACCCGGGTGTATAGGGCAGAACCGCTTCTTTGGCGGGAGTGGATCAGGCCCCTCTTGAGGGGCCTTCCCCTTTTCGGCCACATAAAACCTCCTGATCGGCGCCATGGAAGCAACCGCAAGATGGAGAAAGAAAGGGGGCGAGCAACGAGAAGACGGAGGAAGAGATGAGCAAGGGGGCTATTCCCCTTCCCTCATTTAAAGCCAGAGAGAGGCCAACCGTCCGCCTCCACGATCTCGCGCATGATGATCTTCTGCATGCAGCATCGACCGGTCAAGTCGAACGGTTGTCGAGGCAGCGTGGCGAAGCGGAGACGCCCACGTCCCGTCAATTGCATGCGTCATTCAAGGCCGCAGGCGGTTAGGGCCCTCGGTGCTCCGCACTTGCCCTTTGGCTTCGCTTGGAAGCCAAGTCCGAGCGTGCCCTGGGCCCCGGGGCTACTGTCGGAGTTCTAGATATGGGGGTACCCAGACTTGCCTGCCTGTGGCCCACTGCGTGGCTCCATTGATGGCCTGGTAAGGCCCAGCTTCAGCATCAACAACACAAGACCCTTCCGAGAGGCCAAGCCTCGCGAGGCAGACGACGCCAAGACCTCTAAGGGTATTGGCCTCCTCAGGCTGGCTCCCGAGGAGCAGAGACTTCTACGCAAGGTGCACCTCACGAGGCTCAGCTAACGTGAGCCATGAAGACCAAGGCCAGACGGGCGCCAGGCGGGCGCCAGCGGGTGCAGAGTACCAGTTTCATCTTTGGTGCAAAGGAGGCAAGCAGCAGGAGCGGAGTCCTGAGGAACCAGCCAAAGGCTTCCATTCTGGTGCAACAAGACCAAGACAGCTAGGACCGTAGGACGGAGGTCATCGCCGAGCCCACCGCAGCATCACGACGAGAGGCTTTTGCAGGCAAAGACCACTTTAGTCGGGATAGGATGTACTTCTTGTCCCCCTTCATATCTGGACGTTGTGGGATCCCTTCCCGCCAACATTTGGGAAGAGGACCAAGGCCACTATAAATAGGACTTAGCCACCACCATAGAAGGGAGGGAAGAATGGAGCGAAGCCATTCCTCCTTCACCAGCTCTCCTGAGCTCAAGTACACCTCACCTCTTGAGGCTGTTCATCCACTATACTAGTTCATCCTTAGCCCCTTGAGGCAATCCACCACAAAGCTCAAGTAGGGTATTACACCGCAAGGTGGCCCGAACTTGGATAAATTGTTGTGTCTCTCTGTTCCTTTGAGCTCGACGCGCTAGGCTGTGAGGATCACGAGTAGGGAGGCTTGGTAGGTTGAGATCTTTGCACGCACCCCAGAGTTCAAACCTCTGAAGGGTTTGGAGAACCCAAAATCCAAGAAGATGGTTGCCATGCAAACACATCGATATTCGTCGGCAGGAAGGCAACGAGCACGATTTCCTATTTGTCATCGAGGGTGGCGCTAATAGTGAAAGTACCATTAATGCCAGCCAACCTGCCGAGACCTTTTTCACTTGTGGAGCAACAACCTTGGACCTCTTGCTGTTGGAACACTCCGGCCCATCGTCAAAGGGTGTCGTGCACTTGGTGGGGGCACGCTTTTTCCCAGACTCTTTGCTGGAGGTCCTACAATCCTTCTTCCTTCCTTTACTTTCCTTGGCGGGAACTGCTGCTGCCGCTGCCTCTGCTGCGACCGCATCGCGGTACATCTTGTCCACACAAATGATGGAATCCTTCTCATCTGATGGGATGGTGATAACTCCCAGTGGCCCATGTATCTTCAGGGTGTTGTATGCATAGTGGGATGCCACCATGAATTTAGCCAGAGTCGAGCGTCCAAGAATCCCATTGTACGGCAAGGGGAGATCAACCACGTCAAACACAATCTTTTCAGTCCGGTAGTTTAGTTCTCCCCAAAATGTTACCGGAAATTCCCTTAGGATGATTCCTGTTGGGATTAACTCCTTGAACATGCCGGTAACCTCTAACTCTTCCTATGATATCTAAAGCTTGCTGATAACTACTGGGGAAATCAGATTCAATCCGGCCCCACTGTCCACCAACATCTTCGTGACCTTGAGGTTGCGAATTGTTGGAGAGACTAACAATGGTAGGCACCCTACCGCAGTGGCACGGCTAGGATGATCCTCCTCGGCCTTCTCGGCAGCCATAGCTTCCAGGCAATCAGTGCACACGTCAGCCTCCTTACCGGGGATCTCAGCCTTGGCGATCTTGCCGGTACTTGGGGTGCCTGATGCTTCAACAGTCATCACTACCTTATCCCTCTGCTTCTTACTGCCTTCTTGCTCTTCTTCTGACTGGTTGATTCATCATCATCCTCTGAATTAACATTGATGCAATCTTCCTCTCTAGGCAGCTTCCTTCCTCTCCATCCGAGCACACTTATCCACTAGAGTGTACATCTCCTTCACCGTCTTGGGCAACCGCACGTTCATCTTGGAACGAATCCGGCAGTTGCGCACATTGGATTGGAAGGCAGCTATCACAGCTGCTGGATGGATATTTGGAATATTTCTATGAACTTCGATGAATCTCCGTAAATACTTACGGAGGGTCTCTCCTTCCTTTTGTTGGAGAAGCTGCAGGTTGCTGGGCCGGCCCGGCTCCTGGTGGCCACCGGTGAAGGCACCGATAAACTCGTGGCACAAGTCTGCCAGGACGAAATAGAGTTCTCCGGCAGGTGCATCAGCCAAGACCTCACATTGGACTTGAGGGCCAATGGGAGGTAGTTGGTGAACACCTTCGCATCTCTTCCCCTGACAGCCTGAACAGCAATGGTGTAGATGCTCAGGAACTCTACCAGGTTCAGCCTCCCATCATAATTCTCAGGTATTTTTGGCTTGAACGTGCGAACGGACGGCCAACAGACTTGCCGCATCTCACGGGTAAAGGCAGGGCAGCCAACCTCGAAAGGTAGGGGCTCGCCAAGACCAAGCGCGGTCTCGTCGAAGTTGGGGCCGTCGCACCCATTGGCCTGGATGTGCTCGCGGGTCAGAGGAGGCCATTGAGACATTGTTGGTGTCTTGATTTTGTCGTGCTCGCGCTAGCTGCCATGGCGGGGACTGTACCATGGGGATGGCTCCCTCCGTACGGGCAGTAGCACGAGCCGTCGTTGTCGCTTGGGCAGGCCGTGGCAGGTCAGCTCATCATCAGCACCCAGCTTCGGTGAAACCAAGTAGACTTTGGATGGTGGCACGCCATTCGTCCATCTGCTCGGCTGCCGGCAGGAACCTCGGCAGTAGCTGAGCCCGTGCCACGACTCCGAGGCCGTACTTAGCATGGATGATGATGAAGTCAACCGCGCCATCGCTCGGCTCCTGATGGAGCTAGCGGCGGTAGTACCGCGCGCCCCGCAGCAGTGGTGCAACCACCTGGGTGACAGGATGGTGCGGCGAAGGCGCTCAAGAGCCAGCGGCCCTGTCGGGCGCAGCGGCATGGTCGACTCACCCGGGGGAAAGCGCATGCGTAGAGGTTGCGCCTGCTACAGGGGCAGCCAGAGAGCGGCGGTTCACCCCAGACTAAGCGCCATCACTGCGGCTGGCCCGTCAGCGAGTGGGGCATGGCCGTCGAGGTGTTGTTAGCGTTGCTCTCCTCCGATGCCTGCTGCTCCTATGTCGGTCACAGGGAAGTGCTGGCGGTGCCGCCTGATCCGACCACATCCCCGAGAGCATCTACGTCCTTATGTGGCTCCGCGCCCCTTGCAGCGTTGGAGGCTGCGGGTGGCGAAGCCTTCGAGGAGGATGGATGAGTCGAAGAAGCGGGCTTCTTCTTGGGTGCCATGCTCGATGGCGCCGTCGAAGATGTAGATGGCGATGAAGGTGACGCGCTGCTCACGTCTTCAGGTTCGCGCAAGCGCCCCCCTACCTGGCGCGCCAAAGATGTCGCGGCAAAACCGCGGCCACCTATGGGACCAGGATGGCCCCTTGCTAGTTCGGTAGGGGGACGTTGCATTGCACAAAGGGCAGACAAATGTGGGGCAGGTCGGCAGAGATCACACGGGCAGTTTTACCCAGGTTCGGGCCGCCGCGAGGCATAAACCCCTAATCCTGCTTTGGTGGATTGATGTTGGAAATATGGTGGTGGAGCGCAGTACACTTGCCCGGCAAGGGTTGCCTCAGGGCGGCAGCGACTACGAGCGTATGGGGCTGTGGGTTGCCCAAGCTTCTAACCTCTCGAACCCCTTCTACCATTGCCATGGGCCTCCTTTTATAGGTTAAGCGGGTCACCACAGTGGCAAATCAGTCATTAGACACTGATAAGATATGAAATAGTGCAATCATACCTAACTCTGCAGGCTGACAATGCGCATTTAATGCACCGCTCAACGTACGTCGTTGGTTGCCCGACAAGGCTTGTCGGGTTACCTGCCAGCTCCACGCCTGCTCATCTGACACGCCATAGGACGAGTGTCATCTGTGGGTTTTCTAGTAGAAAGGGGCTACCATGTGGCGAATGGCTGCCACTTAATCACTCTACGGCCTGACACTACACTGACCGACGAGGTTAGTCGTGATGGAGTGCATGGTGAGGTGTTTTAGCCTCCACAAGCCCCGGCAGGCCCTGCCGGGACGCCTTGGTCATCTTCTTCTGGGGGTGGCCTTACCCCTTGCCGGGCTCGCCTGCCCGGCAAGGGAGGCCTTTCTCTTGATGATAACTTGCCTCCTTGGCTTGGTCTTAGTCCCTCTAATCTACTTGTTGGTTCTTCGAATCTCTTACTTTCTTGTACTCTGTCTTGGGTTGGTGCTTCAATCTTGACCCCATGCATGTGCACAGTCAGGGCAACAGAGCCAGGATTTGTTGTACCGACATTTGACATCACCCTCGAGGTGAGTATGTTGGGAGGTAAAACTATACGCCCCTATCTTTCTATGTGTCCGGTTGAAACATTTTGCTCATGTGTATGTGGTGATTGTTAGCAATCATAGAAGACTATATGATGGTTGAGTATGTGGACTTGCCAAAAAGGCTCCGGTATGTGACCCTTCTTGAAAAGATGCTGAATTGTAGTTGCAAAGTTGACTGAGAACATAGTTGGTTGGTTTTCAATAGAGTTTATGCTTTATTCTTTGATGATGTGATGAATTTTTACTTGTTCACGAGAAGTCTATGACAAAATTTTATGTTAAAGTTTGTTGCTGTTATAATAATTCACATGATGCTTCTATGCCCGTATTTTGTTTTTATCGACACCTCTTTCTCTAAGCATGTGGGCATGTTTTTCGATTTCTGTTTTCGCTTGAGGACAAGCGAGGTCTAAGCTTGGTGGAGTTGATACGTCAACTTTGCATCATGTTTACCTACTATTATTTATGATGCTTTTATGCATAATAATGCTTTTTGGAGTAATTCTAATGCCTTTTCTCTCATAATTTGCAAGGTTCACACGAAGAGGGAGAATTCCGACAGCTGCAAATCTGGACCTGAAAAAGATACGTCAGGCCACCTATTCTGCACAACTCCAAATGAGCTGAAACTTCATGAGGAATTTATATGGAATAAATAAGAAATAATGGAGCAAATAACAACCAGAGGGGGCCACATGGTGAGCACAAGACACCAGGGCGCGCCAGGGCCGCAAGGCACGCCCTGGTGGGTTGTGCTCAGCCTAGCCCACCTTCGTTGCCCCTCTTATGGTATTTAAGTCATTTTGACCTAGAAAAATAAGGAAAGGACTTTCGGAATGAAGCGCCGCCGTCTCGAGGCGGAACTTGGGCAGGAGCACTTTGCCCTCCGAGGCGATTCGCGAGGAACTTCCCTCTGGAGGAAATCATCGTCATCATCATCACTAACAACTCTGCCATCTTGGGGAGGGAAATCTCCATCAACATCTTCAACAGCACCATCTCCTCTCCAACCCTAGTTCAACTCTTGTGTTCAATCTTTGTACCGGAACTATAGATTGGTGCTTCTGGGTGACTAGTAGTGTTGACTACATCTTGTAGTTGATTACTATATGGTTTATTTGGTGGAAGATTAAATGTTCAGAGCCATTATGCTATTTAATACCCCTCTGATCTTGAGCATGATTATCATTTGTGAGTAGTTACTTTTGTTCTTGACGTCACGGGAGAAATCTTGTTGCAAGTAATCATGTGAATTTTATATGTGTTTGATATTTTGATAATATGTATGTTGTGATTCCCTTAGTGGTGTCATGTGAACGTCGACTATAGGACACTTCACCATACTTGGGCCTAAGGGAATGAACCATCGAGTATTTATTAGATGATGGGTTGCTAGTTTATGCGCTATTCCGTAAGGGGCTGATTTGGATCCAAAAGTTTAATGGTATGGTTAGAATTTATTCTTAATACTTTTCTTGTAGTTGCGGATGCTTGCGAGGGGGCTAACTAGAAGTAGGATGTTGTTCAAGTAAGAATAGCACCTAAGCACCGATCCACCCACATATCAAATTATCAAAGTAGTGAACACAAATCAAACCAACATGATGAAACTGACTAGCTGAAATTTCCATGTACCCTCATGAACACTTTGCTTATCAAACCGTTTTGGCCTGTCCTTTGCCTCAAAAGGATTGGGATACCTTGCTGCACTTTTATTACCGTTACCATTACTTTCTCGCTACAAATTACCTTGCTATCAACCTACTCGTTACTTATAATTGCAGTGCTTGCTGACATTACCTTGCTGAAGACCGTCCTTCTGCTCCTCGTTGGGTTCGACACGCTTACTTATCGAAAGGACTACAATTGATCCCCTATACTTGTGGGTCATCAAGGCTCTTTTCTGGCGCCGTTGCTGTCAGTGTCAAAACAGGCAAATCTCGGGTAATGGGTCGCGGGTTGTGCGTCTAAGGATCGAAGGTAACAAGGAGGCTGGGGACATGATGTTTACCCAGGTTTGGGCCCTCTTAATGGAGGTAATACCCTACTTTCTGCTTGATTGACTATGATGAATACAGGGTTACAAGAGTTGATCTACCTCGAGATCGTAATTTCTAAACCCTAGATGTCTAGCCTATATGATTGTGTCCTGCCCTACGGACTAAAGCTCCGGTTTATATAGGCACCAGAGGGATCTAGGGTTGTACAGAGTTGGTTATAGAAGAAGGAAAATGCATGATCTGAACGCCAAGCTTGCCACCCACGCAAAGGAGAGTCCCATCCGGACACGGTGAAGGTTCTTCTTTCTTGTATCTTCATGGCCCATTAGTACGGCCCACATCACATAGCCCGGACGCCCGAGGACCCCTTAGTATAGGACTCCCTATGTAGCCCCTGAACCAGGCTTCAATGATAATTTATCCGGCGTGCAGATTGTCTTCGACATTGCAAGGCGGGTCCCCTTCTCCGAATACTCCAACATAGTTTTCCGTACACAAAATTCGTGTCCGGCCTTGTTAACACGTACAACCCTAAGCTGTAAAAAGCAATAATTTTAAAATAAGTCACGTCCCTGGGCCACTTTTTTCAGCGAGACATTATGTTCTGTCCTCATTATCATTCTGAACCGTTTTACAATCTCATTTCATATTTCGAGGTACGGCCAGTGACACGTCTTGTCAAAGCACAAATTGTGTCCCCTTGTTACGGGATTCTCATCAATAGGGTTTTGGGTTATCCAACCAGGTCGTTCACACGTCCCCTTGGGAATAGGCGAGATTTAAGGCTTATGAGGGGGGCGCTTGATATTCACTGCCTTTATAAGAGGATGAGGATCCGTCTTTTTATCCTTTGTTTCAAGCTCCAGCGCCCAAGTCTCAATCCTCCCCCTCGCCACCAAGCACTCCTAGCCATGTCCGGATCGGGAGCGCAGGGCAAGTGGATGGCCTCCTCTATCATAGAGAAGAACATCAAGGAGCTCCAAGAAGCTGGGTACCTAGCCACGGACATAGTCCACCGGCTTCCTGCCAAAAAGCAGATCATCCCCACTTCGGAGCCTAACAAAAGGGTAGTGTTCGTCCCCATTTCCTTCGCAGACTAGGGTTTCCCCTTCATCCTTTTGTCCGTGGCCTCATGTTCTACTATGTGCTAGATTTTCATGACCTAGCCCCAAACTCTTTCCTCAACCTCTCGGCATTCATCATTATGTGTGAGGCATTCCTCCGCATCCCTCCCCACTTCGGCCTGTGGCTCAAGGTCTTCAACGTGAAGCCAAAGGTGGTCGAGGGCCAACGCGCAGAGTGCGGTGGTGCCATGGTAAGCAAACTCCCTAACGCCGCCTGGCCAATGGGAACATTTGTGGAGAGCGTCAAAGGATGGCAGCAGGGGTGGTTTTATATCATGGAACCCCGCAATGCCACATGGGCTGCCGCACCCGAGTTCAGATCTGGGCCTCCGATGCGGCTTACATCCTGGTTTGATAAGGGCCTAGATTGGGAATCACCTGACGAGGTGACAGCGCTGGAGAGCCACATCAAGGGCGTGGTTAACAAGAAGACTAGCCTCCCCAGCATGATGCAGGTGATGCTTTTCGCCAGATTCTTCCTTGTCAGCGCCGGACTCAATACATGTGGGAGTTCGACCCAGCCGGTCCCCGGACCCTACAGCAATTCTTCGGCATGACGCACGAAGACATACGGAAACTGCTATTCAAGACCCAAAAGTCGTGTCCAGAGACAACCGAAGATCGCGGCTATAACATCGCACGTTCGGCCACTCCCGTAAGTTTTTATGATAACTTTTATTTGCAAATGCAAGGGGTATACTGAACTTTTCTGGTTCCCACAGGGCTGGACAAAGAGGGCGGAGCAGATCAAATGTCCGGTTCCGCTACCCGAGGACCAGGCCACTCCCTTTCTGGCCAAGATGCTGGTTCCGGCGCCGTATTAGGCACTGGAGAAGAAGGCCAAAAAGAAGGGCAAGGAGACCAGAGGTCGTCTCGTCGTAAGGGTACTTCGTACGCTATGTCCGAAGACTCCGAAGCCTCCTCCTCCCATGACGAAGATGTAGAGGAGGAAGAGAGTAACTCTCCCCCCAAGGGGGGAAAAGAAAAGGGGGGCTCCTGCAGATCTGGAGGCTGAGGCGGCCAAGAAGGGAAAACCCTCCTTTTTGGACGATTCCGAAGCGGATGCCGATGCCACCCCAAAGCGGCGCCCCAGGTCGAAGCCCTTCGCTGAATTGTAAGTATCCAAAGATACCATATACATAACCGATTTCATACCTTATTATTTTACCATATTAAAGTCCGCATTTATAGCCCGACTTGTGATCTCCCCCAAAGATCATCATCATCTAGGAACTCGCTAGGGACGAATGCGATGGAGAGCGAGTCGTCTCCACAGATCTCTCCACCCACTGCCCAGGATAACACATAAGTGTTGTCTCGGGAGGCCGTGAAGGTGGCGGTAGAGGGTAATACCTCTGTTGCCGAAGAGAGGGGGATCCACCCCCACGGAGGCTGGTGGTGGGGGCAACACTCAATTCGGCCCCCAACCAAATATTATTCCGGAGACTCGTACAGCTCTAGAATTGGAGCAGCAGCCTTCTTCAAGAGAAGGGGGCGCGTCGACTCCACCGGCGTCCTTTGTCAATCCAGAGGTGTCGGACACTCTTATGGAAGCGCTTCAAAGTGCTTCCATTGTGCAGGAACACCGTACCCTTATCGTACGATGGTTGACAAGGTTTGGTCCGCGAAAAGCGGATTGAACCAAGCTTACACCAGCCTTCTAAAAGGCTTTGAGATATGTGAAATAATGTATTCTTGGTTATTTGCAAAAGGAATAACTGTGTATAGATAGTAGCCCCTGAGACTCTGTTCGGCGTTTCCCGAAGAAGGGCCGAGGAGAGGATCGAATAATATACCACAGGAGCTAACATATATGTCTATGTTGATCAGCCGGCTGTGAAGCTGGCAGCAGGCTCTCATGCAGCCGAAGTCTCCGAACTAAAGCGGAGGCTGGAGGGAAAACAGGGTATGTTATAAAGCAGCACATCTGAACTAACATGAGTTCCCATTTTTTATCTAACTGAGCTTTATGTTTATGCTCATAGCTGACACGTCTGAGGTCGAAGCCCTCAAGAGTGCGCTGGCCACATCCAAGACGGAGGTGGAAGAAGAACGAATCGCCCGCCAAAAGCATTAGACGAGGTTGGATGAAGTCCAATAAGAGCTCACAGACGCCATAAAGAAATGTGAGTCTTTGGAGCGCAAGGTGTCGGATCAAGAATCCGATCTTACTGCGGCGCTCCAAAGTGCAAAGGAGGCCCGGGTTGAAGCCCAAGGTGCCTATCGAGAGATCCGTGAGGCCAAGAAGATCGCGGCTGGTAAGACTTTTAAGGAGAAAGTATACCTTCTTGACATGCATTTGGAGTTCCCCAGGAGCATTTGCGGATTTTCCCCAAAGTGTAGATGCTGTGGATTTCTTCCGAGTCGAAGAGGGGAGCTCCACAGAGAAACTGTTCTGGTCACAATATCGTGAGCCAGAGCAGCCTTTGCCCCTCAGCGATCAGCTGAAACAGCTGACCGAGCTGCATAGGATGGCTGAGCTGGCCATGAAGGATGTCATAATCCTTCTTTGGCCAGCCGAACCAATACCTAATAGCTACTTTGGCCTTGTGAAGCGGCTAGTCGATGCTTGCACAAGGCAAGATGCTATAAAGTGGTCAGTATGTATTGAAGGTGCCCAGATTGCCTTCGCCCGTGTCAAGGTACAATGGGTGAAGATGAATGCCACTAGTCTTGCAACCGAAGGACCGCCTGCAGGCAAGGAGCATCGTATGCCAGAGAAGTACTTCAACGACGTCCTTCAAGGATCCTGTATTACAGAGGGCCTGTGTTCAAAGGACGTGATGTTTGAATGAATGTATCTGCAATGCCCAAACTGTGTAATGAAAACAAAGCATTCGTATAATGTTAGTCTTGTTTCCTCTGAATTTATTTATCCTCTATTGCGGTCGTTTATTAAATCTGAGAGTTGCACAGTCGTCGGTTTCAGCCCCTCACGTAGATACTACGGGGGTGTTTGGAATGGCACAGAAGCACACTTGACCCAACGATTTGGTCCTTGAAGGAGGTGCTAGTGCGGCGAACCAGGCAATTGGACTATACGGCTTTATCACTCTCACTTAGCCATAGGAGTTTGATGATAGAATTATAGGCACAACTCCTGGTATTGGTCGGCAATCCAAACTCGGGCATTGTAAACACCTGACCAGCTTAAAACTATTCCTTCGTATAACATGGAAAAAATCGCAAGAGATTTATACTGAGTCACCGAATAGCTGACCAGCTTTCGCCGCATCATGACAGTCAGTTTTCGGATTTCTCTACTGAGGTGTTTGTCCGGCCAACTAGAAACCCAATCGCAGTAGTTCTACCTTTACTTCCTTAGCCGAACAACCAGAACGTAAGGTAGTAACCACAGGATCCGGGCAACCCAACTATTGACCCAAGACATGATTCGGAGCTGATGCATATAATGCTAAATTCGGGATGTCGAATGGCACTTGTGAAAGTGTTCGGACTTATAATAAATTTAATACATGCATGCGGCTGAATGGAGCCCCTGGCGATTTAGGTCGGGCTGAGGTGTGCGTGATGATCAAATGATAGAAAAGAATACGGAAGAAGGAATAAGTCAGTACCAAATAATTTGGGCGAAAAACTACTTCCATTATAGTCTGATTGATACGCCAAAATGTATTTGTACAGATAATGCTATAAGCATCGAGGCTATTTTACATGCCGAGCGCAAGGTAAAGCAGTGTACAAGTATTTAAGGACATTGGGGGAGGTGATCTTGAAAGATCCTTTAGGTACTCCATCGTACATCTGAGCTTCATTTCGCCTTGGTGTGTGATCCTTTGAGAGGATTAATGAATAAGTTTTCACAAGGGGCCGGAAAAGGGGCCCTTTGACACCATAAAAAGGGCGATGTAGGTTGTAACGATCTTGAAAAGGAAAATGAAGTTAAGAAAAAGATAGATGGGGGTCCAGACACGGTTGAGCCGCCCTGTGGACCTCATCTTCGGTATGCCTACATCATCGCCCATGGTATTTTTAGTGCGTAATTATGAGCACGCGGTACATACGCTGCTGTTTGGTTGAGGCGAAGACAGAGGCCAGATTGCTAGTCGAGCTCTTGATGAGATGAACTATCCTTCTGCTGTGTAGTCCGGACTCATTTGGCAGGGTCTGGTGGCTTAAATGCCGATGTGGAGCTCGGCTTGATAAGGCAGACCTGTACTTCCGCTGCTAGGGCCGCGGTGTGTTCCTTAGTACGGAGGGAACGATCCATGTTTCCATGAACTGTTATAACACCATGTGGTCCTGGCATTTTAAGTTTTAGATAAGCGTAGTGCAGAACCGCATTGAAGAGAGCAAATGCGGTTCGTCCGAGCAGTGCGTGATAGCCATTGCAGAAAGCGACGATGTCAAAGATTAAGTCTTTGCTTCGGAAGTTGTCCGGCAAACCGAATACGACCTCCAATATTATTGAGCCCGTGCAACGGGCCTCTACACCAGGTATTACTCCATTAAAGGTAGTTTTAGTGGGTTTGATTCTTGACAAGTCAATAACCAGTTTATGGGTTGTGTCGTGATAGAGCAGATTAAAACTGCTGCCGCCGTCCATGAGGACTCTTGTGAGGTGGAATCCATCGATAATTGGATCGAGGACTAATGCGGCTGAACCTCCATGACAGATACTGGTTGGATTGTCCCTGCGATCGAAGGTGATCGGGCATGCTGACCACGGGTTGAATTTTGGGGCGACTGGCTCTATCGCATAAACGTCCCTTAATGCTCGTTGGCACTCCCTTTGGGGATGTGGGTTTGTAGCGTATATCATGTTCACTGTCTTGACTTCGGGGGAAAATTTCTTTTGTCCCCCTGTGTTCGGTGGGCGAGGCTCCTCATCGTCGTCCTCGTTGGGCGACCCTTTCCCCTTGTGTTCCACGTTTAACTAGCCGGCCTATTTGAAGACCCAACAGCTTCTGTTGGTATGGTTAGTAGGCTTGTCAAGGGTGCCGTGAATCTGGCAAGGTCGATCGAGTATTCGGTCCAGGCTAGATGAGCCGTCCTTGTTTCTTTTGAATGGCCTCTTCTGTTGACTGGGCTTGGAGCCACTGAATCCGGCGTTGACCGCCGTGTCTTCGGTATTGTCAATGTTGCTTTGATGCTTGTTTTTGTTGCGTCGGGGCCTGCCGTTTTTGTTCTTTGCTTCGGAAGTGCCAGGATCGCTGGTATTATTGCTCCTACGCGCAAGCCAGGTATCTTCGTCAAAGCAAAAGTGGGTCATGAGTGATGTGAGGGCTGCCATAGACTTTGTCTTTTCTTGGATGAGGTGTCGGGCAAGCCACTCATCACGGATGCTATATTTGAAGGCTGCTAGAGCCTCAGCGTCTGTACAGTCAACAATTTGGTTCTTTTTGACTAGGAATCATCCAGAATTTTCTGGCCGACTCTCCGGGCTGCTGGACTATGTGACTAAGGTCATCGGCGTCCAGGGGCCGGATATAGGTGCCCTGGAAGTTGTCTCTAAAGGCATCCTCCAGGTCTTCCCAATTCCCAATAGAGTTTTCTAGGAGGCTGTTTAACTAGTGCCGAGCTGGTCCCTTAAGCTTGAGAGGGAGGTATTTGATGGCATGTAGATCATCACCGTGAGCCATGTGGATGTGGAGAAGGAAATCTTCGATCCACACTACAGGATCCGTCGTGCCATCGTATGATTCGATGTTCATGGGTTTAAACCCTTCTGGGAACTGGTGTTCCATCACCTCATCAGTGAAGCATAGGGGGTGCACGGTGCCTCTATATCGGGCCATGTCATGGCGTGGTTTGGATGGAGTCTGTATGCAGTTTTCAGCCCGGGTGAAGTTATGCTTGTCGCGCCAGGCTTGATGGTCATCTTCTCGCACTGGGGCTCGGCCCCTTGATCTGTATATTGATCTTGTCTGACCAGCTCTATTATCCAGCTCTTGTCGTAGGTCGTAAGTGTATCCTGCGGCTGCTGTCTCTTTACCTTTACAGTGGGGTGGTGCAGTCGGGTGTTCAGCTTGGGTTGTCGCTCTGTCTCGGCCATGTGGTGGTTGGTCAGGTCCATCAGTAGCATTACGCTTGGGCGGTATAGGCTCTGGGGCCTCGTCGTCGAGTTGGGGTAGCAACTTGCGCTTAGGGTAACTCTTGGTTGGGCATCTGAGGTTGTATTCCTCGGCTGCCAGGACATCAGTCCATCTGTCATTGAGCAGATCCTGTTCAGATTGAAGCTGCTGCTGCTTCTTTTTCAAGCTTCTTGCAGTGGCTATTAGCCGGCGCTTAAAGTGCTCTTGTTCAAAGGGTTCCTCTAGCACGATGAATTCTTCATTGCCAAGGCTCTCGTCTTCTTTGGAGATTGGTATGTAATCATTATCCTATGAACCCTCGTCCCCGATGGGATTGTCGGGGTTGACTTGCCCCTCCTCCCAATCATCATGTTTGGATGTTGGTTCAACCGGGGCTTCTTGGTCTTCGGTGTTATCTGGAGTATTGTTGTCTTCAGTGCCGATATTGCTGTCTTTTTCTCAGCGCGGATTAGAGCGGCGCCGTTGACAATGATGCTTTGGTGGTGCCTCAGGAGAATTATTCTCGACTGGGTCCTTCCCACCTTCGTCGTCATCCTCTTTGTGTGTATCCACCATATACACATCATAGATAGAGTAGCGTCGGCGTCCGTGTGGCGGCGAGGTTGGCCTTGTTCTTCTCGGCATAAATCGTCCATGTCGTCGATGTCCTCGGCATGTCGAGCATGTCGGTTAAGTCCTCGACAGTGGCTATGAAGTGATTGGTGGGTGGGACGTAAAAGTCCCTGCTCTCCGCCCCTAGTGCGGGCTGGGCATAGTTCGGCAGCGATTCTTCCGTAATGGCAACAGATTGCATTAGGTCCAGAGCGTCATTTTAAGTGCGAGGTAAGGACAAGGAAGCGAGAATCTGTGGAGCGGGGCGAGACAAGAGTTCCCCGGCCAAGCTCGTGCAACACAGACCTCGAGAGTTCGGAGCTGGTGCGTGGAGGTGAGTCCGGCTCGGTGAGGATAAAGGGAGCCAGGAGTGATTCCGGGCCGGCCTGTGAAGCGATTCCCTCCATATCTCTGGTGTTGAGCTCTATGGCTACGAAGAGCCCGGCGGGTTGTAAACTCCCATCTTCGGACTCGGTGAGGAGTTCCAGATGTGAGGTCGGATCAGCGGTTGAGGCCATGAGCCCTTGGAAGATCAAGTCTCCTCGGACATTAGCGACGTAGTTTAGGTTTTTGAAACTGATCTGATGACCAGGGGTGTAGCTGTTGATCTGCTCGGATAGCGTCGAATTGTAGCGCGGTGCAAACCGCGAATCTGAAGATTTGGCGGGAGAAAAAGTCTCCCTTAGAGGCGGTGTTAGCGTGGATGGTTGATGGAGCTGAGGAGTCTGGACTAGGGGTGTCGGGATAGCGGACTATCAATATCCGCCGGACTCCAAGACTACGAAGATAGAAGATTGAAGACTCCGGCTTGTGTCCGGAAGGTACTTTCCTTGGCGTGGAAGGCAAGCTTGGCGTCTGGATATGTGGATCTCCTACCATTGTAACCCGACTCTGTGTAACCCTAGCCTCTCGGTGTCTATATAAACCGGAGGGCCTTAATCCGTAGGACAACATATATCTCAACAATCATACCATAGGCTAGATTCTAGGGTTTAGCCTCCTTGATCTCGTGGTAGATCTACTCTTGTACTACCCATATCATCAATATTAATCAGCGGGGCGTGGGGTTTTACCTCCATCGAGAGGGCCGAACACTGGGTAAAAACATTGTGTCCCTCGTCTCCTGTTACCATCCGCCTAGGCGCATAGTTAAGGACCCCCTACCGAGATCCGCCCGGTTTGACACCGACATTGGTGCTTTCATTGCGAGTTCCTCGTATGCGTCACCCGATAGGCTCGATGGCATCTGCAACCATCAACGCTGTCGGGTGAGGCTTTTCTCCCGGACAGATCTTTGTATTCAGCGGCTTTGCACTGCGGGCAATTCCTTGGCCATCTGGCGAATCGCTTCGCCACTGGCGTCGAGTCAGATTTGGAAGCTTAAACTTCATGGCGATGCATGGAGACTTGATCTTGACGGACTCGAGCCCGCACCAGCAGCGCCCTGCTTGGCGGCGGGCATGATCTAGCTCTGCCGCGGGACGGTGCTTTGGTAGCCACTTTTCCGGATCTGCTGGCCACTAGCCGGGCGATTGCCCATATCAGGGCGGTGGATAAGCGCGTACATGGGGCTTCAACATCCGCAGCGATGGGGCGAATACCGATCTTGTCCCTGCAAAACTTCGTGATCGGCGCGGACTCCTCGCGGACTCGGGCCTCCGTGCCCTACCGATTAATCCGGATTAGGGCGCGGTTATAAATTCACCGCCGCGGACATCTTCCAACACTCGCCTCTTGGCGATATCACGAATTCCTGAAGCATCTCTACTGTTGTCGGGAGGATCTTGAGTGGGATTATGGCGGGATGGTTGGGGTTGGATGATGAAGAAATTCAGATCCACCACCACCCACTTTGTAGCCCGCTTGTTGGCGATCTAACCGACATGCTGGGTGTGACTCCGAAGACATCGGCGGAATGAAGCGGCGATGCGGAGGCGAACAAAGCAGAGCTTATACAGCAACAGGACCACCTTATCGCATGACATATGTATGGTGGATACCCCAAAGGGAGGCGATACTTGAGGACCAGCGGGCCGCGGCGAATAACACTTGCCGATAAGCGACCAGCGGCGGCGCAGCATGCGCGAAGTCCCGCCTCGGCGACAACAACGCTCCCAGCGAGCTCGCTATCTGGCAGGGCTCACAATCGGATGAGAACACGCACATAAGCAACCGTCCGACCACGGCGACTCAGATAGTCAATCAAAGCCGGCGAAGACAACAGTCCGGACGACCACATGTCGGACGCATCGCGGAGAATAGAACCTCCGGAAAAGACTTGGCAACTTGCAAGAAGCTTGAAGAAGGAAAAGCGGAAGCTCATAACAGCGGAAGAAACACTCAAAATGAGATGGGGCAAAGTGCTCAACACTGCAGATAAATCTGCAATGGCCATCAATCAAAGAGCTACCCTAAGCATAGCTGCTACGAATTTGTGGGGAGGTCATAGAACCCCCACCGTCCAAAAATAAAAGGGCACGCTGGAAAAGCGCCACACAACTCCACCAATGAACTCGGAAGGATAGATGGCCCAGCAGTCCATTTATGGGCCAAAAGAGAAAACCCCCAAGAAGCAAGGCAACACGCTGAGTAATCAGGTGACAGCAGACACACAAATCTGAGGCGCCGCACACCACTATGTTTCACCGATAAGTCTTGGACCATGAATTTCCGCACGGTTTAAACCCATAAACATAGAGGCTCTGATGGAACAACAGACCACAGATGCGGATAGAAGATTATATACTACATATACACATGGCGGAGGAGGCGATATCACGCCATAAAATATCTACCCCTCAAGCTCAAAGGGCCAGCCGTCATTGGCTCAAAAGCCTCCCGAGAAAACTCTTGTTGGAAGTTGGGAAGAGCTCGAGGAAGCATTGAACAAACTTTCAAGGGACTTATGTCCGTCCTCCAGGGCCGCTGATGATTTAAGTCATATAACTCAACAGCCGGAGAGTCAGTTGGAGAATGCAGGGCAGGTTTCTTACCAAAAAGAACCAAATAGTCATTGTCCAGGACGCTTGAAGCCTTAGCAGCTTTCAAGCACAATGTCAAGGGGCGAATGGCTGCATGGACACCTCGGCCAAGAAGCCGAGGACAATGTCGCCTGACAAGCCTCATGACCCGCTTACGTGCGGGAGAGGATAGGCTAGCTAGCAAGCAGCACACCGACGACCTAGTACATCCGAGATAAGAGATGGAAAGGGAAAATCACGGCCTGAAAAAAAACGGCGCCGGAATAAAGAAAAAGCCAAAAAAAAACACGGCGATTAACGCGGATTCAAAGGCTCATGACCCGATAATAAAACTCAGCCCCTCAAGGATGGCGATCCTGAACTATCTAACCTACATAAAATTCTGGGTCGGATATGTAAAATTCCGATACCTCGGAAGGCCATAAATCACACCCGAGGATTGTTGGGTTTTCAAACCGTCCGACCGATTAAGCGCGCCGAACACAAGGGGCTCGGCCAGCGTCAGCGAAGAAGATAAACCCGACCGTGAGACACGGAAAACAAAGACTTTCCCACAAGGGTCAAAGCGATAAACTCACGCCGTGTGAGACCACGGAAAAACAGTCGGCACTTTCTAAAAAAGCCGCCGCGGTCCAGCCTAACAAACCATAGAGATTGGATATCAAAACCAATCACTTTTCGACCACAGACTATTCGAAGCGTTAAAGCAGGGAAGGACTCACGATATTGAATCCGATCATAGGCGGTTACAATTCTAAGCGTCCTAATGGGCCGGAGGCAGCGACTTAAACTGCTATATTCAAACACAATCCGTCGGATGAGGATGACCCTATTAAAATTCGACATAGCCGCACTTCCTTCAAAAGGTGGCGCGCGAGCCCTTCGCCAAGTGCAGGCTCGATATTACTAGAAGTGCGTGTTGGATCGCGAGCAACTTTCGGCGAAAACTAATTTTCCATATCATCCCATTTAAAAGTGAATATCAAGCACTGTTGGGGCCGAAAGGCTTTAAATCCGCTTCAATCCATACCACGTTCTGCGTCTCTCACACTCAAGATGCCCGGTCCACATGGCACCATTTCAGTCACGAGGTCATTAAGACCCGGACTCGGATAAACGAATCCGGACTCAGCGGGCTAGGGGCTCCCTAGCCGCATACCACGGGGGGGCTGCTGCGCTGACCCGATCGCGGTTTCATATAAACCTTGCTTTAAATTATTTATACTTATTCTTTTGCATATTTTTTACGAACTGTTTCTAAAACTAAGCGTTCCTCTCTTTCTCTGAGATGAACAACGTGCGTACCGTCGAGGATAACAAGCGCAGCGGAGACCGGCGCCAGGCGTGCGGTGGGGACCAGCTGCAAGGATTCTTTTCAGATTAAGACCCTCGTAGAACTTTTTATTCTTGTCTCTTGTTGTTAAACTCCTTGGCTCCTTCCTATAATAGCGAACTGGCAGCTTTGGCATCGGCAGCGTCGAAGACCATGCCGTACACGGACACAAGGGGCTTAGGGCATAATTACGCCCATTATCATAAAGTCGAACACCGGGAGTGTTGGCGTCTCAAGATTAGGCATTATATGCATCAGCTCGAATCATGTCTTTGGTCAAATGTTGGGTTTGCCCGGCTCTGTGTTTGCTTGCCTTATGTTCCGTATCATCCGGCTTGCAGCGGCACCGGAGAACTCTGCGATTGTGCCCCGGTTAATTTGGCGAAACACCTCGATGAAAGCGGAAAGCTATTTGTCATGATATAGCGAAGTGCTGGTCAGCCACTTGATCGACTATCTGGATGTTTAAATTCCCCACTTTGATGAAGGACGCTTCGGTCAAGCTTTGCTCCTTTTACCGAATCGGAGATCTTGGCGGTGCCACCGGGCTATGTCGTAGCCCCCCCTCGGCTCCATTGGTTGAGTGAAAGAGATAAAGCACTATAGTCGGATTGCCTCATTAGCTCGCTACCACCTCCTTATAACGGGACCGAGGCGTCGGATTAAGTGTGGCAGCGCTATTTGCGAACACCCGGCACCTTGTGCGAGGGGCTGAAGCGAAGCGCATCTTTTCAGGTTATACACAAGTATACTTAGCGGCGCCGCGGAGAAGTTTTACTACTTGGAAGCACAAGTATAAAAAGCATTCATACTATAATCATTGATTAATAAGGTGCTGCGTTCATTTGAGCGTTACATTCTTTGAAACTTTGCGCCTCTACTTTCTGAGCACACGCGGCTTCTCCGATGTAGTGCTCGGCGAGGCGGCTTTCATCCGGACCTGGCGGCACGGCTGGCGGTGGCATCCATCTCCGGATAATGCACCTTCACACGGGCAAGAGCCATCCGTGCGCCCTTGATGCAGGCCGACCGCTTCATCTCCCTTATATGCGGCACCGCCCCAAGGAATTGCTGCAATAAGCCAAAATAGCTCGTCGCCTTGGACCTCTCTGGCCAGACATGGGCCACGATATTAGTCATGGCCAGTCCGGACAGTCTATTCAGTTCGGCCCATTCGGCCAACCTGTCCGTCAGCGGAAGAGCGCGATCCGGGCTGTGGAATTGAGACCAATACAACTCTTCCACCTCGTGATCCCTTAGCTCGGAAGTGCTTGCGGCATCGGCCCTTTTCGCGTAAGTCCATATAAGATCCTCCGAACTCCATTGCGCTCAAATTGGCGTGCTTAGCATCCATAAACCCGGCGCATCGAAAAAGGCTTGCCAGCCACGATCTCTCGGCTTGGCGCAGCTCCTCCTTCATCGCCCGCATTGCGGCGGGCATCGCCAAACCGGCGGCCTTCTTGAGTCTTCCCTTTCGATAAGCACTCCTTTTCAAAAGCCTCATTGCGGTCGGTAGCATCCTTTAATTTCTTGGCCATTCGGTACCTCGCCTAGCAAGCGATGCGTCCGCCATTCGACCTTGACTCCTCGGCCGCCTTAGAGGCAGCAGCGTCACTCCCGGGCTTGCTCCTTAGCTAGAAACAAGTTCGGCGAAAACTCTCCACATAGCAGCACCATCTGTATATCGACATGTAATTTATCGGAGGTGAGCTTGACCCCATTAAATAAAGCAGCTGCAAGAATTTATTTACCTTGCGACTCGTCGACCATTGGCTGGTTGACAAGTGTGATGTCGGCATCAGCCCGTCAAGTTGTCGACTCAATTGGCAAACTCATTAGTCGGCGAGCCCTCGGACTATCCGCCACTGTTTGAGCGGCGTTATTCATTACACGAGATATTGAGATTTTTCGATCCTCGACACGTATTGTCGTCTTCGACAACCCACCGAGTCCGAGGCTACTATCTATCTGAGCGCATTGTTCATATGCTGGCTGTTAAAAAACGAGGGGTGCGTTATTTTCGCATACCTCAAAACCCGCTAGCAAACTCATGGCGGCGTCCGCATAATCCGCTTTCGGCGGATGAAATCCTTCAATCACCATACGCATGCGCGCGCGGTGATCTTAAAATGGGCGCCCTCTCAAGCGGACTCTTGATTCTTCCGGCGGCCTCGCTGGGGGCGAACTCTACTGGCTCCTCCGGACTCGGGGCGCCCTCCGTGTGACTTGCCGGGCTCGCTTTGCCTCATCAGCGGCAGCGTGGCGGAAGCGAGTGTCGCTCTCCATCATCTCGGAAGAAGGTCCCGAGGATGAATTCATCTGAGACGGCTGCAGATCCGAACTGCGATATGAATATTTCGGTTACCTACAGGAGCGTAAATGAAGGTGCTTTATTAATTAAACTCCCTTTTTAGTACTTACGGCTCGTTGGAGAGCTGGTCCTTCGGCGATGATTGCGCGTCGGATTCTCTCGGACGCCGGACCCCAGTGAGATTTCTTCTCACGTTTAGGGGCTTTGGCCTCCGGATCTTCGGAGGCGGTCCTCTTCTCCCTCTGAAGGGAGGGATCCTTGGTTCCCTCCTCTTCAGTCGCCTCCTTGGGTGAAGTATTAGCTCCTTTATTTCCCCCGTCGCACCCCTCTGTGGGCGCGACCTCCAACATTCTGACCAGCACGGGCTCCAGTCGCGGTCTCTGCAGGAGGGCGGACACCTTATCAGCCTTGATCGCGCCACCCATTCCTGTAAAGAACAAAGGGTCGGAGACGAACTTTTGAAAGGCATATAAATAGAGTGTCCGGGCTCTGTGCTATTTACCTGAGTATCCGGGCGATCGCGGCTCAAGCCTGCGTCCTCGGCTGAATCCGGACACGCCACTGCGGTCCGAAAAACAGCTTGTACATCTCCATGGGTGTCGCACCCATAAAATCTTTGGAGAATCTGAGGTCCCTCGGTTAATTCCCATAGGCGGAAGGGCAGACGTTTTTAGGGTAGGAGGTGCCTTATTAGCATGACTGCATCACCTTGACCAGGTCGATCTCCCTTGTTTGGAGTTCTCGAATCCGGCCCTGCAGTGAGGACACGTCCTGGGCGACCCCCAATTGAGCCCTTGGTTGACCCACAACATCGGTTGGCGTGGAGGTCCCGAGGCGGAAGAAGCGGCGGCTTTGCTTGCTGCCGCTTGGAAGCGGTGATGTAAAACCACTCCTGCTGCCACAATCCGAGTTCCTCTTGGAAGGAACCTTGAGCCCAGGGCATCGAACTTCTTGCTTATGGTTGCCCGCACGATCTCAGCGCCCCGATCATCTTGGCTCCACCTTAAGCGTTTTCAGCCATAGGCGAAGTGGGGATGGCTGGAGGAGCTTCGCAGAACAATAATGAATGCGGAGATATGGAGGATGGACTCGGAGCCAAGTCGTGGAAGTCAACCCGTAGTAGAACGAGAGCCCTCTCACGAAGGGATCCGTCGGGAAGCCTAATCGACGGAGGTGAGATCACAGCGACATATTCGCGGGCTCTGGGCTGGCACGGCTCTGCCTGGGGCAGTAACTTGTCTGAAACCGTGAGGCCGGTACTTGGCCTCACCATAACTTCAATATGTCCTCCGTGGCGGAGGGCACCCACCAGCCCTGGAGGTCGGGCGGACATTGTTGTGGATCCAGCGCTCGAATCTTAAGCTCTAGGTGTTGGAGCAGGGAGGCAGAGGAAAGATTCGATCACGAGGTTGAAAGACGAGAGCAGGCCTTGGTTCTCTTATAAAGGGAAGAAATACCAGGGCCGTCTCCGTGACCGTTTAGGATTCCCCCCGATAGAGGAGGCGTGGCGGCCAGGAGCGGTTGGGTTACCCGCGCGTATTGATGAGGATCCGGAATAAGGGGACACGATCTCTGCTTCGACAAGGCGTGCCAAGAAACGCTTAGCTAAGCGTCTTTGAGGTGGAATGAGTAAAGAAGCAATTCAAAGAAGGATACCGTGGCTGTGTGATGGCGCTACCGCATAATAAGTCGGCAGATTGAATCGATGTATATGTTTTTATCCTCTCTCTGATTGGAATGTGGAAATTATTTTTTGCGAGCCGGACACTATCCCTGTGTTCATTATCTTCTCCGGATTATTCAAGGGAGGAACCCGCCTTGCAATGCCAAACATTATGCGCGCCGGACTTATCGTCATTGAAGACCGGTTCGAGGAGCTCTTGAGAGTCTGGACTAGGGGGTGTCCGGATAGCCGGACTATCAATATCCGCCGTACTCCAAGACTACGAAGATAGAAGATTGAAGACTCCGGCTCGTGTCGGGAAGGTACTTTCCTTGGCGTGGAAGGCAAGCTTGGCGATACGGATATGTAGATCTCCTACCATTGTAACCGACTCTGTGTAACCCTAGCCTCTCCGGTGTCTATATAAACCGGAGGGCCTTAGTCCGTGGGACAACATACATCTCAACAATCATACCATAGGCTAGCTTCTGGGGTTTAGCCTCCTTGATCTCGTGGTAGATCTACTCTTGTACTACCCATATCATCAATATTAATCAAGCAGGGGCGTAGGGTTTTACCTCCATCGAGAGGGCGAACACAGGTAAAAACATTGTGTCCCTCGTCTCCAGTACCACCCGCCTAGGCATACAGGTTAGGGACCCCCTACCGAGATCCGCCGGTTTGACACCGGCAGAGCCATCGAGCCATACTGTGACAACATAGTGGAACTCCCAATGAAAGCATCAATGTGGGTGTCAAACCAGCGCAGATCTCGGTAGGGGGTTCTGGGCTGTGCATCTAAGGATCTGGAGGTAACAAGGAGGCTGAGGACACGATGTTTACCAGTTTGAGCCCTAATGGAGAATACCTTCTTCCCGCTTGATTGACTATGATGAATATAGGGGTTACAGAGTTGATCTACCGAGAATCGTAATAACTAAACCCTAGATGTCTAGCTCACATGATTGTGTTCTGCCTCTCTAGGGACTAAACCCTCCGGTTTATATAGACACCGAAGGGATCTAGGGTTGTACAGAGTCGGTTACAAAAGAAGGAATTACATGATCCAAACGCCAGGCTTGCCATCCATGCAAAGGAAAGTCCCATCCCGACACGGTGAAGGTTCTTCTATCTCGTATCTTCATGGCCCATCAGTCCGGCCCACATCACATACCCCGAACACCCAAGGACCCCTTAGTCTAGGACTCCCTCAGTTGCCGGGGACTGAAGCGCTCTTTGTAAGTGGAAATCGGTATGGAAAATTTATTACTACGTGCTGAAATTTATTGTCACTTGTTACTATGGAGAACAATGCTTTGAGGGGTCTGTTCGGGGTATCTTCACCTCGACCGGAACCACAATTTCTTACCCCTCAACCTACTGCACCTACTTAAGATATTCAATATGAAATTCTTCGGGTATGATAGAACAACTGCTAGCTAATCCTTTTACAGGAGATGGAACCGAACATCCTGATATGCACTTAATATATGTGGATGAAATTTGTGGATTCTTTAAGCTTGCAGGTTTACCTAGAGATGAAGCTAAGAAGAAGGTTTTCCCTTTATCTTTGAAGGTAAAAGCATTGGCATGGTATAGGCTATGCGATGATATTGGATCTTGGAATTGGAATCGATTGAAATTGGAATTTCACCAAAAAAATATATCCTATGCTTCTAGTTCATCATGATCGGATATATATATATATATATATATATATATATATATATATATATATATATATATAATTTTTGGTCTCGTTGAGGAGAAAGTATCACTCTAGGTTGGGGGAGGCTTAATTCAATGTTATATTCATGCCCCAATCATGAGCTCTCAAGAGAAATTATTATTCAGAATTTTTATGCTCGGCTTTCTCATAATGATCGATCCATGCTCGATACTTCTTGTACAGGTTCCTTTATGAAGAAGACTATTGAATTCCGGTGGGATTTTTTTGGAAAGAATTAAACGCAACTCTGAAGATTGGGAACTCGATGAAGGTAAAGATGTAGGATGCCAATGACACAGTCTATGTCAAGTACTTTACTCATGGGCATAGTTGAAAGAGTGGTTCATTAAGAATTTTCAAGGGACATGCAAACAGCCTCTAACGATCATTGATCTAGATAACTGCGTGCAGTGAGAGGATGAGTCGGCCCATCATTGAGTCTGGCAGGTCTCTGCAATTATTAACCCATCAGATAGTATTGCGGCGAACCAAGTGGTCCTGGTCTTGGAGAAGAACTGTTATTTCACCCCCCCCCCCTTAAGAAGAAGATTGGGCGTCTTAAGCATTATTGTAATGACATGGGTCAGCTCATGGCGGCTCTCATTAAATATGCTGACTCTGACAGCACCAAGGACCCTGGATCTGATGAGGAGAAATCAAAAAAAGGCAAGAAGTGTGGCAATTGTAAGGGTCAGTAGCAGAATGTGGCAGAAGACAATGGAAATAACCAAGGCAATGGTAGTAAGCGAAGAGGCCCGGATGGCGGGTCAGATCTAGTAGCTAATACCAACGCCGGGTCTAAAAACCAGGACCACAACGGTAATAGTAAGCCGTCCTTTGGGGGGCTTTAATATTGAGGCAATGATGAATGAACCTTCCCCAAAACACAGTCTACCTAATAAGTCGGCCACTCATGCTTGAAAGGATTGTTTTGTAATGCGAGAATATAGAAATTATAGCTTTAATCAGAATCATGGTAATAACAATGGGCCGCCTGGCGGGTCAGGATCTGGTTCCCAAGGGTCCAGCTTTGGGGGTGGCGGCTCAAATTCTGGTTATCAAGGTCAAGGTAACCATGATGGGTACAATCAACAGTCTGGTCAGAACAACCAGCAGCAGAGTAATCAATCAGGGTGTCAGAGTAAGCCGAAGCAGCTCAATGGAGGTCAATATCACGTTTTCACCACAAATATGTACAAGCATGTTCAAAAGGTTCATAAGCGCGCAGTCAATGCTGTTGAGCCGGTAGTGCCACAGTACTTGCGATGGTCAGAATATCAGATCACATGGAGTCGGAAGGATCACCCTCCCCGGGTCAAAAATCCGGCTCATCTGGCATTTGTGGTAGCCCCTCAAGTGGGTGGTTATAAGTTTACTAAGGTGCATCAACATCCTGTATTATGACATGTTTCAGTGGATGAATTTAACTGACAATGATCTTAAGCCATCTTCCACAGTTTTCCATGGTGTGGTGTCTAGTAAGTCTGCGTATTCTGTGGGAAAAATTCCCTTAGAAGTGGCCTTTTGTGATGACTATGACTACAGGGCAGAGACACTATGGTTTGAGGTGGTTAAAATCAAGTGTCCGTATCATGCTTTGTTCGGACGACCGGCTTATGCCAACTTCATGGCTCGCCCTTGCTATGTTTATTTTACAGCTTAAGATGCCAGGGTGAAAACATACAATTACGGTCCATGGTGATTGAAAAATTGCTTTGGAGTGTGAGGAAGGAGATGTTGCTTACGCTGAGTCGGCCTACGCTACAGAAGAGCTTAAATTTTATAAGTACAATGTTGACCCGACTGATATGACTCCTCTGAAGAAGCCCACCACTGAGCAGGACCCTCTATTGAAGTTTAAAGCTAATGATACTAAGAAAGTGGATTTTGTCCCTGGTGACTCATCTCAGCAATTTATAGTGGGGATAATATGGATCCTAAATAGGAAAGTGCGCTCATCGAGTTCATCCGTGACAATCGGGATATCTTTGCATGGAAACCTTCTGACATGCCAGGTGTACCAAGAGAATTCGCTGAGCACACTCTTAATGTGGATCTTAAGTTTAAGCCAGTTAAGCAATTCCTCCGCCATTTCAATGAAGAGCGACATAAGGCGATTGGAGAAGAGGTGGCCCAGCTCTTAGTAGTTGGGTTTATCCTAGAACTTTTTCACCCTGAGTGGTTGGCCAACCTTGTGCTTGTACTTGAGAAAAATGGCACATGGCGTATGTGTGTTGATTACTAAGATCTTAATAAGTCTTGTCCAACTTATCCGTTTGCTCTCCCCCGCATCGACCAGCTCATTGATGCAACAGCGGGTTGTGAGAGTTTACGTTTCTTGGATGCTTATTCTGGTTATCATCAGATTAAGATGGCAGTTAAAGACCAAGAGAAGACGGCCTTCATCACCCCTTTTGGATCTTTCTGCTATGTTTCAATGCCTTTTTGGCTCAAGAGTGCTAGGCGACTTGTCAGCATTGTGTTTAGAATTGTTTTCACGATCAGATTGGACGCAATGTTCATGCTTATGTGATACATCTCCGTCATATCTATGATTTTGATTGTTTCATGCCAATATAATACAACTTTCACATATTTTTGGCAACTTTGTATATGATTTATTGGACTAACCTATTGATCTAGTGCCCAGTACCAGTTCCTATTTTTTACATGTTTTTTGTATCACGGAAAATCCACATCAGATGAAGTCCAAACGCGATAAATATTTATGGAGAATTATTTTGGAATTTATGTGATTTTTAGGAGGTGGAATCAACGCAAACGGGGGCACACGTGCCCACAACCCACCAGCGCGCGCCCTAGTTTCTTATGCTCTCCTCGAACATCGGTTGGAGCCCTTCTTCTGGCGAAAGAAAGATAATTTATGGGAAAAAATCATGTAAAAATTTCAGCGCAATCGGAGTTACGGATCTCCGGGAATTTAAGAAACCGTGAAGGGTTAGAGCTGGGGAACGCGAAAAACAAAAGAGAACAGAGTGGGAGATCCAATCTTGAAGGGGCTCCTGCCCCTCCGCTTCCATGGAGGCCATGGACCAGAGGGAGAACTCTCCTCCCATCTAGGGGGGCCAAGGAATAAGGAGGGGGGCTCTCTCCCCATCTCTCCCAGTGGCGCTGGAGTGCCGCCGGGGCAATGATCGTCACGGCTATCTACATCAACAATCTTGCTACCGTCAACACCAACTCTCTCCCCCTCTATGCAGCAGTATAACACCTCTTCTCCCTGCTGTAATCTCTACTTAAACATGGTGCTCAACTCCATATATTATTTTCCAATGATATTTGGCTATCCTATGATGTTTGAGTTTATCCGTTTTGTCCTGTGGGTTAATCTTGATCTTGGTTGGTATGATTGTATATTTTATTTATGGTGCTATCCTACGGTACCCTCCATTCTTGCGCAAATGTGAGGGGCCCCCGCGGTAGGGTGTTGCAATATGTTCATGATTCGCTTATGGTGGGTTGCGAGAATGACAGAAGCTTAAACTCGAGTAGGTGGGTTGTTGCGTATGGGATAAAGAGGACTTGATACTTAATCCTATGGTTGGGTTTCACGACCTTAATGCTCTTTAGTAGTTGCGGATGCTTGCTAGGGGTCACATCATAAGTGCATATGATCCAAGTAGAGAAAGTATGTTAGCTCATGCCTCTCCCTCGTATAGAACTACAAGAATGATTACCTATACTTGTTATTGATTGCCTAGGGACAAATGACTTTCTTGTTGACAAAAGCTATCCACTTTTATTGCCTTGAAATTTATTCATAGTTTTATTCTCGCAAAGTACTCGTAGTTTTATTCTTGCAAAACAGTTTCATACTTGTTTTAGGTAAAGAAAACGTCAAGTGTGCATAGAGTTGTATCGGTGGTTGATAGAACTTGAGGTAATATTTGTTCTACCTTTGGCTCCTCTTTGGGTTCGACACTCTTATTTATCGAAGAAGGCCACAAATGATCCCCTACACTTGTGGGTTATCATTATGTGGATGATATTGTCGTCAAGTCTACGAAGAAGGAAACTCTCCTGGATGATTTGAAAGAAACTTTTCACAAGCTCCGGGTCTTTAAAATGATGCTTAACCCGACCAAGTTCGTCTTTGGTGTACCTGCAGGTAAACTACTGGGTTTTCTGGTCTGAGAAAGGGGCATCGAAGCTAACCCGGAGAAGATCAAGGCTATCACCTCGTTTTCTAAGCCAGCGTGTGTCAATGACATCCAGCGTTTGGCGGGTCGTATTGCGGCTTTGAGCCGGTTCGTAAGCCGCCTGGGAGAGAAGGCAATTCCCCTCTACCATATGATGAAGAAGACAGATCAATTTGTATGGTGACATGCTCCAACAAGGTGTTTGAGGCGCTCAAAAAAATTGGCTAAGCCGCCCATTCTTGCTACTCCAATTGACAAAGAGCCTTTGCTCCTGTACGTGGCAGCTAATAACAAAGCAGTCAGTGTGACAGTTGTTGTGGATTGCAAGGAGGAAGGAAAAGAATACCCAGTCCAGCGGCCGGCTTATTATGTCAGTGAGGCACTGACTGAGTCCAAGCAACAATATCCACATTGGCAGAAGTTGGTCTTTGGGGTGTTCATGGCAAGTCGCAAGCTGAAGCATTATTTTCTTGGTCATCCTACCACTGTGGTAAGCTCTGCTCCTTTAGGAGATATTATTCAAATTAGAGAAGCCACGGGATGGATTGCTAAGTGGGCAATTGATGTTGGGCCTCATAATCTAAAATATGTGCCAAGAACAGCCATCAAGTCTCAAGCCTTGGTGGATTTCAGCAATGATTAGACAGAGTTGCAAAACCCAGAGGAGAAACCTGACAACACATATTGGACAATCTAGTTTGATGGGTCCAGATAGTTGGAAGGCTTGGGGCTGGAGTTATTTTGACTTCCCCATGATGTGACCAATTTTGTTATGTTTTAAGGCTAATGTTTACTTGTACTAACAATGCAGCTGAGTATGAGGCATTGCCCCATGGTTTTTGTCGGTGTGAAAACCGGCAGATCTCGGGTAGGGGGTCCCGAACTGTGTGTTTGAGGATCAAAGGTAACAGGAGGCAGGGGGCATGATGTTTACCTATGTTCGGGCCCTCTTAATGGAGGTAATACCGTACTTCCTGCTTGATTGACTTTGATGTGTATAGGGGTTACAAGAGTTGATCTACCTCGAGATCGTAATAGCTAAACCCTAGATGTCTAGCCTATATGATTGTGATCGCCCCTAAGGACTGAACCCTCCAGTTTATATATGCACGGGAGGAGACTAGGGTTATACAAAGTCGGTTTATAGAGGAAGGAAACTACACATCCAAAGGCCAAGCTTGCCGTCCACGCAAAGGAGAGCCCATCCGGACATGGGGGAAGACCTTCTATCTCGTATCTTCACGGCTCATCAGTCCGTCCCATGTCACATAGGTCGGCTCCCCGAGGACCCCACAGTCCATGACTCCCTCAGCAGCCCCTGAATCGGGCTTCAATGACGATGTATTCGACGTGCAGATTGTCTTCGGCATAGCAAGGCAGGTTCCTTTTTCGTATACTCCAATGTAGTCCTCCACACAAAGCATCCGGTTCTGCTAAATAATTACAGCCTTAAGCTATAAGGGCAAAAAATATTCGAAACAAAATAAGTCACGTCCATAGCCGATTTTTTCGGTGAGTCGTTATGTCCTGGCCTTGTTATTATGCTGAATCATTTCACAACCCTTGCTTCGTGCTTTGAGGCATGGTCATAGGCACGTTTTGTCAAAGCAGGGATCGTGTACCCTTATCACGGGATTCTCATCAATAGGGGTTTGGGTAATCCAACCGTGTCGTTCACACGTCCCCTTGGGAATAGGCAAGATTTAAGGCTTATGAGGGAGCGCTTGATATTCACTACCCCTATAAGAAGATAAGGATCCATCTTTTTACCCCACGCCTTCTTCCTCCTCAGCCCATCCGTTGTTCGAGCTCCAGCGCCCAAGTCCCAATCTTTTCCATTGCCACCAAACACCCCAGCCATGTCCAGATATGGAGCGCAGGGCAAGTGGATGGATTCCTTTGTTACAGAGGAGAACATCAAGGAGCTTCGGGAAGCTGGGTACCTGGCGACGGATATAATCCACGGCTCCTTTCCAAAAAGCAGATTATTCCCACTCCGAAGCCTAATGAGAGGGTAGTGTTCATCCCCCATTTCCTTCACGGACTAGGGTTTCCCCTTCATCCTTTCGTCCGTGGTCTCATGTTTTACTATGGGTTAGACTTTCATGATCTAGCCCGAAATTCCTTCCTCAACCTTTCGGTCTTTATCGTCGTGTGTGAGGCATTCTTCCGCGTCCCTCCCCACTTCGGCCTATGGCCCAAGGTCTTCAATGTGAAGCGGAAGGTCGTCGAAGGCCAACACGCGGAGTGCGGCGACGCCACGGTGAGCAAACTCCTCAATGTCACCTGGCCAAAGGGTTGTGGAATCCATCAAGGGATGGCAGCAGGGGTGGTTCTATATCACGGAACCCCATGATACCACATGGGGCGTTGCTGCTAAGTTCATGTCCGGCCCCCGATGCGGCTTACATCCTGGCTCAGTAAGGGCCTAGATTGGGAGTCGCCTGATGAGGTGACGACGCTGGAGAGCCGCGTCAAGGGCATGATAAACAAGAACACCAACCTTGCCAGCATGATCCAGGTGATGCTTTTTTGCCGGATTCTCCCTTGTGGGAATTCGACCCGCCCGGTCCTCGGACCCTACAGCGGTTCTACGGCACAATGCACGAAGACATATGGAAGCTGCTCTTCAAGGCTCAAAAGTCGTGGCCGGAGACAACCGAAGACCGCGGCCTTGACTGCGCACATCCGGTCACTCCCGTAAGGGAGGAAGACATCAACTCTCCCCCTAAGGGGGGCGGGAAGAAGAAAAGGGCGACTTCCGCAGATCTGGAGGCAGAGGCGAACAAGAAGGGAAAACCCTCCCTTTCGGACGATTCCGAAGCGGATGCCGATGCTATCCCCGTGTGGCACCCTAGGCCGAAGCCCTTGGTTGGATCGTAAGTTTCCGAAGACACCGTACACATATCCAAATTTATGCCTTATTATTTTATCATACTGAATTGCGCATTGTAGCCCGGCTCGCGATCTCCCCCAACGATCATCGTCATCTAGGAATTCGCTAGGGCTGAACGTGATGGAGAGCGAGTCGCCTCCGCAGATCTCTCCACCCACCGCTATGGATAACACCGAAGTGTTGTCCCGAAAAACCTCTCTAGGTCACGGGGAAGTGTAGGAGGCCGTGAAGGTGGCGACGGAGGGTAATACCTCTGTTGCCGAAGAGAGGGGAAATCCACCCCCATGGAGACCAGCGACGGGGGCCATGCTCAATTCGGCCCCCACCCAAATATTATTCCGGAGACTCATACAGCTTCGGAATGGGACCAGCAACCATCTTGGAGGGAAGGGGGCGTGCCGTCTCCGCCGGTGTCCTCTATCAATCCGGAGGCGCTGGACACTTTGGTGGAAGCGCTTCACAGTGCTTCCATTGTGGAGGAACATTGTACCCTTATGGGTACGGTGGTTGAAAAGGTTCGGTCCGCTCAAAGCGGATTGAACCAAGCCTATACCAGCCTTCTAACAGGCTTTCAGGTATGTGATGTAATATATTTTTGGCTATTTGCAAAAGGAATACCTGTATATAGATAGTAGCTGTCGGGGTCGCTCTCTTCTGCGGCCTCGAGCACCTATGGGGCACTGGGGGCCCCTTCTGGTTCGGCAAGGGGGCGGGGGTCACGCGCAGAGCAGATCGAGGTCAGCGACGCGGGAGACAGCGATCTTTACCCAGCTTGTGGTTTCTCCGGGAGATAACACCCCTCACCGCCGCTCTGTTGTTATAGAATCTAGCTCGAGCGCAATGAAAGCATATGGTGGTGCTGCGGGTTTCGATGAACCGAACCCCTTCTACGCGCGCATGGGCCTCCCTTTATAGTCCGAAGGGGTACCCACAGGTGGCAGCGAGGGAAGAGGGGTAGAAACGTAAAAGCGCAGGTTGGTACAACGGTGCACAACAATGCTCCCCTACCTAATTTCCGACGGCAGGGACAAAGGCATTAATGCCCGTCCGGCGCGCCTAACGAAGGCAAGAGGGTGACCGTTAAGTGAGCCACCGGTTGCCACGATGGCGCTCTGTCACTCCGCTGCGCCACCTCGCCCGCATGGCTGTGTAGCACCCCGCCACGCGTTCCTTGGGATGGCCTTTGCGACGACACGTCATTGCGCGCTGGAGTCCTGGTGCAGCTTTGCCGCGCAAGTGCCTTGCCGCGCCCTATTCTTGCTGTGCCGCAAGTTTGTCGCCGCCAGTGTCTTGCCGGGCGGCGGGCGCCATGGGCAGCCTTCCGATGTTGCCCTTGGTTGGCCTTCCCGCATGCTCCTCTTGCCGGGCCTTCGTGTTCTTGGCTAGTACTTTGTTCTTGAATGGCAGTGATAAGGAGTGGTGGGGAGCCTAGTCGACGTCAAAGCGAGCCTCGGCCTGGGTGTCTGCGATCGCCTGCGGCAAGTTCGGGGTACTAAGGTGCCCCCTACTTTAGTACACCGATAGGAGCCCCTGGCTCGGGCTATACACGGTGCCGAAGTTGTTGGGCCAGGCCCAAGACAAAGGCACGGGCACACGTGGCCTGGTCCGCGACAACAACGGGCTTCGCGACTCCACCGCTTCTTCCCGCAACGGCACGCTGCCGATTCTTGGCGGCCGTGGGAGACGTGGGGTGGCGGATGCGCCTTTAAGGCATCCACACCCGTGATCGTGGTGCGGCGCAGGTCTTTCACCGCCGCCCGCCCTCGCCGCCACGCGGTCCTCATGCATGGGGGTCGGGCGGCGAAGGTGGGAGGCCGAGCCGCCACGGGCGAAGATGGTGGGTCGGCCCCGCCTCTACCCTCTCGCTTCCGACATTGGGCAAGGGCAGCTGAGCCCCCACCTCGCCCTTAAAAGGGGTGGAAGGGAGCACAATAGTCTTGCACCTCCTCTCTTCCCTTCGCCTTCAACTTCACATTTTCCCCCATCTCGCTATGGAGGGAGGGAATCCGGTTCTTCTACGGTGGCAGCAAGGGTCGCCCAGTAGCGCCTCCTTATTCTGCACTCGTGCAGGCGGAGCCGCCACGAGGGGAGAGGTAGGGGCGGGCATGACGGGCCAAGGACGTGGTCGAGGCGGTCGGGGAGAGGCGGCCGGGCGACAGCGCCTCTGCCTCTCGCCGAAGGCTCCTTTCTCGAGGCGGTCCACACCGAGACGATCCTGGGAGTTCTTCATCAAGCTGCGCCGAGCGCCTGTCGCCGCCTCGGCTGCCGCCCCTGCTCATGAAAGTGCGATGGAACCGGATCCGCCGAGGTGATGGAGTTGCGCATGAGGGGCTGCGGGATCAGCGGCACTCGAGTGAGTGTCGTGTCCCCAGCCCCCGGCGTGATGTACTTCGACCGAGGGTGGAAGACGTTCGCCCGCATTCACAGCTTGACGGTGGGGTTTACCCTCCATTTCAAACTAATGGAGGGCGACCTTCTCGCCGTCAAGGTCTTCGGGGACTCCGGGACCCGGGCGAGAAGCTGCGTGGACAGCTCCTCCGATAGCGAAGGTCCCTCCTCGAGCGAGAGTGATGAGGAGGGGAGCGACAGCGATGACGACGAGGATGGCGGGTCCGACTAGGCGCTTGACGCCGCCACGCGCTGGCCACCGGCGACCCCATCATCCGGCCGCCTTCGAACTCCCCGGCCGCCTCCTTGGGCGGCCGACGAGGAGGCTGCGGAAGAGGAAGAGGGTGGCGGCAAGGCCAAATCGGAGTACGAGGGCGAGGAGCCTCGCTGCCCGGCCGACGCCCCACCACCCCGCCTTCAAGCTCGCCCGCGCCTGCCTCCGCCAAGCCTCGGCCGCCCCGGAAGTTCTCTTGGTGTCTTCGCGCCTGTAGCCTCCTAGGCGCCTCGCCCTCCCGCAAGCTTCTTGCCGGGACCTTGACCTACCTCCCTAACAGAGAAACAGGAGGGGATTACGGGCACCTTATCTTTTAACTTGTAAGCCTTCGGCCTTAGTTGCATTTAAAATATGTAATCCTCTCTATCATGTTTTTCATCCTCGTATGGACTTGTACTAAACCGATGTTTTAATGAAAAGAAGAGGGAACGCTTGTCGGGCCAAGTCCTCGACTTTGTGCTTTGTACATTCCCACCCCACGCTTCTAGGGGACTCGCCGGAGCGAACACACGCGGCCGGAAAGTGCGGACGCCGGCAGCACCGGGCGGTGTTGCTTCCGCAAGGAGACCTTGCCGCGATGCTGCAGGCTTGTGTTGCCGAGCGGACTCGAAACAACCCAAGGGCGCAACTTAGCCGCTGACTCGCCCCTCCGCAAGACGGGTTTCTTTTTACAAAGCACACTGCTCAAGGACGCGCCCCGCCTTCCCCGTCCACAAGAGGATGCATGACGAGGATGAGAAACTTATCTAACTCAGAGCTTCCCGGCGACCTTGGTTTGCGGGAGAGGAACCTTGGCACTGCGAGCCCCAAATAAGCCTGGCTAGTCGTGGCTTCAGGCGCTAACGCGCCCTTCCGGCTTCTTCTTGCCATCAGAATCATAGTCATGAAAATAACCGAGACAGCGCTGAAAATAAGCTATTCTTTCATGATGCGATTCTACCATGCGATGCCATTCTTTGTCCTTCAGATGTTCAAGACTTCACGCTTCGGGGAACTTGCCGGGCTTAACACACTTGCCGAGCGCTGGACATCAGCAGCTACCGGCGGTGTTGTTCCCGGCAAGAAACCTTCTCGGCCGGTTGCAGTAACACTGTTGCCGAGCGGACTCGAAACAAAGCAAGGGCGCTAACCTAGCCGCGAGTAGGTTCCTTCACAAGACAAGTTTCTCATACGAAGGCTGCCCTATGGCAAGGCTTCCTATGCTATACCCTCCGCTTCGTCGTGTCCCTTGTAACGCTTTTAACCCTATGCTTTAGGAACTTGCCGGGCTAACACACTTGCTGAGTGCGGACGCCGGCAGCCGTCGGCGGTGTTGTATCCGCAAGAAACCTTCGGGCCGCTTGCAAGATTCTCGCATTGTTGAGCGGACTCGAAACAAAGCAAGAACGCAACTTAATCCCTTTAGTCGGCCCTTCTCGCGCATGTGTTTTTTTACAAGGGATAAACGCCGAGGGGTATAACACAGGGCTATGGGATCTGAGAAGTGCTCTTGCACAAAAGCTCGGGTGACTTAGCTTTTCGTCTTCGTGGCCCGATGGGGTCGATTTCTTCCTTGGTTTCCACCACCCCTTTGTATGTGTTTTTTTACGCTTTTTGGGGGACCCTTGGTGCAAACACACTTGCTGAGTGCAGGCACTAGCAGCCCATGGCGGTGTTGCCTCCGGCGGAAGAACTCGGCCGGGCTGGTTATGGGCGCTTCCTACCGAATGAATTCAAAGCGGATTGACGGCGCAACCTAACCACGACCAACCCTCTCAAGGCCGGTTCTTCATACAAGGTGGACTTCTAGAAAACACGATCTCAAAAGCTTGCGCTCAGTAGCTTTTGCTCCTCAGCGCGCAGAGCTCGATGGCGTGGTCCTCGACGGCAGCTAAGCGCCCGGAGGGGGTGCGCTTGAGTCGGCACCAGAGCTACTTTCACCGGACTTGGCCTTCTTTCTTCTCCCGGGAGCTTCAGCGCAAGTGGCTCGCGCCCATCGCAGCCGATGCTTCCTGGTATATCTTGTCGGCGCAGATGAGCGCATCCTCTTGTCGCCTTGGACGGAGATGACACTCATCGGACCGGCATCTTGAGCACATTGTATGCATACCGAGAGGCCGCCATGAACTTAGCGAAAAGGGTCGGCCGAGTATCCCATTGTAGGGCAAGGATATCAGCCACATCGAACGTGACCTCTCAATCCTGAAGTTCAGTTTGCGCCAAACGCCACTCGCAATGTGATCTTCCCTTAGGCTTGCTCCTTCCCGGATTTATTCCTTGAAAGGTGCCGCTTCTAGCTCATTGCCGGGGATCCGGAGCTTGAGCACCGCGGAGGAAATCAAGTTCAGGCCGCCCCGCCATCTACCAAAGATCTTCGTGACCTTGAGGTTGCAGATGGTTGGTGAAACCAGATCGGCAAGCACCGATCGCGATGACACGATCAGGGTGGTCCTCAACATCGAAGACGATGGGCGGCTTGGACCACTTCAAAGGCTTGCGTTCTCGACATGACGGCTCACGCAGATTCACTCTCGCACCAATTGTTTGAGTTGGCGGTGCGAGGAGTGCAGGGAGGCGCCGCCATCGATGCACAACACTTCTGTCGCCTTCTGAAATTCCTGATCATCGGTCTCATCTTCCTCCATCTCTTCGTCCTCATCTTCACCTTCGTCCTGTCGCGCCGCGGAGGCTGTCACCTTGCCGCTGCCTTGGCTCGGCTGTTCCTCCCAAGGGAAGCTTGCCGGATCCTCCGCCACCTCCCTGGGCTCTCTCCTTATCGCGGCGCTCATATTCTGCTTTTTGCAGCTCCGCCATCTGCTCTACTTTTTTGCAGGTTTGGAGGTCGTGGCCCTTGGTGCGGTGGATCTTGCAGTAACGCTTGCCGGAGTCGCTCCCGCTTGTCGGCGGCGTCACATAAATTCTCGCCGAATCGCCGGTCTTGGCCTTGTTGGAGCCGCCTTTGCCGGAATGCTCAACAGCTAGCACATCCTTAGCTTTCCTCTTCCTATTGTTCCGCCCGTTCTTCCTTGTCGGGCGGCATCCTCGCTGTCGATCCTTCGCTCCGACAATCTCTCCGGGATTTTCCATCCTCCTCACCAGGCACACTTGTCGGCCGAGCGTAAAGCTCACGACATCTCTGATTTTGCACATCGCCATCTCTCCTCATCCCGCGTTACGCGACGTTCGATGAAACGCGCTAATAACCGCGCAGGTGAACGCACGGGATGTTGCGCTGCACCGGCTGAATCTTTGTATATACTTGCGCTAGGGCTCCCTCCTTCCGGACGAGCAAGTGGAGGTCACTTTCCGCCATGAGACTTGTGGCCACCCGTGAAGGCACCGACAAACCGATGGCACAGTCCGCCCATGAGGAGATGGAGCCGTCCGCAAGTGCATGAGCCAAGATCTCGACGTTGGGCTTGAGTACCAACGGGAAGTAGTTGGCGAGGATCTTCGCCGCCCGCAGCTCGCACCGCGATGGTGTAGATGCCGAGAACTCCGACGGATGTATCCCGCCGCCATACTTCGCACGCTCGCTTGAAATTTTGGTTTTGGGCCATCGACCTGCCGCAACTCGCGGTGAACGCAGGGCAACCTGCGCGCACGGCAAGTCGCCTGTTCTCCGGCTGCGGCGCGACAGCTGGCCCGGCGCGATGGTCGATTGACGCCGCTTCGCCGGGCGCCGGCGCGGGTACGAGCGCCTTCGTGTTGCCGTTTGAAGGACGGGCGCTGATCGCGCGAAGTTCAAGGGTCCGGCGACGCGGTGGAGTCGGCGCAAGGTTGGTCCGGCGAGTGGCGATCTCGCCCTTGGGGTTGGGAGCGCATGCGAAGCTGCACCCCAGCCGTCCTGCCGGCACCGGCCTGCGCCGGGCGCCCCGCCTGCCTCGACGCGCTTTGGTCGCTGGGCTTGTCGCCGCTGGCGGCCGATGAGGCTGTAGAGTGGCCATCCTCCGCGCCGATCCAGCGGCGCCGAGGGAAGTCTAGGAGGAGCTGGCCCGGGCCGCCGCTTCCGCTGTCTTGGGTGGCGGTGGTGACGAACGGCGCGATGAGCGGAGGTGCTTGGACTCCCAACCGGGTTGGGAGGCACCACACCCCGCCTGGGCGATCAGATTTTGCTCGCGCCAAGACATGCGGGCGCATGTTGACCTCGGGCGCCCCGCGACCCACCATGTTGGCCTTGTTCCAGTCTATAGTACGGTGCTAGAGCACCGGGCGTTGTCGACCTTGCACCTCTTGGGAGGGTGTGGCGCTCGCTTCGTCGCCGACGCACGCGGGCCTTGTTTTTGGATCTAGTGACGATACGAGACCCATCGGCGGCGCTCGCCTCCGCCGGCGTCCGCCCCGCCGCCCGCTTGCTCCGGGCGGTGGTGGCGTAACCGATGTAGATGGCGCGGCCACCAAGGCTTTTCTTCGTGGCATGTTGACGATGGCGTTGATGCAGCGTGCGTGGAGACCGGATCGATGCTCACGACTCGACGCCGACACCTACCGGGCGCGCTAAAGATGTCGGGTCGCTCTCTTCGCGGACCTCGAGCACCTATAGGGGCAATGGGCCCCTTCCGTTCGGCAAGGAGCGGGTCGGCAGAGCAGATCGAGGTCAGCGACGCGGGAGACAGCGATCTTTACCCAGCCGGGGCTTCCCGAGAGATAACACCCCTACTGCTGCTCTGTGTTGTTATAGAATCTAGCTCGAAAGCGCATGCGAGCATATGGTGGTGCTGCGGGTGTCGAATGAATCAACCCCTTCTACGTGCGCATGGGCCTCCCTTTATAGTCCGAAGGGGGTACCCACAGGTGGCAGCGAGGGAAGAGGGGTAGAAACATAAAAGCGCAGGTTGGTACAACGATGCATTAACAAAGGTTCCCTACCTAATTCGACGGCAGGGAAAAAGGCATTAATGCCCGCCCGCCGCCCTAACAAAGGCAAGAGGGGTGACCGTTAAGTGAGCCACCGTTGCCACGATGGCGCCTCACATGACTCCGCCGCCACCTCGCTCCGATGGCTGTGTAGCACCCGCCACGCGCCCTTGGGATGGCCTTGCGGCGACACGTCGCTGGGTGCGCTGGAGTCTGGTGGCAGCCTTGCATGCAAGTGCCTTGCCGCTGCCCCTGTCTTGCTTGTGCGGGAAGTTTGCCGCCGCCGCTGTGTCTTGCCGGGCGCTGGGCGCCATGCGGCAGGCCTTCTGATGTTGCCCTGGCTGGCCTTCCCGGCATGCTCCTCTTGCCGGGGCCTTCGTGTTCTTGGCTAGTACTTTGTTCTTGAATGGCGGTGATAAGGAGTGGTGGGGAGCCTTGCGGACGTCAGGCGTAGCCTCGCCTGGAGTGCTGCACGCCAGGCACAAGTTCGGGGTACTAAGGTGCCCCCCTACTTTAGTACACCGACAGTAGCCCTTGAGGCTCTATTCGGCGTTCGTGAAGAAAAACTGAACAGAGGATCGAATAATACTTCCCAATAGCTAACATATATGTCTCCTAGGATGAACAAGCTGTGAAGCTAGCAGCAACCTCGCATGCTGCCGAAGTCTTCGAACTAAAGCGGAAGTTGGAGGCAAAACAAGGTATGTGATACCGAAGCATATCTGAAATGATATGAGTTCCAATTTGTTATCTAAATGTGCTTTATGATTACGCTCATACGTGACACGTCTGAGGTCGAGGCCCTCAAGAGTGCTCTGGCCGAGGCCAAGAAGGAGGCGGATGAGGAGCTAACCGCCCGCCAAAAACATGAAGCGAGGTTGGAGGAATTCCAACAAGAGCTCACTGGTGCTATAAGCAAATGTGAGTCCTTGGAGCGCAAGGTGTCGGATCGAGACTCCGAACTTGCTACGGCACTCCAAAGTGCAAAGCAGGCCGGATTGAAGCTCAAGGCGCCTATCAGGAGATCCGAGAGGCCAAGAAGATCGCGGCGGGTAAGGCCTTTAACATGCAGAGCAAAATTATGAGGAGAAAGTACACGATACTGACAAGCATTTCGAGTTCTCCAGGAGCATTTGCAAATCTTCCTTGAAGTATTGCTGATGCTACGGATTTCTTTTGAGCCGAAGAGGGGAGCTCAACAGAGAAGCTGTTCTGGTCGCAGTACCTTGCACCAGAGAATCCTATGCCCCTCAGTGATCAGTTGAAACAGCTGACTGAGCTACATAGGGTGGCCGAACTAGCCATGGAGGATGTTTTAGTCCGTCTTTGGCTAGCCGAACCCATACCTAGTAGCTATTTTGGGCTTATGAAGAAGCTAGTCGATGGTTGCCCATGACTTGACGCTATAAAGTGGCCAGTCTATATCGAAGATGCCCGGATAGCCTTTGCCCGTGTCAAGGTGCAGTGGCCGAAGATGAATGCCACCCGTCTTGCAACCGAGGGACCCCCCCCCCCCCCCGCATGCAAGGAGCATCATAGGCTTGAGCGATACTTCAACGACGTCCTTGAGGGATCCCGCATTATAGAGGGCCTGTGTTCAAAAGACATCATTTGTGAATAAATGTATCTGCGATGTCCAAACTTTGTGTAATGAAAACAAGGCGTTCGTATAATTTTAGTATTGTTTCCTCTGAAATTATTTTTCCTCCGTTGCGACCGTTATTGAATCTGAGAGTTGGCCAGTCGTTGGCTTCAGCCCCTCACGTAGATACTACGGGGGTGCTCGGGACAGCACAAAAACACACTTAACCCAACAACTTGGTCCTTTAAGAAGGTACTAGTGCGGCAAACCAGGCAATCAGACTATGCGGCTTTATCACTCTCACTTAGCCATAGGAGTTTGACAATAAGATTGTAGGCGCAGCCCCTAGTATTGTTCGGTGATCCAAACTTGGGTGCTATAGACACCTGACCAGGACAAACCAGTCTTTCACGTGATACAGAAAAAATCGCAAGAGATTTATCTTGAAGTCACCGAATAGTCGATCAATACCGCACGATCATGACATCGATTTCGGCATTCTCTACTAAGGAGTTTATCCAGCTAACCAGAAACACAATAGTAGTGGTTCTCCCTTTACTTCCTTAGACAAACAAGTGGAACGTAAGGTAGTAACGACAGGAGCCAGGCAACCCAACTATTGACCCAAGACATGATTCGGAGCCGCTGCATATAATGCTAGATTCGGGACGCCGAATTGCACTGTAAAAGTATTCGGACTTATGTTATTTTTCATAAATGTACGTGGCTGAATGGAGCCCCTGGCGATTTAGGTCGTGCCGAGGTGTACATGATGATCATACGAAAAAAGAAGAAGGAATACAGATTAGGAAATAAGCCAGTACCGAATAGTTTGGGCAAAAAATTGTTTCAATTATAATCTGATTGATATGTCAAAACATATTTGTATACATAATGTTATAAGCATCAAGGCTATTTTACATGCCGAGGAAAAGAGAAAGCTACGTACAGGTGCTAAAAAGAGGAGTGGGTGATCTGTGAAGATCCTTTAGGTACTCTGCCGTACATCTGTGCTGCTTTTCGCCTTGGTATGTGATCCTTTGAGAGGATTAATGTGTAGGATTTCCTCAGGGGCTGGGAAAAGGGCCCTTGGCACCATAAAAAGGTGATGTGGGTTGTAGGGAACCTGAAAAAAAACAAAGTTTAAGAAAAGGGTACATATTAGTCCGTGTACGGTCAAGTCAGACAGGACTTCTATCCTTGATATGCCTCCATCGTCGCCCATGGTATCTTTAGTGCGTAGTTATGTGCACACGATACATATGCCGTAGTTCGGTTGGAGAGAAGACAGAGGCCGAATTGCTAATCAAGCTCCTGACGAGCGGGACTATCATTTTGTAGGGTAGTTCGGACTCGTTTGACAAGGTACGATGGCTTGAATGCCGATGTGGAGTTCTGCTTGATAAGGCTGACCTGCACTTCCGCTGCGAGGGCCGTGGTGTGTTCCTCAGTACGTAGGGAGTGATCCATGTTTCCATGGACTGTTATAACACCGCATGGTCTAGGCATTTTGAGTTTTAGATAAGCATAGTGCGGGACCGCATTGAAGCGGGCAAACGCAGTTTGTCCGAGCAGTGCATGATAGCCACTGTGGAAAGGGACGATGTCGAAGATCAAGGCTTCGCTTTAGAAGTTGTCCGGCGAACCGAAGACGACCTCCAATGTGATTGAGCCCGTTCAACGAGCCTCTACACCAGGTATTACTCCTTTAAAGGTAGTTTTGGTGGGTTTGATTCTTGACGAGTCAATACCCATATTCCGGACTGTGTCCTGATAGAGCAGGTTAAGACTGCTGCCGCCATCCATGAGGACTCTCGTGAGGTGGAATCCATCGATAATTGGGTCGAGGAGCAATGCGGCTGAACCTCCATGACGGATACTGGTCGGATGGTCCCTACGATCAAAAGTGATTAGGCATGCTGACCATGGGTTGAATTTTGGGGCGACTGGCTCTATCGCATAGACGTCCCTTAACGTGCGCTTGCGCTCCCTTTTGGGGATGTGAGTAAATTAAATCATGTTCACCGTCTTGACCCCAGGCGGAAATTTCTTCTGTTCTCCTAAGTTCAGTGGACGAGGCTCCTCGTCGTCATCCTCGTCGGGCGACCCTTTCCCCGTGTGCTCGGTGTTTAACTTACCGGCATGTTTAAAGACCCAACGGCTTCTGTTGGTATGGTTGGAAGGCTTGTCATGGGTGCCGTGAATCTGGCAAGGTCGATTGAGTATTCGGTCCAGGCTAGATGAACCATCTTTGTTTCTTTTGAATGGCCTCTTCCGCTGATCAGGCTTGGATCCACTGAATCCGGCGTTGACAGGCGTGTCTTCGGCATTGTCAGTGTTGCTCTGACGCTTCTTTTTGTTGCGTCGGGGCCTACCGTTTCTATTCCTTGCTTCGGAAGTGCCAGGATCGCTGGTACTGGTGCTGCTATGGACAAGCCAGCAATCTTCGCCTACGCAAAAGCGGGTCATGAGTGATGTGAGGGCTGCCATGGACTTCGGCTTTTCTTGGCCAAGGTGTCGAGCAAGCCATTCGTCGCGGATGCTGTGTTTAAAGTCTGCTAGAGCCTCGGCATCCGGACAATCAACAATTTGGTTCTTTTTTGTTAGGAACCGGGTCTAGAATTTTCTAGCTGACTCTTCGGGCTACTGGACTATGTGACTGAGGTCATCGGTCTGGAGGCCGGATATAAGTGCCCTGGAAGTTGTTTCTAAAGGCATCCTCCAGGTCGTCCCAGCTTCCAATAGAGTTTTCTGGGAGGCTATTTAACCAGTGCCGAGCTGGTCCCTTAAGTTTGAGGGGGAGGTATTTGATGGCATGTAGATCGTCACTGCGAGCCATGTGAATGTGGAAAAGAAAATCTTTGATCCATACTGCGGGATCTGTTGTGCCATCATATGATTCTATGTTCACGGGTTTAAACCCTTCTGGAAACTGGTGCTCCATTACCTCATCGGTGAAGCATAGGGGGTTTTCGGCACCTCTATATCGGGCAACGTCACGACGCAGTTCGGATGGAGTCCCTATGCATTTCTCGGCATGGTTGAGGTTGTGCTTGTCGCGCAAGGCCTGATGGCCATCCTCTCGCGCTGGGGCACGCCCCCTTGATCCATAGATTGATTTGGTCTGACCGGCTCTATTAGCCAGGTCCTGTCGTAGGTCATAAGTGTATCCTGCAGCTGTTGTCTGCCTTTATGGCGGGGTGGTGCAGGCTGGTGTTCGGCTTGAGTTGTCGTTCTGTCCCGGCCACGTGGTGGTCGGTCAGGTCCATCAGCAGCGTTACGCGTGGGCAGTATAGGCTCTGGGGCCTCATCTCTAAATTGGGGTAGCAGCTTGTGCTTCAGGTAACTCTTGGTTGGACGTTCGAGGCAGTATTCCTCGGCTGCCAGGACATCAGTCCATCTATCATTGAGCAGATCCTGATTAGCTTGAAGCTGCTGCTGCATCTTTTTCCGGCTTCGTGTAGTGGCTATTAGCCATCTCTTATAGCGCTCTTGTTCGAGGGGTTCCTCTGGCATGATGAATTCTTCGTCGCCGAGGCTCTCATCCTCTCCGGAGGTCGGTAAGTAGTTACTATCCTCCGAGCCCTCGTTCCCGATGGGGTCATCGGGGTTAACTTGCCCATCCTCCCAATCATCATGTTCGGATGTTGGTTCGATAGGGGCTTCTTGGTCTTCGGTGTTATCCGGAGTAGGTATTGCTGTCTTTTTCGTGACACGATTTAGAGTGGTGCCGCTGACGTCGACACTTTGGTGGTGCCACGGGAGGCTTGTCCTTGACTGGATCCTTCCCACCTTGGCCGTCATCCTCTTTGGGTATGTCCACCATGTACACGCCATATGTGGAAGTAGTCGTCCAGCATCCGGTGAACGGCGGGTTCTGGCTTTGTTCTTCTTTGGCATCGTCGTCCATGTCATCGATGTCTTCGGAAGCGTAATCGAGCATGTCAGTTAAGTCCTCGAGAGTGGCTATGAAGTGGGTGGTGGGTGGGACGTAAAATTCCCCACTCTCAGCCCCTAGTGCGGGTCGAGCGTAGTTCAGCTGCGATCCTTCTGTAATGTCAAGAGATCGCATTAAGTCCAGGGCCTCGTTTAAGAGTGAGGTTTGGACCGGGAAGCGGCAATCCGTGGAGCAAGGCAGGACATGAGTTCCCTAGCCGAGCTCGTATAACACGGACCTCGAGAGTTTGGATCTGGTGTTCAGGGAGGAGTCCGACTTTGTGTTGATGAAGGGAGCCTGGTATAACTCTGTGCCTGCTGGTGAAATGATCCCCTCTATATCTCCGATGTTGAGTTCTATGGCTGCGGAGAGTCCAGCGGGCTCTAAATTCCCGTCTTCGGGCTCAGTGAGGTATTCCGGAACTAAGGCCGGAGCTGCGGTTGAGGCCGCGAACTCTTGGAAGATCAAGTCTCCCCGGGTATCAGCGACATAGTTTAGATTTCCAAAACTGATCTGATGACCAGGGGCATAGCTGTCGATCTGCTCCAGATGGCCAATCGAATTGGCGCGCAGTGCAAAGCCACCGAATACGAAGATTTGGCCGGGGAGAAAAGTATCCCTCAAGGCGGTGTTGAAATGGATGGTTGATGGAGCCATCGAGCCTTCTGGTGACGACACAGTGGAACTCTCAATGAAGGCACCAATGTCGGTGTCAAAACTGGCATATCTCGGGTAGGGGGTCCCGGACTGTGCATCTAAGGATCGAAGGTAACAAGGAGGCTGGGGACACGATGTTTACCCAGGTTCGAGCCTTCTTAATGGAGGTAATACCCTACTTCCTGCTTGATTGACTATGATGAATATAGGGGTTACAAGAGTTGATCTATCTCGAGATCGTAATGGCTAAACCCTAGATGTCTAGCATGTATGATTGTGTTCCTGCCCTACGGACTAAACCCTCCAGTTTATATAGACACCGGAGGGCTCAAGGGTTGTACAGAGTCGTTTACAAAAGAAGGAAACTACACATCCGAATGCCAGGCTTGCCATCCACGCAAAGGAGAGTCCCATCCGGACACGGGGGAAGACCTTCTATCTCGTATCTTCACAACCCATGAGTCCGGGCCATGTCACATAGGTCGGCTCCCTGAGGACCCCACAATCCAGGACTCCCTCAGTCTTCGTATGGCTAAGGAGATGAATTTAAGTCGGGTCAGGTGCTTGGGCGACTCAGACCTTGTGGCACAACAACTTTCTGGCAAGTGGGACTCTAAAGACCCGCTCATGGCGGCTTATCAGTGGGCGGCTGATAACATTGTTGGTCACTTTAAAGGTTATCATGTGGATCACCTTGATCGGAAGAAAAACAAGGCGGCTGATGCGTTGTCCCGGCTTGGGTCTCAGCGTAAGCCGATGCCTCCCAACGTGTTCCTTGATATATTACATAGCCCTTCGGTCAACCTACCATCTAAGGAGGATATTGCTGTCCCTGACCCGGAGGCGCACCTAGTGGCGGCTCTCCATGCTATTCCTGATTGGACACTCCCCTACTTGGCTTATATGACCCAGGGCGAGTTACCAGAGGATGAAACTTTGGAAAACAGATCACCAGGAGGTCTAAGTCTATGACTATTGTCCATGGTGAGTTACACCGATGCAGTGTGACAGGCGTGTTCCAACACTGTGTTCCTCCTATGGAGGGCCGTGACATTTTACGAGAGATTCATGAAGGTTATTGTGGTCATCATGCTGGCTCTAAATTTGGTGGCTAAAGGTTTTCGTCATGGGTTTTACTGGTTGACAGCTCATGCTGATGCAGAGGATATTGTTAGCAAGTGTGATTGGTGTCAAAAGTTTGCAAGGCAAGCTCATGTGCCAGCTGAGGAATTGCGGATGATCCCCATAACTTGGCCATTTGCAGTTTGGGGGCTTGACATGGTGGGACCATTCAAGAGGTCTAAGGATAAGAAGACCCACCTTTTGGTGGCGGTTGAAATGTTTACCAAATGGGTTGAAGCAGAGCCTGTTAGTAATTGTAAAGCAGCAACTGCAGTTCAGTTTGTGAAAAAGCTAATCTTTCACTTTGGTTATCCTCTTAGTATCATCACTGATAATGGTACTAATCTCTCTAAGGGTGCCATAAAGGAGTTCTACAATAGAGAGCATATTCGTCTTGATGTTGCTTCAGTGACTCATCCACAGTCCAACGGTCAAGCAGAACGAGTTAACCAAGAAATTTTAAGAGGCATCAAGCCCCGGCTTATAGTTGCTTTGAAAAGAACTCAGGTTGTTGGGTTGAAGAGCTACCTTCGGTGCATTGGAGTATCAATACCACCCCAATAGGTCAACAGGCTATACGCCTTTCTTCATGGTTTATGGGGCCGAGGCAGTTCTCCCAACTGATATCTGTCATGACTCGCCTAGAGTGGCGGCTTATGTTGAAACTAATAATGAGATGGCACGTCAGAATGCACTTGATGCTCTGGATGAAGAGCATGACCTTGTGGCGGCTCATTCAGCAATATATCAGCAAGACCTATGTCGCTATCATAGCCATAGAGTTTGAAGTTGTAGCTTTCAGGAGGGTGACTTAGTGCTCCATTTGATTCAAGATCAGACAGGATGCATAAGCTTTCACCTCCTTGGGAAGGACCCTTTGTGATCAGTAAAAAATTCAATAATGGGTCTTACTACCTCATTGACATACGAGAGAACAAGGAGTCTCACACCTCTGAGCAGGAGACCAACAGGCCGTGGAACATCGCCCATCTTCGGCCTTACTATACTTGAGCCACCGGCTCTCGTCCTTGTACATACATTTTTCAATGTATATATTTATGACCAATATAATAAAGCCGGCATCCCTGTAATTCAGGGCTTCTGTCCTTTCATTTATGTGCATCTGAGTCTTTGTTAATTGATCATAATTAAGGTCACTTGGGGGCTTCCAATCCACCAGGTTTAGCTTTCATACCCTCTTGACCGGCATGAAACACCACTTTATGGGTTATACCTACCTGTTTCCAACTTGCTACTCCGCCAAGTGACCGACCAAACTCGTGGCAAGTCAATCTTTTTTAAGACCCTGAACTTGCTAAGGTTAAAACTGCGGTTTTGTGTCACGTGAGAGCCAGCTTACAGTGAGCTAGGATAAACTCACATATCTGTTTGGTGCTACTCCGCTATATGACCCATTGTACTCTTAATAGTCAATCTTTTTTAAGACCCTGAACTTGTTAAGGTTAAAAACGACGGATTTATTTCATGGGAGGCTGGCTTATGGGGTAAAGAGGGCTATGCGGCCTTGAAAGCAAATATGAGGCCCGTGGGCCAACTTTTTCAGTTGAGTTTTAAAAGATGGCTTGACATTATTTGAGATTGGCATATTGTATGTTTTGATGCTTATATGCTTTCAAGTTTTTTTGCTTTTGTGCAAATTCTAAATACTCGGGTCGTGAGGCTCCGGGTTATGTTGCTCATGTTTGAGTATTTCGGGTTGTCACCCGCCTAGCTTTTTGACTTTAAATTGCCGATATGTTTTGGCTCAACAGCCACGTTCTTGGGTTGTCACCCGCCCTGGTTTTTTGACTTTAAGTCACCAATGTGTTTTTTGACTAACAACCACTGGCATAATTTCTTCTACTATATGAGATTCTCAGTCTTTGGGGTTTTTTAGCCCGCTACATGCTCTTGGATATCAGTCACCTATGCGCATATTGATGGGTCTTTATAGAACATACAAGACATCACATGAAGAGCAGAATCATTACACGACTCATGCATATGATCAAATCGAAGCATGCAATAAAGTTGAGATGCTGGATTGCAAGCAGGGGACAAGCATGGGCGAAGGCATGGCAGGACAGTTAACTATTTTCTTCTACAGCTATTACATGGCTACAATTGAGCCCATAAATGTTAACAAAAATTTTAGGAGTCACATTACTCCCTTAAGCCCGCTTCAGCATCATCTAGGTTATGATCAGGCAGGTTAATCTTCTTCCTGGCGCCTTGAAGATTCCGGGTCATCCCACGCCGGCTCTTCCTCATCGACCATCTGGAGGTCAGTCGATGTCAGTTAAATCCTCGAATGTGGCTTCATCGTTAAGCCTAACAGAAGGATCAATATCAGGGGCGAAGGTATGCTTACGCCTTGGAGGAATAAGGTCCATAACATCATGCGAGGTGTTTTCATCGTAAGCCGGCATGTACCTGTTCAAATCCAGATCTTCTATGAGTTCGCATGCCATGGGCCGCATTTCGCTGACACAGTTGTTGAAGTCTTTCTCTTCAAAGATTGACTCATCATCCTCGAACTTTGGGCATCTGGTAGCTATTTCTTCCTGCTCAAGTTCTGATTGCCATTCCTTGGCCTGGCCGAGAGCAACAATGGCTCATGCGCGAGCGGCTGATAATTTGTGCTCTTCAATTTGAGCCGACACAGTTGAAAGTTGCTCCAGCACAGTCTTGATAAGGGTTGGAGGTTTTTTGCCGCTTGATAAAGCTACAAGGTTGCGCAGTGTTCTAGTGTACAACTGCTTAGTCAGGGAATAAACCGCCTTCAATTTCAGCAGCATGTACTGACCAAGACTGACGCTTCTGAGGCTTGTTTAGTTTTTGCACAAGAGTCGCCAGGTAGGTTAGACGTTATGCATTATGAATTGTCAGGCGAGTTAAAGAAATATCAAAACAAATTATAGATTGCACATTAAGCTTACCAAAGATGGCAGTTGTCATCTAGGTTATATGTTGTTTTAAGCCGGCAAGCTCATCAGTCACCGGCTTAAGTTGCTTTTCAGCCTCTTCGGCTCTCTTCAGCAACGCAACCCTGTCAGACTCCGAGGCGGTCCTTTTAGCATCAAAACCTGTTTTGATATTCTCAGTTTCTTCCAAGGCAGTTTTAGGTTTTAACTTGGCCTTGGTGGTCTTGCCCTGCTGCAGTTCTATATTCTTTTTCAAGTCGCCAAGCTGCAACTCTTTCAAGTTCAAAGCCTCCTAAAATAAGATATTGAGGCAGTGGTTATCACACAATAAACTTTTTTTTTCATTATCAACCAGTTATTCAAGTCCCAAGCACATTGCAAGCAATATACTTGGCACTTGGGGGCTAATGTAGATCATTTCAATTTCTATTAAGACCCGTCTCATCTATTTAAATTAAGCTGGCCTTTGGGGGCTACATATTTGGTTCTCTTCAGGTGATCAAAACCCCGATCATCTTATTAAGTTAAGCCGGCCCTTGGGGGCTACGGGTTAGATATTTCGCAATGGTTATAAGACCCGGCTCATCTTATCAAGTTAAGCCGGCCCTTGGGGGCTACACTTTGGAAATTTTCACAAGTCTCAAGCATACTAAATATTGTTCCTATACTTCAGACTTGGGGGCTTGTATGGATATATATATGTGTGTGTGTGTGTGTGTGTGTGTGTGTGTGTGTGTGTGTGTGTGTGTGTGTGTGTGTGTGTGTGTGTGTGTGTAAGTGCAAAGCTAAAGAGGAGTTGGGTATCTTCATACCTCATATTTTTCCTTCATTAGCTGGACTAACCCGGCCTCCATGTCCCGGCTTGTGTGAAGGCGGCTCAGATAGCCCGCATACACATCGCCTGCACTAAAGGAGCTCTCCAGATCCAGTTTGGCCTTGCCTTTTTCCAAGGAAGGTGATTCTTCTTTGGTACTATGCTTGGTTAGCACAGTTGAGGCCCCTAGCGCTGTATAAGCCGTCCCGATGATAGTAATATCATCGAAATTCTTCTCAAGAGAGATCTCTTTAGTTAGCTTGGCAGGACTGGGTAGTTTAAGACTAGGCAGTTTAGGACTTGGCGGATCATGACTAGCAGCCGGGTTAACCTCAGTGTTCATTGCCTCAGAGATGGTAGCATCATTTTGCGGTGGCAGATCATTGGCAAGGTCTTCAGGATTTTGGATTGAAGCCTCGGTGGTCTCTAGCACCTGCCTCTCCAGCTCAGCAGCTTTGGGGTCCTTTGAAGACACCCCCACTGTCGGTGTCAAAACCGACGGATCTCGGGTAGGGGGTCCCGAACTGTGCGTCTAGGCGGATGGTAACAAGAGACGAGGGACACAATGTTTTTACCCAGGTTCGGGCCCTCTCGATGGAGGTAAAACCCTACGTCCTGCTTGATTAATATTGATGATATGGGTAGTGCAAGAGTAGATCTACCACGAGATCAAGGAGGCTAAACCCTAGAAGCTAGCCTATGGTATGATTGTTGAGATGTATGTTGTCCTATGGACTAAAACCCTTCGGTTTATATGGACACCGGAGAGGCTAGGGTTACACAGAGTCGGTTACAATGGTAGGAGATCCACATATCCAGATTGACAAGCTTGCCTTCCACGCCAAGGAAAGTACCTTCCGGACACGAGCCGGAGTCTTCAATCTTCTATCTTCGTAGTCTTGGAGTCCGCGGATATTGATAGTCCGGCTATCCGGACACCCCTAGTCCAGACTCCTCAAGAGTCTCTCGAACCAGTCTTCAATGACGATAAGTCCGGCGCGTATAATGTTCGCATTGCAACGCTGGTTCCTCCTTGAATAATCCAGAGAAGATAATGAACACCAGATAGTGTCCGCTCGCAAAAATAATTTCCACATTCCACCGAGAGAGAATAAAACAAATACACCGACTCAATCTGCCGACGATATGCGGCGTGACATCACACCGCTACCAAGCCCTTGTTCGAATCTTTTTCCACCTCAAAGACGCTTAGCTTAAGCAGCTTCTTGGCACGCCTTGTCGGCAAAGATCCTGCTCTCTTTATTCCGGGATTCTCATCAATACTTAACGTAGTAACCCAACCGCGCCATTGATGGTGGCGCTTTGGGAGATAAGCGAGTTTTACCTGTGCTGGTGGGGGACGATAGTTTAGTCCGCCCATATATACGGGATAAGGATTTACCTTCTCACCTACACATTCTTCCTCCTTTGCTTATCCATCCCCGCGCACTCAAGCTCCAACGCTCAAGCCTGCGCATCTCTCCTCAACCTTCTCCGAATATGTCCGGAGCGGGAGGTAAATGGTTGGTCTCCACCGCTAAGGAGGATGACATCACCAGTTGCGCGACGCCGGATACCTTTCCAGCGACATCGCGCATTGGCTGCCTGACGCGGGGCAGCTCATCCCTACCCCCGGGCCTCATGAGAGGGTCGTCTTCCTCCCCCACTTCCTCCGCGGATTGGGCTTTCCGCTCCATCCATTTGTCCGGGGGCTCATGTTTTACTATGGCACGGATTTCCACGATCCGCGCCAACTTCGCCCTCAACATCTCGGCGTTTATCGTCAGGTGTGAGGCCTTCCTCTCGCATCCAGCCCCACTTCGCTCAGGGCTCAAGACCTTCAACGCTGTCAAGGTTGTGAAGGGCACGCAAGCGAATGCGGAGGCGCCATGTTGGGTAAATTGCCCAACATCCCTTGGCTAGAAGGGACCTTTGTGGATTCCGCAAGGTGGCAATCGGGTGGTTCTACATCACCGAGCCGCATGAGCCCACATGGGCGGCGGCCCCGAGTTTAGATCTCGAATTCCCACGCAGCTCACCTCCGAAAGAGAAGGGCTTGCAGTGGGGCGATCCGTGGAGGTGACGGACTCGAGCATGCATCAAGAAGATGGTGAGCAATAAGCTCCGGCTCGCCGACGTGGTCCAAGTCATGCTCCTCCGGCGGATTCTCCCATGCCAAGAATGGGCATTCAATTTGTGGGAGTTCAATCCGAACAGCACCAGCGCTAAGCGGCTTTTCGACACAACATACGAAGGCTACCGAGGGTGCTGTTCAAGGGTGCCAAGCCCCCGATCCGAGACGTAAAGATCGCGGATTCAGCGGCAAGGTCCAACCGACGCGTAAGTGATTTAACCCTATTACAGACACTTGTGATAATTAGATTGACTCTAGTGAGGTTTTAACCTGCCTCTTCCTTTGACAGAATGGATGGAGAAGGCTGCTGCTCATCAGCCCGGCCCCATGCCGAAGACTCCAGTGGACGCCCGCTAGCAGGCTTGCTGGTTCCGCACCGCACGTGGTGCCGGAGAAGAAGGCCAAGACAGGTGGCCGGGACTCGAAGAGTTCTCAGAATCAGCGCTCGACGACGACGAGGACTCCTCCCTCAAGACGAGGAGGAGGAGTACTCTCTCCGGAGGAGGGAGAGAAGAAGAGGAAGGCTTCCCCAATCGGGAGGCCAAGGGTCCAAGAGGGGAGAACTATCCTCGACAGTTTCGCCAACATCGACGCTGGCGAGGATGAGTGGCTCTAAGGGCCAGGCGTCCGGCCGGATCGTAAGTGTTCGGATCATATATATGCCGCACCTTTCGTGTCACGTAGTATCCTTCTAACACCGCATTCTATATGTAGTCCGGCCATGGATGATCTCCCTGACTCGATGAGCGGGTTGTTGGCCTCGTTGACGAAATTCCGCCCCGACCGCTCTACTACCCCACGCCACGACGAGGACGCCGAGGTGGGATACCAAAGGGGACCCATCAGATGAGGTTCGAGGCGCTTTCAGCGACCTCCGACTTCGTGCCGACTCTACATCGAACCCGTAATGGTTCCAGAGTCCGCAAGCTGCCCTTCGGAAGAAGGGCAAGATCGCGACGCCGCAGCCTCCGGCCCAACCGAGGCGCCGGATAACCTGCTGGAGGCGCTTAAAGGCGCCCATCGAAGAACACCGCACTCTTATGAGTGCGGTGATTGAGAAGGTTTAGCTCGCCAAGAGCGAGCTGACCAAAGCCTGCAGCAGCCTTCTAACAGGCTTCGAGGTAAGAAGTTAAAATTATGTAATGTAATACCACATAGACAGTAGCCCCTGATGCTTAGTTCGGTGTTCGGAAGGAAAAGCCGGACTAAGGATCTAACAAGATATACGCAGGGTTGCTAAAAAAGATGTCAATATGGGTTTGCAGGCTGCGCTGCTGGCCTCCGCCGCATTAACGGCGGAGGTCGAGGTGCTGAAGAAAAACCTTGAGCGGTCGGATCAAGAGCTCGGCCATGCCAAGAGGCAGCTCGAGGAAAAAGAAGGTGAATAACACCACTTTAAATAAGCACCTTACAGAAAAGGGTTTTGGTTGCAAATAAAATTAACAAGGATAATATGTGTATTGCAGGGGCCACTAACGAGGTGGCAGCCCTGAAGGATACCGTGTCCATGGCCGAACGCAATGCGGCCACGGAACGGGCTGAGCGAGAAAAGCAAGAGTCACTGGTGGCGGAAGTTCGGCAAGAGCTCCAGGCTCTCATGGAAAAGCATGAGAGTTTGGAGCGTGACTCCAAGACTCGAGAGTCCGAGCTTGCCTCGCTCTCAAAAGTGCCAAGTCTGCTAAGGCCGAGGCCCCAAGGCCCTTCAGAGGTCGAGGACATGAAGAAGATAGCTGCGGTAAGGCATTTTTCATGCAAAGTGCATGTTAATGTGAATTACCGGATACTTACCCGATTCGAGCCTTCCAGGCGCTTGCAGATCTGCCGCAGAGTGCATCCGATGCCGCCGATTCTATCGTGGGCGAGGAGGGAGCTCGACGGAGAAGGTCTTGTGGTCTCAAGACGCCGAGGCCAGCCATCCGGCTGCCCCCAAGCGACCAGCTGAAGCAGCTGGTCGAACTCCACAAGGTAGCCGAGGAGGCCATGAAGGGCCTCATAGTCCGGGCCAGGCCTAGAGAGGCCATGCCCGAAGCTACTTTGGCCTAGTGCGCGGCTGGTGAATGCATGCCCCAAGTTGATGTAATCAAGCGCCCGCCGCATTGAAGGCGCTGCCGGGCCCTTGCCCGATAAAGGTGCAATGGGCAAGCTGGATGCGGAGAAGCTTCACGGATCCGCCGCCGGGCAAGGAGCATCGACGCCGGAGCGGTATTATAAAGTTGCCTCAAGGAGCCCGCGATATTGCGTATGAGTGCTCCTTAATGTAATTTTTGAGTGAACTCATTTGTGTATTTATCCTGGCGCTGAAAACTTCGCTTATACGCACCATGAGCAACGCTTGTTTAATTTAAAATATTACCTTCAGGCGGCCGCTTGTAAAATCCGAGAGATGGCAAGTCGTTATTTCAGCCCCAAGCCACAAGTGCCGGGTGTTCGGTGATAAACTTGAGCACTCTTGTTCCCATTATTGGGTCCATCTAGGGAGGCGCCAACACGCATTTAACAAGGCGACCGGACTTATAATGCTTGAACACTCTCACTTAGCCATAGATTCTATAATTTTAAATTTCGGCGAAGCCTCGGTATTCGGAAGACCGAATCCGGGCGCTATCCACGCCTTCATCGGACATCATCCGAACTTCGCAAGGGTTTACATGAGTCTTTAGGACCCGAAGAACCTCTCGAACAATGACCGGCCTCGCCTTATCATGCCGCCAGCTTTTAGCTTTCCATCGAGGCGTTAACTCTGCTCAACCGGGCGCAATCGCAGTGGTTCTCCTAGTGCTACCTTAGCCGACGTAACGGAACGTAAGGCACCAAAACATGGGAGCCGGGCAAACCCAACTATTGACCCAAGACATGATTCGAGCCGATTCATATAATGCTATAAGTTCGGGTGCCGACTTGTGAAAGTGTTCGGACTTAATCACACCATAATTTGGGGAACATAGCTCGGCGATTCGGCCGCACTAAAATGTACGGGTGCAAGATGTCATGAACATATAAGAGATAACGAATTGCAAAAAAGAGGTGCTGCATTATTTATGAAAGAAAGTCCGCTAGTAGAGCGGATCGATACAAATAGTGCGGTAAGCAAGGGATTTGGACTAAATAAACACGTCCCCCTCCGGGATGAGCTGCAGACTTGGTGTATGTAATCGAATTTAATGCTCGTAATTGAGACCACCGAGTGTTCGCCGCGCCTCCTTTAGTCCCTCGACTGTTTGCATCATGAGTTCGGCAAGTTCGCCGTCAAGAGGGCTTCGTTGATGAGTCCTCAGATACATAAAAGAAGAAAAGATAAAATAAAACAAGGGGGGCGCTGTAGAGCCCCTGGTGTGGTCGAGCCGCACTCTTGGTCCCTTTGATCGCGCCCTTCCCCGCGCCCATGGTATCTCCAGAGCATAATGATGTACGCGAGTGTTATTCTTGCGATCATGCGGGCGGGGTTGGGGCGCATTGCTACGCAGGTGCTCGATCGCGCCAGTGGTCTCGGCTGGTATTGCTCCGGCGCGCTTTGTCAGATCCGCTTTTAACCGCCAGACTTGAGAATTGCCTCGAGAAGGCTGCTCAGACTTCCGCCGCGAGAGCCGCAGATGTTCCTCCGCTCGAGGGAGCGCCCGTATTTCCATTGACCATGATGACTCCGCGAGGGCTCGCATCTTGAGCTTTAGGTATGCATAATGCGGCACCGCGCTGAATTTTGTAAACGCGTTCGTCCGAAAGCGAGCATGATAGCCGCCGCGAACGGGACTATGTCAAGATTAACTCTTCGCTCGAAGTTATCCGTGATCCAAGACCACTTCCAGCGTGGATCGAGCCTCGCATATTGGCCTCCACTCTGGGATGACACCTTTAAAGGTTGTCTTTGTGGGTTTAATCCTTGATGGGTCTATGCCCATTTTGCGATCAGATCCCGATAAAGCAGGTTCAGTGCTACCGCCGCCCATTAGGACTCTCGCCGTGGAACCCATCGACGATTGGGTCTAAAACCAACGCGGCGAACCCGCCGTGGCGTATGCTGGTCGGATGGTCTCTTCGATCGAAAGTGATCGGGCAAGAGGACCATGGGTTGAACTTTGGGGCGATCGCTCCATCGCATAGACGCCTCAGTGCGCGCTTCCTCTCCTCTTGGGTATATGGGTCGCAGATATCATATTCACCGTCCGCACTTGCGGGGGGAAATCCTTCTGTCCTCTATTGTTCGGCGTCCGGGTCTCTTCCTCGTCGTCGCTATTTAGCCCCTTGTCATTGTGTCCGGCAATTAACTTGTCGGCCTGCTTGAACACCCAACAATCTCTATTGGTGTGGTTAGCTGGTTTTTCAGAGGTGCCATGTATCTGGCATAGACGGTCGAGTATTCGGTCCAGATTGGACGGACCCGAGTGGTTCTTTTGAATGGCTTCTTCCACGACCGGTTTAGAGCTCGAATCCGCATTGACCGCCAGATCCTCCTTATCGCCGCCAAGCACGCGGCGCTTTGTTTTTGATTCGACGTGACTCGCCGTTGTTGTCCTTATCGTCCGGACCGCCCGAATTTTACGGAGATTGTTACTGCGAGCCAGCTAGTTGTGCTCTCCCGCACAAAAGCGGTCATTAACGGCGTGAGGGCTGCCATGGATTTTGGCTTTTCCTGCCCCTGTGTCGGGCTAGCCATTCGTCCCGTGATGTTATGTTTGAAGGCTGCAAGGGCCTCTCGTGATCCGGACAATCGACGATTTGATTTTTTTTCGCCAAGAACCGAGTCCGTAATTGTCCGCCGGTTCATCCGCTGCTGAATAATGTGGCTTAGGTCATCGGCGTTCGGTGGTCGCGACGATGTGCCTTTGAAGTTATCAAGGAACGCGCCTCCGTGTCTTCCCAACACCCAATTGACTCTCGGGCAAGCTGTTAAGCCAATGCCGAGCTGGTCCTTGCTTGAGTGGTAGGTACTTGATGGCGTAGATCATCGCCGGGCCATATGGATGTGGAGAAGGTAGTCTTCGATCCACACCGCGGGTCTGTGGTGCCATCGAAGATTCAATGTTTACGGGTTTAAACCCTTCGGGATCTGATGATCCATTACTGCCACCGAAGCATAGAGGGTGTGTGGCGCCCTCAGATGAGCGATGTCGCGACGCAGCTCAAGAGAGCGTTGTTCCGCTGTGTTCGCCCCGCCAGATTGTTGTATCCGCACGACGGTATTCGCTGTGGGTCGAGGGCGCCCACGTGATCCATAGATGGATCTGGATTGCTTTGCCTTATCCTCCAAAGATGTCTCGCAAGTCCGGCGTGTTCCTCTGGCTTCAGACTTTTGGAGCGATGCCGGGTACGCCTTGGCTGGGGCTCGATGCCTCTTCGTCACGCACCACGAGGTGGTCGGTCAGCCATGTCATGCGCCGGTGATGAAGGTATGTATGCTTCCTCCTCTAATCGGGAGCAGCTTGCGCCTTGGGTAACTTTGGAGGGCGTCGAAGTTTATACTTCGCCGCGAGGACCTCGGTCCATCGATCGCCAGAGGTCCCGATCAGCTTGAAGCTGCCGCTGCTTTTCTTTATGCTGTTTGCTGTGGCGATAAGCCCGCGATGAAGCGCCTTGTTCGACGGGATCCTCGTGTGCATTTAATTCGTCATCGCTGAGGCTTGCTTCGCCTTCGGAGGGAGGCATATAATTATCATCCTCGACCCTTCGCTCTGCCGCCTCTCGTGGGGCTTGCTTTTGCATCCTCCCCGCCTCAATCTTTGCCGAGGGATCGCCTTCGCACTATCCGGAGTGTTATTGTCTCCGGCGCCGAATCTCCATTCTGCTATGGCGGATTTAGAGCGGCGCCACCGACGCCGGCGCTTGGGCTACTTCTTTAGAGAATCTGCCTCCGCTGCTTTTTCGCCATCCCTTCTTTTGGGGTATCCACCATGTATACGTCATATGACGAGGTGGCCTTCCAGCGCCTCTGCGGGCGCTGGCTCGTTTCGCCTCCCGCATCGCCGCCCATAGCGCCGATGTCGCCGGAGTCGAAGTTCAGCATGTCGGTTAAATCCTCGATGCTGGCTACAAAGTGGGTGGTGGTGGGCTCAATTTCTTCGTCGTCTGCATTCCCAACCATCCCGCCATAGTCCGCCAGACTCCTCGATAGCGTAGAGGTGCTTCAGTGAATTCAGGATATCGCCAAAACGCGAGTGCTGGAAGATGTCCGCGGCGGTGAATTCCATAACCAGCGCCCAATCCGAATTGACTGGCAGGGGCGCGGGAGGCTCGGAGTCCGGCGAGGAGTCACGAGTTTCGCAGGGGACAAGATCAGTGTTCGGCTTCATCGCCGTGGATGTTGAAGCCCCCAGGGCGGCGTCAACCCACCGGCCCTCGATATGGGCGATCGGCTCCGGTCTGATGGCCGAAGCAGATCCGAGTGCGGCCATCAAGGCACTGTCCGGTGGCAGAGCTAGATGGTGCCCATCATCACAGTGCGGCGCGCTTGGCTGTGGCTCGAGTCCTTTCAAGATCAAGTCTCTGCGGACATCGGCCGTGAAGTTTAAGCTTCCGACCGACTCGATAGCCTGGGGCGAGCTTTCGATCCGCTCCAGATGGCCAAGAGAATTGCCCGCAGATGCAAAGCCGCCGACATTTAAGATCTGTCCGGGAGAGAAGCCTCACCAGACAGCGTTGTTGGTTGAAGATGCCATCGAGCCTATCGGTGACGCATACGCAGGAACTCTCAATGAAAGCACCAATGTCGGTGTCAAACCGCGGATCTCGGTAGGGGGTCCCGAACTGTGCGCCTAGGCGGATGGTAACAAGAGACGAGGACACAATGTTTTTGCCTGTGTTCGGCCCTCTCGATGGAGGTGAAACCCCACGCCCCACTTGATTAATATTGATGATATGGGTAGTGCAAGAGTAGATCTACCACGAGATCAAGGAGGCTAAACCCTAGAAGCTAGCCTATGGTATGATTGTTGAGATGTATGTTGTCCTACGGACTAAAACCCTCCGGTTTATATAGACACCGGAGAGGCTAGGGTTACACAAAGTCGGTTACAATGGTAGGAGATCCACATATCCCAGATGCCAAGCTTGCCTTCCACGCCAAGGAAAGTACCTTCCGGACACGAGCCGGAGTCTTCAATCTTCTATCTTCGTAGTCTTGGAGTCCGGCGGATATTGATAGTCCGGCTATCCGGACACCCCCTAGTCCAGGACTCCCTCACCCACCTTCTATTTCTTGCCCCCTTAGCTACGCCTCTGTGACAAGAATACAAGAGTTCATGAATATATCACTACAAGTCATTTATGAACAAGTGAAAGTACTAACACATGGGCCACCTTGAAAGCAAGCATTTGAGTTCCACTAGAGTCGCCGGATGATGGCGGCATTCCCCGATATTTTGAGTTAGAAGAATTAAGAGGTTGACATATGAGACCGGCTTGTGGAAGAGATGGAATCAGGCTATGTGGCACCTCGTTGCGATGCTTTCGAGGAGCCAGGGTGTTGGGTAAGCTAGACATGAGATCTTCAGTGCCATCACTCCGGGTCTTATGCCTCAATTCATGTTGTTGTTTCTCCAAAAGAAAGTTGGGATCCAAATGAACAAGAGGGTGAGAAAACCTTACTTTATGGGTGACCCACCGAATTTACTTTCTTGGCAAGGGTTCTGAGTCGGAGGATATTATAGTTATCTCTATTGCGTCTGCATGGCTGGTCTCTACCTCTTCCTGAGATAAATCAGCATCAATAAGTTGCATGACAAGAAAGCCAAGGGAGTCAAGTTCGACCTCCGACTCATCATCAAGATTGAGCAGTTCTTCGGCTGATGGCATCTTGTGACGAGCTGGACCTCGAGTCTTTGTTTTAGGCTTCTTGGGCGGTGGATGGCAGCTTCTTCTTCCAAAAGGGAGAGTTGGCCTGTTTAAATATGAACAAGAAGGTGCAAGAAATAGACAAATAAGACGAAGGATTGTTTAAGTCACTTACAGGAGGAGCCGGGTTAAGAGTGCAGAAGGGGTTTAGTCCCACTTTGCTGCAATTTTCTAGAGACTCGCGAAGAAGTGTCTTCATGGAGTCATTGACCTCTTTATCACTCAAGTATATTGAGTTGAAACACTGTGAGTCCTTTGGGTCACCAGTGTATTGGCACATTAGGAAGGGGCGCGACTCAATGGCAAAATTCCCCATGCAACCTAGAAACGGACCAGTTCAACGCCAGTCATGCTGTTGGCGATCAGAGACCTTATCTTTGAAAAAGTGGTAGGGACGGAAACCCGGCAGAGGGTTCTCTCTAGCTAGGGAAGTGTCTCTATAGTAGAACCAGGTATAATTCGAGTCTTTGGGATGACTGGGCAGGTCGGCTGAAGGAAAATTCACATCTCTTCGTATTTGGATGGAAACACCTCCGAGTTCAAGACTGGGCCCATCTGACATATCTGTCTAGCGGTTGATATAAAAATAGTCTCTAAACAGATCAACAGAGGGTTCTTCCCCAAGGTACACTTCACAGAGCACTTGGAAATTGCATATGTTGGAGACAGAATTGGGACCAATATCTTGTGGATGAAGATTATAGAAATGCAGAACATCTCAGAAGAATTTAGACGCGGGCAGAGAAGCCACGTTGGAGGTGGTCTGAGAAAACCACAACTTCACCCTCTTGGGGCTGAGGGGGGAATTCGGGGCCTGGAACCCGCCAATGGATGACCTCTTTGGCAGGCAAAACCCCTATGGCCACAAAATGATTGAGTGTTCTCTTTGTGACTTCGGAGGCAATCCAGTCACAGGAGGTGGGAGTTTTTGTCATGATTGGCGAGTTAAAAAGCTGCAACCAAGGAATAAAAAGTATGGTGGGTTAAAATTACAATGATAAGTCACCCTAGAGGTTGCAATGATATTTCTGCAGTAGTAAAGTCGGTCATGACTATAAGACAGATTATTATGGCAAATTATGGAAACATTATAAGTCACCCCTGTCGGCGTTTTGGGAACGAGGGTCCCCAGACTTGCCTGCCTATGGCCTGCGGCGTGGCTCAAGGAGAGGCCCAGTACGGCCCATCTTCATCAACTCAAGCTCAAGACCCTCGCGAGGGGCCAAGCCTCATGGGGCGGACGATGCAAGGCTGCTGCAGGAATGGCCTCACCAGGCAGGCTTGCGAGGAGGCGGAGAGATCAAGGCAGGGGTGCCTCGCGAGGTGCTCGTGACGCAAGCCATGATGATTGAGACCAGCTGGGCGCCAGGCAGGCGCCGGCCTGCGCAGTGTCCTTGTTTCCTCTTTGGTGCAAAGGGGGCAGGCGCAGGCGCCGAGTATCGAGGCATCAAGCAAAGGTTACCATTTCAGTGCAATGAGACCAAGACCAGTAGAGTGGCAGGACGAAGGTCACCGTGGAGCCCAAGACGGCGTCATCGCCAGTGCCTTTGGCAGCCGAAGACCAACTTTAGTCAGGATAACTTGTACTAGATGTTCCCCTTCAAAATGGCCCTTGTTGGCTCCCTTCCCGCTCAATATTTGGGAAGAGGACCAGGCCTCTATATATAGAGATAGCCACCAGAGTAGAGGGCATCTCATCAACATGTCATAGAGTTCTCATCAGATCCAGAGGCGACTGAACTCACCCAAGTAGTTCACCGCACTAGCCCAAGAACACCTCACGTGAGGTTGTTCTTCCTCCGTACTGTTCATCATTAGCCCCTGAGGCAATCCACCACACCACACATTGGATTAGGGTATTACACCACAACGGTGGACCGAACCAGTATATACCTTGTGTCCCTTGTGTTGCTCATCGTGTAGCTTAGATTCATAGCGAGGCGTTGGGACGTGGATCGGTAGGGGGAAGATCTTCGCGCGCACCCCAGAGTTCGAACCGTAAGGGTTTTGCCGGAACCCAATATCCGACATTTGGCGCGCCAGGTAGGGGTGCGCCGGAATCTTTCTTCCGCTGTTCCGCGTTCGATCGTTCGTCGCATCCATGACTGACACTCGCCAAGCTCGCGTCGAGCGTCGAGCTGCTCTCGCCGCCCGCGCCTCCCAGACGGGTCGGTGGGCCTCCCCGCCGTTCTCTGTCGCCTGCCGCCAACGTCGCCACCGGCCCGGTGGGGAACGAGCAGCAGTGTCGCCGCCAGATCCTCGGTGCGGCGGAAGGCCCTGATCGCCACTCCGCCGCTGACTCCACTGGTTCGCTATCTCACGCCTGTCGCGCCCCACGGACGCGATGCCGCTGCTGCTCGCACGCGAGCTCCTCCTGACTACTACCCGCCGACGACTCTACGAGGAGTGGCTCGCCAAGATCACCGAAGCTCACAAGACCGCACGGGCTCTCCTGTCGCCCCTCCGCTGCCTTGCCCTCCGTCTTGCATGGGCGATGCAGCTCCGGAGGTGCCTCCACCACCTCCTCCCCAAGAAGGTGCCCTGGCTCCAAGGCGCGCGGCCCCTGGACGAGACCCACCGCGTCCAGCGCCCACACGACAAGAAAGGAGCTACCAAGAAATCCCTCGTCCCCAAGAAGGTGCTCGCGTGCTCCCTGCTCCGGCACGTTATGACCGCATCCCTGCGCCAGCACGTCAAGACCACGCGCTGCCCCTAGCGGCGGTGCGCGGGAATCCCCAGGAGCAAGCCCCGTGTCTGCAAAGGGCTCCGGTGGCCACCGCAGGCTGCCGCGCCTTCACCACCGAGCTACGCAGTGTCGCCTGGTCGGGCAAGTTCAAGCCGGATCTGCCTCCTCGCTATGACGGCACTGCTGACCCCGCAGAGTTCCTGCAGCTCTACGAGCTAGGCATCGAATCGGCCAACGGAGACGAAAATGTTATGGCGAATTGGTTTCCCATGGAGCTCAAAGACGGTGCCCGGACCTGGCTCCTGAACCTGCCTCCCAGCACGATCTCCTCTTGGGACGAGATGCGCGCCCGCTTCATCGCCAACTTCCAGGGCACTCGCGACCGTCCTCCAGTCGTGGGTGACCTGCACCGCATCAAGCAGCAACCTGGAGAGACCCTGCAGAAGTACATCCAGCGCTTCAACAACGCTCGCCTCAAGATTCCCAAGGTGACCGAGGAGGCCATCATCTCGGCATTGTCTGACGGTGTCCGCAATGTCAAGATGAAGGAGGAGCTGGCAATCCACGAGGATCTGAGCACATCTCTTGAGCTGTTCAACCTGGAGACCAAGTGCGCAAGGGCTGAGGAGGGCGCCTCTCCCTTCTCGAGCTCCCAGCTGCTGACCCAGAGGAGAAGAAAGCCAAGGCCAAGGATGTGAAGCGCAAAGGAGAAGCCGTGCTCGCAGCAGAGCCAGACACGAAGCGCGGCAGGAACCAGCCGGAGTCGTCCAAGGGCTACTGGTACTGCGTGTAGCACGACCTCCACACCCACAACACAAATGAATGCCAAGAGCTCAGGGCCGTGCGAGAAGGACGTATCGGTCAATGCCCTGAGCGCAATGATCGGGGCTACGGCCGAGGAGGAGGAAGAGGTGGAGGACGATGGGACGACCGAGGCCCTCGCCAAGGGTGGCGTGACCGACCTCGTGAGGACCACTGGCAGGACCATCCTCGCGAGGGGGCTTGGAGGGATCAGCCTCGTGATGATCACTCGTAGGGCAATGCAGGCCTTCCTCCTCTGCCGCCACCGCCAAGAAGGAATGACGACCATCATCAGGACGAGGGGGCTGGGGGCTCCCAGGAGCTGCGTGCTATTGCTTGCATCCTGGGCGGTGCCCAGGCCCCAGCCTCTTAGCGCATCTTCAAGCAGTTTGCTCGTGAGGTGAACGCAGTCCTCCCCAAGCTCGAGGCCACGCGCCCTCTCAGGTGTTCCACGCGGCGCCATCACGCTCATTTCAATGACCAGCTCAAGTGTGCGGCTACAGCCGGTGTCCTCCCAATGCTTTGTTCCCCAGTCATCAGCAATGTGCAAGTTACCAGGACCCTCATCGATGGTAGCGCAGGACTCAACATTCTATCCGTCGAGACATTCAACAACCTCCAAGTGCCATATGACCAGCTTCAGCCGACCAAGCCTTTCTCAGGGGTCACTAACGGCTCCACCACCCCGATAGGGCAGGTTCGCCTCCCTGTCACCTTCGGGCAGCGCAAGAACTACCGTACCAAGCTCGTCAACTTCAGCGTTGCCCACATTCACCTGCCATACAATGCCATACTTGGGTATCCAGCCCTGGCCAAATTCATGGCAGTGACTCACCATGGTTACAATGTCCTCAAGTTGCCGGGAAGCGGCAGAGTCATCATAGTCCCCTTTGAACAGAAATACGCGGTGTGCTCTCTCGAGCGTGCCTTCCAAGCTGCATCAGTTGAGGACCCAGACAGCAAGAGTGGGAACCTTCCCGAGGTAGTTCCTAAGAAGAAGAAGACATCGCCCAGCTCAAAGCCTCAGGAGGCAGGCGTCTCCGGAGGTGTCGCGTCAGGATCTGCGCCCGTGCAAGGGGCGTCTCCCTCCATCGCATAGGAAGGCGCGCCCGGCGCCCTCCTCGGGCAAGGCTCGGGGGCTCTCTCCTAGAGGTCCTCTAACTTTGCCAAGATCACGAGGGAGGCGCTTGGGCACCACTTGGAGGCGTGCTTCATGGCGCGTTTCCCTTAGGAAGACATGAGGCAAGGAGGGCCCAACCCTCAGGAGTTCATCACCAAGGTCATCCAGGAGCTGCAGGAATCAAGAGTCATGCGCGGCGATCGCCGCCTACCTGGCGTAGCTCCCCATCCAGGCGAGGATGGTGGGCTGCACGTCTGCATCGACTACCCAGGGCTCAACCAAGCCGCGTCCCAGGAGCGTTTCTGGCCTTTGCGCGTGGGACATTGCGAGGGTCCACCACGCAGCTACGTTTGCATGCCTTTCGATCTGCCGAACGCGGCTGCTGCTCACCAGCGCCTGATGCAGAGCATTCTGGAAGCTCAGGAGGCCAGGCACCGCGTGTTCCTCGCGGAGATGGAGATGTACCTTGAGGAGCCGCCCGGACCCCCAGAGCCTCCCGAGGCTCAGGGCTCCGATGGCTCATGAGGATCGGCTTCTTCACCGTGCATTGTCAGCTACTCCAACACCCGCTCTGCAATGATATCAGGTGACATCTTTCGAGTTTCATTTCAGCTGGGAACGCCCTTAGGGCTACATTATTCCCAGGTCGCGTGGGTTCGTCCTCGCGGCATGTATCCGTTTTGATTATGTCTTTAGTTTACCTTGCTGGGGGCGCCCCTCGGGCTGCATCATCCCCAAGCCGCGCGGGCCTGACCCAGTGGCGTGTATCCTTCCTACATCTATCTAAGTCAGTTTGCTTTTCATGCTTAACCTACCTGTGATAATCGCCTGCTCGATTGACATCTGCCCTTGGAGTCGCTCGCACTGGCACGGCGCTTGTGCATGGGTCCGTCCCTGCAACGTCGACAAATCTGAGTGGTCGAGCTCTGGCCCGCGGTAGCCCCGCGAAGCGCTACCTCACCAGGCCCTAAGTGCCCTCATCACTCTCCCGGAGCAACCAATGGCTGGTCGGCAATCGTAATGGCAATCCTTGCTTCCCTCGTGTTGGTTTATAGGGTCCACCTAAGGAATAACGTGGGGGACGTCGTGAGCTCACTCTCTCTCTTACCCGTATGATCCGCTCGCGCATTAAAAGGGGGGCTCCTGAGCATCGCGACTCAGGATGTCTTACTGGCTCTCTAACCCTCACCCTTGGCCTTGCCCACGGCATCGCGACCTGGCATACCAGCGGCGGCTAAGCTCGCTTGAGGGCTGGGACCTGAGGACGTAGAGCATGAAGGAGAATGCGCACGGGAGAAGAAGCTCGAGAAGGCCTGACCCAGCTACATCCCTGCTGCTGACACGCAAGTCTGGCACCTCGCAAAGGAACGGCTCCGTGCTTTCAAGATAAGTCTTACTCCAGGAATAGCTAATCGATGCGACCCCAAACCCTCCACTCATTGCGGCTCTGTAACAGCGACGTTGCCTTCCTTTCTTGCCTTTCGGCGGCTGCTTGAGCGCTAAAGGGGACCTCCTGAGCATCGCGCCTCAGGGGCTCTTACTGGACCTCGGGCCGCTCACCTCGTGGCCTTGACCACGGCATCGCGACCTGGCATACCAGCGACGGTTGAAGCCTGCCTGGGGACCGAGACCTTTCGGCATAGAGCACCAAGTCATCGCTAGGTTAGAAAGGGGGAACCAAGCCGCGACAGGACAGGCATTTCACGCTACTTCATGATAGGGATAATATCAACAAAAGACACGACAGACGCTTTACATGCCCCCACGGGGTACTTCCTTGATTCCTCGCAAGAAACAAAAGATGAAAATCCTAAGGAGCCCTAACTACATGTGCCTCCATGGCCGACGCCATCATCAACAGTGGGCCACCAAGCGCCGGCGCCAACCCCATCCAGATCAACCGCGTCGGCGGCCTGATGCAGCTGCCTTTCTCCGGAGCGCGCGAGCTCGGGGCTCAGAGGCTGTCGCCGCCTCTCGAGTCACGAGAAGCTCGGGAGAGTCGCTGGACTCCCCAGCACCTCCGCTGCTACCAGAGGAGCCGCTGAGGAAGCGGAGGGCAGGCCTAGCCCTTGCCACACCGACGTCCTGGCTGCCTCCTCTGGGGCAGCACTCCAGCCGGCGTCCTTCCGCGTCGAAGACCTTGAAGAACATCAGGGAGGCGCCGTCGTATTTGAGAAGAATCACGAGGGCACCTCCTGTACGGCAGACCCGGGCGATCTCGCCCCAGCCCCAGGTCATGTAGACCTTGCCCGGAGTGACGACCTCGACCTCCTTTCCGGTCGCGGGGGTACCGCAGTCGGCGTGCTGCCGCCAGAGCTCAAGAGGCCCCCTCAGCGGCATCTCGAAGGCAAAGGAAGGAGGAAGGCGTATCTAGGAGCTTGGAGGCATGGCGGCGTGAAGTACGAGCTCGTGAGAGGAGTCCGCGGCATGGACTCCAGGAGCGATGGCGCGCACCGCCACAACTCGTCGTCGTCGCCGACAGCGCGGTTGGCACTGCTCGGCGTCTTCTTCTCTAGGGCCCTCAGCCCGGGCGTACAGAGGTAGCGGAAACCCAGGGGGTGGCCGCTTGTACCAAGGCCTCGACGTCTCCGGCCGAGCAACCTCGTCACGGGGGCCGGGGACCGGCCGTTTCTTCGGAGGGAGCGGGTCGGGCCCCTCTCGGGGGCCTTTCCTTTCTCGTCGGCTGAGAACAGGCGGATCGGTGCCATTGGCGACAAGATGGAGGAGGAGCGAGGAAGAAGAAGCGGGCAGAGCACAAAGAGATGGACTGCGGGGGCTCGCACCTCGCCGTACTTATAGTCCAGAGGAGGCCAGCCGTCGGCCTCCATGATCGCAGGTAATCCTGACTCATTTTTGCATGCAGGGACTCGTCAAATCGGGTAGTTGCCGAGGCAGCGTGGGGAAGCGGAGACGCCCACGTCCAATCAACCGCCATGCGGCGACCAAGGCCGCAGGCTGTTGGGGCCTGCGGCGCTCCGCACTTGCCCTTTCACTTTGCTGCTAAGCCAAGTCCGAGCGCGCCTTGGGTCTGGGGGAACTGTCGGCGTTCTGGGAATGGGGGTCCCCAGACTTGCCTACCTGCGGCCTGCGGCGTGGCTCAAGGAGAGGCCTAGTACGGCCCATCTTCATCAACTCAAGCTCAAGACCCTCACGAGGGGCCAACCTCGCGGGGCGGACGACGCAAGGCTTCCTCAGGAACGGCCTCACCAACCAGGCTCGCGAGGAGGCGGAGAGATCAAGGCAAGGATGCCTCGCAAGGTGCTCGTGACGCAAGCCATGACGATCGAGACCAGGCGGGCTCCGGCCTACGCGGTGTCCTTGTTTCCTCTTTGGTGCAAAGGGGGCAGGCGCAGGCGCGGAGTATCGATGCATCAAGCAAAGGTTACCATTTCGGTGCAATGAGACCAAGACTAGCAGAGCGGCAAGACGGAGGTCACCGTGGATCCCAAGACGGCGACATCGCCAGTGCCTTTTGCAGCCAATGACCAACTTTAGTCAGGATAACTTGTACTAGATGTTCCCCTTCAAAATGGCCTTTGTTGGCTCCCTTCCGGCTCAATATTTGGGAAGAGGACCAGGGCCTCTATATATAGAGATAGCCACCACATTAGAGGGCATCTCATCAACATCTCATAGAGTTCTCATCAGATCCAGAGGCGACCGAACTCACCCAAGTAGTTCACCGCACCAGCCCAAGAACACCTCTCGTGAGGCTGTTCTTCCTCTGTACTGTTCATCATCAGCCCCTGAGGCAATCCACCACACCACACACTGGATTAGGGTATTACACCACAACGGTGGCCCGAACCAGTATATACCTTGTGTCCCTTGTGTTGCTCATCGTGTAGCTTAGATTCATAGCAACGCGCTGGGACGTGGATCAGTAGGGGGAAGATCTTCGCGCGCACCCCAGAGTTCGAACCTTAAGGGTTTTGTCGGAACCCGATATCCGACAACCCCATCTAAGAGGGTAAGCCGGTTAGAAGCTGGCGGGTTACAAATTTATTATTGATCTGGCTAGATGCTGGCAGGTTACAAATTTATTATTGAGCCGGCAAGATGCTGGCGGGTTACAGAGTCATTATAAACCACCCAAATAACATCGGCGAGTCGGTTATCTACAGATCTGAGATCAATGAAATTTTGCTAAGTGTGGCGCAGACAAGTTTCACTAGGTTACAACTATGTTTTCGGATCTGTGAATGGCGTGAAAAACAAAATAATTGCTAGATTCTGAAGGAGATAGGAATCTACTGATTCTGAAGGAGAAGAGAATCTATCCAGATGCAAAGCAAGGGCAAAACAGCTACTGCTCTAGTTCTATTCTGTTTTCGGATTGAGATACAACCTCTAGGTAGGGAATGAATGAGCTCAGATGAGCTTGGAGAAACACTGACGAACTCTATGAACTAAGGCATCCTAATGTGGATTTGACTAAGGAGAAGAGTGATACCTGATACGTCTCCAACGTATCTATAATTCTTGATTGTTCGATGCTATTATATTACCCATTTTGGATGTTTATGGGCTTTACTATACGCTTTTATATCATTTTTGAGACTAACCTACTAACCGGAGGCCCAGCTCGAATTGCTGTTTTTTGCCTATTTTAGTGTTTCGAAGAAAAGGGATATCAAACGGAGTCCAAACGAAAAGAAACCTTCAGGAGAGATCTTTTTGGAACAAACGCAATCCAGAAGACTTGGAGTAGACGTCAAGAAGTAGCCGAGGCGGCCATGAGGGTGCAAGGCGCGCCCACCCACCCTCGTGGACCCCTCGTGGCTCCCCTGACCGACCTCCTTCGCCTATATATACTTCCATACCCTAAAATCATCCAGGAGTACCACGAAAACCTATTTCCACCGCCGCAACCTTCTGTACCCCTGAGATACCATCTTGGAGCCTTTTTTGCCGCTCCGCCGGAGGGGGAATCAATCACGGAGGGCTTCTACATCATCGCCAAAGCCTCTCCGATGAGTTGTGAGTAGTTTACCACAGACCTTCGGGTCCATAGTTATTATCTAGATGGCTTCTTCTCTCTCTTTGAATCTCAATACAATGTTCTCCTCGATCTTCTTGGAGATCTATTCGATGTAACTCTTTTTGCGGTGTGTTTGTTGAGATTCGATGAATTGTGGGTTTATGATCAAGTTTATCTATGAGAAATATTTGAATTTCCTCTGAATTCTTTTATGTATGATTGGTTATCTTTGGATGTCTCTTCGAATTATCAGTTTGGTTTGGCCTACTAGATTGATCTTTCTTGCAATGGGAGAAGTGCTTAGCTTTGGGTTCAACCTTGCGTGTCCTTTCCCAAAGGATGAGCAAGCGCAGCAAGGCACGTATTGTATTGTTGCCATCGAGGATAAAAAGATGGGGTTTATATCATATTGCTTGAGTTTATCCCTTTACATCATGTCATCTTGCCTAATGTGTTACTCTGTTCTTATGAATTTAATACTCTAGATGCATGCTGGATAGCGGTCGATGTGTGGACTAATAGTAGTAGATGAAGAATCGTTTCGATCTACTTGTCCCGGACGTGATGCCTATATACATGATCATGCCTAGATATTCTCATAACTATGCACTTTTCTATCAATTGCTCGACAGTAATTTGTTGACCCACCGTAATACTTATGCTATCTTGAGAGAAGCCTCTAGTGAAACCTATGGCCCCCGGGTCTATCTTCCATCATATAAGTTTCCGATCTACTTTATTTTTCAATCTTTACTTTCCTATACATATCATAAAAATACCAAAAATATTTATCTTATCTTATTATATCTATCAGATCTCACTTTCGCAAGTGGCCGTGAAGGCATTGACAACCCCTTTATCGCGTTGGTTGCGAGGTTCTTGTTTGTTTGTGTAGGTATGAGGGACTTGCATGGAGCCTCCTACTGGACTGATACCTTGGTTCTCAAAAACTGAGGGAAATACTTACGCTACTTTGCTGCATCACCCTTTTCTCTTCAAGGGAAAACCAACGCACTACTCAAGAGGTAGCAAGAAGGATTTCTGGTGCCGTTGCTGGGGAGGCCTTCACTCAAGTCAAGACATACTAAGTACCCATCACAAACTCATCTCCCTCGCATTACATTATTTTCCATTTCCCTCTCGCTCACCTCTCCCCCACTTTACCCTTGCCATTTTATTCGCCCTCTCTTTTACGTTCGCCTCTTTTTCGCTTGCCTCTTTTGTGCTTGTGTGTTGGATTGCTTGTCACAATGGCTCAAGATACTACTCCATCTGTCCCAAAATAAGTGTCTCAACTTTGTAGTAACTCTATGTCAGGACCCCGACTCAATGTCACATCGATCTAGCCTGTAACACTTCATATCACTTTGCGGCCTCACGCACGGTATCCCAACGGGTGCCACCTTACCTTGGCCCGGGACCGCTTATGCCTTTTGGCACACGATATGATAGTGTCGCTAGCATCCATATGATAAGGAGCCCGGCTGACATGACTAGTCGTGAACCCAAAGTGGCACAGACTTACAGGACAGCATCCATGACCCAAAGATCGAACGTGTCGGTCATCGCAAGTAAGATCCGGCTGTAGCACGGGCTAGCAGACTCGTAAACCGGGCTGAAGCGGGCTAACAGACTCCGTAGACTAATGCGTGACATTTCCGAAGGGACGTATACAGAACGAAGAAGGACACATGCCGCCAGCCTAAGTGTTCCGGAGCAAGAGTAAGCTACCATGGCTCAAAGGAGACACTAGGAGACATTTCCGTAAGAGAAGCTACTAAAGATAAACAACTAGATAGTCGATCCCACACATACCAAGCATTTCAATCATACACACAATATGCTCGATATGTGCAAATACAACAAGGCATCACAACATGACTCTACGACACAAGTATTTTATTTAAAGGCTCGAGAGCCTTACATATCATACACACAAGCACGGGTCACACGACCCACATACAAGTCATACAAGCATACAAGCCAACAATGAAGTATTTTGTCCGAGTACGCATAACTAGTAAAATAAAAGAGGCTTGGGTAAGCCTAGCTATACTACATGGTCCTTCACTTGCTCAGATCACCACTGGCCTTAGTCTACCCATCGATGTCAACGCTCACGAAGAACCCGTCGGATGGGTTTGTGGCATCTTCTAAAAATGTAAATTAAAGCAACATGAGTACAAAGGTACTCAAAGAAGACTTACATCGACCCTACATACATGCATATTATCAAGAAGGGTTGGTGGAGTTATTGCAGCAAGCCAGCTTTGACTCATGGCTAAGCTATCCCACGAGACACCAACTTGAAATAGTTTTATGACTCGAGTCCACTACTCATCACTTCAATACACCACCGAGGATCCACCCCGCCTTCCTACGGAAGAGCCATCCTCGGACTCACGCTTATCTTGAGGCTTTTAGTAGTATCCATTTACTTGTCTATGAACCGTATAGGCAACCAAGTAGTCCTTATCATGACGCGCTATTCAATAGATGATGTTAACCTGCAGGGTGTACTTCTTCAAACACGCTCACCACTTATCGCCGCATACACGACATGTACTGCAACCTTCAAGCGAAGCCCAACGTGGGTGTCGGCCACGACCTACCTAGACACCTAAGCCTCTAGTCCAGGTTTATCGCCTATTTGGGTTCCATCTATGAGGAGTTCGGCCAAGTCTCGCCACAGCCCCAAACGATGTGAACAAGGTTCCCGAGATACCAAACGGCATCCGTACACCCGCCACGCATCACCAGATCACAGCCCACCCCTACGGTCGGCGCTGTCCACGGCCTCCAAGAGGCTACAAACACCGTAAACTACTTGCAACTCCCGGACGTAAGACTAGGGTGAATAAGAAGTCGAGAGGGTCCATTGGTTTCGGGCCCAATGCATGGTAGTAGCTGAATATTAAATCACACATACAGATCTCAAGATTAAGGACGGCCTCAATGAAACAACCCACCATGTACTTCTACATGGCCTTTCATCGATACCTTTACCAAATCGTGTTCAACACCTTACTCATATCGACTCGATCATTTCACTCTAGCCATCACCCAGATGAACCAGACCTGACACGACTCTAAGCATAGCAGGCATAGCAAGGTAGGAACAACACAATCATATGGCTCAATCAACTCCTACACATGCTAGTGGGTTTCATCTAGTTACTGTGGCAATGACAGGTCATGCAGAGGAAATGGGTTCAACTACCGCAGCACACAGCAGTTTGAATCGCGTTGTCTTAATGCAGTAAACAAGAGCAGGAGCAAGAACATGGGATTTTATCGATATGATCAAATGGTTGGTTGCTTGCCTGACGGGTCGGTGCACGGGTATTGCTCTTCGTCGGGGTTATCACGGTACTCCTCAGGGGCAGACCCTACCGCAGAGAACACCGATACACAGCATTACCAAACAAGATGCAACAATATGATGTATGCAATGAGACATGGCAAAATGAGTGCATTGGGCTAATGCAACTAAGATCAGATGGGTTTGGAGCATTTTGAACCAAAGATGCAATTTCCAAACTCATATATGATCATTTAAAGTGCTATATCTTGTTCTGTGTAAAACAACAGGTTAGCTTCTGTAAACATGCATGAAACCAGTACAGATGGATAGATTGGATTTTTCTGATCATTTTTCATATATAATTTGTTTCATTTGGAGTTACAGATTAATTTCTATGGATTTTTGAAGTTTGAAACATTTTCTGGAATTTCCTGTGTAAAAATAATTCCAGTAAATTAAATTATTGCGTCAGTACTAGGTCATGATGACGTCAGTGGTCAACGGGCTGGTCAGGTCAAACTGACCAGTGGGTCCCGCATGTCAGTGGGGTTAGTTTAGTTAGAATTTAATTAAAACTAAACCAGGTTTAATTAACAGGGCTGGGCCCACTTGTCATAGACCCAGGGGGTCAAACTGGGCCCACCCGTGGTCAAAGCCAGGGTCAAACCCACCGGCGCTTAGTCACGGCGAAGCGACGCGGGCGGCGAAGTGGTTTTGCCATTCCGGCGACCAAATGGGCGGCGGAAGGCATCTACGGGTTGCTGAGGGTGAGCCGCGTCTATTGGTGGTGGTGGTTGGGCTCGGGGTGGCCGGAGTTGGCGCCGGCGGTGACTTTGGCGGCCACCGGAGCTCGGTTGAAAACGAACTCGTGCTGGGGTGTGCGGTGAGGTGCGGGGAGTGCGCGGTTAGCTCCAACGCGTTGTGGTGAACGCGATGGACACGGTGGGGTGGCCGGAAGATGGCCGGGAGCACGTCGGCGACGAGGTCCGCGACGGCGCGTGCGGGTGATCCTCGTGCGCTCGCTGTGGTGCACGGGAGCGAGAGAGAGAAAGTGGGGAAGGTAGTTGAGCTCACAGAGCTCACGTAGAGGCCACCGGCGGGGTCGGGGACGAGCTGAGGCGGCGACGGCGTTGAAGGGGATCTCCGGCGGCGGCGGACTCGGGCGAGGCTGGTGCGGCGTCTTGGGCACGCGAAGCGCCGGGCTCGGCTAGCTCAAGGAGTCGACGGCGGCGGAGCTCTGGACACGGTGGCGCGCATGGGGTCGACGGAGAGCGCGGCTACGACGGAGGAGCGGCGGCGGTGGCGTCGGCCATGGCTGGGGAGCACGAGGGGGACGAACTGGAGAGGAGAGGGGGTGTCCGGGGGGTGCGGGAGAGAGCGAGGGAGCGATCCCTGTCGTGGCAAGACGAGGGAGGTGGCGAGACGGCGAGCAGGTGCGTGGCACCCATGCGGTGCTCGCTGCCGAGCACTACTGCGCTGCCTGGTCGACAAGCAGCCATTGGCCGGGCGTCTTTGGGCTGGGCGGCCAGTGGGCTGGCTAGTGGGCGGTGTGGCGCCGGTGAGTGTTTTCTTTTCTTTTTCTTTTTCTATTTTTTTTTCAGAACTTTGTTGAGTTATTTAAAATACCGAAGGTTTTAAAATTCACCAAACTACTCCTGGTCCATTGTTGGAATATTTCCAACATGAAACATTTTAGTTTGGAAGTATTTGGACATTTGAAATATTTTATAAATTTTAAATGCCCAAATTCAAATACTTATGATTTAATTCAAAGACCTTAAGATGACCTAGGAAATTGTGCATCACTTTTGGCGTGGGTTCGAACCAAGACAAAAATGATGGACATTTTAGAAGGGCATTTCAGGTTCATCGAAAATATTTTTAGTAAACCCTAGTTTGTTTCAGAGGGGGCTTGGGGTTCTCGCAATCCCATTTCAGGTTTCTGTTGAAAAAAATAGACATGATGCAACACTCTAATGCATGAACTATCTAGGTGTGACAACTCACCCCACTCAAAAGAATCTCGCCCCGAGATTTAGGTTCCTCCGAAAGAGGGCGGGTACTCAAGTCGAAGACGATCCTCCCTTTCCCAAGTAGCTTCCTTCTCGGAATGGTGTGACCATTGAACCTTGAGAAACTTGATATTATTCCGCCGAGTGGTACGCCGGTTTGATCGAGGATTCGAACGGGTATTCTCTATATGTGAGATTATCTTGAAGATCAAGCTGTTTGTGGTCCACTCCACGGATAGGATCCGAGAAGCAACGCCGAGTTGAGAAACGTGGAAGACATCGTGGACTTTGGAGAGATGTGGAGGTAGTTCCAATTGGTAGGCAACTTCTCCTCGCTTGGCAAGAATGCGAAAGGGTCCAATGTAGCGAGGAGCCAATTTGCCTTTGATACCGGGCGATGGGTTCCTTCAAAGGAGTAACCCAAGGTAAGCCTTCTCGCCAACCTCGTAAGTCATAGCCTTATGTTTTCGGTCATATTGACTCTTTTGACGAGATTGGGCTGTTTTCAACTTTTCACTTAACGATGCGAACTTGTTTTTCGCTTCTGGATCATATCCGGGCCAAAGAATTGTCTTTCCCGGTTTCGACCAGTTAAGAGGTGTTCGACACCTTCGCCCATAGAGAACTTCAAAAGGTGCTTTGCCCAAGCTAGATTGATAGCTGTTGTTATAAGTAAATTCGCAAATGGAAGGCATTTCTCCCAATTCATTCCAATGAGATAATGTAAGCTCAAGCATGTCTTCTAGGATTTGGTTGATGCGCTCTACTTGACCACTTGATTGAGGGTGAAAAGCAGTGCTAAAGGAAAGATGGGTTCCCATAGCGTTTTGGAAACTTTCCCAAAATCGAGAGGTGAAGAGACTTCCTCGATCCGAGTTAATTTCCAATGGAACACCATGAAGAGACACTATTCGGGAGATGTACAAGTCTGCTAGCTGACTAGCGGTTATACTCTCGCGAACAGCTAAGAAATGGGCTACTTTGGAGAGGCGGTCGATAACTATTAAAGATAGCATTATTCCTCTCTTGGTCCTGGGAAAACCAGTGATGAAATCCATACTGATTTTATCCCATTTCCATTCAGAATAGCTAAGGGTTGAAGGGTGCCAAGAGGCCGCTGATGCTCGCTTTTACGCTGATTTACGCACGCCGCAGATTAGCAACAAATTGAGCAATGTCTCTCTTCATCCTAGTCCACCGTAACCTCCGGCGAGGTCCCGATACATTTTAGTGCTACGGGATGAATGGTGAGAGGAGATTCATGAGCTTCTTTAAGGATCAGTCGCCGCAGGTTTCGTACTTTGGGAACCACTAGACGGTTTCCGAAGTATACGACTCCTTGATCATCAATGGAGAAACAATCCGCAACTCCTTTCTTGATGTTTCTTTTGATGCCGGAAATTCCCGGATCTACTTTTTGGGCTTTGATAATCTGATCTGTAAGGGAAGGTTTCGCCACCAAGGTGGAAAGGAACCCTCGAGGAACAATGTGAAGGTTAAGCATCCGAAATTCCTCGTGGAGAAGTGGTTGACTTTGTTGCAACATCAAGTTGTTGCAATAAGATTTACGACTTAGCGCATCAGCCATGACGTTGGCTTTTCCTGGGGTGTAAGTTATTCCTAAGTCGAAATCTGTGATCAACTCAACTCAACGTCTTTGCCTGAGATTCAAATCTGGTTGGGTGAATATGTACTTCAGACTTTGGTGATCGGTGTAAATTTCGCAACGGTTACCAAGAAGGTAATGTCGCCAGGTTTTGAGTGCATGGACTACAGCTGCAAGCTCTAGATCATGAGTAGGATAGTTTTCCTCATGTGGGTGTAATTGCCGTGAAGCATAAGCAATTACGTGCCGATCTTGCATGAGAATACAGCCTAGTCCTTGTCGCGAGGCGTCGCAATAGATAACAAAGTCCTTAGAGAAATCTGTGGTACCAAAGACGGGGCGAAGTTAAACGTCTTTTCAGTTCCTGGAAACTGTGCTCACATTGTGGGGTCCACTCAAACTTTCTATCCTTCTTGAGGAGTTCAGTTAGAGGTTTAGCAACTTTGGAGAAGTTCTCGACAAAGCGGCGACAATAGCTCGCTAAGCCAAGGAAACTTCGAACTTGCTTGACCGATTCAGGTGGAGTCCAATTAAGGACGGCTTGAACTCGCTTCGGGGTTGATAGCTATACCTTTACCGAAATTACATGTCCTAGATAGGTCACTTCGCAGCCAAAATTCGCATTTAGAAAACTTGGCATAAAGGCGATGCTCTCAAGTTTCATCAACACTAGCCTTAGATGTTCGCATGTTCTTCCTCGTTCTTGGAGTAGATGAGTACATCATCGAGGTATACCACTATTTAATTTATCCAAATACTCCATGAAGATTGAGTTCATTAACCGTGAGAAGGTGGTGGAGCATTGGTTAAGCCAAGGACATGACGATGTACTCAGATTACGTAACGAGTAACAAAGGCCGTTTTAGGATGTCCCGTTTGGATTTTGATTTGATGGTAGCCTAACCTCAAATCCATCTTTGAGAAGACTGAGGATCCTGCGAGCTGATCATACAGGTCGTTGATCCTGGGGAGCAGATACTTGTTCTTAATTGTGACCAAGTTGACGGGTCGATAATCTAACACCATCCGTCCGCACCATCCTTCTTCTTGACGAAGAGGACGGGCAAGCCCAAGGAGATGAACTAGGACGGATGAAACCCTTTTGAAGGCCTCATCGAGTTGTTTCTTAAGTTCGCTAGTTCTAGGGGTGCCATCTTATAGGGTCTTCTAGAAATTGGAACAGTTCTCGAATGAGGTCTATCACGAATTCAACTTCTCTCGCGGTGGGACACCGGCAATTCTTCGAAAGACATCCGGAAAGTCACGGACTACCGGAACGCCTTCGAGGTCCGCAATGGACCGCATTAAGAGAATATAGTTGGCGCTTGGATATTCGGGTCATGACATTAACTATCTTTCCCGAGGGGTGCGTAAGTTGAACAGTCCTAGAGAAACAATCAATCTTGGCATGATGGGCTGACATCCAGTCCATACCCAAGATGATATTTATATCCGAGGATTTAAGAGCTATCAACGATGCAAGGAAAACAAGTCTGTCGACCTGAATTTCATTTCCATGGCTTACTCTAGAGGTTTGCCATCTAGAACCCGGAGTAGAAATTTCCATGGTGGAAGGCATGTCACAGAATGCAGTGTTATGCAAACGAGCATAGTTTTCGGATATGAATGAATGGGATGCTCCAGTATCGAAAAGAACGGATGCCGGGTGGCAATTAACAAGAAGCGTACCGAGCACGACGTTGGGATCCTCTTGGGCCTCTTCAGCTGAGACACAATTAACATGGCCACGTGCAGTGGTGGCCGGCTTGGCATAGAACACCTTTCCTGCTGGCTTGCCACGGCCAACAGCTTTTGCAGGCTGGTTGGGGTTGGTCTGAGGACAATCGCGCATGTAGTGGCCTGATTCACCACATTTGAAGCACGCCACGGGCTGGCGCGTGAGAGGAACATTGTTGGTAGGCCCACCATAGGGCTTAGCTGGTGCATATCGCTGAACCGGACGAGGCGCTCGAAGGATGGCCTCGTGTGAATCTGGATGGCGTGGCGATAGGAACCCACACACGGCGCTTCGTGGTCCAAAGACCGGATGAGGAACCCATGTCACGCCATGCTTGCGTGTTGCTTCAAATCAGTCGACCAGTTTCAGCGCTGATGGCTTTGTTAACAAGCTTCGAAAGAGGTGCACTCATGCGAGACGGAGATCTCGGCGGTTCGGGCTAAGTCCTTGCGGAACCTTGCCTGTTTTTTGGCGCCGATGGAGACCTCTTCAGAGCATAGCGCGAGATTACCGAATCTCTCTGCAGAGGCGCCCACGGAGAGACGGCCTTGGGTGAAATTGCAGAACTCCTCACGCTATTTATCCATGAGACCCTCCGAATGTGGTGTTCGCGAAAGCCTCGCTGAATTCTGCCCAAGTAGTGACATGGCCAATCGGGCGATAGCCATATAGTTCTCCCACCGAGATCGGCGGGGCCTTCAAGATGATATGCAGCAAAGGTGACCTTGTCAGCCTCGGCTACCAAAGGCAGTAACGCAGCTTGTGAGTAATGCCGCGGGTTGCCATCAGCGCCGAGAGGCTCGACGGAGTGGTGGAAGGTAGGTGGGTGTAACTTGATGAAGTCACTGAGCGACACCAAGTTGTTTCTCGGATGATGGGCTGTGTTCTGTTCGATATGCTCCAGCAAACGATTGGTCTCCGCTTGTTTCTCTCGGCCTCAAAGATAACTTCGCCGAGAAGGAGGGTGAGGCAGGTTCGCTTCTCCAACTCCGCTGCTTTCGCCTGCTCCGGGCGGAGCAGGGTTGTTATGGTGTTAACCATCCTAGGAAAACAAATCAAGGATTTAGTCCAGGATGGCATAATTCTGACATAGAAATACGGAATGTAATGGATAACTCGGAATGCAAGATGATCATCCGTATGACATGGTAGATCTGTAAACCGCTTCTTTATTCCATCGTCATACACACCATACAAGGTTTAGTACAAGACCAAACAAAGTACTACTACGGTGAAAGGAAGATTACATCTCATCGGAGGCATACCAAGCTCCTATACATTATTTTTCCTACACCTCCGGGATTAGTACACACTAAGTCATATTCCACGAGTCACGCAGGACGGTGGAAATACAACTATTACAATACTAGTGGGACTACTACTAACTCAGACGTCTCCGTAGTAGTTCTCATAGAAGTCTCCTCCGTAACCTGGAAGTTCAACGTGCTCGTCCGGAAACAGACGGTCCTGAGGAGCCTGTGGACCATAAGGGCAAGGGTGAGGTCTTGGACCGACGAACGGTGGCCTGCGAGGACCACGGGGTGGGGTGATGCCCCCCACATCACGCCAGTCCATCATGTCCGGCAGAGCAGACCTGACAGGATACAAGTCTCTCATATCCATATAACCAGCTTGAACAGCCGGTGCAAAACGAGTCAAGGTGGCCCAGTGATCAGCACGGGCGTTGAAGAGCTCCATCCTCAAGGCCCGACTCTCCCGGTCCTTGTCCTCGAGCAGCTCGGCGGTAGTACGGGTTAATGAGTCCTCCTGACTGGAATCAGCATAGATAGCCCGGAGATAACCAAACGCTCCAGGAAGTGAACCCGGCATATACCGGAAGTCGGTGTTGCGAAGCAGGCCGGTCCTGACTCGCATAATGGTCATCATAGAATATGCAGCATCTTGCACCGCCATATCAATGGTAACACCAAGTCCATAGGAGCTGTGAAGGGCCTCGTGGAACCAGATAAGAGGGAAACACCGACAAAGGCAAAGATATCGGCTTTGATTAAAGTCTCGACATCGCTCTTCAATCGTGTATTCGGGTACCAACGGTATCCCGCTTCGATCATAACCCGGACTAGCATGGCTGTATGACCGGTCACACCAATGCATCTGGTCGATTTAACCACTTGATTTTGGTCACTAGTGGCCATCTCGAAGCATAACCATAATGCAAAGACATTAGAAATTCGCAGAATTTGGACAAGATAACGATCAGAATGCTCAAAAGGATTTGAGACATTATACAAGAATTGCATAGCCACTCAACAATATCATATCAAGGTTCTGGGTCCAATTAGTAACATAACAGGATAGTAAAACTGAACCAGGCTTGTAACCATCAAACCTACAAGGTACTACTGATTAGTAACACGTGAGCCTAATAGAGAGAAGAGATCCTAATCCTTAACCCCCGGTGGAAGAATGGACTGACTCAGATCAGAATATCATGAGATAAAGGAGTAAAAAGAGCCTTACGCACCATCCCACAATCAATTCCCCTACATATAACTAAAGCATTTCTAGACTCAACATCGACCAGCTTTGGCTTGGAGAACCTACAGCAGTCCGGCTCGATGCCAACGCTGTCAGACCCGACTCAATGTCACATCGATCTAGCTCAGTAACACTTCATATCACTTTGCGGCCTCACGCACGGTATCCCAACGGTGCCACCTTACCTTGGCCGGGACCGTTTAGCGCTTTTGGCACACGATATGATAGTGTCGCTAGCATCCATATGATAAGGAGCCCGGCCGACATGACTAGTCGTGAACCCAAAGTGGCACAGACTTACAGGACAGCATCCATGACCCAAAGATCGAACGTGTCGGCCATCGCAAGTAAGATCCGGCTGTAGCTTTGGGCTAGCAGACTCGTAAACCGGCTGAAGCGGCTAACAGACTCCGGTACTCAATGCGTGACATTTACCCGGCGACGTACACAGAACGAAGAAGGACACATGCCGCCAGCCTAAGTGTTCCGGAGCAAGAGCAAGCTACCATGGCTCGGTGGAGACACTAGGAGACATTTCCGTAAGAGAGGCTACTAAAGATAAACAACTAGATAGTCGATCCCACACATACCAAGCATTTCAATCATACACACAATATGCTCGATATGTGCAAATACAACAAGGCATCACAACATGACTCTACGACACAAGTATTTTATTTAAAGGCTCGAGAGCCTTACATATCATACACACAAGTACGGGTCACACGACCCACATACAAGTCATACAAGCATACAAGCCAACAATGAAGTATTTTGTCCGAGTACGCATAACTAGTAAAATAAAAGAGGCTTGGGTAAGCCTAGCTATACTACATGGTCCTTCACTTGCTCAGATCACCACTGGCCTTAGTCTACCCATCGATGTCAACGCTCACGAAGAACCCGTCGGATGGGTTTGTGGCATCTTCGAAAAATGTAAATTAAAGCAACATGAGTACAAAGGTACTCAAAGAAGACTTACATCGACCCTACATACATGCATATTATCAAGAAGGGTTGGTGGAGTTATTGCAGCAAGCCAGCTTTGACTCATGGCTAAGCTATCCCACGAGACACCAACTTGAAATAGTTTTATGACTCGAGTCCACTACTCATCACTTCAATACACCACCGAGGATCCACCCCGCCTTCCTACGGAAGAGCCATCCTCGCACTCACGCTTATCTTGAGGCTTTTAGTAGTATCCATTTACTTGTCTATGAACCGTATAGGCAACCAAGTAGTCCTTATCATGACGCGCTATTCAATAGATGATGTTAACCCGCAGGGTGTACTTCTTCAAACACGCTCACCACTTATCGCCGTTTACACGACATGTACTCGGCAACCTTCAAGCGGAAGCCCAACGTGGGTGTCGGCCACGACCTACCTAGACACCTAAGCCTCTAGTCCGGGTTTATCGCCTATTTGGGTTCCATCTATGAGGAGTTCGGCCAAGTCTCGCTCACAGCCCCAAACGATGTGAACAAGGTTCCCGAGATACCAAACGGGCATCCGTACACCCGCCACGCACCTACCAGATCACAGCCCACCCCTACGGTCGGCGCTGTCCACGGCCTCCAGTAGGCTACAAACACCAGAAACTACTTGCAACTCCTGGACAGAAGACTAGGGTGAATAAGAAGTCAAGAGGGTCCATTGGTTTCGGGCCCAATGCATGGTAGTAGCTGAATATTAAATCACACATACAGATCTCAGTGCTTAAGGACGGCCTCAATGAAACAACCCACCATGTACTTCTACATGGCCTTTCATCGATACCTTTACCAAATCGTGTTCAACACCTTACTCTCGTACCGACTCGATCATTTCACTCTAGCCATCACCCAGATGAACCAGACCTGACACGACTCTAAGCATAGCAGGCATAGCAAGGTAGGAACAACACAATCATATGGCTCAATCAACTCCTACACATGCTAGTGGGTTTCATCTAGTTATCGTGGCAATGACAGTCATGCAGAGGAAATGGGTTCAACTACCGCAGCACACAGCAGTTTGAATCGCGTTGTCTTAATGCGATAAACAAGAGCAGGAGCAAGAACATGGGATTTTATCGATATGATCAAATGGTTGGTTGCTTGCTCGACGGGTCGGCACGGGTATTGCTCTTCGTCGGGTTATCACGATACTCCTCTCGGGCGAGACCGCCGCAGAGAACACCGATACACAAGATTACCAAACAAGATGCAACAATATGATGTATGCAATGAGACATGGCAAAATGAGTGCATTGGGCTAATGCAACTAAGATCGATGGGTTTGGAGCATTTTGAACCAAAGATGCAATTTCCAAACTCATATATGATCATTTAAAGTGCTATATCTTGTTCTGTGTAAAACAACAGGTTAGCTTCTGTAAACATGCATGAAACCAGTACAGATGGATAGATTGGATTTTTCTGATCATTTTTCATATATAATTTGTTTCATTTGGAGTTACAGACATTTCTATGGATTTTGAAGTTTGAAACATTTTCTCGAATTTCTGTGTAAAAATAATTCCATAGAATTAAATTATTGCGTCAAGACTAGGTCATGATGACGTCGGTGGTCAACGGGCTGGTCAGTCAAACTGACCAGTGGGTCCCGCATGTCGATGGGGTTAGTTTAGTTAGAATTTAATTAAAACTAAACCAGGTTTAATTAATGTGGTCGGGCCCACTTGTCATAGACCCAGGGGGTCAAACTGGGCCCACCCGTGGTCAAAGCCAGGGTCAAACCCACCGGCGTTTAGCCGCCGGTGAGCCCGACGCGGCGGCGAAAGTGGTTTTTGCCATTCCGGCGACCAAATGGGCGGCGGAAGGCATCTACGGGTTGCTGAGGGTGAGCCGCGTCTATTGGTGGTGGTGGTTGGGCTCGGGGTGGCCGGAGTTGGCGCCGGCGGCGACTTTGGCGGCCACCGGAGCTCGGTTGAAAACGAACTCGTGCTGGGGTGTGCGGTGAGGTGCGGGGAGTGCGCGGTTAGCTCCAACGCGTTGTGGTGAACGCGATGGACACGGTGGGGTGGCCGGAAGATGGCCGGGAGCACGTCGGCGACGAGGTCCGCGACGGCGCGTGCGGGTGATCCTCGTGCGCTCGCTGTGGTGCACGGGAGCAAGAGAGAGAAAGTGGGGAAGGTAGCTGAGCTCACAGAGCTCACGTAGAGGCCACCGGCGGGGTCGGGGACGAGCTGAGGCGGCGACGGCGTTGAAGGGGATCTCCGGCGGCGGCGGACTCGGGCGAGGCTGGTGCGGCGTCTTCGAGGCACGCGAGCGCTCGGGGCTCGGCTAGCTCGAAGGAGTCGACGGCGGCGGAGCTCGGACACGGTGGCCTTGGCGTGGGGTCGACGGAGAGCGCGGCTACGACGGAGGAGCGGCGGCGGTGGCGTCGGCCATGGCTGGGGAGCACGAGGGGGACGAACTGGAGAGGAGAGGGGGTGTCCGGGGGGTGCGGGAGAGAGCGAGGGAGCGATCCCTGTCGTGGCAAGACGAGGGAGGTGGCGAGACGGCGAGCAGGTGCGTGGCACCCATGCGGTGCTCGCCGTCGAGCACCTGCCTGCCTGCCTGGTCGGCAAGCAGCTCGCTGGCGCGGTGCTGGGCTGGGCCGGCCAGGTGGGCTGGCTAGTGGGCCGGTGTGGCGCCAGGTGAGTGTTTCCTTTCTGTTTTTCTTTTTCTATTTTTTTCTGTAACTTTGTTGAGTTATTTAAAATACCCAGAAGGTTTTAAAATTCACCAAACTACTCCTGGTCCATTGTTGGAATATTTCCAACATGAAACATTTTAGTTTGGAAGTATTTGGACATTTGAAATATTTTATAAATTTTAAATGCCCAAATTCAAATACTTATGATTTAATTCAAAGACCTTAAGATGACCTAGGAAATTGTGCATCACTTTTGGCAGGGGTTCTGAACCAAGACAAAAATGATGGACATTTTAGAAGGGCATTTCAGGTTCATCGAAAATATTTTTAGTAAACCCTAGTTTGTTTCAGAGGGGGCTGGGGGTTCTGGCAATCCCATTTCAGGTTTCTGTTGAAAAAAAATAGACATGATGCAACACTCTAATGCATGAACTAGCTAGGGTGTGACACTCTAGTACAAAATTGTAGTAAGTTTAAGACATTTATTTTGGGACAGAGGGGGTACTAAATTGTGTGACTTTTCCAATACCAATAATAATGATTTCCTTAGCACTCCGATTGCCCCTCTTAATGATGCTAAATCTTGTGAAATCAATGCTGCTTTGTTGAATCTTGTCATGAAAGGTCAATTCTCCTGCCTTCCTAGTGAAGATGCCGCTACTCATCTAAACAATTTTGTTGATTTGTGTGATATGCAAAAGAAGAAAGACATGGATAATGATATTGTTAAATTGAAGTTATTTCCGTTTTCACTTAGAGATCGTGCTAAAACTTGGTTTTCGTCTTTGCCTAAAAATAGTATTGATTCATGGGATAAGTGCAAAGATGCTTTTATCTCTAAGTATTTTCCTCCCGCTAAGATAATGTCACTTAGAAATGATATTATGAATTTTAAACAACTTGATCATGAACATGTTGCACAATCTTGGGAGAGGATGAAATTTTAATGATTTGCAATTGCCCTACTCATGGATTAAATTTATGGATGATCATACAAAAGTTTTATGCCTGATTGAATTTTGCTTCTAGAAATCTTTTAGATTCGGCCGCGGGAGGCACTTTTATGGAAATCACTTTAGGAGAAGCTACTGAACTCCTAGATAATATTACAGTTAATTATTCTCAATGGCACACCGAAAGACCTACTAGTCAAAAGTTCATGCGATAGAAGAGATTAATGTTTTGAGTGGAAAGATGGATGAACTTATGAAATTGTTTGCTAGTAAGAGTGCTCCTATTGATCCTAATGATATGCCTTTGTCTACTTGGATTGATAATAATAATGAATCTATGGATGTGAATTTTGTTGGTAGGAATAATTTTGGTAACAATGTGTATAGAGGAAACTTTAATCCTAGGTCGTTCCCTAGTAATTCGTCTAATAATTATGGTAATTTCTACAACAACTCTTATGGAAATTTTAATAAGATGCCCTTTGATTTTCAGAATAGTGTTAAAGATTTTATGAACTCTCAAAAGAATTTCAATGCTTTGCTTGAACAAAAATTGCTTAAAGTTGATTAATTGGCTAGGAACATGGATAGAGTTTCTCTTGATGTTGATTCTTTGAAACTTAGATCTATTCCACCTAAGCATGATATCAATGAGTCTCTCAAAGCCATGAGAATTTCCATTGATGAGTGCAAAGAAAGAACCGCTAGGATGCGTGCTAAGAAAGAGTGCTTTGTAAAAGCGTGTTCTTCTAGTTTCCATGATAATAATGATGAAGATCTAAAAGTGATTGATGTGTCTACTATTAAATATTTGTTTTACAATATGAATCTTGATAATGATGGGACTGGAGATGAGTCAACTTTAGTTAAAAGGCATCCCAATGATTCGGAGTTTTTAGATCTTGATGCTAAAATTGGTAAAAGTGGGATTGGAGAGGTCAAAACTTTACATAGCAATGAACTTACTATTTTGGATTTCAAGGAATTTAATTATGATAATTGTTCTTTAATAGATTGTATTTCCTTGTTGCAATCCGTGTTGAATTCTCCTCATGCTTATAGTCAAAATAAAGCTTTTACTAAACATATCGTTGATGCTTTGATGCAATCTTATGAAGAAAAACTTGAATTGGAAGTTTCTATCCCTAGAAAACTTTATGATGAGTGGGAACCTGCTATTAAAATTCAAATTAAAGATCATGAATGCTATGCTTTGTGTGATTTGGGTGCCAGTGTTTCCACGATTCCAAAAACTTTATGTGATGTGCTAGGTTTCTGTGAACTTGATGATTGCTCTTTAAACTTGCACCTTGCGGATTCCACGATTAAGAAACCTATGGGAAGGATAAATGACGTTCTTATTGTTGCAAATAGGAATTATGTGCCCGTAGATTTTATTGTCCTTGATATAGATTGCAATCTTTCATGTCCTATTATTCTTGGTAGACCTTTCCTTAGAACGATTGGTGCAATTATTGATATGAAGGAAGGAAATATTAGATTCCAATTTCCATCAAGGAAAGGCATGGAACACTTTCCTAAAATGAAAATCAAATTACCTTATGAATGTATTATGAGAGCCACTTATGAATTGAATACTAAGGATGGCAATGCTTAGATCTATTCTCGCTTTTATGCCTAGCTAGGGGCGTTAAATGTTAGCGCTTGTTGGGAGGCAACCCAATTTTATTTTTGTTCCTTGATCTTTGTTCATCTAGCCTCTGTTTAGATGTGGTTTTATGTTTTAATTAGTGTTCATGCCAAGTAGAACCTATAGGGTCATCTTGGGTGATAGTTAATTTGATCTTGCTGAAAAACAGAAACTTTTGCGTGCACGAGAATAGTTTTAATAAATCACGGAAACGTGCTTTTTAGTTGATTATTTTTGAAGTAGATCATTAGACAAATTACCTAGGAGTTCCATAAGTATTCGAAAGTTACAGATTGCTACAGACTGTTCTGTTTTTGACAGATTCAGTTTTTCGTGTGTTGTTTGCTTATTTTGATGAATCTATGGGCTAGTATTGGGGGGTATGAACCATAGAGAAGTTGGAATACAGCAGGTTTAAGACCAATATAAATAAAGAATGAGTTAATTACAGTACCTTAAGTGGTGGTTTTGTGAAGTTTTCAAGTTTTGGGTAAAGATTTGATGGACTATGGAATAAGGAGTGGCAAGAGCCTAAGCTTGGGTATTCCCATGGCACCCCAAGATAATTCAAGTACAACCAAAAGCCTAAGCTTGGGTATGCCCCGGAAGGCACCCCTCTTTCGTCTTCGTCTATCGGTAACTTTACTTGGAGCTATATTTTTATTCACCACATGATATGTGTTTTGCTTGGAGCGTCTTGTATGATATGAGTCTTTGCTTTTTAGTTTACCAAAATCATCCTTGCTGTACACAACTTTTGGGAGAGACACACATGATTCGGAATTTATTAGAATACTCTATGTGCTTCACTTATATCTTTTGAGCTAGACAATTTTGCTCTTGTGCTTCACTTATATCTTTTTAGAGCACGGTGGTGGTTTTATTTTGTTGAAATTATTGGTCTCTCATGATTCACTTATATTATTTTGAGAGTCTTTTAGAACAGCATGGTATTTTCTATGGTTATAAAGTTGGTCCTAATATGATGGGCATCCAAGTTGGGTATAATAAAAACTATCATAGAAAGTGCATTGAATACTATGAGAAGTTTGATGCTTGATGATTGTTTTGAGATATGAGGATGGTAATATTAGAGTCATGCTAGTTGAGTAGTTGTGAATTTGAGGAATAATTGTGTTAAAGTTTGTGATTCCCGTAGCATGCATGTATGGTGAACCTGTGACGCCCTCGATTCAATCGTACACTAATCATACACGCAAATGTGTACGATCAAGATCAGGGACTCGCGGTAAGATATCACAACACAACTCTAGACACAAATCAAAATAAAAAAAGCTTTATATTACAAGCCAGGGGCCTCGAGGGCTCGAATACATAGCTTGGTACACAAGAGTCAGCGGAAGCAACAATATCTGAGTACAGACATAAGTTAAACAAGGATGCCTTAAGAAGGCTAGCACAAAAGCAACAACGATCGAAGAGGCAAGGCCTCCTGCCTGGGACCTCCTAACTACTCCTGGCCGTCGGCGGTCTTCACGTAGCAAAGATCCGTCGGCGCGATCCGCTCGTGGATCCACCATCCGTTGCATCAACCGTAAAGAAGAAGGAAGGGGAAAAGGGTAGCAAAGCAACCGTGAGTACTCATCCAAAGTACTCGCAAGCATCAGATCTATACTAAGTATGCACTCGTATCAAATGGAAGGTTTGTATCTGTGGACTGAACTGCAGAATGCCAGAATAGAGGGGGAAAGCCTAGCCTATCGAAGACTAGCATCTTCACGCAGCTCCTCGCATCTTGCAGCATGTAGAAGAGTAAAGAATAGCAGTTTATATTTAACAAGCATGTTGTAACAATAATGCCCAGAGATCCTTCCTCGACTCCCTGCGAGAAAGCAATCCCGAAGCCGCATATCTCAAGTATCCATTTGTAGTTGTATAAGATCAGGATATAAGTCTGAACGTCCATTACCGTGGACACGGTACTCGAATATATAACTTCCCTGCAGGGGTGCACCACGTTACCCAACACGCTCGATCACTCTGGCCGGACTCACCTTTCTGGGGTCAATGCCCGCCCTCGGAAGATCAACACGTCGCAGCCTGACCTAGGCTCAATAGAGAGGTCCCCACCGGTCTATATCCTAAGCACTCCGGGGTCTTGGGCCCATCGCCCGCAGCACTCCGGGTCGTTGCGCGCAGGGTGAATACCAGCACCGCCTCGGATGGCCAGCACGATCCGACCGTGCCGCACTGCTGAACTGGACGTCTGACAAAGCTTCGGCTGATACTGCGACGTCGAGGCCCATATCTATTCTCGCGTGGTGGTTAGTGCGTAAAGGCCAGAGGCCAACTCAGAACAAATACCCAAACCATAGTGTATTATTAGCTTGCGGAGACGAGCAGAGACTCACGATCAAAAGTGACCCTGTCGCCCCGTCTCGTGGACTTACGACAAGGGCTCAGAATGCCCGGCCGTGCCACGTCATTATCTTGCGGGTGCTCTCCGGGCCCGCCCGACTTTCACCAAGGTCTCAAGTAAAGTCATTGTAACCGTGTGTCCAAACATCAAGGGGAAAACCCGAGGAATCACCCACGGAGGATTCCACTCGATGTAATCATCAAGGTGAACGTAAGAGGGACCACCCTCGAGGTTCACACTTGGGGTGTTGAACGACAGAGCCGTATCGGGAATGGTGAAAGAGGAAATCACCCTCGATGACCACGACCGAATAGCTACACTATAGAATTATCATCAGGAGTGTGTTATGAGGGATCACCCTCGGCACTCGATAGTAGCTCTGCAGAGTCGAGTAACTAAAGGGGCGTGATGTGATGTGAGGTGTCGGGCTCTGGTCGTCGATCACGTCGATCGAGGCGTCGATGATGAAGCAGGGGCAACAAGGACAAGTGGGGGTCACTGATGGATCACTAGCCAACCTATATTAAGCAGTTTAGGATAAGCAAGTAGGTAACAATAAGCAGGTACAAAAGCAGGCTATGCATCAGAATAGGAGCAAACAATAACAGTAGCAAAATCTAATGCAAGCGTGAGAGTATAGAATGGGCGATATCGGAATGATCAAAGGGGGGGGGCTTGCCTGGTTGCTCAGACCAAAAGGAGGGTCGTCGTCGAAGTAGTCGATCATAGGGACATCAGCGTCGGTCTCGGGGTCTACCGGAGAGAAGAGGGGGAAGAAACAGTAAATACATAGAAGGCAAGTGCATAACAGGACAACATACAGAGCTAGACGTGTTCTAATGCAGCGCTAGGCGGTACTGGCAAAGGGGGAAACATCCGAGAAAGTTTTCCCGGTTCCGGACGTCTGTCGGACAAATGAACCGGAGGGGAAAAGTTGCAAGTTTGCTATGCTAGGGATGTGTGGCGGGTGAACAGACCGCGTATTCAGATACGTCTCGTCGTTCTGAGCAACTTTCATGTACAAAACATTTTCATCCGAGTTACGGTTAATTTACTATGAATTTACGAAGTTTTAAACATTTCTGGAATTAAATAAATTAACAAGGAGGTTTATTGCGTCAGCATGACGTCACAGTGACACCACCAGTCAGCAGGGCAGCTGACCGGGTCAAACCTAACTAGTGGGTCCCACATGTCATACACAGAGCGCTAACAGCGGGTTATTTTAATTAAACATGGCTAATTAACATCTCGGCCCCACATGTTAGTGACTACATAGCTTAACTAATTATTTTTATTTATAAAAGACGTTTACTAAACAAAATATGCGGTGGGCCCCACGTGTCAGTGACACTGTGTGCCCAGTCAGCACAGTTGACCACGGTCAACGTGGTCAATCGGGCGGGCCCACGGCAAAGGACCGTGCAGCGGGCTGGTGTGCCACGTCGGCGGCGTCAGGGTTTCGCCGCCGGCGACCAAAGGAGCGACGGAGCTCGTCGGACTTCACCGGAAAACGCGCACATGGGGTCTTTTGGCGTGGGATTTGGCGCATTCGAACGAGCGCTCGACGCCGCATCCATCTACGGTGGCGGCGCGGGCCGTAATAGGCTGGAACGACGACGACGAGAGGCGGGGCGGTCATCGGAGTTCGGCCTCTTTTGGGTTTGGCGCTACGGGGCACCAAAACGCACGCGGTTTGCGGCTACAGCTAGCTGGAGATCCGGCGCATCCGATGGAGCAAGCAGTCGGGGCGGGGGTGGCCGAAGTGGCACCGGCGACAAGCCGTGGCGGCGGTGGTGTTCAGGCGTCGTTCGAAATGTGGCAGGAGCGGCCTAGGGGTGCGGTTGGGCGAGGAAGGAGAAGGGAGAGGATGGAGTGGAGCTCACCGAGCGGCCACGGAAGGCCCTTGATGGCTTAGGAGTAGCAGGGGTGCTCAAGGTCACCGGCGAGCGTCGGAGACAGAGGCGAAAGGGGACGACAATGATCGGCAGCTGCAGGGGCCCTCGGCTCCAACGGGGGACCCCAGGCGACGTGGAGGAGGACGGCGGAGCGGACGTACAGGGCCGATGGCCTCGGGGCCACCGGTGGCCGCGGGATTGACGGAGGTATGGCGGCGATTTCGTCGGTCTCCTCTCCAAAACGCAGGAGATGGAGAGGTGGATCGGGGGGAGGAGAGGGGCGCGGAGTGGGGGAGGGATCGAGGCGGCTTGGCGTGGCGGTTTTATCCTCGCCAAGACGGCGAAGCTGGTTCAATGGGCTACGCCTGTTCCGCAGGGGGGATGTGGGCTGGCTCAGGTGGGTTAGGTGGGCCGGCCCAGGTGGGTTAGGTCCAGGAGGGGTTGCTGTCTCACTCTCTTTTCTTTTGGGTTTTTTTGCATCAGCTTCAAATAGCTTAGGCCATTTAAACACTTTGAAAGAAAGAAAAAAAAGGTTCACGACAAATATTCATTATGGAATATTTGGAACAAGATGAACATTTTAGTTTTCAAGTTTGAGATTTTAGAATTTTGGATTTCAATTTGAATTTGGAATTTAAACTGTGTTTGAATGCAAAGGGGGATTAGTAACAGTAAGAGTGATGCCATGGCACCATTAACATGGGATTACTGTAGCTTAATTATCCGGGCGTCACAATTCTCCTCCACTACAAGAAATCTCGTCCCGAGATTTAAGGGGTGGAGTAAGGGGAAAGACTCAGGAAGGATAGAGCTCAACACAAGATAGGTACCTGGGGGCTATCTCAATGATCGTGGCATAGAGGCATCTCTCGAGTTGATATTTAAGAAAGTCATTGAGAGCAAGGTAAGGAGGGCAACAAGAAGGTTCAACCGGGTAGGCAATCGTTCGTTGCCTGAAACAGAGGGTTAAAAGGGTTCAAGGCATCGAGAATAAGTATTGCATCTAATACCAGAACAGATCACAAGAAGGTGTCTCGTGAATTACATACGAAACCAAGCATGAGGAACAATTTTGGAAGACATAGATGTATTGGAGAGTCAGGTTTCGATCCTGTGGAACTGTGGGTTATGGGCCCACCATGTGGGTTAAAAGCAGGAAGGGTGCTAACATTTGCATGGTCATGATAGCAAGGTAGGTCAGAGGATAGCCTGTCAGTTATGTTGGCAACAACGTTGGTACCAAGGGCGAGGGACGAAGAGAACCATTTTCTTGCTCGTTGAACGAGGCGGACCAGTAGGCAAAGTTCTCGTCCATCGATGGCTACCGGAATGTCATCAACAATAGTAACAAGGCCTTACTAACAGAGTTGTACATCGAGGCAATTACATAAGCAGGGAATTATCTCTGCTCAGATATGTTAGGTTACAAGAAAAGTTTAAACAACGCAATGGAGAATTGAATCAGATATCGGTGTTCTCGAGTGCCTAACAACTCAGAACCCGTGGAATATTTGAATCGGCGAGAATAATAGTTGATGAAGAACTCATAAGAAGTTATGTAGTTCCGGGATATCTCGAGATACCAGAGGGTAATACTCGAGGGTAAAGCAGAACAGAGGTTGGACGAGTGAAATGATCTACAGAAGACAAGTACTTCCACTTGTCTGAGAAATGAAATCAAAGAAGAACAATCTGGTCGGAACCACGGTGGCAAAGGACCAAACATAGATACAAGATGAACTTATCAAAAGGGGATTATTATTATTTCAAGAAGCTTCCATGATAGGATCTACATCGTGTCCATGGGCATGAACACAAAGTTCAAGGTCGACTCCCACTTCTCCAATGCATAAGCTTTCATTCGCTTCCCATTTTCGACGAAGCCGTAGTGTTGAGATTTTATCTGGTATAACACCAGTAGAGTGTGACTCGTAGAAGTTTCCGGGTTCACACAGATTGTGGAAGGCATAGGTTCCACCCATCGGGGCATCTTAGGAACACATACCACAAACTTTAGGAATAAATAACTCAAGCTCGAAAGCAGAGCATGGTTGACAAAAGCAGGGGATACAATTTACCAAAGGCATTATGTATCCAAGGAAAAGCTCACAAGGTTACTGAATATGAAGGACGTTGTCGGATAGAACCCAACAAAGGACCTGGTGGTCCACAAGGGACATGATGTGAGCATCGATACTCAACCAGAAGAAGAAAGAATGCAAGGAGATTAGATTATAGAAGCAACTGACTAAATCAAGGCTCAAAAGAAACGGATTTACGATTTCCAAAACATCAAGGGATCAGAAGCATACACTCTGACCAAGGATGGATAAGTTGAATAGGCTTAGGGCACAATCGATGGCAACCTGATTGGCCGAGAACCAGCTCATGTTCGGGAGGACGTCTGAGCCGGAAATATAATCTATAAGGATCAACTGATGATTGCAACACAAACATACCAAATCAGAAGACTCAAGGTGATAATGACAAAGGACGTCAATGGATACTGCTAGGCATAAGGAATTAACCAGAGTGTAGGAAGGTAAGATCTTCTAGAGCAATAGGCCACAGAGGTCCTCGAAAGCTTGGATTGTATTACAAAGTATCTTATGAAGCATAAGTATAACTGGATGAATGGATACTCGATAAGAGCAAGTAATTATCCGTAGGGGTATTCATGCGGCAAGGAACTGCAGGGCAGTAGTATAAAGAATTCTTGGAACATCGAAGAGTATTTCAGGACATCTAGTAATAACCAGAGCAACTGGGGATGAAGGTATGAACAACAACATAGGTAGTTACGCATAAGGATTTATCGGTGGCAGGGATCGCAACGGCGAAGGGTACAAGGGACTCGGTAAAACATCGGAGAGTATCTTTAGAATCTTCTGGTGCACCAAGCAATCATCTGGAGTGATGGCTCTCCGGGAGAAAGTATTTACGAGAACCTAGAGTTAGAGTTAATAAAACCATTTAACCCGAAATAGAAGAGAGATCAGAATCCCAGAGTATAGGCGAGGAGTAAAAGATCCTAATACCACCCAATGGCAACGTGGGCCCGTAAGCCACACAGCCATGTTAGCAAATCAGTTTTTCAAATACTAGACTCAACTTCGGACAAGGAGTTGGAAAGGGGGATCCTACAGGCAGTCGACTCTGATACCAACTTGTGACGCCCCCGATTCAATCGTACACTAATCATACACGCAAATGTGTACGATCAAGATCAGGGACTCACGGTAAGATATCACAACACAACTCTAGACTCAAATCAAAATAAAACAAGCTTTATATTACAAGCCAGGGGCCTCGAGGGCTCGAATACATAGCTCAGTACACAAGAGTCAGCGCTGAGTACAGACATAAGTTAAACAAGGATGCCTTAAGAAGGCTAGCACAAAAGCAACAACGATCGAAGAGGCAAGGCCTCTTGCCTGGGACCTCCTAACTACTCCCGCCGTCGGCGGTCTTCACGTAGCAAAGATCCATCGGCGGTGGTATCGCCCGTGGATCCACCATCCGTTGCATCAACCGGAAAGAAGAAGGAAGGGGAAAAGGGGTAGCAAAGCAACCGTGAGTACTCATCCAAAGTACTCGCAAGCATCAGATCTATACTAAGTATGCACTGGTATCAAATGGAAGGTTTGTATCTGTGGACTGAACTGCAGAATGCCAGAATAGAGGGGGAAAGCCTAGCCTATCGAAGACTAGCATCTTCACGCAACTCCTCGCATCTTGCAGCATGTAGAAGAGTAAAGAATAGCAGTTTATATTTAACAAGCATGTTGTAACAATAATGCCCAGAGATCCTTCCTCGACTCCTTGCGAGAAAGCAATCCCGGAGCCGCATATCTCAAGTATCCATTTGTAGTTGTATAAGATCAGGATATAAGTATGAACGTCCATTACCATGGACACGGTACTCGAATATATAACTTCCCTGCAGGGGTGCACCACGTTACCCAACACGCTCGATCACTCTGGCCGGACACACCTTTCTGGGGTCCATGCCCGCCCTCGGAAGATCAACACATCGCAGCCCGACCTAGGCTCAGCAGAGAGGTCCCCGCTGGTCTACATCCTAGGCACTCCGGGATCTTGGGCCCATCGCCCGCAGCACTCTGGGTCATTGCGCGCAGGGTGAATACCAGCACCGCCTCGGATGGCCAGCATGATCTGACCGTGCCGCACTGCTAAACTGGACGTCTAACAAAGCTTCGGCTGATACTGCGATGTCGAGGCCCATATCTATTCTCGCGTGGTGGTTAGTGCGTAAAGCCCAGACGCCAACTCAGAACAAATACCCAAACCATAGTGTATTATTAGCTTGCGGAGACGAGCAGAGACTCACGATCGAAAGTGACCCCGTTGCCCCGTCTCGTGGACTTACGACAAGGGCTCAGAATGCCCGGCCGTGCCACGTCATTATCTTGCGGGTGCTCGGCCCGCTCGACTTTCACCAAGGTCTCAAGTAAAGTCATTGTAACCGTGTGTCCAAACATCAAGGGGAGAACCCCAGGAATCACCCACGGAGGATTCCACTCGATGTAATCATCAAGGTGAACGTAAGAGGGACCACCCTCGAGGTTCACACTTGGGGTGTTGAACGACAGAGCCGTATCGGGAATGGTGAAAGAGGAAATCACCCTCGATGACCACGACCGAATAGCTACACTACGGAATTATCATCAGGAGTGCGTTATGAGGGATCACCCTCGGCACTCGATAGTAGCTCTGCAGAGTCGAGCAACTAAAGGGGCGTGATGTGATGTGAGGTGTCGGGCTCTGGTCGTCGATCACGTCGATCGAGGCGTCGATGATGAAGCAGGGGCAACAAGGACAAGTGGGGGTCACTGATGGTTCACTAGCCAACCTATACTAAGCAGTTTAGGATAAGCAAGTAGGTAACAATAAGCAGGTACAAAAGCAGGCTATGCATCAGAATAGGAGCAAACAATAACAGTAGCAAAATCTAATGCAAGCACGAGAGTATAGAATGGGTGATATCGGAATGATCAAAGGGGGGGCTTGCCTGGTTGCTCAGACAAGAAGGAGGGACGTCATCGACGTAGTCGATCACAGGGACATCAGCGTCGGTCTCGGGGTCTACTGGAGAGAAGAGGGGGAAGAAACAGTAAATACATAGCAGGCAAGTGCATAACAGGACAACATACAGAGCTAGACGTGTTCTAACGCAGCGCTAGGCGGTACTGGCGAAGGGGGAAACATCCGGGAAAGTTTTCACGGTTCCGGACGTCTGTTGGACAAATGAACCGGAGGGGAAAAGTTGCAAGTTTGCTATGCTAGGGATGTGTGGCGGGTGAACAGACCGCGTATTCGGATACGTCTCGTCGTTCTGAGCAACTTTCATGTACAAAACATTTTCATCCGAGTTATGGTTAATTTACTATCAATTTACAAAGTTTTAAACATTTCTGGAATTAAATAAATTAACAAGGAGGTTTATTGCGTCAGCATGACATCACAGTGACATCACCAGTCAGCAGGGCGACTGACCGGGTCAAACCTAACTAGTGGGTCCCACATGTCATACACAGAGCGCTAACAGTGGGTTATTTTAATTAAACATGGCTAATTAACATCTGGGCCCCACATGTTAGTGACTACATAGCTTAACTAATTATTTTTGTTTATAAAAACGTTTACTAAACACTATATGTGGTGGGCCCCGCGTGTCAGTGACACTGTGTGTCCAGTCAGCACAGTTAACCATGGTCAACGTGGTAAACTGGGCCAGCGGGCCCACGGGCAGTGACCCAGAGGCGGGCCCAGGTGTGACACGTCGGCGGCGTCAGGGTTCCGCCGCCGACGACCAAAGCAGTGACGGAGCTCGCCGGACTTCGCCGGAAAACGCGCACAGGGGGTCTTTTGGCATGGGATTTGGCGCATTCAAACGAGCGCTCGACGCCGCATCCATCTACGGTGCCGGCGCGGGCCGTAATAGGCTGGAACGACGACGACGAGAGGCGGGGCGGTCACCTGAGTTCGGCCTCTTTCGGGTTTGGCACTACGGGGCACCAAAACGCGCGCGGTTTGCGGCTACAGCTAGCTGGAGATGCGGCGCATCCGATGGAGCAACCAGTCGGGGCGGGGATGGCCGAAGTGGCACCGGCGACAAGCCGTGGCGGCGGTGGTGTTCAGGCCTCGTTCGAAACGTGGCAGGAGCGGCCTAGGGGTGCGGTTGGGCGAGGAAGGAGAAGGGAGAGGACGGAGTGGAGCTCACCGAGCGGCCACGGAAGGCCCTTGACGGCTTAGGAGCAGCAGGGGTGCTCGAGGTCGCCGGCGAGCGTCGGAGAGAGAGGCGAAAGGGGACGACGATGATCGGCAGCTGCATGGGCCCTCGGCTCCAACGGGGGACCCCAGGCGACGTGGATGAGGACGGCGGAGCGGACGTACAGGGCCGATGGCCTTGGGGCCACCGGTGGCCGCGGGATTGACAGAGGTACGACGACGATGGTGTCGGTCTCCTCTCCAGAACGCAGGAGATGGAGAGGTGGATCTGGGGGAGGAGAGGGAGAGGGGCGCAGAGTGGGGGAGGGATCGAGGCATGCGCGTGGCGGCCTTATCCCCTCGCCGAAGACGGCGAGCTGGTTCGGCGGGGCTATGCCCCTATTCCGACTCCGGTCGGAGGAACAGGGAAGGGGACGGGCAGGGGGGATGTGGGCTGGCTCAGGTGGGTTAGGTGGGCCGGCCCAGGTGGGTTAGGTCCAGGAGGGGTTGCTGTCTCACTCTCTTTTCTTTTGGTTTTTTTTTGCGTCAGCTTCAAATAGCTTAGGCCATTTAAACACTTTGAAAAAAAAGGTTCACCACAAATATTCATTATGGAATATTTGGAACAAGATGAACATTTTAGTTTTCAAGTTTGAGATTTTAGAATTTTGGATTTCAATTTGAATTTGGAATTTAAACTGTGTTTGAATGCAAAGGGGGATTAGTAACAGTAAGAGTGATGCCATGGCACCATTAACATGGGATTACTGTATCTTAATTATCCGGGCGTCACAGAACCGTTATGTGATGAAGTTGGAGCATGATTTATTTATTGATTGTCTTCCTTATGTGTGGAGGTCGGGATCGCGCGATGATTAACTCCTACCAACCCTTCCCCTAGGAGCATGCATGTAGTACTTTGTTTTGATTACTTTTTGATTTTTGCAATAAGTATATGGGTTCTTTATGACTAATGTTGAGTCCATGGATTATACGCACTCTCACCCTTCCACCATTGCTAGCCTATCTTGTGCCGCGCAACTTTCACCAGTACCATATACCTTCCTCAAAACAGCAACCATACCTACCTATTATGGCATTTCCATAGCCATTCCGAGATATATTGCCATGCAACTTTCCACCGTTCCGTTTATTATGACACTCTCCATCATTGTCATACTGCTTTTGCATGATCATGTAGTTGACATCGTATTTGTGGCAAGGCCACTTTCATAATTCTTCATACATGTCACTCTTGATTCATTGCATATCTCGGTACACCGCTAGAGGCATTCACATAGAGTCATATTTTGTTCTAAGTATTGAGTTATAATTCTTGATTTGTAAGTAAATAAAAGTGTGATGATCTTCATTATTAGAGCATTGTCCCAAGTTAGGAAAGGATGATGGAGACTATGATTCCCCCACAAGTCGGGATGAGACTCCGGACTTTATGAAAAATAAAAGAGGCCAAAGAAGCCCAAATAAAAAAAAGAGGCCAAAGAAGCCCACCAAAATAAATAAATAAAATGCGAGAAAATGAGAGAAGGGACAATGTTACTATCCTTTTTCCACACTTGTGCTTCAAAGTAGCACCATGATCTTCATGATAGAGAGTCTCCTATGTTGTCACTTTCATATACTAGTGGGAATTTTTCATTATAGAACTTGGCTTGTATATTCCAATGATGGGCTTCCTCAAAATGCCCTAGGTCTTCGTGAGCAAGCAAGTTGGATGCACACCCACTTAGTTTCTTTTTCAGCTTTCATACACTTATAGCTCTAGTGCATCCGTTGCATGGCAATCCCTACTCACTCACATTGATATCTATTAATGGGCATCTCCATAGCCCGTTGATACGCCTAGTTGATGTGAGACTATATTCTCCTTTTTTGTCTTCTCCACAACCACCATTCTATTCCACATATAGTGGTATATCCATGGCTCACGCTCATGTATTGGGTGAAGATTGAAAAAGTTTGAAAATACTAAAGTATGAAACAACGCGTGGCTAAAACCGGGGTTGTGCATGATTTAAATATTTTGTGTGATGAAGATAGAGCATAGCCAGACTATATGATTTTGTAGGGATAACTTTCTTTGGCCATGTTACTTTGAGAAGACATGATTCCTTTGTTAGTATGCTTGAAGTATTATTACTCTTATGTCAATATGAACTTTTATCTTGAATCATTTGGATCTGAAAACTCATGCCACAATAAAGAAAATTACATTGAGAATTATGCTAGGTAGCATTCCACATCAAAAATTATGTTCTTGTCATTTACCTACTCGAGGACGAGCAGGAATTAAGCTTGGGGATGCTTGATACGTCTCCAACGTATCTTTATTTTTTTGATTATTCCATTCTATTATATTACCCGTTTTGGATGTTTATGGGCTTTACTATACGCTTTTATATCATTTTTGGGACTAACCTACTAACCGGAGGCCCGGCCCGAATTGCTGTTTTTTTGCCAGTGTTTCGAAGAAAATGAATATCAAACGGAGTCCAAACGGAATGAAACCTTCGGGAGAGATCTTTTTGGAACAAACGCAATCCAGAAGACTTGGAGTGGATGTCAAGAAGCAGCCAAGGCGGCCACGAGGGTGCAGGGCGCGCCCTAGGGGGGAGGGCGCGCCCCCCACCCTCGTGGGCCCCTCGTGGCTCCCCTGACCGACCTCCTTCGCCTATATATACTTCCATACCCTGAAAACATCCAGGAGCACCATGAAAACCTATTTCCACCGCCGCAACCTTCTGTACCCGTGAGATCCCATCTTGGAGCCTTTTTCGGCGCTCCGCCGGAGGGGGAATCAATCACAAAGGGCTTCTACATCATCGCCAAGGCCTCTTCGATGAGTTGTGAGTAGTTTACCACAGACCTTGGGATCCATAGTTATTAGCTAGATGGTTTCTTCTATCTCTTTGAATCTCAATACAATGTTCTCCTCGATCTTCTTGGAGATCTATTCGATGTAACTCTTTTTGTGGTGTGTTTGTCGAGATCCGATGAATTGTGGGTTTATGATCAAGTTTATCTATGAGAAATATTTGAATTTCCTCTGAATTCTTTTATGTATGATTGGTTATCTTTGCAACTCTCTTCGAATTATCAGTTTGGTTTGGCCTACTAGATTGATCTTTCTTGCAATGGGAGAAGTGCTTAGCTTTGGGTTTAATCTTGCGGTGTCCTTTCCCAGTGATAGCAGGGGCAGCAAGGCATGTATTGTATTGTTGCCATCGAGGATAAAAAGATGGGGTTTATATCATATAGCTTGAGTTTATCTCTCTACATCATGTCATCTTGCCTAATGTGTTACTCTGTTCTTATGAACTTAATACTCTAGATGCATGCTGGATAGCGATGGATGTGTGGAGTAATAGTAGTAGATGCAAAATCGTTTCGATCTACTTGTCGCGGACGTGATGCCTATATACATGATCATGCCTAGATATTCTCATAACTATGCACTTTTCTATCAATTGCTCGACAGTAATTTGTTCACCCACCGTAATACTTATGCTATCTTGAGAGAAGCCACTAGTGAAACCTATCACTACTAGGGAAAAGGCTAGCAGCGGCGCGGGTTTTAGATGTATCAGTAGCGCGGGTACCCGCGCTACTAATACGACGCTACCGCTAACTCATAGCAAGAGGCGCAGAAGACTGCTGCCATCGCTACAAGTGTGTAGCAGCAGCTGTTAGGGAAGCTCGCTATCGCTAGTAGCGCTTAGCGCTTTGGCTGGACGCGCCATCGCTATTGAGGCGCTGCTGCTAACTTTTATACACTCGCCATCGCTAATTTAAGTAGTTTTTTGGCATATTTGTTTTGTATTTGAACCGCTTTGTAGAAGAATCTTTAGCACATAGAAATGTCATCATGATACACATACAAATGCTGCGAGACCACAAATGTAATCATAGCATGTACATACAAATAGTCTCTTCATAATCATCATCCAACACAAAGTGATATCTTGTCATCATCTCGAAAATAGCAATACATGCAAGTCTCAATACTTGCAACTACAACAACGTCATCCATCTAAGCAAAGGTATACGCAAGAAGTGCTATCACTATGAGTGAGAGCGAACTATGCAAGACTTGAGGTGGCGATTCTGAGTCCTCTCTCGCTAGCGTGAACCTCAAGTAACTAGCTTCTCCTTCTTGTCTACTTTTGAAGTTTTATGGCTGGCGCCCGTGAACCCATTCACTTGCGCCGACACTCATGCCACTCGTTGTACACCCCGAACCTTCCCTTTGTACACCGACATAGCATTTCCATCTCGCCATCAAGAAACTAGGTACTGTTAGAGATGCATGTTCATGAAGAGGATGTACAATCATATATATGCAACAAAATATACTAGAGCAACACCAAAAAGAAAGGTTAGCAACTAGATGCAACATATACAAGACGCAAATTAATTAACTAGAGGTACGCAGGTCATCACGCAAACTAACAAAGTAGCGTTACGCAAGTTCGGCAGGACCATGGACATCACAAAGTTTCATCGCTACGTAAAGTATACAAGTTCAACCGACACATATCATCATCATCGGCATCATAAATCACTAGAAGTTCCATCCTTCCATATCATCGAGGACTAACCCTAGCTTCTTGAACGGCGTGAGGTCTAGACGTTGCATGCCTATGCGAGTTCGGACGTCGATTCGCGATATAGGGCTGTCGTGGAACATCCTTTCATCGATGACTTCTTTCATGATGATCGCCGCAATGTCGCTTTGGATGCGAAAGAAGTCATCTCTAAGTTTATAATTCGCTTCTCCATGAGATTCTAGCCACTTGTGGATATGATCATCATTTCGCTGTTAATGCGAAGCTTTTGGTGATCCGTGTTGAACTGAATCATGAGATGGACGATGTAGAATCCATCCTTCTTGCTTGGTTTTGGGACATGGATGCAGGAGAAGTTAGTTTTATGCGTGAAACCCATCTTCTTGTTCCTTTGTTTCTTGATATGCACGTGGCCACCTCTAAAGTGAAGCCTTGGAGAGCATCATCTAGAATATTCATTATGTGGGTGTAGTCCTTTTCTCGTAGTCTCTGGAAGGGTCAAAATACACGGCGTGGGAGACTTGCGGGTAAAGAACGATAAGGACGGCACGCCTGCTGTCAAGGGAAAAGACACCTCAAATTATTCCCCATATGAGAGAGAAGGAATGATTGAAATGTACGAAAGGGTTGTCCGGAACTGACTTACATTGGATGATAAGGCACAAGGACAATTTCCCGTCCTTATTCTGCACCATGAAGTTTTGAGGTACTCCCTAGCAGTTTCACGCACAAAGTCGCCGAGACTCAAGAAAGACTCGTGCATGTAGTACGGATCCGCCACACGATTTGCGAGACTTCTTCACTCTTCATGACAGAGCTCATATGTAGCGCAAAAGGCGGACGATAGTAAAATCAAGTCGCTTTGTTAGAAACATCTCAAAGATATGGTCAAACCGCAGGAAGAACACCTCCGCGGGCCGTGTGTCGACGTAGCACTTCCCTCGTGCACACCAGCCGCAGATGTCGGATATCCCGGATCCTTTGAGGCTAGTAGGCTTTTCTCGGTCGACAAAGACATGGTCGTGCAGTCTCCGAGATCCTCGATAGTGCCTCCAGCGGTTTTGGCGGTAGCATCGGCTCGCCCGTGAGATGGAACATGACCGCACCTTTCACGGGTACACGCTCTTCGAATGCATCGTCTGTTGCTGTGTGCTCGCTTGTTTGGAGGCGATTACCTTCCCGATCTCTTCCTCTCCTTTTCTTGGGCACACCTTCCAGAGCCTTCCTTAACCCCTGCCCAAGTGTTCCCGGGCTAAGCATCAGACGACCTCGCGCCCGGCTAGTTGAGCATGTGTTGAGGCGGCATCTTCAGCGTGTCCTGTGAGGATTTCATGAAGAGAGACTTTTGCAATCCATGGTACGACCTGCGGGCATATCATCCATATCCTCATTAGCAAGTCGATAGCCCGATTCGTCATATGGTTGACTCATCATATCTATGTCACAGTCATACGCGTTTGTATTGAGGTAATCCATAGGGTCGACCTCCGCCTCATCATCCATTCTCTGTTCTACAAGAGAAATTACATCAGCCAAGACTATTGCACCCCTTCATCATGTCGTCCGCCGCCTCACCCGCACTACAGAGCTGGTAAGTGCGTAGGGTGGGTGGTGGTCTCCGCACATGCTTGTTGATGTGTGGTAGTTATTGGTGTGCTCGGCGGCGGCTCGCATTTAATAAGATTCTTCGCCATAGCAGCACCCAACCCTTGCAGCGCCCAATCCATGGCGAGGTCTCGTCGTCCGCTCCCACATGTCAGATCGAGGAGGCAAACTCGTGCCCCGATTTCACACTGGTCAAGCTAACCTCAAGTGCCCAGCGGGATCGGCTGGTTGTGGAATGTGCGTTGAGAGGGTCCATTATCATCCCCTTTCCCACGCCCACCTTCCGCCTTTGATCAAGTAGAGTATGGTGCATGGGGTTTTTTCGCCGCAAACACATATATGTACGTGGCGTAAAACAACCGAAAGGCAACAAAAATGGAATATTATCTATATATATATATATATGTTGGTGCGACATGTAATTACCGTGATGGCGTCGAGCTCAGCCAAAGACGAGGGCCCACCTAGCGCGCCTGAGACTGAGGACGGGCTGCTATGAGCAGGAGCGGCTGCGAGAGGAGGCCCGATTGCTTGAGCAAGTGATGGTGCGATGGTGTTGTTGTTCATGGAGTTGCTCGAGACGAAACTGGGCATCGGGAAATCATGTACCGTCTTGTCTGGATTTTCCTTCGCCAGATTCATGATAATCGAACCAAGTTAGTAGCGAAATCATTTCTTGACGATTCACTGCATTGATCGCTCTTTGTAGCAACTCATATCTGTCCTCGCCTGCTTTTTTCGCGTCCTCGGCTGCTTTTTCTCGACCGCAAACTTCACCTTTGCATCGATGTCCGCCGACTAAACTTTTTTCGCTTCTTGGCCTCCGGCCGTCGTTGTAAAACACCTTCCACGTGGCGCCGTCTCGGCGCCGTGCACATGACCATATTATGCCGCTGGTCCAACGGGAGTCCTTAAGTTCGCTCAAGGCCGGCTGAGAGGGGTGTCCCACTTGGGCCTCATCGAGAAGTAGGGCTTTCGGCTGCAAGCCGGTGTTGCTTCTCCGAGAGTCTAATCAATTTCCTCGTGATCTTGTCCGTAAAAACCTTTTTCTCCTTGTCCCACTTATAGCGGGCCCCGATGAAGTCATGCTCCAAGGGATGGTGAACTGCGAAGGGGTCTGGGAGACCCGCGGCTTCACGTTCGCGCCCTCCTTATCCCATATGGGCCTTTTACCGAGGTAGCCACGGCTTCCGAGGCGATGCTTCCCGTGTTCCTTTGTCAAGGCTTTTGAATTTCGCAGCCTTAGCCTTGGCTGCCTCAAGAGCGCAAGTGTCCTTGAACTTTTGAACTCCTCTTCCGTAAGTGTCGGATTTTCCTCCAGAATCTTGGACAGGGGTTCATCAGCCTCAATTGCTCGTTTCACCCTCCCTTTCTAGGAGGCCAAATCATTGCTGAACATGCCCATGGCGTGATTGTTAATCTTTTTCATCTTTGGATCATCCCACGGTTGTTCTATGTTATCATCCCGGTCGGGGAACTTGAATCTCTTGTGCAACTTCGTTAGGAGCAACTGCGTCAAATGTTCTTTACTCCTTAAGTCGTAAATCGTTGATGCTCGCAAGATTCCCGTAGGATGCATCCTACTTGGTTCCCATAGCACTTGCGACGTTCTTCCGCTCTAACGGCTCAAACTTGCCGGTGCCATCTTTGTGATCACAAGTCATCCAATCCCTAGTTTGTTAGGTTTTCAGATCCTCCGCTTCTTATGCTTCCTCTTTCGGTATCGGCATCGGGCCGGTACCTTCCCCGCCGGTACCTTCCCCACGGTACCTTCCCGCTGATCTCGGCGCCGCCATCGGCGCCGGCGCCGTCGATCTGGCGGCGCCGTTGGTGTCGATGTCGGTGTCGATACCATCATCGAGGCCGACCCGCAAACCTTGCTTAGCATCAAATAGTCGAGGTACTCTTGTTCACCCTCATAATCCATCTCGCTCGCATCTTGGTCAAGGCCCAGTTTCTTCGTTGTTCGACATGTTTCCTATGATTAAGTGGCCTCATTTATTTCTAAAAGTATGAATAAATGAGAAATGACATAAAAGAAATCTATGTGCCAAGACTCGATATGCCAACTATGTAGCACAAATCATGCCTTTATTCACGGAAATTTCGCACGACCTTTGCTAAAAATGGACATATCGAGCGCTGAAATTCACCAAACGGAAATGAATCAACATTCGGCGTAACATAGGCCACTCGGATCATTTTCCAAACATGACGTGTCCAAAACATGACATATGCACATATCACATGTCCAGTTCAAATTTGCATATAAATTCAGCTAATTTTGAAACCTAGCTAAATTCATAACTAAATAGATAACCTAATTAATTAACATGAAGAACCCTAGCAGAGAAGGGGGTTTACAGAGAGTGCAGGGGCGAGGAGGGAGGCAGGCCCGACGACGGCCGGCAGGAGAGAGGCGGGAGGCGAGGGCCGACGGTCGGGGCGAAGGCTGGGGTCGGGGCGAGCGCCGGCGCCGAGTCGGGGTGAGCGGCTGGGTCGGGGCGAGCGGCGTGGTCGAAGGCTAGCGCCGGGCGCCGAGTCGGGTCGAGGGTCGGGACGGGCGAGCACCGGAAGCTAGCGCCGCGCCGGTGGAGTCGGGGCGAGCGCCGGGGCGGGTCGGGTGCATGGGCGACGGGGAGAGAGTGGGGATTTGGGGGGAAATGGCGGGATGAAGCAGGGCGAGTGAGAATTTTGGGTTAAGTGGACGTAGCAGTAGCGCGTTATGTCAAAACGCGCTGCTACTAAATTCCGTAGCTGCAGTGGTTTAGGAGAAACGCGCTACTACTAAGATCTATAGCTGCAGCGGTTTATGAGAAACTCGCTACTACTAAGATCTGTAGCTGCAGCGGTTTATGGGAAACGCGCTACTACTAAGATCTGTAGCTGCAGCGGTTTATGTGAAACGCGTTGCTACTGCCATCGCTACTGCCAGTTTTCCTTTTTCTTTTCTTTATTTTATCCCACTTTTATTTCCCGAGGGCAGTGAATGAAGGGAGGGCGATATATATTGCATCATTTGACGGTTAAATATGTATGCAAAATAGGAACATATATATTACACATCATTGGACCCATGCATAATAATGGCTAAGTGTGTATACAAAATAGGAACATATATATATTACACATCATTGGACCCATAACATATGTTTCCTCGTCTCGACGTTTGCGTTTTGAGTCAGCTTCTTTCCCTTCTTGTTCGTCAAGAATAATTGAGCCCCTCATTGTGACTTTGCCTTTTCCATGGAGTATGATTTTTCTTAGGTAATGTAGTATTGATTCTTCTTTGACGATACTTCATCATCATCGCCATCTTCCCTCATTGGGTTGCCAGATCGATCATAGTCTTCCTCGCTGGCGACTCCATCCATTCCAATGATGTTCCTTTTGCCTCTCCTCACGACAACACGGTTGGGATTTGCTGGTCGATTATGAAGAAGCATTGTGTCACGTGCTTAGCGTGTACCCATGGCTCGTTTTTTGCGATAGCGTTCACGGTAGCGCTCTTGGCGTCGGGTATAGTCATGGTAGTGAACATCCGCTTTCTCTTTCGACATGCTTAGCCCATCCGACACGGAACATCGCCATGTTGTGCAGTCCGAGTAGTCAAGCTCCCTGATCTCCTCGACCCTTCCATAAAATCGCTCGGTTGTGCCCGTTGTCGCCACCGGTCATGCATTCCATCGTCACCCCGAGTTACGATCATCACCGCCCATATCTTTTGCCTCCGTAGAACGTGTATCCGTTGATATCATATGCCCGATAGGTTACGAGGTTGGGTGAGGGCCATGTGCTAAGGCGATATGAGCAATCCGTCCTTAGGGCCCTCCTCCGGGATTAGCAATAATATGCTCTTTGAACCAATGCAGAAAGTGGAGTTGTGCTCTCTAGTAACCGGCGTCCGTCCCGCATACCCCCCGTCACGATACTTTTTGCGATAATTTCTTTGTGCGAAGGCCACGAAAGGATCTACCTCGTCTAGGTGTTGTAGCACTACCAAGTTTGCTCACAAAGTCGCATTGATCGATCCGAGTATGCCACGCAGTTCCTCGCGACCGCTGCGATGACCATCCCTTCGAGCCTCCCATCGTGCTTGTTAACGGCAAACCAACATTAACACCAAAGCGGCTGGTCGCTCCATATAGAAAATTCTCACGTAAAGAGATGCACTCTTGTGCCAACTAGCCCTCGACGATGCTTCCATCCGGACGGGACATGTTACTTAACGAATCCTTTGATGATCCCATTCATCCTCTCAAACGGCATCATGTTGTGCATGAATGACGGCCCCAGTCTATTATGTCATCCACAATATGGACACACAGATGCACCATCACGTCAAGAACGCGGGCGGAAGTACATCTCAAGCTCATTCAAGATCACAACGATCTCTTCCTATAGCCTTTGGAGCTGCTTCACATCGATCGACTTTCGAGAGATGACGTCGAAAAAGTTGCAGAGACCAATAAGCGTGTCACGGACGTGCTTGTCCATTATCCCTCTAAGGGCAACAGTAGTATCTGCGTCATCATCACATGACAGTCATGAGACTTCATCCTGCTGAACCTTTTCTTGTCCGTGTTCAGATATCCGCTTATCTTGCCATAGTAACCGAACTAACTTTCACTCCGTAAGGCACTTAAAGAATTGATTGATCTCAGCGACTTAAGGTGAAGCAAGAGGGGGCAATAATCCTCTTTCTTTAATTTCTTGCCCTTCTTCTCCGTGCCTCTGCCTCCGCTCGCCTCTCGTCGACATTTTACGGGCGGCATGTGCAGATCTTCCCCGATTTTCAAATCTTGCAAGTCTTTTCTTGCCTTCGCCCATCCTTTGTCTTATCCGCATGTTCATCGGTGTTGCGAGCAAGCTCTCAAGGACATTCTTACAGATATGCATTTGATCAAGGCAATGAGGTGTATCGAGTTTGTGCTAGTACTCCAAGTCCCGAACACGACTCGCCTTCCATACCTTCAAAGATCGGCTCGGCGCCTTTCTCATCGTCTTTCCCGGCGCGGGGCACTCCTTCTAGTTTTTCAACAGCTCATCGATTTCGGCACCGCTCCGCTTACGTGGAGGTCCTCGATGCTCAGCGTGACCATTGAATAGATCTCCATGGTTTCTCCATGGGTCGTCCTGTTCAAGCCATCTTAGATGCCCCATGTACACGATTTTCCCAGACCCGCCATCTTTCCTTGACGTTAGCTGCTAAGACATTGTATCATCCATGCACCACGTGCATCCGCAATATCCATGGCACACTGGCCCGCCACATATCCAGAATCGAGATAGTCCTGCCTTTGTCATGATCAGCGCTCTCATGTTGAAATACTCACCTTGTCAAGCGCCCCATGTCTTAGCCGGTGTTTTCCATAACGTGTCTAACTCCTCTTGAAGTAGCCCCAGATACAAATTAATATTATTTCCTGGTTGTTTCGGCCCTTGAATAAGCATGCTCATGTGAATGTACTTCGATTTCATGCACAACCAGGGGGGAGGTTATACATCCATACAAACACGGGCCATGTACTATGGTTGGTGTTCTGGTTGCCAAACGGATTCATGCCATCGGTACACGCGCCAAGCATGATGTTCCTTGCATCACATTCAAAATACCGATAGAAGCTGTTCAACGCTCTCCACTGGCTTCCATCCTTCACGTGTCTCAGCTTCGGATCATCTCCATCGCTGGGCTTCTTCCTCTCCGCGTGCGGCAAGATTAGCTTTGCTTCCTTGGGGTCTACAAAATACCTCGAGACGGTAGTGATCGGTAAGTACCATACAACTTTACGGGGACATTTCTTCCCGCCTTCTTGTATCGAGAAGCATTGCACACCGGACAGCTTGTTTTTCGCGTGCTCCTTCCGATAAATTATGCAATCGTTGATGCATGCATGGTATCTAACGTGTGGCGATCAAGAGGGCACACGATCTTCTTGGCCTCATCAACACTAGTAGGACATAGATTACCCGCGGGAAGAACATCCTTTAGGTACTTGAGATGCTCATCGAGGCTAGTGTCGGTCCATTTGTTTTTAGCCTTCGCCTTCGTGAGTTGGACTGTGAAACTCAACCGGTCACCTCAGATTGCAACCATCATACAATGGAGTGTTCGAGGCTACCACCGGTTGCTCCATCTTAGCCTCCTCTCTAGAAGCAACTCTCTCAAGATTGCCTCTCCTTGCGGGCAATGCTTGAACATGAGGGTCCCGCATAATTGAACTTAGTACCGACGAGCTCTGCTGCGTGGAGACCATGTCGTTCTCTCCGCCGCCATGTCCGGCCCCTTCTCCTCCGCCATGTCCGGCCCCTTCTCCGCCGCCATGTCCGGCCTCTTCCCCGCCGCCATTATCGATCATCTCTTCGTCTTGCCCCGTGTCATCATTTCCTGCCCCGTCGGCATCCTCAACATCATCATCCTCATCTTCAATTATGCACCAAGTATAGCCATCCATGAAACCAGTCATGAGCAGGTGCGCTTCGACACGACAATCGTCATGGGGGTCGAGCCAAACTATTCCTTTGCATTTTCGACACGGACATAAAACCTCTGTCCGGTTATTTTCTTTCATGTCTTGCACCGCCGACCGCAACCACCTGTCCAACATCGTTCCACTAACCATCGTCAACTCTGCACGGTAATAATAAAAAAATTGATTGTAAAAATGCATGCATGCATCAAACTCATAAAAAAATTTGGCATGACCTTCCCTAAAAATAGGACATATATGGATCTAGAGTTTGCCCGGAATTCGCCGAAACGGAAATAAATCGACATTTCGGCAAAACATAGGCAACTCAAAAGCACAATTTGGCGGTGTCAACTCATGCCACACACACAATTTCCACAAACATATCACACACACATAAACACATTTCCATTTTGCAAAAGCATGAAATTTTCATCACCTCTATCTCGATCGAGATCGAGCACACGGTGTTCATGATGTTGTAGGGAGATCAAAAGTGCACAAAGCTCTTCTTGACAAAGATAGATCTAGTTAGGGGGCAAATAGGTCACTTAACTAAATCCTACATCTACCTAGCTACCTAATTTGGGAGGAGACAACTTCAACTAGTGGAGGGGGAAGGAAAAAGAGAAAGGAGATGCATTAATGGAGGTGGTGTAGTTATGTAGGAGTAATGAAGAGAGAGAAGGTGGATAGAGAAGAGAGAGAGTAATGGGGGAGAAGTATTGAGAAGAAGAAGAGTGAGAGTGGGAGCATGTGGTGGAGGGAAGAGAGGAGAGGGGAGGTAGGGGAAGGGAAAAGAGGAGGGGAGGGAGGGGCGGGTGGGGAAAGGTGTTGGGTTGGTGCGGGTTAGCGATGGCTGGAGAGAAAGCGCTGCTGCTAAGTACTTAGCAGCAGCGCTTATGACGGAGCTCTCGCTAATGGGACAAAAATTGTGGCAATTTGAAACTTACCAGCAGCGATCTCGAAAAAGCGCGCTACTACTACGTACTTAGCAGTAGCGCTGTTATTGCGACCGCGCTACTGCTACTTAGAGTTAGGTGAACACCGCCGGTCAATATTTGTAGCAGCGCGTTTCTGGCCGAGCGCGCTACTGCTAAATCCTTATCAGCAGCGAGTTCACGTAACATGCGCTACAACTACTTAGCAGCAGCGCCCCATTTTGAACCGCTCTGCTGCTAAGATTCTGTGTATAGGCTTTTCCCTAGTAGTGTATGGACCCCGGGTCTATCTTCCATCATATAAGTTTCCGATCTACTTTATTTTGCAATCTTTACTTTCCAATCTATATCATAAAAATACCAAAAATATTTATCTTATCTTATTATCTCTATCAGATCTCACTTTCGCAAGTGGCCGTGAAGGGATTGACAACCCCTTTATCGCGTTGGTTGCGAGGTTCTTGATTGTTTGTGTAGGTATGAGGGACTTGCGTGGAGCCTACTACTGGATTGATAACCTGGTTCTCAAAGACTGAGGGAAATACTTACGCTACTTTGCTGCATCACCCTTTCCTCTTCAAGGGAAAACCAACATAGTGCTCAAGAGGTAGCAATACCTGATGGTCTAGAGGAGTAGTGGATGAACACCATCAATTTCTGATCTCAGCAGGTTGATGCAGCAGCCTCGATGAGGTAGTCGGCGTGGTTCAGCGGCGGCGGCGGAGCTCTGGTCACAGCGGATATCATGAGGAGGAGGGAGAAGAATAGGCGACAGGGCTAAGAGTGAAAAAGGGGACCCCCATGCCTATTTATAAGGGAAGGTGGAATGATAAAATGGCACACGCGGAAATCATGGAGGCGTCATGATTATCTTAACAGAGGAGGCGCCTCGATTCTGGGACGACTGGTTTAATGCAAAAAGATTCGTTGTGATATCATAAGTTTTTTCTGGATTTATTTTGCATGATGTCATGGCGGGTTACAAGAATCCATTTCAAGTTACGCGTTGGAAGGAATCAAAGAAGACTCACCAACCGGCAGGTGAAGATTGACATGAATGAGTTCAAATCAATCTGGGGCCTAATGTTGGGGATATAACCCCGCGGTGCGACCGGTCAGGAGGGGCCGGGTTACACTGTTGGTGACTCAATAAAGAAAGCCTTAGTAGGCCCAAGAAGAGGAGATATGAAGACTAGAGGCGGCTCACAAGGCGGGCATGTTGATGGCCCAAGATCAAGCGATGGTGCTGTAACGCGGAGATGTGAGCCACCCGATGGCGACTTGCCTAGCAAGGCAAGCCGATCTAGAAGGCGGCTAAAAACTACTTTTAGTTGGAACCCTAATACTCTATATCAGTCTAATCTAATTCGAATCGCTCTACTTGGTCAAAAAACAAGGGATCACCTACTTATATACCAAACTGGAAGGGCCACTATCTGAGCTATTAGTGGGATGGTTTGAACTATTGATTTACTGAATCGAGTGAAGTTGTGTTGCATAACATATAGGTCGTCAAAGCCTAGAAGTACAACTGGTCGCCCTAACAGTCACTCTCAAGCTTACTTGAGTGACGAAAGTCACTTAGCTTCTTTAATAGGGCTTGCCAAAGTACCCCTTCGGGGCCCCGGGAAGAGGAAGAAGGAGGTAGAGAAAAGGTCTCCTCTTTCTGTCCGCTCTTCCCGGCATGTAGAGATCCGATTGGGCTTATAGTTTAATTGGTTGAAACGAACCGCTCATAACGGTGATATTGTAGGTTCGAGCCCTACTAAGCCCATCTGACCTGCTTAATCAATGACTCCGGTAGTCACCTGAACCACTCTCTCGGATAGCCCACAGCCTCTCTTCTAGATGCGAAAGAAGACTCGATCAACATACAAGGTTTGCCTTCTTATGAGAAGGAGGGTTCTAAATTGTGTTCTCAGTGCAAAGGGAGTCTTTGGGAAGGTCCCTTTTTCTAAAGAGAGAGAAGATCAGTAGAGAAGTCTGGCAGCTATTCAGGGGTCAGCTTTGGGATTTGCCTGATCGACCCCTACCAGTGTATTAATCTACCAAAATGAAGATTGGAAAATTAACTGCTTCATTCTGTGGGCTTCTTTCGCAGCTCTCTTCATCGTTGCAAAGCTAGATCCCGATGGAAAGAAAGACGCAATGAAGGAGGAGCTTGGTGCACTTCAGAAGAACAAGACATGGGATCTTCTTCCACTCCTAGCGGGAAAAAGAGCAGTTGGATGCAAATGGGTGTTCACCATAAAACAGACTCCAGAGGGTAAGGTGGATAGATAGAAGGCATGTCCGCTGGATAAACACCAGAATTGCTATCAGCTTCTTTTGTTCGTAATGAACAAGCAACGGATTGGGGATTGCCAATAGAAAAAGATACAACCAACTAGCAGCTTTTGGAAACCAGGACCTGGGTTGGTCACGTTGTGTGATCTGACTTGGATTCTTGTAAGCCCAGGGCCTCGACCTGTGTATATAAAGGAAAGACCCTGAGGCGGTTTAACTCAAGTAACAATCAATCTGCAAACATTTTATTCAAAAGGAGAAGCCATGTAATATGGGCTCTTTGTTACATCACTAACAATGCATATGAGAGCCATTCAACATTTTCATCGTGGTCTTCTCCTTGGTACGACTCAATAAAAAGAAAATAATTTCAGAGAAACACACTGAAATATTTTTGGAGTTTTTAGTTTTTCTTGAAGAAAGCAAATTAAAGAAAAATAAAAACAAAAACGAGAAAAACTATTTACACGGGAAAGCTCCCAACAAGCAAAAGAAGAACAAGGAAATCTTTTTGGGTTTTATTTTCAATAGTATAACTAATTAAGCTAGAAAAACACTGAAAAGAAGCAAGAAACATTTTTTTGGATTTTCTCAAAGTTTTTCAAACACACAAGAAGAAAGCGAGAAAATAAATCTAGCATGGATAACACAATGAAAAAGTGTGAACACCGACAACTGGAATGAAATGTGTGAACATGAATGTAATGTTGTGGAAATACGTACTCCCCCAAGTTTAGGCTTTTGGCCTAGCTTGGTGATCACCGTCCGCGGCCAGCATAATAGTCAGAGTTGTAGCTCACGAAGGCTCTTGGTGCACCCTCCTCAGCCCGCCGAGCAATCACGACCTCTGCGTTGTGTGTGCAGGCCTTGCTCTCAAGAACATAATGCCTTCCTTTGATGTGATAATCAAAGAGAGCAGGCGCAGGCAAAATAACTAGCACAATAGATTTTTTGTCGAACATCAAGTTATAAGTATAATCAGTGATTGTGCCTGTAAGGAACTTAATGACGTTTCATGGCATCAAAGTCCAAGTACTGAGTAGGCAAGATGGGGTCATAAGGCAGAGGTGTAACACCAACCTCTTTAGCTAAACGAGAAGCATAAATCCCACCATAAAAATAACAACTACCCGAGTTCTGTTGCAAGCTGTGTGCAACAATCACTCCAAGGTCATAACATTTAATACCGGTAAGAGAAGTGTGTATGAGGCTCAAGTCAGGAGCACATAGTGTACTACAATCTTGCTTGCCTACGATGCATTTGCCATTAAATAGTGCAAAGTAATGAATTGATGGGAAATGAATACTTTTTATTCTACCTTGTGTCACTCCTCTATCCTCACAGTAGTAAAGCCTAGTAAAAAATGACTCATATTCAGATCTTGCTGGCTCGTCTAGCGAACCCCAATATGGGATTTTTCAGGCAGTACAAAACATCTCTAGAGGCATGGTAAATGGATGATCATAAAGACTAAATGAAACTCTAGGCTCACATGGATGAAATTTAAATTTCTTAGTGAACGTTTCTGTGAGGTTGAGATGATGAAAGCACTTATCTTCGATGTAGGGGCCGAGCTCGGTGTTGTGAACATACTGCTCAAATTCTTCTTTCATACATGAGCTCACCATGAAATTGTTACACGGCCATAAGCATGATTTTATAGCCGCATCCCGCATTTCGCTTGCACTTGGTTCAACATAAGACCGACGTATTGAGCCACTACTAGATGATGCCTCCGTAGACCTCTTCCTTGAAGAACTGCTAAAGAATTGCATTTTTATTTGCGAACAATTTCTGGAAAAAATTGGGACACAAAATTTTTGTCAACAAAACTTCACAAGATTAATAACAACTACTCATAAGGAGACATAGAGGCCGTATTAAGCATTCAAACTTCTTAGAACTCTATGAATTCAACATGCAAGCTCATCTACAGCAGCACAAAGGGTAGCTAATTATTCAAAATACAAACCACTAAAGAAAAAACTAATTAGAGCAATGGAGGAGTAACATACCAAGTAGCAATCCCCCAAAACAGTTTCGAAAATGAAGCTTCGAGCAAAGAGATCGAAATCTACAGGAATGAGAGCAAGAACACGAGAGAGGGCAATGGTGATTTTTTTCTGGAGATAGGAGATGGCATGGGCTAAAGCAGTAAGTGAGGGGACCCATGTGGGGACCACAACCCACCAGGGCGCGCCTGGGGGTGCTGGCGCGCCCTGGTGTCTTGTGGTCATCAGGTGCACCCCCCCCTTGATGTTATTCGCACCAAAAATTCATAAATATTTAGAAAAAAAATCGTATTAAATTTTCAGGGCATTCTGAGAACTTTTATTTTTGGGTCATTTTTTATTGCACGGGAAGTTGAGAAAACAGACCAAACATGGTATTTATTTTATTTAACTAAGAAAAAAAAGAAAAGAAAAGTTGGGAGTAGAAAGTTGTGCTTACTAAATTCATCAACTTCATACCTCTCAAAATTGATCCATTAATAAGGTTCATCAAGTCTTATTAACAACTACCTTCAATTAGCATGAAACCAAAGAACTTTCGTAAAACACTAAGTTACCTCAAAAGGGATATGCATGTCCCCAACAATATGCATTTCATATTTCTTTTTGGCAGTAGGTAGAGGTAGTTGAAAACTTCCAATAGTGAGTGTTGGGGATATAACCCCGCGGTGTGACCCGCCCAGGAGGGGCCGGGTTACACTGTTGGTGACTCAATAGAGAAAGCCTAAGTAGGCCCAAGAAGAGGAGATATAAGACTAGAGGTGGCTCACAAGGTGGGCATGTTGATGGCCCAAGATCAGGCGTGGTGCTGTAACCCGGAGATGTGAGCCACCCGATGGTGACTTGCCTAGCAAGCCAAGGCGATCTAGAACCCGGGTTGGTCACGTTGTGTGATCTGACTTAGATTCTTGTTAGCCTAGGGCCTCGACCTATGTTTATAAAGGTGAGACCCTGCGGCAGGTTAACTCAAATAACAATCAATTGATAGCTAGGTCAAGCAATTCCGCTGCCTTGTAACCAATACCCAACCAATACAACACAAAGTAGGACATAGGCTTTTACCTCGTTGGTGAGGGGACGAACCTGGAAAAACTCATGTCTCTCATCATATTCAACCCCTTTAAGCTAACCTACATTGCAATAGCTCACATCTGATGTGACAAAACCACGACAGTGAGTGTTGGAGACTTTTCAATAACATTAATACCATTCACTTGGAATTGTTTCTTTGGAAAGTGCACCGTATGCTCATTACCATTGATATGAAAAGATACCTTGCTTTTATTGCAATCAATAATAGCCCCTGCAGTATTCAAGAAGGGTCTACCAAGGATAATCGACGTGTTGTCATCCTCGGGCATCTCAAGTATAACAAAGTCAGTTAAGGTAGTAACATTTGCAACAACAACGAGCACATCCTCATAAATACGAATAGGTATGGCAGTTGATTTGTCAGCCATTTGCAAAGATATATTAGTAGGTGTGAGTTTATTCAAATCAAGTCTTTTATATAAGGAGAAAGGCATAACACTAACACCAGCTTCTAAATCACGCAAAGCAGTTTTTACATAATTTCTTTTGATGGAGCAAGGTATAGTTCGTATTCCCGGGTCTTAAAGCTTTTTAGGTACTCCATCCTTCAAAGAACAATTAGCAAGCATGGTGGAGATTTCATCTTCCGGTATCATTCGCTTATTAGTGATGATGCCTTTCATGTATTTCTCATAAGGTGCCATATTTAAAATATGAGTCAAGCGAGTGCGCAAAAATACTGGCCTAAGCATTTCAGCAAAGCGTTCAAATTCTTCATCATCTTTTTACTTAGTTGATTTAGGTGGAAAGGGCATAGGTTTTTGAACCCATGGTTCTCTTTCTCTTCCATGTTTTCTAGCAACAAAGTCTCTTTTATTCTATCTTTTATTTTTAGGTTGTGGGTTATCAAGATCAACAATTGGTTCTATAGTCCGATGGTCTGTTGGGGAAGAAGAGGTGAGGAAGAAGGCTATAGCATGAAACATATGGATCCAACCTCCCTCCTCCCACCCTCCCATGGCAACTCCCACCTCCTTAACGCCATCACCGCCGATGCATCCCTCCATGGACTCTTCTAGCCGATCTAAGTTATGGCCAACATCCTCCACTGGGATTTTGCCCCTGGGCTCAAGGTGGAGGATCAGATTCGGTGCAGGTTTGGATCCTCGGTTCACTATGTTCATGCTACCTCTTGAGCACTGCATTGGTTTCCCTTGAAGAGGAAAGGGTGATGCAGCAAAGTAGCATAAGTATTTCCCTTAGTTTTTGAGAACCAAGGTATGAATCCAGTAGGAGGCTCCACGCAAGCCCCTCGTACCTACACAAACAAACAAGAACCTCGCAACCAACGCGATAAAAGGGTTGTCAATCCCTTCATGGCCGCTTGCGAAAGTGAGATCTGATAGAGATAATAAGATAAGATAAATATTTTTGGTATTTTTATGATATACATTGTAAAGTAAAGATTGCAAAATAAAGTAGATTGGAAACTTATGTTGGAAATATGCCCTAGAGGCAATAATAAATTAGTTATTATTATATTTCCTTGTTCATGATAATCGTTTATTATGCATGCTATAATTGTATTGATAAGAAACTCAGATACATGTGTGGATACATAGACAACACCATGTCCCTAGTAAGCCTCTAGTAGACTAGCTCGTTGATCAATAGATGGTTACGGTTTCCTGACCATGGACATTGGATGTCGTTGATAACGGGATCACATCATTAGGAGAATGATGTGATGGACAAGACCCAATCCTAAGCCTAGCACAGAGATCGTGTAGTTCGTATGCTAAAGCTTTTCTAATGTCAAGTATCTTTTCCTTAGACCATGAGATTGTGCAACTCCCGGATACCGTAGGAATGCTTTGGGTGTACCAAACATCACAACGTAACTGGGTGGCTATAAAGGTGCACTACAAGTATCTCCGAAAGTGTCTGTTGGGTTGGCACGAATCGAGACTGGGATTTGTCACTCCATGTGACGGAGAGGTATCTCTGGGCCACTCGGTAGGACATCATCATAATGTGCACAATGTGACCAAGGGGTTGATCACGAGATGATGTGTTACGGAACGAGTAAAGAGACTTGCCGTTAACGAGATTGAACAAGGTATCGGTATACCGACGATCGAATCTCGCGCAAGTACAATACCGCTAGACAAAGGGAATTGTATACGGGATCGATTTAGTCCTTGACATCATGGTTCATCCGATGATATCATCGTGGAACATGTGGGAGCCAACATGGGTATCCAGATCCCGCTGTTGGTTATTGACCGGAGAACGTCTCGGTCATGTCTGCATGGTTCCCGAACCCGTAGGGTCTACACACTTAAGGTTCGATGACGCTAGGATTATAAAGGAAGTTTGTATGTGGTTACCGAATGTTGTTCGGAGTCCCGGATGAGATCCCGGACGTCACGAGGAGTTCCAGAATGGTCCGGAGGTAAAGATTTATATATGGGAAGTCCTGTTTTGGTCACCGAAAAAGTTTCGGGTTTTATCGATAATGTACCGGGACCACCGGGAGGGTCCCGGGGGTCCACCAAGTGGGGCCACCAACCCCGGAGGGCTGCATGGGCCATGTGTGGGAGGGAACCAGCCCCAGGTGGGCTGGTGCGCCCCCCACAAGGGGCCCAAGGCGCAGGGGAGAGTGGGGAGGGGCAAACCCTAGGGCAGATGGGCCCTAAGGCCCACCCCAGGCGCGCCTCCCCTCTCTCCCCCTCTGGCCCCACCCAGATGGGATCTGGGAGCTGCCGCCACCCCTGGGGAGGGAACCCTAGAGGGGGCGCAGCCCCCTCCCCTCCCCCTATAAATACTTGAGGTCTGGGGAGCTGCCTATACACGAGAACTTCTCCTCTTGGTGCAGCCTACCTCTCTCCCTTCTCCTCATATCTCGCGGTGCTTGGCGAAGCCCTGCTGGACTACCACGCTCCTCGATCACCACCACGCCGTTGTGCTGCTGCTGGACGGAGTCTTCCTCAACCTCTCCCTCTCTCCTTGCTGGATCAATGCATGGGAGACGTCACTGGGCTGTACGTGTGTTGAACGCGGAGGTGCCGTCTGCTCGCACTAGGATCTCCGTGATTTGGATCACGACAGTATGACTCCTTCAGCCCCGTTCTCTTGAACGCTCGCTTAGCGATCTACAAGGGTATGTAGATGCACTCTCCTTCCCCTCGTTGCTAGTTTCTCCATAGATAGATCTTGGTGACACGTAGGAAAATTTTGAATTTCTGCTACGTTCCCCAAAGTGGCATCATGAGCTAGGTCTATTGCGTAGATTCTTTGCACGAGTAGAACACAAAGTAGTTGTGGGCATTGATTTTGTTCAATATGCTTACCGTTACTAGTCCAATCTTGTTTCGACGGTATTGTGGGATGAAGCGGCCCGGACCTACCTTACACGTACTCTTACGTGAGACAGGTTCCACCGATTGACATGCACTTGGTGCATAAGGTGGCTAGCGGGTGCCACTCTCTCCCACTTTAGTCGGAACGGATTCGATGAGAAGGGTCCTTATGAAGGGTAAATAGCAATTGGCATATCACGTTGTGGTTTTTGCGTAGGTAAGAAACGTTCTTGCTAGAAACCCATAGCAGCCACAAAACATGCAAACAACAATTAGAGGACGTCTAACTTGTTTTTTCCGGGTATGCTATGTGATGTGATATGGCCAAGAAGAATGTGATGAATGATATGTGATGTATGAGATTGATCATGTTCTTGTAATAGGAATCACGACTTGCATGTCGATGAGTATGACAACCGGCAGGAGCCATAGGAGTTGTCTTAATTTATTGTATGACCTACGTGTCATTGAACAACGCCATGTAATTACTTTACTTTATTGCTAACCGGTAGCCATAGTAGTAGAAGTAATACATTGGCGAGACAACTTCATGGAGACACGATGATGGAGATCATGATGATGGAGATCATGGTGTCATGCCGGTGACGACGATGATCATGGAGCCCCGAAGATGGAGATCAAAAGGAGCAAAATGATATTGGCCATATCATGTCACTATTTGATTGGATGTGATGTTTATCATGTTTATGCATCTTGTTTACTTAGAACGAGGGTAGTAAATAAGATGATCCCTTACAAAAAATTTCAAGAAGTGTTCTCCCTAACGTGCACCGTTGCTAAAGTTCGTCGCTTCTAAGCACCACGTGATGATCGGTGTGATGGATTCTTACGCTCACATACAACGGGTGTAAGACAGATTTACACACGCCAAACACTTAGGGTTAACTTGACGAGCCTAGCATGTATAGACATGGCCTCGGAACACGAGACCGAAGGTCAATCATGAGTCGATAGTAGATACGATCAACATGAAGAAGTTCACCGATGATGACTAGTCCGTCTCACGTGATGATCGGACACGCCTAGTTGACTCGGATCATGTAATCACTTAGATGACCGGAGGGATGTCTATTCGAGTGGGAGTTCATAAGATGAACTTAATTATCCCGAACATAGTCAAAAGATCTTTGCAAATTATGTCGAAGCTCGCGCTTTAGTTCCACTGCTTATATATGTTCCTAGAGAAAATATAGTTGAAAGTTGTGAGAGCGATTATGCGATCGAGAAAGCTTATGTCCTTAATGCACCGCTCAGTGTCTGAACCCCAAACGTCGTTTGTGGATGTTGCGAACATCGGACATACACGTTTTGATAACTACGTGATAGTTCGCTTAAACGGTTTAGAGTTGAGGCACCAAAGACGTTTCAAACGTCATGAACATATGAGATGTTTTGAGGGCTGAAATTGGGATTTCAGCCTCGTGCCCACGTCAAGAGGTATGAGACCTCCGACAATTTTCTTAGCCTGCAAACTAAGGGAGAAAAGCTCAATCGTTGAGCTTGTGCTCAGATTGTCTGAGTGCAGCAATCACTTGAATCGAGTGGGAGTTGATCTTCCAGATGAGATAGTGATGTTTCTCCAAAGTCATTGCCACCAAGCTGCTAGAGCTTCGTGATGAACTATAACATATCAGGGATAGATATGATGATCGTTGAGGTATTCGCGATATTTGACACCGCGAAAGTAGAAATCAAGAAGGAGCATCAATTCTTGATGGTTGGTGAAACCACTAGTTTCAAGAAGGGCAAGGACAAGAAGGGATACTTCATGAAACGGCAAATCAGCTGCTGCTCCAGTGAAGAAACCCAAGGTTGAACCTAAACCCGAGACTAAGTGCTTCTGTAATAAGGGGAACAACCACTGGAGCAGGATTACCCTAGATACTTGGTAGATAAGAAGGCTGGCAAGGTCGATAGAGGTATATTGGATATACATTATGTTAAGGTGTACTTTACTAGTACTCCTAGTAGTACCAGGGTATTAGATACCGGTTCGGTTGCTAAGTGTTAGTAACTTGAAATAAAAGCTACGGAATAAACGGAGACTAGCTAAAGGTGAGCTGACGATATGTGTTGGAAGTGTTTTCCAATCTTGATGTGATCAAGCATCGCACGCTCCCTCTACCATCGAGTTTGGTGTTTGCGTTGAGCATAGACATGATTGGATTATGTCTATCTCAATACGGTTATTCATTTAAGGAGAATAATGGTTACTATGTTTATTTGAATAATACCTTCAATGGTCTTGCACCCAAAATGAATGGTTTATTGAATCTCGATCGTAGTGATACACATGTTCATGCCAAAAGATATAAGATAGTAATGATAGTACCACTTACTTGTGGCACTCCCATGTAAGTCATATCGGTGTAAAACGCATGAAGAAGCTCCATGTTGATGGATCTTTGGACTCACTCGTTTTTGAAAAGTTTGAGACATGCGAACCATGTCTATTGGTGTATACGCATGAAGAAACTCCATGCAGATGGATCGTTTGGACTCACTTGATTTTGAATCACTTGAGATATGCAAATCATACCACATGGGCAAGATGACTGAAAAGCCTCGGTTTCAGTAAGATGGAATAAGATAGCAACTTGTTGGAAGTAACACATTTTGATGTATACAGTCCAATGAGTGCTGAGGCATGTAGTGAATATCGTTATGTTCTTACTTCACAGATGATTCGAGTAGATGTTGAGTATTTTTACTTGATGAAACACAAGTCTGAATTATTGAATGGTTCAAGTAATTTCAGAGTGAAGTTAAAGATCATCGTGACAAGAGGATAAAATGTCTATGATATGATCATAGAGATGAGTATCTGAGTTACGAGCTTTGGCACGCAATTAAGACATTGTGGAAATTTTTTCACAATTAATACAGCCGGGAACACCATAGTGTAATGGTGTGTCCGAACATCATAGTTGCACCCTATTGGATATGGTGCGTACCATGATGTCTCTTATCGAATTAGCACTGTCGTTCATGGGTTAGGCATTAGAGACAACCGCACTCACTTTAATGGGGCACCACGTAATTCCATTGAGACGACACCGTTTGAACTGTGGTTTGGAGAAATCTAAGTTGTCGTTTCTTAAAAGTTTGGGGCTGCGACGCTTATGTGGAAAAGTTTCAGGTTGATAAGCTCGAACCCAAAGCGGATAAAATGCATCTTCATAGGACACCCAAAACAGTTGGGTATACCTCCTAATTCAGATCCGAAAGCAATAGTGATTGTTTCTTGAATCGGGTCCTTTCTCGAGGAAAAGTTTGTCTCGAAAAGTTGAGTGCGAGGATGGTGGAGACTTGATGAGGTTATTGAACCATCACTTCAACCAGTATGTAGCAGGGCACAGGAAGTTGTTCCTGTGGCACCTACACCAATTGAAGTAGAAGCTTATGATAGTGATCATGAAACTTCGGATCAAGTCACTACCGTACCTCGTAGGGTGACAAGGATGTGTACTACTTTAGAGTGGTACAGTAATCCTGTCTTGAAGGTCATGTTGCTAGACAACACTGAACCTAAGAGCAATGGAGAAGCGATGGTGGGCCCAAATTCCGACAAATGGTTAGAAGCCATGAAATCCGAGATAGGATCCATGTATTAGAACAAAGCATGGACTTTGGTGGACTTGCACAATGATCGGCAAGCCATTGAGATAAATGGATCTTTAAGAAGAAGACGGACGTGGATGGTAATGTCACCATCTATGAAGCTCGACTTGTGGCGAAGAGTTTTTCACAAGTTCAAAGAGTTGACTACGATGAGATTTTCTCATCCGTAGCGATGCTTAAGTCCGTCGGAATCATGTTAGCATTAGCTGCATTTATGAAATCTGGCAGATGGATGTCAAAACGAGTTTCCTTACCAGTTTTCGTAAGGAAAGATTGTATATGATACAATCAGAAAGGTTTTGTCTATCCTAAGGATGCTAAAAGGTGTGCTAGCTCTAGCGATCCTTCTAAGGACTGGAGTAAGCATCTCGGAGTTGGAATATGCACTTTGATAAGATGATCAAAGATTTTTTGTTTATACAAAGTTTATGAGAAACTTGTATTTCCAAAGAAGTGAGTGGGAGCACTATAGAATTTCTGATGAGTATATGTTGTTGACATATTGTTGATCAGAAATGATGTAGAATTTTCGTAAAGCATATAGGGTTATTTGAAAAGTGTTTTCAAGTGAAAACCTGGTTTAAGCTACTTGAACATTGAGCATCAAGATCTATGAGGATAGATCAAAACCGCTTAATGGTACTTTCAAATGAGCATATATCTTGACATGATCTTGAAGGTGTTCAAGATGGATCACCAAAGAAGGAGTTCTTGCACGAGATGTAAGGTATGAAGTCAAGACTTGAAGCTCGACCATGGCAGAAAAGAGAGAAAGGACGAAGGTCGCCCCTATGTTTCAAACGTAGGCTCTATAGTATGCTATCTTGTGTACCGCACTGAAGTGTGCCTTGCCATGAGTCACTAGGGTACAAGAATGATCCAGAATGGATCATTGGACATGTCAAAATTGTCCTTGGAGTAAATAAGGACATGTTTCTCGATTATGGAGGTGATAAAGAGTTCGGCGTAAAGGGTTACGTCGGTGCAAGCTTTAACACCTATCCGAGTGACTCTGACTAGCAAACCAGATACGTATAGTGGAGCAACCATTTGGTATAGCTCCAAGTGGAGCGTGGAAGCAGCGTTTACAATATGACCTAAAAATTTGCAAAGCACACACGGATCTGAAAGGTTCAGACCCGTTGACTAAAACCTCTCTCACAAGCAAAACATGATCAAACCCCATAACTCATTAAGTCTTAATCACATGATGATGTGAACTAGTTTAGTGACACTAGTAAACTCTTTTGATGTTGGTCACATGGCGATGTGACCTGTCAGTGTTAATCACATGGCGATGTGAACTAGATTATTGACTCTAGTGCAAGTGGGAGACTATTGGAAATATGCCCTAGAGGCAATAATAAATTAGTTATTATTATATTTCCTTGTTCATGATAATCGTTTATTATCCATACTATAATTGCATTGATAGGAAACTCAGATACATGTGTGGATACATAGACAACACCATGTCCCTAGTAAGCCTCTAGTAGACTAGCTCGTTGATCAATAGATGGTTACGGTTTCCTGACCATGGACATTGGATGTCGTTGATAACGGGATCACATCATTAGGAGAATGATGTGATGGACAAGACCCAATCCTAAGCCTAGCACAGAGATCGTAGTTCAGTATGCTAAAGCTTTTCTAATGTCAAGTATCTTTTCCTTAGACCATGAGATTGTGCAACTCCCGGATACCGTAGGAATGCTTTGGTTGTACCAAACGTCACAACGTAACTGGGTGGCTATAAAGGTGCACTACAAGTATCTCCGAAAGTGTCTATTGGGTTGGCACGAATCGAGACTGGGATTTGTCACTCCGTGTGATGGAGAGGTATCTCTGGGCCCACTCGGTAGGACATCATCATAATGTGCACAATGTGACCAAGGGGTTGATCACGGGATGATGTGTTACGGAATGAGTAATGAGACTTGCCGGTAACGAGATTGAACAAGGTATCGGTATACCGACGATCGAATCTCGGGCAAGTACAATACCGCTAGACAAAGGGAATTGTATACGGGATCAATTGAGTCCTTGACATCGTGGTTCATCCGATGAGATCATCGTGGAACATGTGGGAGCCAACATGGGTATCCAGATCCCGATGTTGGTTATTGACCGGAGAACGTCTCGGTCATGTCTGCATGGTTCCCGGACCCATAGGGTCTACACACTTAAGGTTCGATGACGCTAGGGTTATAAAGGAAGTTTGTATGTGGTTACCGAATGTTGTTCGGAGACCCGGATGAGATCCCGGACGTCACCAGGAGTTCCGGAATGGTACGGAGGTAAAGATTTATATATGGGAATTCCTGTTTTGGTCACCGGAAAAGTTTCGGGTTTTATCGATAGCGCATCAGACCACCGGAGGGTCCCGGGGTCCACCAAGTGGGGCCACCAACCCCGGAGGGCTGCATGGGCCATGTGTGGGAGGGAACCAGCCCCAGGTGGGCTGGTGCGCCCCCCACAAGGGGCCCAAGGCGCAGGGGAGAGTGGGAGGGGGCAAACCCTAGGGCAGATGGGCCCTAAGGCCCACCCCAGGCGCGCCTCCCCTCTCTCCCCCTCTGGCCGCCACCCAGATGGGATCTGGGGGCTGCCGCCACCCCTGGGGAGGGAACCCTAGAGGGGGCGCAGCCCCCTCCCCTCCCCCTATAAATACTTGAGGTCTGGGGGGCTGCCTATACACGAGAACTTCTCCTCTTGGTGCAGCCCTACCTCTCTCCCTTCTCCTCATATCTCGCGGTGCTTGGCGAAGCCCTGCTGGACTACCGCGCTCCTCCATCACCACCACGCCGTTGTGCTGCTGCTGGACGGAGTCTTACTCAACCTCTCCCTCTCTCCTTGCTGGATCAAGGCATGGGAGACGTCACCAGGCTGTACGTGTGTTGAACGCGGAGGTGCCGTCCGTTCGGCACTAGGATCTCCGGTGATTTGGATGACGACCAGTACGACTCCTTCAACCCCGTTCTCTTGAACGCTTCCGCTTAGCGATCTACAAGAGTATGTAGATGCACTCTCCTTCCCCTCATTGCTAGTTTCTCCATAGATAGATCTTGGTGACACGTACGAAAATTTTGAATTTCTGCTACGTTCCCCAACAACTTATATAATGGAAGATAGACCTGGGGGGGCATAGGTTTCACTAGTGGCTTCTCTCAAGATAGCATAAGTATTATGGTGGGTGAACAAATTACTGTCAAGCAATTGATAGAAAAGTGCATAGTTGTGAGAATATCTAGCCATGATCATGTATATAGGCATCACGTCTGTGACAAGTAGACCAAAACGATTCTGCATCTACTACTATTACTCCACACATCGACCGCTATCCAGCATGCATCTAGAGTATTAAGTTCATAAGAACACAGTAACGCATTAGGCAAGATGACATGATGTAGAGGGATAAACTCAAGCAATACGATATAAACCCCATCTTTTTATCCTCAATGGCAACAATACAATACGTGCCTTTGTTGCCCTAACATCCACCGGGAAAGGACACCGCAAGATTGAACCCAAAGCTAAGCACTTATCCCATTGCAAGAAAGATCAATCTAGTAGGCCAAACCTAACTAATAATTCGAAGAGACTTGCAAAGATAACCAATCATACATAAAAGAATTCAGAGGAGATTCAAATATTTCTCATAGATAAGCATGATCAAAAACCCACAATTCATCAGATCTCGACAAACACACCATAAAAAGAGTTATATCAAATAGATCTCCAAGAAGATCGAGGAGAACATTGTATTGAGATTCAAAAAGAGAGAAGAAGCCATCTACCTAATAACTATGGACCCGAAGGTCTATGGTAAACTACTCACAACTCATCGGAGAGGCCTTGGCGATGATGTAGAAGCCCTCCGTGATCGATTCCCCCTCCTGTAGAGCGCCGGAAAAGGCCCCAAGATGGGATCTCACGGGTAGAGAAGGTTGCGATGGTGGAAATAGGGTGTCGTGGTGCTCCTGGATATTTTCGGGGTACGTAGATATATATACGCGAAGGAGGTCGGTCAGGGGAGCCACAAGGGGTCCACGAGGGTGGGGGGCGCGCCCACCCCCCTAGGGCGCGCCCTGCATCCTCGTGGCCGCCTCGGCTGCTTCTTGACGTCCACTCCAAGTCTCCTAGATTGCGTTTGTTCCAAAAAGATCTCTCCTGAAGGTTTCATTCCATTTGGACTCCGTTTGATATTCCTTTTCTTTGAAATACTGAAATAGGAAACAACAATTCGGGTTGGGCCTCCGGTTAGTAGGTTAGTCCCAAAAATGATATAAAAGTGTATAGTAAAGCCCCAAAACATCCAAAACGGGTAATATAATAGCATGGAACAATCAAAAATTATAGATACATTGGAGACGTATCAAGCATCCCCAAGCTTAATTCCTGCTCGTCCTCGATTAGGTAAATGATAAAAACCGAATTTTTGATGTGGAATGCTACCTAGCATATTTCTCAATGTAACTTTCTTTATTGTGGCATGAATGTTCAGATCCAAATGATTCAAGATAAAAGTTCATATTGACACAAGAATAGTAATACTTCAAGCATACTAAGAAGTAATCATGTCTTATCAAAATAACATAGCCAAAGAAAGCTTATCCCTACAAAATCATATAGTTAGGCTGTTTCATTTTCATCACACAAAATACTCCCATCATGCACAACCCCGGTTTCAGCCAAGCAATTGGTTCATACTTTTTAACGCGCTTTATCTTTTTTAACTCTCACGCAATACATGAGCATAAGCCATGGATATAGCACTATGGGTGGAATAGAATATGATGATGGAGGTTGTGTGGAGAAGACAAAAAAGGAGAAAGTCTCGCATTGACGAGGCTAATCAATGTGCTATGGAGATGCCCATCAATTGATGTCAACATGAGGAGTAGGGATTGCCATGCAACGGATGCACTGAAGCTATAAATGTATGAAAGCTCAACAAAAGAAACTAAGTGGGTGTGCATCCAACTTGCTTGCTCACGAAGACCTAGGGCATTTTGAGGCATCCCGTCATTGGAATATACAAGCCAAGTTCTATAATGAAAAATTCCCACTAGTAAGTGAAAAAATAAGAGACTCTCTATCATAAAGATCATGGTGCTCCTTTGAAGCACAAATGTGGAAAAGGATAGTAACATTGTCCCCCCCCCCTTTTTTGGCCTTCCCCTTTTTTTTGGCCTTTCTCTCTTTTTTTTTAATTTGGCCTTTCTCTTTTTTTATTAAGGGACAATGCTCTAATAATGATGATCATCACACTTCTATTTACTTACAACTCATGGATTACAACTCGATACTAGAACAAAATATGACTCTATATGAATGCCTCCTGCGGTGTACCGAGATATGCAATGAATCAAGAGTGACATGTATGAAAATTATTCATGGTGGCTTTTCCACAAATATGATGTCAACTACATGATCATGCAAAAGCAATATGACAATGATGGAGCGTGTCATAGTAAACAGAACGGTGAGAAGTTGCATGGCAATATATCTCGGAATGGCTATGGAAATGCCATAATAGGTAGGTATGGTGGCTGTTTTGAGGAAGATATAAGGAGGTTTATGTGTGATAGAGCATATCGTATCACGGGGTTTGGATGCACCGGCGAAGTTTTCACCAACTCTCAAGGTGAGAAAGGGCAATGCACGGTACTGTAGAGGCTAGCAATGATGGAAGGGTAAGGGTGCGTATAATCCATGGACTCGCATTAGTCATAAAGAACTCATATACTTATTGCAAAATTTTATTAGCCCTCGAAGCAAAGTACTACTATGCATGCTCCTTGGGGAATGGTTGGTAGGAGTTAACCATCGCGTGATCCCGACCTCCACTCATAAGGAAGGCAATCAAAAGAGCACCCCATGCTACAAATTTGTTACACAACTTTTACCATACGTGCATGCTACGGGACTTGCCAACTTTAACACAAGTATTTCTCAATTTCATAATTACCCAACTAGCATGACTCTAACATTACCACCTTTATATCTCAAAACAATTATCAAGCATCAAGTTGATCATAGTATTCAATGCACTTTCTACGATAGTTTTTATTATACCCAACTTGGATGCCCATCATATTAGGACCAATTTTATAACCATAGCAAATACCATGCTGTTCTAAAAGACTCTCAAAATAATATAAGTGAAGCATGAGAAATCAATAATTTCTACAAAATAAAACCATCGCCGTGCTCTAAAAAGACAAAAGTGAAGCACTAGACAAAATTGTCTAGCTCAAAAGATATAAGTGAAGCACATAGAGTATTCTAATAAATTTTGAATCATGTGTGTCTCTCCCAAAAGGTTTGTACAGCAAGGATGATTGTGGTAAACTAAAATGCAAAGACTCATATCATACAAGACGCTCCAAGCAAAACACATATCATGTGGTGAATAAAAATATAGCTCCAAGTAAAGTTACCGATAGACGAAGACGAAACAGGAGATGCCTTCCGGGGCATCCCCAAGCTTAGGCTTTTGGTTGTCCTTGAATTATCTTGGGGTGCCATGGGCATCCCTAAGATTAGGCTCTTCACTTATTATTCCATAGTCCATCAAATCTTTACCCAAAACTTGAAAACTTCACAACACAAAACTCAACAGAAAATCTCATGAGCTCCGTTAGTGCAAGAAAGAAAAACCACCACTTAAGTTACTGTAATGACCTCATTATTTATTTATATTGGTGTTAAACCTACTGTATTCCAACTTCTCTATGGTTCACACCCCCCGATACTAGCCATAAATTCATCAAAATAAGCAAACAGCACACGAAAAACAGAATCTGTCAAAAACAGAACAGTCTATAGAAATCTGTAACTTTCGAATACTTCTGGAACACTGAAAATCCTACAAAACTAGTAATTCCTAGGAAATTTGTCTATTGATCTACTAAAAAAGAATCAACTCAAAATTACGTTTTTGTGATTTATTAAAATTATTCTCGTGTGCGCAAAAGTTTCTGTTTTTCAGCAAGATCAAATTAACTATCACCCAGGATGATCCTATAGGTTCTACTTGGCACAAACACTAATTAAAACATAAAACCACATCTGAAAAGAAGCTAGATGAATTATTTATTGAAGAACATCAAGGAAAAATATTGCGTTGTCTCCCAACAAGCGCTTTTCTTTAAAGCCTTTTAGCTAGGCATTGATAATTTTAATGATGCTCACATGAAAGACAAGAATTGAAGCGCAAAGAGAGCATAATGAAACACGTGACAAACACATATAAGTCTAACATACTTCCTATGAATAGGCATATTATAAGCAAACAAATTTGCAAGGCAAGCAAAAACTAGCATATGCAAGGAAGCAGAAAGAGACAAGAGCAATCTCAACATGACAAGAGGTAATTTAGTAAGATAAAAATTTCTACGACCATATTTTCCTCTCTCATAATAATTACATGTAGGATCATAGGAAAACTCAACAAAATAGCTATCACATAACATATTCTCAACACGATCCACATGCATGTGAAGTTGACACTCTTCCAAAATAGTGGGATTATCATTAACAAAAGTCATGACCTCTCCAAACCCACTTTTATCAAAAATACCATAAAATTGAACATTCTCCAAATATGTGGGATCTAAAGTTGACACTCTTCCAAACCAACTTTCAATATTATTGCAAACACTATTATCAATCTCATATTCATCATGGGGCTTAAATAAATTTTCAAGATCATAAGAAGAATCACCCCAATCATGATCATTGCAACAAGTAGTAGACATAGCAAAACTAGCATCCCCAAGCTTAGGGTTTTGCATATTATTAGCACAATTTACATCAATGGAATTCATTGCAATCATGCTTTTTATTCAAAGATCTATCATGAATTGCTTCATAAAGTACTTCATCACAATTTTCAGATTCACGAATTTCAAGCAAAACCTCATAAAGATAATCTAGTGCACTCAACTCACTAGCAATAGGTTCATCATAATTGGATGTCTTAAAGAGATTAGCAAGTGGATGAGGATCCATAAACTTTTAGCAAGCAAAGATGCATGCAAAAATAAGGCACATGGTAACACAAGATCGGATGGAAGAAGGGCGAATAAAACGGCAAGGGTGAAGTGGGGGAGAGGAAAACGAGAGGCAAATGGCAAATAATGTAATGCGAGGCAGAAGAGTTTGTGATGGGTACTTGGTATGTCTTGACTTGAGCGAAGACCTCCCCAGCAACGGCGCCAGAAATCCTTATTGCTACCTCTTGAGCACTGCTTGGTTTTCCCTTGAAGAGGAAAGGGTGATGCAGCAAAGTAGCATAAGTATTTCCCTCAGTTTTTTAGAACCAAGGTATCAATCCAGTAGGAGGCTCCATGCAAGTCCCTCGTACCTACACAAACAAACAAGAACCTCGCAACCAATGCGATAAAGGGTTTGTCAATCCCTTCATGGCCACTTGCGAAAGTGAGATCTGATAGAGACAATAAGATAAGATAAATATTTTTGGTATTTTTATGATATAGATTGGAAAGTAAAGATTGCAAAATAAAGTAGATTGGAAACTTATATAATGGAAGATAGACCCGGGGGCCATAGGTTTCACTAGTGGCTTCTCTCAAGATAGCATAAGTATTACGGTGGGTGAACAAATTATTGTCGAGCAATTGATAGAAAAGTGCATAGTTATGAGAATATCTAGGCATGATCATGTATATAGGCATCACGTCGCGACAAGTAGACCGAAACGATTCTGCATCTACTACTATTACTCCACACATCGACCGCTATCCAGCATGCATCTAGAGTATTAAGTTCATAAGAACACAGTAACGCATTAGACAAGATGACATGATGTAGAGGGATAAACTCAAGCAATATGATATAAACCCCATCTTTTTATCCTCGATGGCAACAATACAATACGTGCCTTGCTGCGCCTGCTGTCACTGGGAAAGCACACCGCAAGATTGAACCCAAAGCTAAGCACTTCTCCCATTGCAAGAAAGAGCAATCTAGTAGGCCAAACCAAACTAATAATTCGAAGAGACTTGCAAAGATAACCAATCATACATAAAAGAATTCAGAGGAGATTCAAATATTTCTCATAGATAAACTTGATCATAAACCCACAATTCATCGGATCTCGACAAACACAACACAAAAAGAGTTACATCGAATAGATCTCCAAGAAAATCGAGGAGAACATTGTATTAAGATTCAAAGAGAGATAAGAAGCCATCTAGCTAGTAACTATGGACCCGAAGGTCTATGGTAAACTACTCACAACTCATTGGAGAGGCCTTGGCGATGATGTAGAAGCCCTCCGTGATTGATTCCCACTCTGGCAGAGCGCCGGAAAAGGCCCCAAGATGGGATCTCATGGGTACAGAAGGTTGCGATGGTGGAAATAGGGTTTCGTGGTGCTCTTGGATGTCTTCGGGGTACGTATATATATATATATAGGCGAAGGATGTCGGTTAGAGGAGCCACGAGGGGCCCACGAGGGTAGGGGCACGCCCACCCCCCTAGGGCGCGCCCTGCACCCTCGTGGCTGCCTTCGCTGCTTCTCGACGTCCACTCCAAGTCTCCTGGATTGCGTTTGTTCCAAAAGATCTCTCCCGAAGGTTTCATTCCGTTTGGACTCCGTTTGATATTCCTTTTCTTCGAAACACTGAAATGGGCAAAAAAACAACAATTCGGGCTGGGCCTCCGGTTAGTAGGTTAGTCCCTAAAATGATATAAAAGTGTATAGTAAAGCCCATAAAGATCCAAAACAGGTAATGTAATAGCATAGAACAATCAAAAATTATAGATATGTTGGAGACGTATCAGTTCACGATCTGAGAACCAAGGAATTTTTCTTGGTGGTTTCTTTCTCTTCTGCCTCCTTCCCTCTTTCCATTGAATCGGTGGGTTTGGTGTTACAATGATGCATTGTTGGATAGGCGCTAGGGTTTAACGTGATCTAGTTGGAGCCTGGCAATTTTTAGTTCTCGGTGGCTTCTAATAGAGTTGGGCATTTCATATATGCTTTGAAAGATCGCATCTGGCCAAATTTTGTTTGTCACTTCAGATTGTTTAAGGAAAACGTGGATTACTCTTATGATGAGGGTTTTTGGCATCTGGATCAAGAAATCCCAAAGATCGTGGCCCGCTAACCAATGGCAATTAAATCTTCTCTTGATTTCCGTCAATGTCTCAATGCCACCACGTACTCTTAACTTTGAGGATGATCTATAGGAGAATCATGTGGCAATCAAGGAAGCGGTATCAAATATTTTGTTTGGTGATTTTAAGTGCAATTTGGCAACCTTTGATGAGATCGTCGACAAGCTCAAGTTCTTGGGCTCTGGATTTAGACACAATTATTGGTATTCAATTCCTTTTGCAACTCTTGAGGAAATCTTGGATCTTTGGCAGGCGGGGTATTCTAATATTCAAATTATGACATCATTATCTATTAAAGATGTACCGGAAAGGGAATTCATTTTTGAAAGATTGAATAGATGTGATATTTGCTTTCGGTCGAGACATCCAGGTATTGATTGCCCTCCTAAATCTTGTGTAAGTTGCATTGATCTGGGATATACTTGAGTAATCATATTGATATGGTGAGGACATCTATGTCCTTCTCCAAGTGCTTTTCTCAAAATCATGTGCGTAATACATGCACTATTGGGCTTTGGTGTCGAATTTTCTTCCACTGGGCCATCTGGGCTGGCAATGTTTTAGTAAAAAGGGTTCACAGGTCTGAGGTGTGTGGAAAAAGAAAAAAGCTCAAAAGGTGGATAGCTTATCTACAAAACTGTTACCGCTCCAGAAGAGTCAACAAAAAGTCTGGCGTAGAAAATCACGGAAACTGAATATGCGAGATAATCACAGCAAACAAGTTTGGATTCCCAAGTAGAGGGAGAGAGAGACTCTAGTATATCCTAATTTGTACCAAAATGCCCCGGGCGCTCCGCATTCTACACAACGAATCGCAACTACTCTAGTTCCCCAAAACCACCTCCTGCTCTCGTCTGCTCCGCCACCCTGCAACATAGCTCCCCTCTCCCCTGCTCTCCCTGCATCCAATGCCATGGCGAATCTCCTCGTGTTGTTGTACCAGTTTGTTCTTGGTCTGATGAACATCCACCATGGACCTGATGGAAGGTTGCAGAGGAATATGATGGTCATTGACGACCCGCCGCTCGACCATGCAAGGTTTGCTCTGGTGTTTGTCGTCCCTCCCCCCCCCCCCCCGATCTGCAACGGGAAGCGGTTCTTGCTGAGATTAGGAGAGTGTTGCGGGATGATCATGATGTGTACACCTCTGAGGGTGTGATTCATCTGTTTTGTGTGGGCTTGGTTTGCTTTGAGGATAGGATCATCATAGATGCTATGGTTGATATGGGGGAACAAACTTTAGATGATCATTCTAATTTCCATCTGATGCGTCATGATCATGGTCCGAACATGAGACGTCTGATTATCAAAAGAGATGCTTGGGTAATGCTGCTAGGTTTTCTGCTTGATTATCAAACAGAGCATTACATTATGAAAGTTGTCTCATGTTTTGGTAGATGCATGTTCTGGCATCGCCCAGGTCACAAAAAGGCTAGAGTGTTGGCCAAAGTTCTGATTAATGAATTGAAGTATGTGTCGTTCAGCTTAGTTATGAAGAGGTTCACGGATATTAGTGGCATTGTAAAATCTTGGACAGTCCATGTCTATGTGCTTAATGGTAGAAACCCTATCCCTGGGCTGGAAGGGAATGAGGATGTGCCTCCTCTTTTGGGTGCTTCACCACACCCCACTCAGCTACCTTTTCTAAATGTCATGCAGCAAGCTCAACACAATGCATAGGTTTGGCAGTTGGAAAACACTGCTAATGCTTGGGAGGCAGCTCCAGCTCCTCAGCCACCTCAACAAGGTTGGGGGTGAGTGGCCAGTGCTACCTCCTATCCCTCAACAATATCAGGTCTTCAGTTATTGTCAATTTACTGGTTATGATGGCCCTCGATGATGGATGGAATTCAGACTGATGACACTGGTTATGATGATGGCTTACGTTTGTGGAATGAACATGTGCAGATGGTGGAAGAAGCTGCTGAAAACTTTCTGCAAGGGAAATCGGATAATGAGTTCAACTTCAGCCAGATCAATGCTCATGTGGTGGAGATAGAAGTTCCAAGGGAAATGAACCTCTTAGAGTTTTTGATTCACTTTTATGCAACTATTTACACTCCCAGGATAGGGTGGAAGAATTCTGCTGATTATGTGCAAGAACAATGGAATAGCTTTGCTGGTGGAGTACAGATCTTTCTAAATGAATTAGTTCAAGTGGCCTGCAACACTACATTCCCTTTCACTCCTTTCATTGGAGGCAGTCGGATTATTTACTTCAACAACGACATCTGGGCTTTGTGCAATAGTTTCTGTTATGATGGGAAGGGAAACATGCTTGCTTTGCAGCAGGGAAACTCTATGGATGTCTCTATGATTGACAGCATTTCTGAGCCTTCTGAAGGAAGAGAGGACATGATACTTGACATGGCTACATCTCGCAAGAGACATCACCCTACTGCCCCTTTGGATGTTACTCAGGTTTGTCGTAGTGTCAGAGCAACCAGATACTTGGGTTTCAAAGCTCCATCTATGTCTGACAACAAAAAGAAGGATTCTCATGTCAAACCAAGGCAGATTCCTGAAGTTGGAGATAGCAGCACCGATCAAGGTATGGAGGTCCAACCAACTCCTAACCATATTCCACCACCAACTCCTATTGCAACAATCCAGCATCTGGGCATCAACATGTGTGGCAATCAGGAAGAGGAAATCACTGAAGAAAAGTTAATGCACGGGGTGGAGGAGCAGAACTTGGGAGACGCCTAAGTTTCTGCACTTTTATTTCAGTTGCTTGTTGTTGGTTGGTTTTGTGTTATCTTACCAGTTCCTAAACTTTTATTATGTTTAGGCTTATGTCATCAGTGCTTTGGAACATTTTATGTTGGAATATCCGGGATGTTAATTCTGAACCAAAATGCTTAGCTCTCCGTAATAAAATTGATGAATCAAATTGCTCCATTGTGTGTTTACAAGAAACGAAAAAGAGGAGTTTGATCATTCTTTTTTTGAGGAAATGATGCCCGAGAAGATTCGATAAGTCTGAATATGTTCCCTTTGTAGGGGCATCTAGAGGTCTTATAATTATTTGGTGCAGTAGCCAATTTACTGGACAGGTTCTGCAAAGCTATCAATATGCGCTTACCATTAAAATGACCTCTGTCATAACTAACCAAACTTGGAATTTAACTAATGTTTATGGGCCATGTGATGGTCCGGAGAGGGTGGAATTCACATAGTGGTTTGAAGCTATAGATATGGACGCAGACGAGTTGTGGTTATTCATGGCAGATTTTAATTTCATGCGATCACTGGATAACAGGAACCAAGAGGGGGAAACGTTGATGATGTCATAAAGTTTAATGAAATTATCAGCTCCCTTGCACTTTTGGAAATGCCAATAAAGGGTTGTAAGTATACGTGGAGTAACATGCAACAATCGCCACTTTTGGAGCAATTGGACTAGGTTTTTTCATCGCCCAAATGGATTTATGTTTTCCCATAAAGTGGTAAAACCTCTCTCTCATCCATTTTTAGACCATATTCCTTGTATGTTATCTGTGGAAACATATATACCTAGAAGCAAAATATTTCGGTTTGAAAGCTTTTGTCCATCTCATCCTGGTTTTATGAAAGTGGTCATGGATTCGTGGTCGGCGCAACAAAGATCTCGGCCAAACTTAAAAGGTTGCGATATGCACTCAAAACTTGGAGCAAAAACATCTCTAAGCTTAGCCTTCTTATTGAAAACTGCAACGGGATTTTAATGCAAATTGGCAATCTTGAAGAGCTATGACATTTATCTGTTCCAGAAAGAAATTTCTGAGTTATACTAAAAAGCATCTGCTTCGACTTCTAAAATACCAGAGTTACTACTAGAAGAAGAGATGTACTTTCCGATGGGCTGTAAAAGGTGAAGAAAATAAAAAATACGTTCACGCTCGTGCAACAGAAAGGTACAGAAGAAACTCAATTCCATCGCTTCTGATGGTGGATGGAAGCTCAATTGAATATCATGATGACAAAGCAGCGGTGTTTTTTTTAATGTTTTAAGAAGAGAATGGGAGTCTCGAATACCATGTCTTATGAATTCGAGATGTTGGATTAAATCCAACAGTACCCAGACCTATCCGATCTATCTCAACCTTTTTCGACAAATGAAATTGACAGAGTGATAAAAATAATTCCATCTGATGGAGCCCCGGGGCCGGACGGTTTCAATGGACAATTTTTGAAAGTTTGCTGGGAGATTATCAAAGAGGATTTCTACAGTTTATGTCAAGATTTTTGGGAAGGCAAGGTTAATATTAACTGCCTCAATACCTCATTAATGATGCTTATTAAAAAAAGGTATGCCTGAAACAGTTAATGACTACCGACTGATATCACTACTTAATTGTGTGCTCAAAGTGTTGACCAAAATCCTGGCAGAGAGATTACAAAAATGTATTTTGAAAATTTGCCACCGTAACCAATTCGGATTTATCAAATCACGTACGATTCAGGACTGCCTAGTCTGGGCTTTGGAATATATTCATTGATGCAAAAAATCGAGGAGAGAAATTGTTATTCTAAACCTAGACTTTGAAAAAGCCTTCGACACTATGGAACATGACTTCATACTAAACATTCTAAAGTGCAAAGGTTTTGATGATCACTGGTGTATGTGGATAAAAATGATTCTTCAATCTGGATCTTCTTCTGTTTTGCTAAACGGAGTGCCTGGGAAAGAGTTTAAATTCAAAAGAGGTGTTCGTCAAGGGGATCCGATGTCCCCGTTGCTATTTGTCATTGTTGCCGATCTTCTACAATTCTTGATCAACAAGGCTTGGGAGGAGGGACATTTAAAGTTACAGATTGAGCAGCCGACGTCGGAACAATATACAGTCATTCAATACGTTGACGACACAGTGCTCTTTTGGAAAGATCTCTGGCAGGGAGATAGAGTGCTCATGGAATCTCACAATCATTTATTTTCATATGCTCATGATGAGGACTTATCTTTGGCTCAACTACACGCCAAACCAGACCCAGCTACGATGTTTGAACTACCATTATCTATTGAAGCAAGATCCGAACTGGATGATATCATGACTGTGATCAATGCCATGATGCTGGACCACATGGGTGTTGACGAATGGATTTTGTGTTGGGAAGATGAGCACTACAAACCTAAAAAGTTCTACAGATTCCTTTTCTGAAATATAGCTGCACCACGCTACATAACCTCAATATGGAATTAAAAAAATGTATCATGAGGCACAAGGTATTTGCATGCCTCATGCTAATGGATAGGGTCAACACGAGAGATATGCTAATAAGAAGACATTTCAACATTGGAGACGATAACTCTTGCCTGATGTGCAACCTTGCTGATCTTGAAACAAACAAACATCTTTTTTATGATTGCCAATTTGCCAAAAGATGTTGGGAAATAATAGGAGTGAATTGGGACTCAAACGAAGACATCCAGATAATGTTTGATGTAGCTTCGACATCTTGGTGCAAACCTATATTCAAAGAAATCATTATACTAGCAACTTGGAATATCTGGAAACAAAGAAACAAGGTGTTGTTTAATGGTGAGATGGCCACACAGTTGGACTGGATGCGGATGCTAAAGAAGGATCTGGACATCTTAACTTTCAGAACTCAAGGAGAGGCTACTAGTTTCATCCAAGGGTTGATGCAGTCCTTGGTGGCTCACCAAAACCCCCCTGTGTAAAATGTAGATACTTGCTTTTTATCTCCTTTGGCCTTGATGGCTATGTACAAAATGTAGAATGTAATTGCGCCCTGTTATCAATAAAGAACAGTAGGAGCCTCTCCTGCTATTTTAATGTTTAAAAAACAATTGGGTCTATTCCAACATCATATCTCGTTGTTTATCATTGTCCGGTTGAGTGTCTTCATGAACATCATCATTATTTTTTTCATTATCACTAGGTGAATGTTCATTACCAGATTGAGTTCCAGCATCTGAAATAGACATCATTATCATTATTAGGAGGTTTTTCTATTTCAGGTTCACTAAAGGTATGCAAAGTCCTATCATTTTTCTTTTTCTTCTTCCTTTTAGAAGGACTAGGTGCATCAGTGTTAATTCTTTGAGAGCCTTGTTCAATTCTTTTAGGGTGTCCCTCAGGAAAAAGTGGTTCCTGGGTCATTATACCTCCTCTAGTCACTACTCTTATAGGATGATCATTCATATTATTATTCACTTCATCAGTTTCAATAATTTCACCAGTTTCAGCATTCTCAATATCTTTAGCTCTAGCAATTTGTTCATCAAGAAATTCACCTAGTGGCATATTATCATCAAGCAAGGCACTAGCATCATGATGAGTAGCATTCATAGCAGAAGTAGCATCATCAATAACTTGTGATATATCAGGATTAATAGCATGTGGTGGTGTTGCAAGTCTATTCAAAATAGAAGGTGAATCAAGTGCAGAGCTCGATGGCAGTTCCTTACCTCCCCTCGTCTTAGAGGGAAAAATCTTAGTATTGGTATCCTTCGGATTCTTCATAGTGATAAATAGATAATAATCCCAAGTGAATCAACAAATATAGTTATGGTCCCCGGCAACGGCACTAGAAAAAGGTCTTGATAACCCACAAGTATAGGGGATCACAAAAGTTTTTGAGGGTAGAGTATTCAACCCAAATTTATAGATTCGACACAAGGGGAGTCAAACAATATTTGTAAGTATTATCAGTTGAGTTGTCAATTCAACCCCGCCAGGAGATTAATTATCTATAGCAAGATGATCAGTAGCACAGTGATATGATAGTTTTGATAGTAGTAGTAGTAGTAGTAGCAGCAGCAGCAGTAGCCCAGGTGGTCACAACCCACCTGGGCGCGCCTGGAGGGGGGTGGCGCAACCTGGTGGGTTGTGCTCAACTAGGGGGGCCCCTATGATGGTTCTTGGCCCTAGTATTTTTCATTTATTGCACAATAATTCTCCAAAAAGTTTCATTCCATTCCGAGAACTTTTATTTTTGCACAAAAATAACACCATGGTAGTTCTGCTGAAAACAACGTCAATCCGAGTTAGTTTCATTCAAATCATGCAAATTAGAATCCAAAACAAGAGCAAAAGCATTAGGAAAAGTAGATACGACAGAGACGTATCACTGCTCCGCTTGATTTCTGAGAAGATTGATTTGAGCAACCCCGCTCAAAGTGATTTGAGTTTAAGATCCACCGAGAGAAAAATCAAGAGCCCAAACTTAGACAGTGGTTTAGCATCACAGTAGTTCTGAGTTAGAGTTCTTGTACCTATTACTCTTGAAAGTTGTGCACTCTCTAGACAAATAGGTTTCCGCTCGAGTGTTGAAGAGTTCTATTCACCGAGCTAGATCTTCAGCAACCAAGATTGATTGTGGTTCACGAAGGTCGACCGAAGGTTTGGAGATCGCCGACAATGATCTACCACTAGTGAAGTCAGCTGAAGTCTAATCAACTTTGAGTTTAAGGAGAATAGGGTGAAGAGAGTTTATCTTCCGTGTTAAGTCACAGCCCCTCCAACCAGAAGTAGCCCTTTGGCGGAAGGGTGAACTGGTCTACCAATTCTCTCTGTTGCCATCGAGCACCACTAGTTAAAATTTACTTCACTACATTACCTTCGGCAGTCTTTATATGTGCTTTGTGATGATAGTTATCTTATTTGTTATCATTCATTGCTTACTCTGATTGCATCCTCATCATTCTGTCCTGCTATCATAGTTCTAGTTATTTTCTGTGTTGTGATCATTTACCTCAGTATAGCTCTTCTTCATAGTTGTCCATCGTAGTTATATTCAAGTGCTCTTGTATGATATTGTATCTGTTGGCATATAGCTTTACCATCATTATCATCAAGCCCGTTATATCATATGCTCAAACCATTATTGCATCCTACATCGATGGTTTTGTTTGTTGAGGGATCGAAGAAGGTGAGAGTGTCTAGAGGGGGGTGATTAGACTACTCGACAAGATAAAAATTCTGTCTTTTATCAAGGACAGATTTTGGCAGATTTTGCATAACACACAAGTCAAGTAGCACACTACACATGCAATTCTAGAGTATGGGCAGCGGAAAGTAAATTGCACAAGTAGTAAAGAGAAGTGGAGAAGATCAAACGCAATTTGGAGATTTAATGATTTTTCCCGTGGTTCCGATAGGTGGCGCTATCGTACATCCACGTTGATGGAGACTTCAACCCACGGAGGGTAACGGCTGCGAGAGTCCACGGAGGGCTCCACCCACGAAGGGTCCACGAAGAAGCAACCTTGTCTATTCCATCATGGCTCACGCCCACGGAGGGCTAGCCTTACTCGGGTAGATCTTCACGAAGTAGGCGATCTCCTTGCCCTTACAAACTTCTTGGTTCAACTCCACATCTCGACGACGGAGGCTCCCAAGCGACACCTAACCAATCTAGGAGGCACCACCTCCAAAAGGTAATAGATGTTGTAGATGATGATGAACTCCTTGCTCTTGTGCTTCAAATGATAATCTCCCCAACACTCAACTCTCCTCACTGATTTGGCTGTGGTGGAAGAAAGGATTGAGTGGAAAGCAACTTGGGAAGGCTAGAGATCAAGCTTCATATGGTGGGAGTGGAGCAACTTGATCTCAACACAAGGGTAGGTAGTTCTCTTCTCGAAATGTAAGGTAGGAGTGGTAGTTCTTTCGATGGCTCTCTCCACGAATGAAGAGGGGTGGAGGGTATAAATAGCCTCCACACAAAATCCAACCGTTACACACATTTGAGCAATCTCGGTGGGACCGAAGTGGACAACTCGGTGAGACCGATAGTTCAAATAATGTGAACGTTGGGATTTTCGTGGGACCGAATATACAATCTCGGTTAGTCCGATTCGTGCAATGACAAGAGCATGCCAGTTTGGTGGGACCGACTTCATCATCTCGGTGACACCGATTTGATGATGAATGTTCTGAAGCTTGGCAACTCATGTTTCGTGAGACCGAGTTCGAATCGGAAAATCCGAGTTTACTAGGGTTTGGCTTATGGTGAGGTGGTTCATCTCGGTCGTTGAGTTTGGAATATCGGTGGGACTGAGACTACTTATGAGTGTCTATGGCGGTGAAAGTTGTTGATAATTTAGGAGATGTATCACTAAGCACTTGAGCAACCGGATCATCATCATAACCTCATCCCTTTTAATAGTATTGGCTTTTCCTATGGACTCAATGTGATCTTGGATCACTAAACCAAAATGGAGTCTTGAGCTTTTGCCAATGCTTGCCTTTGCATTTTGAGGGTCCACTTCTTTAGTCCTTTTGCCATGCCAATGTGATTGAATTTCTGAAACATACTTGATAAAAGCATTAGTCCAACCACAAAGTATGTTGTCATTAATTACCAAAACCACCCGGGGAGCAAATGTGCTTTCAATCTCCCCCTTTTTGGTAATTGATGGCAACACACTAAACAAGACATCAAAGCTTATTGAAAGAAAGACAGAATTATCACGAAAGCTTTGACAAACATGTAGTACAGGCTCCCCTACAAGTGTGCAAGATTTTCATAAATTATGGTTTTGGACTACCACAAGCACACAAGAGAGATAAGCAAGATGTGCTACATGCAGCTTGGCTATATGCATTAGAGCAGATGAAAAGAAGTGAGTGATAATGCATATGTGCATGGTGATTTCTTGCAAACAAGTATTCACAAGCAAGTCACCATCATGTACATTCTGCAAAGTGCATATGCTTACCTTGAGGTTCCTTGGCATTGTACCTGAAGAGATAAACTTGGGAAAACAAGGTTAGATAACACAAGAGTATTTCTTCAACCAACTGCAAGAACATCAAGAGTACCAAGCCAGGGATGACATGTATAAAGAGTGTCTCATATTGAGCACAAGCTTGAATCAGCAAACATGTCTCCGAAACTAAAAGATTTTCAATGAACTCGAGAGATTTTGCTTTCCATAAGATATCAATTGTGAAGATTCCTCTCCTTTGAGTTCTCTCAGATCAAGGGGTTTGATGGAAAGAGCAAAATCAAAAGAATGATGCCAAATGAGAATGACGCCAATTGTAATGTCCAATGTGAAACACGGCAAGAAATTCTCTTATAAGGAAAAACACGGCAAAGCTTTGATGTGATTCTCTCCCCCTTAAGGTAAGATTGCTCTTCTTCTCCCCCTAAATCTTCTCTTCTCCCCCTAAGTCTTCTCCCCTTTGACATCAAGTGCCAAAAGGACAGCAAACTAGGAAGGTCGGGGAAGATGGAAAGAAAGAAGTGGGATCCTTAAGAATCACAACAGGCAAAAAGGAACATGCATAGAGAATCATTGAGTGGAGCTGCAGAAGATGATATCCTGGAAGAAATAAATCGGTGACATCAATTAAGATGGATTGGTGGGTCCGAAAGTCGGGGACTTAGGGTAGATCCTTTTCGTTAGACCGAAATATTTAAATCGGTGACCTTGAGTTTAATTCCAAGGAAATCTGAAATAATTCAGCTCACTTTGCGAGGAATGTTTCAAAGGATTTGCAATGAATTTGTGAATGATTTTCGAGGAATTGATCAGAGCCAGAAGGATATTCACAAAGACAGAAGAATAGAAATGGAAAAGATTCCTAGATGAAGTTTTTTTTAATGAAAACTCAATGAGAGAACATAAGAGAAAATAGAAAGACTCCAAAACATATGTACTTCATCTAGATAAAGGTCGGCGACAAGGTCACCTATGTTTGAGTATATTGACTTAGGAGTCGAATGAGGACATTTGACCATAGTTCATACTCATCATTTAAGCTCAAAATGGGGTTGCCATTTTTCGATTAAGCATTCGATGTGATCACATCTTATGAAGCTGCTTGTACTCATGACTTTGAGCAAAGCTCCTTAAAGATGTGAAGAACATACCTTGGGCTTGTTGTTGCTTTGCTCATGTAGGTAAACTTGATGTAGGTGCTCATTGAATGTGAAGTTGGAGCGCCATTTCCACTTGTGTAGTTCATCTTCCTACATGGGTTAGGCAAGCAAGGAAATACTCAAGGATATCCAAGATGACAAGAGTGAAATACTAGATGTATAAGATGTCAAAAAGGATATGTGGAATTTTGTTCCTTGAACTCAACATCCCAAAGGGCTAGATACTTGGTCAATGACAAGATTACTCATGATTTGAGTGTGTGGTAATCTTGTGGAATGTAGATCATCCAAGTACCTGCAAGGAGTTAGACGCAATACAAGGAGGCAAATGTGTCCAAGACATATGATCACCATCATAAGAGAAATATCAAGGATTAGTCAAGTGGGCTCATGCCTTGCATGCATCAATGGAGTTCTCACTCCAAGTTTGAAGCATCAATGATGTTCAACTCACTCCTTAAGCGACAAAACACCTTCTCATCAAGAGGTTTTGTAAAGATATCAGCGAGTTGTTTGTCAAGATCTGAACATGCTTAAGATTGATGTCACCCTTGGCAATGTGATCACGAATGAAATGGTGACGAACTTCAATATGTTTCGTTCGAGAGTGTTGCACGGGATTGTGTCCAATTTTAATCGCACTCTCATTGTCACAAAGCAAGGGAACATGTCTCACATGTATCCCATAATCCTTAAGCATTTATGTCATCCATAGCAATTGAGCACAACACGAACCAGCAGCAATATATTCCGCTTCGCAAGTGGATAATGATATCAATTTTGTTTCTTGGAGGACCAAGATACAAGGGATCGACCAAGGAATTGACACGCACGAAGTTGACTTTCTATCAACCCCATCACACCGCATAGTCCGAGTCGGAATAGCCAACAAGGTCGAAAGAGGCCCTCTTAGGATACCAAATGCCAAAGTTTGGTGTGTGTGTGTGTATCAAATATCTCACAATCCTTTTAACAGCTTTAAGATGACATTCTTTAGGGGCTGCTTGATATCGAGCACACATGCATACACTCAACATTATGTCAGGACGAGAAGCACAAAGATATAGTAGAGAACCAATCATAGATCGGTAAACCCTTTGATCAACGGGTTCTCCATCTTTTGTCAAGTCATTATGTCCACCTGTAGGCATGGGGGTTCTCATACCTTTGCTTTCTTGCATGTTGAACTTCTTGAAGAGATCCTTGGTGTACTTTGTTTGTGAGACAAAGGTACCCTCCTTAGATTGCTTGATTTGCAACCCAAGGAAGAATTTGAGTTCACTCATCATGGACATCTCATACTTCTCGACATGAGCTTTCCAAACTTCTTGCTAAAATGAGGGTTAGTTGAACCAAAGATAATATCATCAACATATATTTGGCACACAAATAGTTCACCATTAACCCTTTTGTGAACAGCGTTGAGTCTATCTTTCCAATCTCAAAGCCTTTTTCAAGAAGAAAGCTAGTCAAGCATTTGTATCAAGCTCTAGGAGCTTGTTTAAGACCATAAAGAGCTTTGTGCAACTTGTAAACATGATTAGGCTTTTTGGGATTCACAAATCTGGGAGGTTGTTTCACAAATACTTCCTCCTCAATTTCACCATTTAGGAAAGCACTTTTGATATCCATTTGATAGAGAGTAATATCATGGTGATTGGCATAAGCAAGAAGAATGCGAATGGACTCAAGTCTAGCAACGGGGGCATAGGTCTCACCATAGTTCATACCTTCGACTTGTGTGTAACCTTGAGCTACGAGACGAGCCTTGTTGCGGATAACTTGTCCATCTTCATCTTGCTTGTTCCGAAACACCCATTTGGTTCCAATGACGTTTTGATCATCCTTGGGCTTCTCTACCAAAGTCCATACCTTGTTCCTCTCGAAGTTGTGTAGTTCTTTGTGCATAGTGTTCACCCAATCCGGGTCTTCAAGTGCTTCTTCTACCTTCATAGGTTCAATACTAGAGATAATTGAGTAATGCTCACAAAAGTTAGCTAAGCGAGTTTTAGAGCGAGTAATTCTCCCGGAGTTGATGTCGTTCATCATTTGTTCCACGGGATGATTTTTCTTGACTCTTGCTCGGACTCAGGATAGCTTTTGTTGAGGTTGTGGCTGAGCTTCCTCATCATCTTCATCTTCCTCTTCTTCTTCTTCATTGTTGTTGGTGTTGTCTTGAGGCGGTGGAGAAGGAGGTTGTGGTGGATCTTCTTGTTGCACTTCCTCATCTTGGTGAGTTCCACTTGTGGAGGCCTCCATGTTGCCTTGAGGTTCATCTCGCCGTGAGGTAGGGGGCTCCACATATGTAGATGAGGTACTCTCCTTCACTTCCATGGGACGGATCTTTCCAATAGATAAATCTTGGATAGCTTCCGATGGGTCCTTGTCTCCTACATCAATAGGCATTTGCTCTACTTGCGAGCCATTAGATTCATCAAACTTCACGTCTCACCGTCTCTTCAACCTTTCGGGTGAAATTATTGTAGACACGGTAGGTGTGGGAGTTTGATCCATAACCAAGAAAAAGCCTTCATGAGTTTTAGGAGCAAATTTAGACCGACGATGCTTATCAAGGATATAGCATTTCAACCAAAGACACGAAAGTATCCCACTTGGGGTTTGTTACCGGTGAGGAGCTCGTATGATGTCTTGCCGAGGAGCTTATGAAGATAAAGCCTGTTGATAGCATGACAAGCTGTCTCGACCGCTTCCCCCCAAAAATGCTTCGGTGTCTTGTATTCATCAAGCATCGTTCTCGCCATCTCTATGAGCGTTCGGTTCTTCCTCTCAACAACTCCATTTTGTTGAGGAGTGTGCGTAGTCGAGAACTCATGTAGAATCCTTCCTCATCGAGAAAAGAGTCTACATTGACGTTCTTGAACTCCGCTCCATTGTCACTCGAACTTTCTTGATCTTCACCTCAAATTGATTTTGGGCCTTTTGGCAAAGGTTTTGAAGATTCTCCGAACTGCGATTTGTCATCAAGAAAAATACCCATGTAAATCTGGAATAATCATCAACTATAACTAGACCAAAGGAGTTACCACCAAGGCTTTTGTAAGCATTGGGACCAAGAGATCCATATGAAGAAGCTCAAGCGGTCTCCTTGTGGTCATGATGTTCTTCACGGGATGACTTCCACCTACTTGTTTTCCTACTTGACAAGCACTACAAAGTCTATCTTTGTCAAAGAAAACATCTTTAACGCCAAGAATATGATCACCTTTGATCAGCTTGTCTAGATTACGCATACCAACATGTCCAAGCCTTCTATGCCATAACCAACCTTTAGAGGATTTAGCAATGAAGCAAGCTCTAGGTTGGGCTTTCTTAGTGAAATCAACAATATATAGATCACCTCTACGGATACCGGTAAACGCCATGTTATGATTGTCACGACGAAAGACTTGGCAATCTACTTCGGTGAATAGCACATTGAATCCAAAGTCAGCTAATCTAGACACGGAAAGTAAATTGTATCCAAGAGATTCTACAAGCATGACATTTTGAATAGAGCTATCATGAGATATGGCCACCTTACCAAGGCCAAGTACCTTACCCTTGGAGTTGTCTCCAAAAGTCACATACTTGCGTGGACCATCGTTCTTTGCAAGCTCTCGAAACATGTCTTTGTCTCCGGTCATGTGGTCGGTGCATCCACTATCAAGAATCCACTCTTTTCCGCCGGACATGTAGTCTCTCAGATTTGCCATAAGATTGATACTCTTCATGATCTTGTCTAGCTCGGTGTCCGAATCGGAGTAATCATCCTCATGCTCATGGTCATCATCATATTGACCCATAGATTGTTCATCATCAACACCTAGGTCAATTTGATAACTACTTGCATTAGTTTTGTCAATGTGACAATAATCATCAGAATGCAATACAAGAGCATTTCTAATTAGAACATTGATAAGACCGGGATCACCCTTCTTTTTCATAAGATCACGAAGCTCAAAGAAGCATTTATCAAAGTTGGGATCATTGGGGCGCATCATATCAAATTCAATAGTCTTGTATAGAATTTCATCAAGACCTCTCAAAGAGTAGTCCAGATAAAGTTCTTCCAAGAACTTCCACATAGCATAGGCGCACTCAAAGTTTGTAACGAGCTCAAGCAAGTTATCGGGTAACCCTCTAATGATAAGATTTACAGTCCTAAGGTTACGAAGCAAATCAAGCTCTTCATCCATGGTAGGGTGCAAGGGGTCAAATGGAGGCACATAGGGGGTCTCAACATATTTGCGCAAATTGTACGTCTTAAAGATAATAAGCATTTCAATCCTCCACGAGTTATAGGACACTCCATTAAGAATAGGCACTCTATGGCTAACACTCCCAAACGTAGACACGTCCATCTTCCTCCAATGGTGTGTAAACCAAAGCAATGGAGACCAAAGCTCTGATACCAATTGAGGGATCGAAGAAGGTGAGAGTGTCTAGAGGGGGGGTGATTAGACTACTCGACAAGATAAAAATTCTGTCTTTTATCAAGGACAGATTTTGGCAGATTTTGCATAACACACAAGTCAAGTAGCACACTACACATGCAATTCTAGAGTATGGGCAGCGGAAAGTAAATTGCACAAGTAGTAAAGAGAAGTGGAGAAGATCAAACGCAATTTGGAGACGCAATGATTTTTCCCGTGGTTCCGATAGGTGGCGCTATCGTACATCCACGTTGATGGAGACTTCAACCCACGGAGGGTAACGGCTGCGAGAGTCCACGGAGGGCTCCACCCACGAAGGGTCCACGAAGAAGCAACCTTGTCTATTCCATCATGGCCTACTCCCAAGGGGGGCTAGCCTTACTCGGGGTAGATCTTCATGAAGTAGGCGATCTCCTTGCCCTTACAAACTTCTTGGTTCAACTCCACATCTCGACGACGGAGGCTCCCAAGCGACACCTAACCAATCTAGGAGGCACCACCCTCCAAAAGGTAATAGATGTTGTAGATGATGATGAACTCCTTGCTCTTGTGCTTCAAATGATAATCTCCCCAACACTCAACTCTCCTCACTGATTTGGCTGTGGTGGAAGAAAGGATTGAGTGGAAAGCAACTTGGGAAGGCTAGAGATCAAGCTTCATATGGTGGGAGTGGAGCAACTTGATCTCAACACAAGGGTAGGTAGTTCTCTTCTCGTAAATGTAAGGTAGGAGTGGTAGTTCTTTCGATGGCTCTCTCCACGAATGAAGAGGGGTGGAGGGTATAAATAGCCTCCACACAAAATCCAACCGTTACACACATTTGAGCAATCTCGGTGGGACGAAGTGGACAACTCGGTGAGACCGATAGTTCAAATAATGTGAACGTTGGGATTTTCGTGGGACCGAATATACAATCTCGGTTAGTCCGATTCGTGCAATGACAAGAGCATGCCAGTTTGGTGGGACCGACTTCATCATCTCGGTGACACCGATTTGATGATGTATGTTCTGAAGCTTGGCAACTCATGTTTCGTGAGACCGAGTTCGAATCGGAAAATCCGAGTTTACTAGGGTTTGGCTTATGGCTAAGGTGGTTCATCTCGGTGTGACTGAGTTTGGAATATCGGTGGGACCGAGACTACTTATGAGTGTCTATGGCAGTGAAAGTTGCTGATAGTTTAGGAGATGTATCACTAAGCACTTGAGCAACCAGATCATCATCATAACCTCATCCCCTTTTAATAGTATTGGCTTTTCCTATGGACTCAATGTGATCTTGGATCACTAAACCAAAAATGGAGTCTTGAGCTTTTGTCAATGCTTGCCTTAGCATTTTGAGGGGTCCACTTCTTTAGTCCTTTTGCCATGCCAATGTGATTGAATTTCCTGAAACATACTTGATAAAAGCATTAGTCCAACCACAAAGTATGTTGTCATTAATTACCAAAACCACCCGGGGAGCAGATGTGCTTTCATTTGTCAATAGTATGCGTGATTGAATTCATATCTACCGAACCATATTTCCGCTGCTATGCTTGGGATCAGTTCACAACATTTGAAAGAATTTTTGAATCTCCCATTCACCCCTCCCTCCGGTGGATATACTCTCGGTCCTAATAGCAGCCACCACCCGCCCAAGCTTCGTGCTGCGCACAGGAACCAGGGCAGTCGGCTTCGGGTCACTCAGCGCTCGGGCACCGCCCGCTCGAGCACTCGGATCATTCTGTGCCCTGGTGCGTGATACGTCTCCAAGGTATCTATAATTTTGATTGTTCCATGCTATTATATTATCTTTTTGGATATTTTATATGCATTATTATGCTTATTTATATTATTTTTGGGACTAACTTATTAACCTAGAGCCTAGTGCTAGTTTCTATTTTTTCCTTGTTTTTGAGTTTCGCAGAAAAGGAATACCAAACGGAGTCCACATGGAATAAAACTTCACGATGATTTTTCTTGGACCCGACACCCAGAGGACTTGGAGTCCAAGCTAGAAGAGCCATGAGGCAGCGGCAAGGGTGGAGGGCACGCCCCCCTGCCTTGTGGCCCCCTCGGGGATCCCCTGACCTACCTCTTCGTCCTATATATTCACATATGTTCCAAAACCCTTAGAAGCATCCACCAAAATACTTTTCCACTGCCGCATGTCTCTTACCTTGTTATATCCCATCTGGAGGCCTTTTCCGGTACCCTGTCGGAGGGGGGTTCGATCACAGAGGGCTTCTACATCAACCCTATTGCCCTACTGATGAAGCTTGAGTAGTTTACCTTAGACCTATGGGTCCATATCTAGTAGCTAGATGGCTTATTATCTCTCTTTAATTCTCAATACCATGTTCTCCTCGATGTTCTTGGAGATCTATCTGGTGTAATATTATTTTGCGGTGTGTTTGCTGAGATCCGATGAATTGTGGATTTATGATCAGCTTATCTATGGATATTATTTCAACCTTCTCTGAATTCTTATATGCATGATTTGATATCTTTGTATTTCTCTTCGAATTATCGGTTGGTTTGGCCAACTAGATTGGTTTTTCTTGAAATGGGAGAGGTGCTTAGCTTTGGGTTCAATCTTGCGTCATTTCACCCAGTGACAAAGTAGGGGTAGCGAGACACATATTAAATTGTTGCCATCGAGGATAAAAAGATGAGGTTTTCATCATATTGCTTGAGTTAATTCCTCTACATCATGTCATCTTATTTAAGGCGTTACTCCGTTCTTTATGAACTTAATACTCTAGATTATGATGGATGGTGGTGGATGTGTGGAGTAATAGTAGTAGATGCAGGCAGGAGTCGGTCTACTTGACACGGACGTGATGCCTATATTTCATAATCATTGCCTTGGATATCGTCATAACTTTGCGCTTTTCTATCAATTGCTCGACAGTAATTTGTTCACCCACTATGTTATTTACCTTCATGAGAGAAGCCTCTAGTGAAACCTATGGCCCCCGGGCCTATTTTCTATCATACTTGTTTCCGATCTACTATTTTGCAATCTTTTATTTTCAGATCTATAAACCAAAAAACCTAAAAATATTTAGTTACCTTTTTGTTCTATCTATCTCTATCAGATCTCACCTTTGCAATTGACCTGAAGGGATTGACGACCCCTTTATCGCGTTGAGTGCAAGTGCTTGATTGTTTGTGCAGGTGCATCTATTGGGGACTTGCTTGTACCTCCTACTGGATTGATACCTTGGTTCTCTTACTGAGGGAAATACTTATCTCTACTTTGCTGCATCACCCTTTCCTCTTCAAGGAAAAAACCAACGCAAGATCAAGAAGTAGCAGGAAGAATTTCTGGAACCGTTGCCGAGGAGGTCTACATCAAGCCTACCAATTACCCATCATAAACTCTCATCTCTTATATTATATTATTTGCCATTTGCCTCTCATTTCCCTCTCCCCCACTTCTAAAACGATTTTCAGAAAAATACAAAATATTTGCCTTTTTATTCGTCTTTCTTCCGTTTGCCCTTATGTCTTACTTGGCTCGTTTGCTTATTTGCTTGGTATAATTTTGTGTTTATTGAAAATCAGAAACAAAAGGGTTTATGGATCCACTTAAAGTTTTCTACTTGGATCATCTCCGATCCATATGTGCTTGTGCCAAAACCCCAACTAGTTTAGCTGAGGGAAAATCTTTAGATGGGCATGCTCATTTTGTGTGTCGCCAGTTGTCTGAAAAAGGGAGACTCTTATGGAATCAAATAATTTTTTTGCTATGTTATGCTTGGAATCTTTGTGAACTTTGTGATTTTACTTGTTGCTCTAAGAACCCTAAAAAACACCTTCCCTACCTATGTGAGTTTAGTGATAATGAAATCTTATCTTCTTATGAAAAGGGTGTTTATAGTTACTATGATATCGAACAAATTTAATAATTTGTTGCTTTTAAGGGTGCTTATGAAGTTGCTTCTTTGATTGAAAAGTATGATATTACTCTCTACAAATCTGAAAATTTTGACATACTTAAATATTGCCATGAAGCCTATGCTCATAATGCCTATGTCAAAGAGTTTATTGAGATAATGACCGTTGCTTTGGAAGAAAATAATTATATGCATGAATCCATAGATGATTGAGATTCCGTTGATTTGATTGAAATATCCTTTGAAGAAGATAGTGCTTGCTATTCTTATGGCCATGATGCCAATATTAATTATGCTTATGGAGATGAACTTGCTATAGTTCCTTATGTTAAACATGAAATTATTATTATTGCACCCACACTTGATAGCCCCTTGAATGAAAAGCATGATTGCAATGATGTTATTATAAATTCCATTAATTTCAGTTGTGTTAATGATATGCAAAACCCTAAGCTTAGGGATGCTAGTTTTTCTATGTCCACTACTTGTTGCAATGATCATGATTGAGGTGATTCTTCTTATGATCTTGAAAATTTATTTAAGCCCCATGATGAATATGAGATTGATAATAATGTTTGCAATAATATTGAAAGTGGCTTTGGAAGAGTGTCAACTTTAGATCCTACATGTTTGGAGAATGTTCAATCCTATGAAATTTTTTATAAAAGTGGGTTTGGAGAGGTCATGACTTTAGTTAATGTTAATCCCACTATTTTGGAAGAGTGTCAACTTCGCATGCATGTGGATTGTGTTTAGAATATGTTATGTGATAGCTATATTGTTAAATTTGCTTATGATCCTACATGTAATTATTATGAGAAAGGAAAATATGGTTGTAGAAATTTTCATGTTACTAAATTACGTCTCTTCATGTTGAGATTGCTATCATCTCTTTCTTCTTCCTTCCATATGCTAGTTTTTGCTTGCCTTGATAATTTGTTTGCTTATAAAATGCATATGCATAGGAAGTATGTTAGACTTAGATGTGTTTGTCACATGTTTTATGATGCTCTCTTTGTGCTTCAATCCTTCTCATTTATGTGAGCATCATTGGAATTATCAATGCCTAGCTAAAAGGCTTTAAAGAAAATCCCTTGTTGGGAGAAAACCCAACATTTTTCTTTTCTGTTTTTGAAAAAAATATCATCTAGACTATGGTTAGATGTGTTTTGGTGTTTTACTTAGTGTTTGGACCAAGTAAGACCTTTGGGATGGCTTATGGTGATAGCTGATTTGATCTTGCTGGAAAATAGAAACTTTTCCTTCTAGTAAAATAATTTTCATAATTCACAGAAGTGTGCTTTTGATTTTAATTTTTTACACAAGATTGATATACAAATTTCCCAGGTAGTCCTAATTGTTTTGAATTTTTGGAGTTACATAAGTATACGAAGTTTTCTGATTCTACAGACTGTTCTGTTTTTGACAGATTCTGTTTTTCTTGTGTTGTTTACTTATTTTGATGAATCTATGGGTAGTATTGGGGGGTATGAACCATGTAGAAGTTGGAATACATTAGATATTGCACCAATATAAATAAAGAATGAGTTCACAACAGTACCAAAAAGTGGTGATTTTTTTTCTTATACTAACGGATCTCGTGAGTTTTCTGTTGAGTTTTGTGTTGTGAAGTTTTCAAGTTTTGGGTAAAGATTTGATGCACTATGGAATAAGGAGTGGAAAGAGCCTGTGCTTGGGGATGCCCAAGGCACCCCAAGGTAATATTCAAGGACAACCAAGAGCCTAAGCTTGGGGATGCCCCGGATGGCATCCCCTCTTTCGTCTTCGTCTATCGGTAAATTTACTTGAGGCTATATTTTTATTCACCACATGATATGTGTTTTGCTTGGAGCGTCTTGTATGATACGAGTCTTTGCTTTTTAGTTTGCCACAATCATCCTTGCAGTACACACCTTTTGAGAGGGACACGCATGAATCATGATTTATTAAAATACTCTATGTGCTTCACTTATATCTTTTAAGCTAGGCAATTTTGCTCTAGTGCTTCACTTATATCTTTTTAGAGCATGGCGGTGGCTTTATTTTATAGAAATTGATGAACTTTCTTGGTTCACTTATATTATTCTAAGAGTCTCTCTAAACAGCGTGGTAATTTGCTTTGGTTATGAATTTAGTCCTACAATGATGGGCATCCAAGAGGGATATAATAAAAACTTTCATATAAAGTGCATTGAATACTATGAGAAGTTTGATTGCTTGTGATTGTTTTGAGATATAAAGATGGTGATATTGGAGTCATGCTAGCGAGTAATTGTGGATAGGTAGGAATACTTGTGCTAAAGTTTGTGATTCCCGTAGCATGCACGCATGGTGAACCGTTATGTGATGAAGTCGGAGCATGATTTATTTATTTATTGTCATCCTTTGTGTGGACGTCGGGATCGCGCGATGGTTAACTCCTACATACGCTTCCCCTAGGAGCATGCATGAAGTACTTTGTTTCGATAGCAAATAGACTTTTGCAATAAGTATGTGAGTTCTTTATGACTAATGTTGAGTCCATGGATTATACGCACTCTCACCCTTCCACCGTTGCTAGACTCTCTAGTACCGCACAACTTTCGCAGGTGCATTACACCCACCATATACCTTCCTCAAAACAGCCACCATACCTACCTATTATGGCATTTCCATAGCCATTCCGAGATATATTGCCATGCAACTTCCACCGTTCCGTTTTGTTCTAAGTTTCGAGTAGTAATTATTGAGTTGTAAGTAATTAAAAGTGTGATGATCATCATTATCAGAGCATTGTCCCATGTGAGGACAGGATGATGGAAGCTATGATTCCCTCACAAGTTGGGATGAGTCTCCAGACTTTATGAAAAATAAAAGAGTCCAAAGAAGCCCAAATAAAAAAAGAGGCAAAAGAAGCCCACCAAAAAGAAAAAAATGAGAGAAAAAAGGGGCAATGTTACTATCCTTTTTCCACACTTGTGCTTCAAACTGGCACCATGATCTTCATAATAGAGAGTCTCCTATGTTGTCACTTTCATATACTAATGGGAATTTTTCATTATTGAACTTGGCTTGTATATTCCAATGATGGGCTTCCGCAAATTGCCCTAGGTCTTCGTGAGCAAGCGAGTTGGATGCACACCCACTGTAGCGACCAGACCTCAAACAGTCTGATCTCTGTGCTCAGGTGTCATCCCTGGATCACTAATGCTGACACCACACAGTACTTGAAGGATTTATAACAGAGTAGCAATCACACACTTATTACATCAAATGTGTCAAGAGAGAGCTTATTAAAATAAATATGTCTTAAGGCCATCTAAATACGATAACAGCAGAAGGCTTGGAAGAATAAGCGAGTCCATCAACTCCAACGGCATCACTGAGTATAGAACCACGACCTAAGCACCTTACTTGTCGTCTGAAAAGTCTGCAACATGAAACATTGCAGCCCGAAAACGTGTCAGCACATGGAATATGCTGGCAATGTAACACATAGAGAAAAATGTGATGGAATAAGCTATACTACATGCATATTTAGCTGGTGGAAAGCTCTATGGTTACAGCTTTGTGTAAAGCCATTTTTTTCCTATTGCAAAGGAATAAATTTATTTAACTATCATGGTGGTTGTTTAACATTGAGAATGGTTGACAGCATTCTCAATCTCAATTAAAAGTACTCGTTAAACCCAACAATATTAATTTAAAGTAACATGATGAGATTCACATGATATCCAAGTACTAGATACTCAAGATGTCCATAACCGGGGACACGGCTAACCATGATTAGTTTGTTACACTCTGTAGAGGTTTGCGCACTTTTCCCCACATGACTCGATCTCCTCCGTTTGGTTTCTCGCACTACATGGTGTTTGAGAAACGGATGACCGAGACATAGTCTTTCAGAAGCGCTTGCACCTTACATAAAGGGTAGACCGTACCAACCTACATCCCCTACATCAGCTAGTCTACCCTGTAAGAGTTTGCACGACTTAGTCAACTATGCTAGAGCCCATAGTAGCATGTGGCTGCACACGGAAGTTTCTAGCATGAATAATCTTATGATCCCTTTGTGCCTGGGTGGCGGTCCAAAGAAAAACAGGCAAATCCTGGAAACCAGGTGCCTCAATCCACCCAGATGTGTGTTTAAGTTGCCACCTTAAATAAACCATTAATTAACAAACTCACATCTGTCATGGATACACTCACCCAATCCACGTCTACTAGCATAGCATGGCATAATAAGCAAACATAGAAGTAACTCCCAAAGGTTTGATAATAAAACAGGTAATACGTACTACCTCATCTACTTCCCAAAACCCACAATTTAATTAGGTCCTAGTCATGCAATGTTCGAGGATTGATCTAATGCATAAAACTGGGTAGTAGAAAAGGTATGATCAAAGTGTTACTTGCCTTGCTGATGATCCGCGAAACCTAGAGACTCGAAGTAATAGGCGGCGCACTCCGGGTATTCTATCGCAGACAAACAAACAAGCATACAATAAGTATTCATCTAATGCACAGGTAAAACTCGAATAAAAGATCTAACCAGAAAGTTCAACTTAAGAACTCCAGTTTGCAAAAAGAATCAAATCAAACAAAGCAACGGAAGTCAAAGGCAAAAGAAAACAACTTCGTTTTACTAATCTGGACCTAAGTCAAATTTTACAGAAGCAAAAACTTGTTTAAGTTGGTTATTCGGAAAGAGGGTTTCGAGACGAAACTCGAGGCGCTTGAATCGCCTGATTCCGATAAACGAGCGAAAAGTTATACTAAAACGAAAATCGGATCAGAAATCGCGATCAGAAAAATCGCGGATTAAATCCGAGAAAAAGAAAAACGACGGACGGTTTAACGAACGAACGTTCGTTAACTAGATCTAATCTGACGAATACGTTCGTTAAAACGAACGAACGAGCGAACGCTCGCTATTTAACCGAACCAAAAAAACCGATCTAAAAAAATAAACCAAAACTAAAAAAATAAACCGACAAAACCGATCGGTTTTTGAAAAAAAACGGCAGCACGCATTACGAGGTGCGGCGAACCTCGGGCGACGGGTTCGACGGCGGCGGCGTCCGGCGGGTCGGCGGCTCTCGTGGCGGCGGCGGGCTGACGCGAGCGGGCTCGAGGCGGCTAGGGTTAGGGTTTGGCAGGGTGGGCGGCAAGGGTCTGTGGGCTGGGGGCTCGGCGGGCTTTATATAAGCTGCCCGGTGAGTCCCGCTGGCACGCCCGTAAGGCGGTTCGCGTTTTTTTAAATAATTTCGCGCAGAAAATCAAATGAAAGAAATACTAAACGGACGAAAGGACTCCAAAAATCCCGAAATAAATTTTCCCGGGCTTCTAAAATCAAGCCGGACAAGATGAACATTTATTATGGGCCTAAATGCAATTTTGAAAAACGCACATTTTTCCTAAATCCAAATAAAAGGCAAAAAACTCCAAAATAAAATCCTATTTGATTTTTTTATTAAATCTCCATTATTTCTTTATTTTGGGAAAGTCATTTTATTCCCTCTCTCAAATTTTGATAGTAGAAATAATTGAAGATAAAATAAATAAAATCAAATGATCCTATTTTCAAAATTTGAGAAAACTCAAATATGAAAATAACGAAATCCCCAACTCTCTCCGTGGGTCCTTGAGTTGCGTAGAATTTCTAAGATTGAGCCAACAATGTAACAAAATATGATATGCAATGATGATCTATGTATAACATTCCAAATTGAAAATTTGGGATGTTACAAACCTACCCCCCTTAAGATGAATCTCGCCCTCGAGATTCGGGTTGGCTAGCAAATAGGTGAAGGCTGGCCTTGAGTAGATCTTCCTCTTGCTCCCAGGTGGCTTCTTCCTCGGTGTGGTGGCTCCACTAAACTTTGCAAAACTTGATGACCTTGCTGCGGGTGACTCGGCTGGCATACTCGAGAATCTTAATTAGTTTCTCTTCATAGGTCAAATCGTTATTCAACAGAATCACCTCTAGTGGCACAGTATCTCTTAGTGGTATATCCGCCATCTCTGGGTGACACTTCTTCAACTGTGAAACATGGAACACATCGTGAACACCTGACAAACCCTCGGGTAATTCCAACTTGTACGCTACTTCTCCCATGCGTTCCAATACTTTGTATGGTCCCACAAAACGTGGCGCTAACTTTCCTTTAACTCCAAAACGCTTAACTCCTCGAAGCGGAGATACTCGAAGATAAACTCTGTCTTCGACTTCATATTCTGTCTGCTTGCGTTTTGAATCTGCATAGCTCTTGTGCCTTGACTGAGCTACCTTGAGCCTATCGCGAATCAACTTTACTTTCAGTTCAGACTCCTTAATCAAATCTGGTCCAAACAACTGGCGGTCTCCAACCTCATCCCATAACAACGGGGTCCTGCACCTCCTTCCGTACAAGGCTTCAAAGGGTGCCATCTTCAAACTGGTTTGGTAGTTGTTGTTATAAGAAAACTCCGCATATGGCAAGTTGTCATCCCAACTTGATCCATAATCCAAGGCACATGCTCTCAGCATATCTTCCAAAATCTGGTTGACTCTCTCGGTTTGTCCATCTGTCTGTGGATGAAAAGCTGTACTAAACTCTAGTCTGGTTCCCAAAGTTTCGCAACCGCTTCCGAACTTTGAGGTGAATTGGGTTCCTCTATCTGATACGATACTCCTCGGAACTCCATGCAAACATACAATCCTTGTCATGTATATCTTAGCCAATTTGGCACTGCTGTAGGTAGTCTTTACTGGAATGAAATGAGCTACCTTCGTCAAACGATCGACTACAACCCGAATCTAGTCATAGCCTGAACGGGTCCTGGGCAATCCCGTGATGAAATCCATACCTAGTTTATCCCACTTCCATTCGGGTATAGGCAATGGTTGTAGCAATCCTGCTGGCTTCACTCTCTGACATACATCACAAACTGCTACATACTCTGCAATATCCTTCTTCATTCCGGTCCACCAGAAAGTTTCCTTCAAATCCAAGTACATCTTGGTATTTCCGGGGTGAATCGAATACGGCGAATCATGTGCCTCTTGCAGAATCAACTTCCGAATCTTCAGATCACTTGGCACGTAAACGCGGTCCTCAAACCATAAGGTATCGTGCTCATCCTCATGAAATCCCTTAGCTTTTCCCTTGTTCATCCTCTCCTTAATGGAAGCAACTTCCTTATCTGTCTTTTGAGCTTCTCTGATTTTATCCATCAAAGTAGACTGAATCTCCAACGCTGCTACATAGCCTCTCGGAACTATTTCCAGACATAGCTCCCGGAATTCCTCTGCTAATTCTTTTGGTAAACCTTCGGTCATTAGGGTGTTGACATGGCTCTTGCGGCTCAACGCGTCTGCTACAACGTTAGCCTTCCCGGGGTGATAATGCAATCTCATATCGTAATCTTTAATAAGCTCCAACCATCTCCTCTGCCTGAGATTTAACTCCTTCTGCGTGAAGATGTACTTCAAACTCTTGTGATCCGTGTACACCTCACAGTGGCTCCCAATAAGAAAATGTCTCCAAGTTTTCAGTGCGTGCACTACGGCTGCTAACTCCAAATCATGAGTAGCATAATTTAACTCATGAGGCTTAAGCTGTCATGAAGCATACGAAACAACTCTTCCCTCCTGCATAAGCACTGCTCCAAGTCCTCGACGTGAAGCGTTGCAATATACTTCATAATCCTTGCTTTGATCTGGCAGGATTAATACTGGTGAGGTAACCAAATGTTTCCTCAACTCTTGGAAACTAGCCTCACGCTCCTCAGTCCATATGAACTTGGTATCCTTCTTCAACAGTTCTGTCATAGGCTTCGCGATCCTCGAAAAATTCTCAATGAATCTCCGGTAGTATCCTGCGAGTCCAAGGAAACTCCGAATCTCTCCAACTGTTGTTGGTGCTTCCCAGTTTGTCACAGTGGCAACTTTAGTGAGGTCTACTGCTATACCTTCTCCGGATATAACATGTCCGAGAAATCCAACTTCCTTCAGCCAAAACTCACACTTGCTGAACTTGGCATATAGCTGATGTTCTCTGAGCTTCTCGAGTACCAAACGCAAGTGCTCCTTATGTTCTTCTTCATTCTTCGAGTAGACCAAAATATCATCAATGAACACCACGACGAACTTATCCAAAAATTCCATAAACACCTTGTTCATCATGTTCATAAAATAGGCTGGGGCGTTAGTTAGACCAAATGACATAACGGTGTACTCATACAGCCCGTACCTGGTGGTAAAAGCCGTCTTAGGTATATCTTGCTCCCGAATCTTCAACTGATGGTATCCTGATCGCAAATCGATCTTGGAAAATACCTTAGCTCCTTGCAATTGGTCAAACAAGTCGTTGATCATCGGCAACGGGTGTTTGTTCTTAATGGTCACTTCATTCAATCCTCGATAATCAACAACCATTCTTAATGATCCATCCTTCTTCTCCACTAGAAGTACTGGCGATCCCCAAGGCGAGGAACTTGGGCGAATAAAACTTTTGTCCAGCAACTCCTTAATCTGCTTCTTAATTTCCTCCAAATCTTGGGCTGGCATCCTATACGGTCTCTTAGATATCGGCCCAGTGCCTGGTAGTAGTTCAATCAGAAACTCAATGTCTCTGTCCGGCAGCATGCCTGGCAACTCTTCCGGAAACACGTCCGAGAAATCCCTTACCACTGGTACTTCTTCCTGCACAACTCCTGACAAGGAATTTACATGTGCCCTCCTCGGCTCATGCCGTGGTACATACTTGATTCTCCTTCCTTCAGGGGTGGTAAGCAAAATCGACTTACTGGCGCAATCTATATTCCCTCCATACTTTGATAACCAATCCATGCCTAATATCACATCCAATCCTTGCGATTCCAGAACTATTAGGTCCGAGGGAAATACATAGTGTCCAATCCTTAATGGCAGTCGATCACACCATATACTAGCCATCTATTTTTCTCTAGGTGAGGTTACTAGCATGGGTGACCTAAGGGCTTGGGTTGGTAATTTATACTTGTCCACAAATCCCCGTCATATGTATGAATGCGATGCACCAGTATCAAAAAGAACAACTGCAGTAAATTTCTTAACCAAAAACTTACCTATTACTGCGTCTGGCTGAGCTTCAACCTCCTCCACGGTAACGTGGTTCACCTGTCCCCTGTTGAAAGGGTTCGTCTTCTGTCCTGAGCTTCCATTGCCATTACCATTTTGGGCTTCTGGACATTCATTTGCATAATGCCCAGCCTTACGGCACTTATAACAAGTGATATGGCTCAGGTCTACCTTGGATGGTGTTGACGGGTTGGTGCGGTTTTGTCCATTGCTTCCTCCATTCCCGTTTCCATTCTTTGTGCCATTATGATTGTGCGAGCTGCCTCCTTTGTGAGTATGCTGAAATTGCCCTCCTGACTACGGGGTAAAGCGTAGTTTCTGCTGAGCTCCAGAATTGTACTTCCCCTGTCCATACTTCCTCTTACGATTGTCAATCTGCTATTGTTTTCCTTCAATCATAAGAGCACGATCTACTAACTCCTGGTAGTTATTGAATGTGGCTACCATCAATTGCATGCTCAGCTCATCATTCAGTCCTTCTAGAAACTTCTCCTGCTTAGCTGCACCCGTAGCAACGTCATCTGGGGCATAACGTGCTAGCCATCAAGTCATCCACATATCGCCAACTGTCCGTCCTCCTTGGCGTAAGTTGCGAAACTCACGCTTCTTCATGGCCATAGCTCCTGCCGAAACATGGGCAGTACGGAAAGCTTGCTGAAACTGATTCCATGTGACAGTGTCTATAGGGTAAGTGGCTATAAAATTCTCTCACCATGCTGATGCGGGTCCTTCGAGCTGATGTGCGGCAAACTTCACCTTTTCCCCATCTGTACATCCTGCAGTGATCAACTCCCTCCGTATCTTACGGAGCCAATCATCTGCTACTATCGGCTCGGTGCTACTGGAAAACACCGGCGGATTCAGCCTTAAGAAGTGAGTCAAATGGTCAACAGGTGGTGGTGGTGGGTTGTTGTTGTTGTTGTTGCCTTGGTTCTGTACCAATGTTTGAATCAAGGCATTCTGCTGCTGAATCAACTGAGTGATCTCTGGCGGGAAAACAAATTCGGGGTCGCGTCTCGGAGGCATCTGAGGGTTTATAGAAGAGAGGAGAGTTAAGAATAGAATGAGGTCTAGTGAGATAACACTACCGATATGCACATGAGACAACAGCACACAATATCACTCCAATCAATTCAAACAAGGGCATACAACGGTCTAACTATCGTTACAAAAGTGCTTGGGCTAAAACTAATTTCTAATGGGGGAAATTCTACTACTGTTATGGTGGTCAACTAGAAAAACTGCTCCGATGAAGATTCCATGATATCTGCTCCAGCTTCATCAACATAGTCATCATCACTATCGTCGGGATCCGAGTCGGTGTCGTCGATGATGATACAATTATCCGGACAAGTGGGTTCGTCATCTTCTCCTCTGGGTGTTGAACCTCCCATGAATACTCTGATCTTCTCCTTAAAGTCGTCGTTCTGTCTTACTAGAGCGACGATCTCTTCCATATAGTCTTTACGTGTAGCCTTGAGTTCCTCTTCTAGCTCCTTGATCTTAGTCATAGCCTTCTGCAGATCCTCCATATCTGCGCACATCTGATTCTCCTGGCGTCGGATGTGTTGGTTTAACTCTTGAATATAAGCTGCAATTGATCTGTCCTTCCTGGTGTTGATCATCTCCCAATGCTCATCTCGGCGCCCACAAATCTGGTAGATAGTATTCTTGAGATCATTGTGGTAAACTTCTCCAATTCGTCCCATGGTAATGTGGGCTGCCATGCTTTTTCCTAAGCTCCATGTTGGTGCATCAAAGGAAAACTCTATGGGCTCCGTGACTGGTGCAAATGTCCTTCCTGGAATGTAGACTTGAATCATCCACCGCTCCTCTTCGGGTAAAGTGGAGTTGAAGGTTCCAGTGAAGATTGGTACTCCTATGTTCAGTATCTAGTGATTCCCTTCAAGTCATATCCAAAAGGTGAGTTTTCATCTGGTTGTGTGAACTTGTTCCTTGCATCCGCCATCCTAAAGAATAGAAAAGATGAGGAGTCAGAAATGAGAATAAAGAGTAGTGATCTAGGGCTTTAGCTAAGTGGCCGTGTCCTATAGTCAGCGTGTGCTCTGATACCATCTTTGTAGCGACCAGACCTCAAACAGTCTGATCTCTGTGCTCAGGTGTCATCCCTGGATCAGTAATGCTGACACCACACAGTACTTGAAGGATTTATAACAGAGTAGCAATCACACACTTATTACATTGAATGTCTCAAGAGAGAGCTTATTAAAATAAATATGGCTTAAGGCCATCTAAATACGATAACAGCGGAAGGCTTGGAAGAATAAGAGAGTCCATCAACTCCAACGGCATCACTGAGTATAGAACCACGACCTAAGCACCTTACTCATCGTCTGAAAAGTCTGCAACATGAAACGTTGCATTCCGAAAACGGGTCAGCACATGGAATATGCTGGCAATGTAACACATAGAGAAAAATGTGATGGAATAAGCTATACTACATGCATATTTAGCTAGTGGAAAGCTCTATGGTTACAGTTTTGCATAAAGCCAATTTTTCCCTACTGCAAAGAAATAAATTTATTTAACTATCATGGTGGTTGTTAAACATTGAGAATGGTTGACAGCATTCTCAATCCCAATTAAAAGTACGCATTAAACCCCAACAATATTAATTTAAAGTAACATGATGAGATCCACATGATATCCAAGTACTAGATACTCAAGATGTCCATAACCGGGGACACGGCTAACCATGATTAATTTGTTACACTCTTGCAGAGGTTTGCGCACTTTTCCCCACATGACTCGATCTCCTCCGTTTGGTTTCTCGCACTACATGCTGTTTGAGAAACGGATGACCGAGACATAGTCTTTCAGAAGCGCTTGCACCTTACGTAAAGGGTAGACCGTACCAACATACATCCCCTACATCAGCTAGTCTTCCCTGTAAGAGTTTGCACGACTTAGTCAACTATGCACACGGAAGTTTCTAGCATGAATAATCTTATGATCCCTTTGGGTCTGGGTGGCGGTCCGAAGAAAAACAGGCAAGTCCTGGAAACCAGGTGCCTCAATCCACCCAGATGTGTGTTTAAGTTGCCACCTTAAATAAACCATTAATTAACAAACTCACATCTGTCATGGATACACTCACCCAATCCACGTTTACTAGCATAGCATGGCATAATAAGCAAACATAGAAGTAACTCCCAAAGGTTTGATAATAAAACAGGTAATAGGTACTACCTCATCTACTTCCCAAAACCCACAATTTAATTAGGTCCTAGTCATGCAATGTTTGAGGATTGATCTAATGCATAAAACTGGGTAGTAGAAAAGGTATGATCAAAGTGTTACTTGCCTTGCAGATGATCCACGAAACCTAGAGACTATAAGTAACAGGCGGCGCACTCCGGGTATTCTATCACAGACAAACAAACACGCATACAATAAGTACTCATCTAATGCACAGGTAAAACTCGAATAAAAGATCTAACCAGAAAGTTCAACTTAAGAACTCCGGTTTGCTAAAAGAATCAAATCAAACAAAGCAACGGAAGTCAAACGGCGAAAGAAAACAACTTCGCTTTAATAATCTGGACCTAAGTCAAATTTTACAGAAACAAAAACTTGTTTAAGTTGGTTATTCGGAAAGAGGGTTTCGAGACAAAACTCCATGCGCTTGAATCGCCTGGTTCCGATAAACGAGCGAAAATTTATACTAAAACGAAAATCAGATCAGAAATCACGATCAGAAAAATCGCGGATTAAATCCGAAAAAAAGAAAAACGATGAACGGGTTAACGAACGAACGTTCGTTAACTAGATCTAATCTGACGAATACGTTCGTTAAAACGAACGAACGAGCGAACGCTCGCTATTTAACCGAACCAAAAAAACCGATCTAAAAAAATAAACCAAAACTTAAAAAAATAAACCGACAAAACTGAAGAAAACTGAATGGTTTTTGAAAAAAACCGGCGGCACGAATTACGAGGCGCGGCGAACCTCGGGCGGCGGGTTCGACGGCGGCGGCGGCGGCGCGATGCGGGGCTCGAGGCGGCTAGGGTTAGGGTTTCAGCGGGTGGGCGGCGGTGGTCAGTGGGTGGGGGCTCGGCGGCTTTATATAAGCTGCCCCCGGGCGGAGTCCCGCTCGGGTACGGCCCGTAAGGCGGTTCGTGTTTTTTTTTAATAATTTCGCGCAGAAAATCAAACGAAAGAAATACTAAACGGACTCCAAAAACCCCCAAAATAAATTTTCCCTGGCTTCTAAAATCTAGCCGGACAAGATGAACATTTATTTGAGGCCTAAATGCAATTTTGCAAAACGCACATTTTTCCTAAATACAAATAAAAGGCGAAAAACTCCAAAATAAAATCCTATTTGATTTTTTTTATTAAATTTCCATTATTTATTTATTTTGGGAAGGTCATTTTATTCCCTCTCTCAAATTTTGATAGTAGAAATACTTGAAGATAAAATAAATAAAATCAAATGATCCTATTTTCAAAATTTGAGAAAACTCAAATATGAAAATAACGAAATCCCCAACTCTCTCCGTGGGTCCTTGAGTTGCGTAGAATTTCTAGGATCGAGCCAACAATGCAACAAAATATGATATGCAATGATGATCTATGTATAACATTCCAAATTGAAAATTTGGGATGTTACACCCACTTAGTTTCTTTTTGAGCTTTCATAAACTTATAGCTCTAGTGCATGGCAATCCCTCTCACTCACATTGATATCTATTGATGGGCATCTCCATACCCGGCTGATATGCCTAGTTGATGTGGGACTATCTCCTTCTTTTTGTCTTCTCCACGACCACCATATTCTATTCCACCTATAGTGCTATATCCATGGCTCACGCTCATGTATTGCATGAAAGTTAAAAAAGTTTGAGAATACTAAAGTATGAAACAATTGCTTGGCTAAAACCGGGTTTGTGCATGATTTAATACTTTGTGTAATGAAGATGGAACATAGCCAGACTATATGATTTTGTAGGGATAACTTTCTTTGGCCATGTTATTTTGAGAAGACATGATTGCTTTATTAGTATGCTTGAAGTATTATTGGTTTTATGTCAATATTAAACTTTTGTTTTGAATCTTATGGATCTGAGCATTCATGCCACAATGAAAAAAATTACGTGGATAAATACGTTAGGTAGCATTCCACATCAAAAATTATGTTTTTATTATTTACCTACTCGAGGACGAGTAGGAATTATGCTTGGGGATGCTTGATACATCTCCAACATATCTATAATTTTTTATTGTTCCATGATATTATATTATCTGTTTTGGATGTTTTATATGCATTATTATGCTATTTTATATTATTTTTGGGACTAACTTATTAACCTAGAGCCCAGTGCCAGTTTCTATGTTTTTTCCTTGTTTTGGAGTTTCGAAGAAAAGGAATACCAAACGGAGTCCAAACGGAATAAAACTTCACGATGATTTTTCTTGGACCCGAAGACACCCAGAGGAATTGGAGTCCAAGCCAAAAGAACCACGAGGTGGCGGCAAGGGTGGAGGGCACGCCCCCTGCCTTGTGGCCCCCTCAGGGATACCCTGACCTACCTCTTCGTCCTATATATTCACGTATGTTCCAAAACCCTCAGAAGCATCCAAGAAAATACTTTTCCACCACCGCAGGTCTCTGGGCTCGTTAGATCCCATCTGGAGGACTTTTCCGGTACTCTGCCGGAGGGGGATTCAATCACAGAGGGCTTCTACATCAACCCTATTGCCCTACCATGAAGCATGAGTAGTTTACCTCAGACCTACGGGTCCATAGCTAGTACTAGATGGCTTCTTCTCTCTCTTCCATTCTCAATACCATGTTCTCCGTCATGTTCTTGGAGATCCATCTGATGTAATATTCTTTTGTGGTATGTTTGTCGAGATTCGATGAATTGTGGATTTATGATCAGCTTATCTATGAATATTATTTTCTCTGAATTCTTATATGCATGATTTGATATATTTGTGTTTCTCTTCTACTTATCGGTTTGGTTTGGCTAACTAGATTGGTTTTTCTTGCAATGGGAGAGGTGCTTAGCTTTGGGTTCAATATTGCGTGATTTCACCCAGTGACAAAGTAGGGGTAGCGAGACAAGTATTGAATTGTTGCCATCGAGGATAAAAAGATGGGTTTTCATCATATTGCTTGAGTTAATTCCTCTATATCATGTCATCGTACTTAAGGCGTTAATCCATTCTTTACGAACTTAATACTCTAGATGCATGCTGGATAGCGGTCGATGTGTGAAGTAATAGTAGTAGATGCAGGAAGGAGTCGGTCTATTTGACACGGATGTGATGCATGTATTTCATAATCATTGCCTTGGATATCGTCATAACTTTGCGCTTTTCTATCAATTGCTCGACAGTAATTTGTTCACCCTTCGTATTATTTGCCTTCATGAGAGAGGCCTCTAGTGAAACATATGGCCCCCGGGTCTATTTTCTATTATACTTGTTTCCGGTCTACTATTTTACAATCTTTTATTTTCAGATCTATAAACCGAAAAATCCAAAAATATTTAGTTACCTTTTTGTTCTATCTATCTCTATCAGATCTCACCTTTGCAATTGATCATGAAGGGATTGACAACCCCTTTTTCGCATTGGGTGCAAGTGTTTGATTGTTTGTGCAGGTGCATCTATTGGGGACTTGCTTGTACCTCCTACTGAATTGATACTCTAACTGAGGGGAGTACTTATCTCTACTTTGCTACATGACCCTTTCCTCTTCAAGGGAAAAACCAATCCAAGCTCAAGAAGTAGCAGTGCGGCGCTCCCTGGGGACGGTCTCCTACGAGGAGGACTTAGCCTCATTGCCCATCTTGGTATCACTCTCCTCATCGTCGCTCTCCTCCTCCTCCTCCTCCTCCTCATAGATCTCCTCGGAGCGCTGGCGCTCCTTGTCACTCTTGCGTCTTCTGGCGACCGGTCGACTGCCGACACATGGGAGATCAACTGCTGGAAACTCTAAGAAGAAAGAAAAAGATCACATAGAAACAAATTTTGGGTTAGTCCGACTGATCCAACATGGTGTTACCTCAATTGGCGGGGTGTCCTTCCCATACGGGGGCACTCTCCTGGCCCCATGCGGGTTATCACGGGCCGAGGTGATGGCCTTGATCTTGCCCCCCACGGCCTTCTTGGTCAGCTCCTCCGGATGCACCCGAGTAGGGTCACTCGGACCCTCGTAAATCCAGATAGGGTGCACCCTTGCATGTAGCGGCTGGATCCGCTGACTGAGAAATGTCTCTAGAAAATCCAGCCTCTTGACTCCAGCATTCACAATTCCGACCAAGGCGTTGGCCAGAATTCACATGTCCACCTTCTCCTTGGTCACCTCGAGAGACGGAGGTGCAGCAAGTCTCGCTCCCAAGTACGGGGGGTCACTACTGCATGATGCTGCTAACGTGACACTACGATCAGAGACCGTTCGAGAACCTGTGTGCGATGCAATAATCGCAAACGGTGGTGCCAGAGAACTGTCTAAAATGTGCAAAACGTTTGCGATGATGGATGCATCAAACACGGTTCAGATTTTAGTTGCATGTGCGATGCAGGGCATACGGTTCAGTTCAATTAACTATTTGTGATGAGGAGGAACAAAAGAAATGGGCAGCCAGATGAAGGCATGTGCAATACACAGCATACGGTTCACTCGGATGAACTATTTGTGATTAGGCAACACAAAAGAAACGGTCAGCCAAATCAAGGTGTGTGTGCAATATACACCATGCGGTTCACTCAGATGAACTGTTTGCATTGAGATAACAAGATGTGTGTGATACGCGGCAAACAGGTCTGTAATCAGATATGTGTGTGAAGACCGATAATAACACAAACGATTGCTTCTAATAAGACGTATGTGATATGCTCTGTCTACACAACATGTATTGGCCATTGGGTGATGGGCGGTCATCCGGATACGCCGTAAGGATGCGAAGAGGCATTCTATATCAGCAAGGGCTAGCTGTTCCACCTGTAGCTCATCTAAGAGGACTCTCAAGTTAAGTGTGCTCAGGCTGGAGCAGCCATCATATTGGTGACTGGATGGGAAGTTGTGTTGATGTTAAATTAACTGATAGGATGGGTCATATCGGTCAAATGACCGAAATGACCCATTCAATCAGCTCATTTAACCTCGAGGTCCTTTTTTTTATTTTTATTTTATTTTTTAACATATGTTAAAGAAGGTCTACCGCACTACTTTTTGACAATGTGTATATGTGGCATACAGTTGATCCATCCGACCTGTTTGTGATAGAATAAGCCGTGTGTGTTGTGGGCAAACGCTTGCTAGTGTACAACCGTTTGCGATTGATGAATTCATCACCGATGGGTTCCCTAGTGTGGTCCATGTTCATCTCATCATCATCTACTTCTTGTGCTAGCTCGATGTTCCTTTGTATTGTAAGTTTCCATTAATTGATTGCGTTCTATGAACACACCACCGTTTCCTGCCATTTCCTCACCTGTTTCCCGCCACCCAGCGATATTGCACATAAACCTAGGCGCGGCGCGACGCACGGAGGCAACAAGCGCAGCCTGTAGAACATCCACCTTTTCCAAGCATGCCAACGCACCAAAGCGCCGCCTCTACCAGCAACCTCGTCGACGAGGAAAACCAGAAGGCGCCACGGCCCATCGAGGCTGCGGCGCTCCCCGGCAACGCGATGGACGATGTCGTGATGTGTGTCATCGCCAGGGTTGAGCAGACCTTTGGTGCATGGCGCTTTAGCACCGCGGATTAAGATAGGCATGTCAGCATCGAGAGGTTGCAGCTCGCCGCACAACATGATCGATGCCGCACCACAGAGCAAGCTAGGCACGTCCGCGCCGATAGGCTGTGGCTCGCCGCACGGCGAGAGCGTTGGAGCGCCGCAGAGCGAGAGGTGCGGCACGCCACACAGCAAGAGCGGATCCATCAGTGCTTGCCTGCTGTCGACAGGGCGTCACAACTGGGTACACGTCTGTAGGACCTTGAAGTATGTCTAGAGGGGGGGTGATTAGACTACTTGACCAATAAAAACTTAACCTTTTCCCAATTTTAGAGTTTGGCAGATTTTAGCTACTTTAGGACAAGTCAAGCAATCATCACACAATTCAAGCAAGCATGCAAAGAGTATATAGGCAGCGGAAATTAAAGCATGCAACTTGCAAGAAAGTAAAGGAAAGGGTTTGGAGGATTCAAACGCAATTGGAGACACGGATGTTTTTGGCGTGGTTCCGATAGGTGGTGCTATCGTACATCCACGTTGATGGAGACTTCAACCCACGAAGGGTAACGGCTGCGCGAGTCCACGGAGGGCTCCACCCAAGAAGGGTCCACGAAGAAGCAACCTTATCTATCCCAAAATGGCCATCGCCCACAAAGGACTTGCCTCACTAGCGGTAGATCTTCACGAAGTAGGCGATCTCCTTGCCCTTACAAACTCCTTGGTTCAACTCCACAATCTTGTCGGAGGCTCCCAAGTGACACCTAGCCAATCTACGAGACACCACTCTCCAAGAAGTAACAAATGGTGCGTTGATGATGAACTCCTTGCTCTTGTGCTTCAAATGATAGTCTCCCCAACACTCAACTCTCTCTCAATGGGTTTGGATCTGGTGGAAAGAAGATTTGAGTGGAAAGCAACTTGGGGAAGGCTAGAGATCAAGATTCATGTGGTAGGAATGGAATATCTTGGTCTCAAAGACATGAGTAGGTGGTTCACTCTCGTAAATGGTAAGTTGGAAGTGTAGGTTCGTTCGATGGCTCTCTCCACGAATGAAGAGGAGGTGGAGGGTATATATAGCCTCCACACAAAATCTAACCGTTACACACAATTTACCAAACTCGTGGGACCGAATCGTTAAACTCGGTCGGACCGATTTAGTAAATCTAGTGACCATTAGTGATTTTCGTGGGACCGACATGCATCTCGGTGAGACCGATTCGGTTAGGGTTAGGGCATAATGTAATCTCGGTAAGACCGACATACAAACTCGGTGAGACCGATTTGGTAATAAGCTTTCCAGAGAGTTGGTCGTAAACTCGGTGGGACCGATTTGCTCTTTTCGGTGAGACCGAAATATTACAAAAAGGAAACAGAGAGTTTACATTGCAATCTCGGTGGGACCGATCGCTCACCGGTTAGACCAAACGTTACGAAGGGAAACAGAGAGATTGTAACCCCATCTCGGTGAGACCGAGATCCCTATCGGTAAGACCGATTTGCTTAGGGTTTGTGGCAGTGGCTATGACTTTTGGAATCGGTGGCGCCGGATAGGAAGTTTCGGTGTGACCGATTTTGGCTTTGGGTTTAGGTCATATGTGGATGTGGGAAAGTAGTTGAGGGTTTTGGAGCATATCACTAAGCACATTGAAGCAAGAGGCTCATTAAGCAACACCTAATCCCTTCTTGATAGTATTGGCTTTTCCTATAGACTCAATGTGATCTTGGATCACTAAGAATGCAAAATGAAGAGTCTTGAGATTTTGCGCTTGAGCCAATCCTTTGTCCTTAGTATTTTGAGGGATCCACTTTCATCATCCATGCCATGCCATTCATTGAGCTTTCCTGAAATAATAGTCTTGGAATAGTATTAGCTCAATGAGCTATATGTTGTTATTAATTACCAAAACCACCTAGGGATAGTTGCACTTTCAGTCTCCCCCTTTTTGGTAATTGATGACAACATATAGATCAAAGCTTCGATAAATGATAATAAGATTGAATAACATCGTCGCTTTGAGAAGTATGTGATAAGCAGGAGCTCCCCCTAAATTTGTGCATAGTTTAAGATTTGCTTTGGACTGCGAATGCACAATGAATTAGGCTCATGGGTTACTCTTCCATGTCACATACATCTTGGTGGAGCGCTCAAAATAATAAACAATGAATACATGCACTCATCACTAAGCATAGTGAGTGATCACATAAGATAGATAGGATAATATCAAGCATGCATAAGTGTAGCTTATGATCAAACACATGATCATCAATGTCTCACAGGCATGGTATTTCAACCAAAAGCAAACAAAGTTTGAAAACCCACCAAATAAAGCAAGAGAGAATAAAAGCAACACTCTCTCGAAGTTTATGATCTATACATTTTCTCCCCTTTGGCAACAAGTTACCAAAAGTTCATAGAAAATGCATAGTGCTAGATCGCTCTCGTGCTTGATATTCGGTGGTGGTGTAGAGATGGCTCCTTGGACGAAGGCTTCAGTTGAAGTAGAGGTCTTTGGAGGAGTTGGTCTTTGGAGCTGGTTGCACTTTGGAACTGTTGGGGCGAGAGCTGGTCTTTGAAGTTGTAGCTCTAGTGTATATCATCGCATCGCAATCGATCTCGGGCTCCGTGCACTCGCAAACACATTGGTGGTTGTCTTGCCCTTCCTCTCTGCATGTCATCCTGCAGCTGCTCCACAACCGACTAAATCTCGCCATTTTGACATCTAGATCATAGAACTTTTGTTCCATGATTCTCTCCAGGCTCTCCTGGTTTTGAGTTAGGGTGGCCAACCCTTTCTCAATCCTTAGAGTTGAAGCTATCAAGTAGCCAAGCTGCTCTTGTTTGGTTTTCAAGAAATATTCAGATGCCTCCTCTTGAGTTGGCATCTTGGCAGCCTTCTCCTTCTTTGCCTTCTCCTTCTTCTCCTGAGCTTGGACTGATTGTGGATCATCTTCATTCATGACAACCTCATTGTCCTCAAAGTCTGGATAAATTGGAAAATGTTCCTTATCCAACTGGTATTTCCCTATGCCCATCTTGGAGTTGATCAATTCTTGAATTTGAGGTGCATATCCACAGCTCCTCTTCTGATTTGCTGCAGTCCTTTTGATTGTTTCAATGATGAGGCTCATGACTTTGAACTTCTGGGGTACATCAAACACAGCATGTTGATGGCATGCCCTCTGATCATGTTATGGTCACCTGACTTGGGCAACAAAGTATGCCTCCGAATCCAATTGATGGTTGCCAATCCTGACAGCAGAAAGTGGACTGATCCAAACTTGTGAGTCTCTACAGCCTTGTCAGGAATGTCCTTGTACATGTGAGCCATTGAGTTGTAACCCAACTTATTCTTTGCATATATGTCCAAGTCATCCTCTTCTTCTTTGGGGGCATTGATCAAACTTGCCCATTCTTCAACAGTGGATTGGTACCTTGTACCTTCAGACATCCACACAATTCTACCATCTGGATAAAAGTGTGTTGTGGAGTAGAACTGCATGATAAGCTCATCATTCCAGTTGGTAAACTTCTGTCCAACAAAATCTGCTACTCCACAAGCAATAAAGCTCTCCTCCACTCTAGGGTAGTGCTACTCATTCTCCCTAATGAATTTCCAGTCAACCCACCTCATATCACAGACAATGGGCTTCTTGTCCAACAGAATGGTCTCATAAAAGTCATGTTGTTCCTTTGTGTGGAACCTGTAGTCAACAATAGTTCTTCTTCTGGAAGCATATGGGTCTTCCATCCTCCACAGCCTCAGCCTTGAATCCTTCCTGATTCTCGTGTCCTCAGCCACAGGATGGGCATCATTGTGGTCTGGTATCTTGGGCTTGAGCTTTCTGAGGACCTGACCTTCTTCATCTTCATCTTCTGCAACACTGGGCACTGGGCCTTGTTCTTTTCTGCAGCTGGAATACTCCTAGTATTCCTCTTTGGAGCTTGCTTGGCCTTGGAGGCAGCTTTGGGTACATCTTTGGGCTTGGATGTTGCAGCCCCTGACCTGATTGCATCTCCCATAAGCTTAGCTGCCTTAGGAGCTGGTGCAGCATCCTCTTCCTCTTCATCAGAATCCCTTCTCATTGAGGGCTTTCCAAGGACCTTGGCAGTTGTGGTTCTAGTTCTCTTCTTTTTCTTGTCCTGATCACCATCATCCTATGATTCAATTGTGAACTTCATGGTTGCGCCAGTGGGGACTTTCTGAGGTTTTGATGGTGGCTCTTTCCTTGCAGGTGCCTGTTTGGGTTGAGCTTGAGCTGGCACTTGGGTGGACTTCCTGGCCTTTGGCATTGGAGTTCTCTTGGCAGGAACTTTCTTCTTCTGGCCTGGCTTTGTGCTTTGTGCAGAGCCATACTCTTTCTTGAGCACCACTTTCTTGGAAGTGGCCTCATCCTCCTCAGTTTTGTAATCCTCATCTTCTGAGTCTGAGGTTCTCTTCTTCCTTTGCCTAGTTGCAGCCTTAGGCAAGTTGCTAGGAGTGCTTCTGCTCCCATCATCTGAAGTTAAGGGACTAGTGCCCTCACTCAAGTCCATGTGCTCTTCAAACCTGTTTCGTTGTCACTCCGATCGGACATCTTGCAAAAGCTGATCTTGACCTCGTGAAGAGTTATAGATGAGATAGAATAGATGAGCATCACAAAATGCAGAGATTTTTGCAAAAGAATGATTCAGAAGTTCAGTTTTAGTATTCCACAGAAAGCATTTCGGATCAACCGATTTTCAAACTCGGTGATACCGAAGCAGTTTTCGAACCTAAACTGATGATCTCGGTTGGACCCAGGGTTTCACAGAATCTTCAAATCGGTCGCACCGATTAGTAATTCTCGGTCAGACTGAGAGTCACTAGTGCAATGGCATACGCCAAATCGGTGAGACCGAGTTTTTCAACTCGGTGGGTCCGAGATGGTTTCGGCGGAAACATAACCCTAAAAATTTGAATCACATCTAATCTACGGACTATTTTGGTTGGATAGAAGAATCTCAATTGTGGCAAGAATCAATATGAAAACAATGTGCTAGGAATCAGACGTGGATAGCACAAAGATCAAGTCCATACCCTAACTTGGCGGTGGACTTGCTACGGCGGCAACGGCGGGGACGATTTCCGTTGACGGGCGAAGACCGATGAGGAGGGCTGGCGGCGAGGAGACGATCCGGAGACCAGAATGGCAGAGCGAGCTATTGCGCGGGCAAAGGGTTTCGGAGAAATTTCCAAACTTTTTCCCGTGGCTATATATAGCCCGACCCTGTCGGTGTGAGCGAGTGGAACAACTCGGTGGCACTGAGATGCATAACTGTGTTCAATTATAGCAAATCGGTGAGACCAAAAAGTTCAAATAGGTTGCACCGAGATTGAAAACTCAGATCAACTTGATGATCTCGGTAGGACCGAAATGGAAGGATCGGTCAGACCGAGAATCACAAAGAGGTTTTGGAAGTTTAAGTCTATGACGAATCGGGGACTCCGAGTGCTCCTCACACAGAGTGGTTCGAATCTGACTTGATCAAATTTTGTGGCATGAATAGAATTTGAGATGAGAAAAGCATAGATAGCTAAAGAAGGTTCTTAGGCATTCTTGTCCATCCACTTGGCAAAAAGAAAAGAAACCAAACAATCAAAACAACAAGTGGATGTCCTTGAATGAGTAAAATATGCACCAACATGCTCACACAATAAGATAGCAAATGAAATATGTGGCAAAGCATGCACAACCAATTAGCATCTATAAAACAATTGGCGATGACTAGGTCATCTATATATGAGTATATTGACTTAGGAGTCAAATGAGAACATTTGATCATAGGTCATACTCATCATTTAAGCTCAAGTGGGGTTACCACTTTTACATAATGCATTAATGTGTTCACACCATTAGAGTTGCTTTGACTCAATTCTTAGAGTTAAGCTCCCCCTAGATGTGAGATCCCCCCTTAGAGGGATGAACTAACCTTGGGTTTTGTCGATGATGACTTCATGTAAGTGTTGAAGATGTAGATGCTCAATGTTGATGTAGATTATTTGGAGCAATCCTTTGGAGTGAGTTGCACTTTCAACTTACCTACATGGGTTAGTCCAACAAGGAACAAACAAGAATATCCATAGCCATAGAGTGATGCACACACAAGATGATGTCCATGAAATCATTAGGTTACCTTGTCCCTTGTCTTACCAACATGAGGGTTTGTGACTCCTTGAACTAGTGCAAGATGTGGAAGTTGATTGCACTTGTTCTTGCCAAATGATATGAGTGAAAAATGTTGGCGGAGTCACCCTCAAGAACTCTCTAGTTCTTCTTCTTAGGGATCCACATCATCTTGATGGGAATCCTTGGAGTTGTAGTTCTACTTGATGAAGTAGAACTTGACGTAGTCTTGGGGACCCACTTGAACGAGGCTTTAGGTGCTTCTTCAAATGCATTAATCTCTTCTTGAAGCTTGTCCTTGCCTTTGTTCTTGTGGTCTTGTGGTGGAAGATCATCTTGAGCTTGTGTTCCTTTGAAGGAAGTAGGATCATACTTCTCTTGTTGAGGAACGAACTTCGTCTTGGGGTATTGATCTTCTTCCCACTCAACTCCATTGGCATTGAACTTTCGTTCAAAACCAACACCTTGATTCTTCCGGTGCCTTCCTTGCTTATGCATAATTTCCTCGAATTGCTTACTCCCGGCAAGGCTCTTGTAAACACCTTTCTATAATTCCTTCAATAAGCTATTTTCTTGCTCAAGTGTAACTTGGCTAAGAGAATCATTAGTGGAATCAAGAGAACTACTAGAAGCAACAATATTGGATTTGACATTGTTATTGTTACTACTAGAGGAAGTATCTTTCTTGTACTTGTTAATAGACTTCACTTGAGGCATGTAAGTAGATAAGAGTAAACGCTTGGCAATGTAAGAAGAACTTTTCTTGTGAAGATCATCATTGATTGCTTTTAAGAACTCATGCTCTTGCTCAAGATTGAGCTTTTTAAAGTGTAACTTCTCATGAGCCCTTAAAAGTTCTCGATGATCTTCGTAGATAGTTTCATGAGCTAACTTAAGAGAGTTTAATTCTTTAGTTAGAAGCTCAATCTTCTCCTTATCATTGTCATTCGTTTTAGCATGATTAGCATGATTAATTGACGTTTCATCATAGTATTCATCACTAGAGTTGTCAACAAGTAAATCATCATCCACAAGCAAGTCATCTTCATCACTATTGAAATCAACATACTCGGGATGTGTTACCTTTGGACCTTTGGCCATGAAGCATCTTCCGACACCTTCATTTGGTGAATCAAATATGTCGAGGAGTTGGTTGACACAAGTGCTAGACCGCAACACCTTCATCTTGAGTATATTCGAGTCGGAGGATAGCTTCTCTGAGTGATTGTCGGAGTCGAGCCGGATACCCATTCACCAACATGAGCTTGATGTCTTCGCTTTGTGTATCTCCTTGATGACTTGTCCTTCCTTTCCGAATCCTTGCTTCTCCGTGAGGGTCTTCGCTCATAACGATCATCTCTACTCCTCTCTCTTGGTGGTGATTCTTCTTTGCTCCTTCTTCTTGGAGAATCTTCTTCTTTTGTAGGGTGTTGTACACTCATTTGAGTAGTGTCCGGGTCTCCCACAATTGTAGCAATTGCGCTCTCGACTAGAAGATCTCTTGTCATTGTAAGACCTTGATTTGGAGCTTCTTTCTTTGCTTCTACTCTTGTAGAATTTGTTGAAGTTCTTCACCATTAAGATCAATTCTTCATTGAAGGTTGGTTTCTCACTTGATGATGTGGGGGCTTCACTTGAGGCTTTATAAGCACCACTTGACTTGTTGTGAAGTTCCTCCTTATCCTTGAGAGACATCTCATGAGCAACAGTCCTTCCAATGACTTCCGTTGGCTTGAGATCTTTGTAGTTTGGCATCATTTGAATCAATGTGCACACGGTATCATACTTTCCATCCAATGCTCTTAAGATCTTCTTGATGATGAATTTGTCGGTCATCTCTTCACTCCCTAAGCCGGCAATCTCATTTGTGATAAGAGCAAGCCTAGAGTACATTTCATGACACCTTCACCATCCTTCATTTTGAACTTGTCAAGCTGACTTTGGAGCACATCCAACTTGGATTCCTTAACGGACTCGGTACCTTCATGCATATCAATCAAAGTATCCCAAATTTCCTTTGCATTCTCAAGACGGCTGATTTTGTTGAATTCTTCGGGGCACAATCCGTTGAAGATGATATCACAAGCTTGAGCATTGTATTGCAGCATCTTCAATTCTTCCGCATTAGCTTCACGGTTCGGTTCTCTCCCATCAAGAAATTCACCTTGCAAGCCAATACAAATAATTGCCCAAATGGCGGGGTTATGTCCAAGAATATGCATTTTCATCTTATGCTTCCAACTAGCAAAATTAGTACCATCAAAGTAAGGACCTCTACGGTGATAATTTCCCTCGCTAGATGCCATACTCTCCTAGGTTGTGAAACCAAGGCTATGACCACCAAAAGCTATGGAAGTCAAAGCAAATGGATACCAAAGCTCTGATACCACTTGTAGGACCTTGAAGTATGTCTAGAGGGGGGGTGATTAGACTACTTGACCAATAAAAACTTAACCTTTTCCCAATTTTAGAGTTTGGCAGATTTTAGCTACTTTAGGACAAGTCAAGCAATCATCACACAATTCAAGCAAGCATGCAAAGAGTATATAGGCAGCGGAAATTAAAGCATGCAACTTGCAAGAAAGTAAAGGGAAGGGTTTGGAGGATTCAAATGCAATTGGAGACACGGATGTTTTTGGTGTGGTTCCGATAGGTGGTGCTATCGTACATCCACGTTGATGGAGGCTTCAACCCACGAAGGGTAATGGCTGCGCGAGTCCACGGAGGGCTCCACCCAAGAAGGGTCCACGAAGAAGCAACCTTGTCTATCCCACCATGGCCATCGCCCACGAAGGACTTGCCTCACTAGTGGTAGATCTTCATGAAGTAGGCGATCTCCTTGCCCTTACAAACTCCTTGGTTCAACTCCACAATCTTGTCGGAGGCTCCCAAGTGACACCTAGCCAATCTAGGAGACACCACTCTCCAAGAAGTAACAAATGGTGCGTTGATGATGAACTCCTTGCTCTTGTGCTTCAAATGATAGTCTCCCCAATACTAAACTCTCTCTCAATGGGTTTGGATCTGGTGGAAAGAAGATTTGAGTGGAAAGCAACTTGGGGAAGGCTAGAGATCAAGATTCATGTGGTAGGAATGGAATATCTTGGTCTCAACACATGAGTAGGTGGTTCTCTCTCAGAAATGGTAAGTTGGAAGTGTAGGTTCGTTCGATGGCTCTCTCCACGAATGAAGAGGAGGTGGAGGGTATATATAGCCTCCACACAAAATCTAACTGCATACACACAATTTACCAAACTCGGTGGGACCGAATCGTTAAACTCGGTCGGACCGATTTAGTAAATCTAGTGACCATTAGTGATTTTCGTGGGACCGACATGCATCTCGGTGAGACCGATTCGGTTAGGGTTAGGGCATAACGTAATCTCGGTATGACCGACATACAAACTCGGTGAGACCGATTTGGTAATAAGCTTTCAGAGAGTTGGTCGAGCAAACTCGGTGGGACCGATTTGCTCTTTTCGTGAGACCGAAATGTAACAAAAGGAAACAAGAGTTTACATTGCAATCTCGGTGGGACCGATCGCTCACTTCATTAGACCAAACGTTACGAAGGGAAACAGAGAGATTGCAACCCCATCTCGGTGAGACCGAGATCCCTATTGGTAAGACCGATTTGCTTAGGGTTTGTGGCAGTGGCTATGACTTTTGGAATCGGTGGCGCCGGATAGGAAGTTTCGGTGTGACCGATTTTGGCTTTGGGTTTAGGTCATATGTGGATGTGGGAAAGTAGTTGAGGGTTTTGGAGCATATCAATAAGCACATTGAAGCAAGAGGCTCATTAAGCAACACCTCATCCCTCCTTGATAGTATTGGCTTTTCCTATAGACTCAATGTGATCTTGGATCACTAAAAATGTAAAATGAAGAGTCTTGAGCTTTTGAGCTTGAGACAATCCTTCGTCCTTAGTATTTTGAGGGATCCACTTTCATCATCCATGTCATGCCATTCATTGAGCTTTCCTGAAATAATAGTCTTGGAATACTATTAGCTCAATGAGCTATATGTTGTTATTAATTACCAAAACCACCTAGGGATAGTTACACTTTCAACGTCCCGTCAGTACCCTCAGTCCTCGCCAGGAGTGGGCACAGGCCCTCTGCGATGTACTTGCACCAGAGGCCGGATGCGCCGTACTTGCACCAGACGCCCGCCACACGGTTCGCATGGGTCGCGCCGTTCGCCTTGTCCGCGGCCCGCTTGATGCCAACGCGCTGGTCGGTAGGCTCGACCGCCTCCTTGGTCTAGGTGTCCACCTGGGCGCAGTAGAGGAACATGGCCCGTACGATGGCCGCGTCCTCCCCCCCCCCCGAGCGCGGTCGCCTACGCCGAGTGTGCCGCCGCATCCGCATTGAGTGCGGCCGCTTCCGCCGAGAGGGCGTCTGCGGCAGCCGACAGGGCAGCTGCAGCTGCCGAGATGGCTGCAACTGCTGCTACGATGGCGGCTGCAAACACCGAGAGCGCTCAAGCTGCCGTCTGTGTCGCCGATGTCGCCCTGGCCTAGGTCGAGGCCATCCATGCCAAAATATTCCAGGCCACCTCGGAATTCAGCATGCAACCTATTTCTGAAAAGGCGGCCATGGCCATGGAGCACCTGCTTCCTCATGAGGTCGTCGAGCGGGAGCTGGAGATGCAGGAGGCGGCAGAGATCGAGGAGCGCCGGAAGGAGGAGTTGCGTGTGGCATAGGTCGAGGTAGAGAAGAGTCTGTCCATCGAGTAATCGGCAGTGGAGTACCAATGCGAGCTCTGGCACAACCACTACTACAAGTACTACAACCGTGACGGTGGCACTGAGGCTGAGGACGAGGATGAGGACGCGGTCGACTTCAGTAGGGGGACGCAGAGTCCACCAATGGCGGCATGTCGTCAGGACAAGTCATCGGTGTCTCATCTCACACCGGCGATGCATAGGCCGGCGCGGCGGCGGATTTGTTAAAATTATTCATACTTAGGCTTTGTTTTTAATGCTAGTCTTTTGTTAGAGAAATGTTTAGGTGAACTGTCTCTGTTTAATTACTAAAATTGCTCGATTCAGTAAGTCTGGTCTGTGTGTTGTACGCTCTTTTGTGTGCCCAAATGAGCAAGCAATGTTAAATTATGCAATGACGTACGCGGGGAAATTTTCCACCAAAATTTCAATTATCAAACTCATCCCATGCGCGTTAAGCAGAAGAATCGTTTGCGGTGCACACTATCGTTCAATGTGAATGGTGTCCGACGGCACCGCGCGCAAAGTTTCCCCCACATTTTGAAATTTTTGGCCTACCACTAAAATATCTACCTCCCCCCTCCCCATCCCCTTTTCTCCCCGACCACAAGTCACATTTCCCATGTTTCCCCCTTCCTTCCTTCCTAAGCTATAGCCGCTTCCTCGCTTGCTTCCTCGCTCTCGCCGTCTCACATCCTACCGCCGGGGTCGCCATGGTTTGTTCAAAGACCTCTCCAGCGGTTCCTCCTCCGACGACGACTCCTTTACCACCCGAGTATGCCTCTCTTCTCTCTCTCGGGCTATGACTTTGAATGAAGGATTTTTACCCAACGGTTGACTTGAATTATTTCTTCCTCTTGTAGTTCCCTAGGACCATCAGTTGCAACGAATGGAGCCGGGTGGCTGAAGATCTGTCTGCTCGTTGTCACCATCAATCTCCATGTATGAAGCTAGTTGCGTTTGAATATGTGGACAGTGGGAGAAAGTTTCTGGCATGTGCAGAGAAGGTTAGACCCTCTTTCGTTGTTACAAATCATTTGTTAAATGTGATTCAGACACTGTCACGGTCCCAACCCATCCGGAACATTGTCACAGTTTGTACCTAGTATCTAAAAATGTTGCCATCTCATCAGCGGTGCCATTAGAAAATTATTTGGCACCGCTTCAGCAGTTTGTGGAGCCAACTTGTCCACACATCCGAGCAGCCAAGCAGTAAAATACTAAATCTTTATGGCACGAAGGAACTGGGTGTTGGCGCAACTAGGTGCTCCGAAGTTTGGGTCCCTGGTTTTTTTTGCTGCATCGGCTCGCCAGTGCAGGGCACCGGTGCGAGATGTAGCAATAGTTGTCTTTACACCGGTTTTGGCATACATAGTGGACGCCACAGTGCTATTAGTTCTATGTTACTAAATTTGTGCATGTACACACGTGTTAGTATCAATTTGTTGTCATCCAAACACTGTTGCTATGTTGTTGCAGTTATATTTACCTTCCTCTTAAAATGTTCAATTTGTTATTTATAGTACATAAGAACTTGTGGCGTTGTTGTAGTTAATTATAGCTTCTGATGTTTTAGAATTTGGTTGTTGTGTCAATAGCAACTAATTCATTTGCACATTGATCTTTTTGAGAAGATATGTCATAATTAACCTGTTTCTTCAGTTTTTCAAAATAAGTATTGGTGATTTTCTATGTTGCTATAAACCCACTTTCCCTACAATTGTTATTGATCTAGTTTTAAATGTTATAGGATGAACAGAAGTGTTCTTACTTGGGTGGGTTGATCAAGAGTGGCCATAGTCTTTTAAGATGTGCTTAGCAAACCTCTGGAGCATGTATCAAGAAGAGAACAGAGGTAGGCGTAGAGATAGTGTTGTCAACGCTGAAGAATATTTGAACATGCGGGATAAAAAGAGGAAGGTGGAGAATGAGCTCATATTTTTTAAAACAGACTTTGCTAAGATGGTGTTGGCGAAGGAGGAGGCACTTTCCCAGTTGGCCAGTGCAAAATAGGTTCTTATTGAACTGAAAGCAGAGGTGGATAAGGCGAGCCTGGATGATCTCGATTAGGGAAATGAGTATATTGTTCTAATATTGATCTTATGAAGTTGAACTATCTATATGTTGTATTGTGCTGTTTTTCGGTAGCTATCGTACTATGATATTAAAATATATCTATGTGCCTGATATGAAATTGGCAAACAGTTGTTCGATATGAAATGTGAATTTCCGTAATACTGGAATTATTAATTGTAAACTAATAAATCTGCGAAATGGGTCATGGAACTTTGCAAACGGTTCTAGAAGTAAAAGTGCTTGTGATGGATATCCCAATGCCACATAGTTTTCTACATCAAATCATGTGTGATGTAGTTGATAAAAGCAAATGGTTAACCAAGGCAGAGCGTGTGTGATAGTTACACTGCAGGACCTTGAGAAGATGTGTCTAGAGGGGGGTGATTAGACACTAAATACCAAAGTTGCAGTTTTTAAGTTTCTTAAAGTTTGAGTGGAGTTTAGGCACAATTTCAACAATCACAATACATATCAAGCAAGCATGCAAAGAGTATATGAGCAGCGGAAAGTAAAGCATGCAACTTGCAAGAAAGTAAATGGAAGGTTTTGGAGGATTCAAACGCAATTGGAGACACGGATGTTTTTGGCGTGGTTCCGATAGGTGGTGCTATCGTACATCCACGTTGATGGAGACTTCAACCCACGAAGGGTAACGGTTGCGCGAGTCCATGGAGGGCTCCACCCACGAGGGGTCCACGAAGAAGCAACCTTGTCTATCCCACCATGGCCATCGCCCACGAAGGACTTGCCTCACTAGCGGTAGATCTTCACGAAGTAGGCGATCTCCTTGCCCTTACAGACTCCTTGGTTCAACTCCACAATCTTGTCGGAGGCTCCCAAGTTACACCTAGCCAATCTAGGAGACACCACTCTCCAAGAAGTAACAAATGATGCGTTGATGATGAACTCCTTGCTCTTGTGCTTCAAATGATAGTCTCCCCAACACTCAACTCTCTCTCATAGGTTTTGGATCTGGTGGAAAGAAGATTTGAGTGGAAAGCAACTTGGGGAAGGCTAGAGATCAAGATTCATATGGTAGGAATGGAATATCTTGACCTCAACACATGAGTAGGTAGTTCTCTCTCAGAAAATGTATGCTGGAAGTGTAGGTTCGTTCTGGTGGCTCTCTTCACGAATGAAGAGGAGGTGGAGGGGTATATATAGCCTCCACACAAAATCTAACCGTTACACACAATCTACCAAACTCGGTGGGACCGAATCGTTAAACTCGGTCAGACCGATTCAGCAAATAATGTGACCGATAGGGTTTTCGGTGGGACCGAAATGCAACTCGGTGAGACCGATATTGTTAGGGTTAGGGCATAACATAATCTCGGTAGGACCGATTACACAAACTCGGTGAAACCGATTTGGTAATAAGCTTTCCAGAGAGTTGGTCAAACAAACTCGGTGGGACCGGTTACTCAAACTCGGTGAGACCGATTTTGGTAATAAGTTTTCCAGAGAGTTTGCATTGTAATCTCGGTAGTACCGATTGCTCAAACTCGGTGAGACCGATTTTGATAATGGACAGACATAAAGAGATTACAATCCCATCTCGGTGAGACCGAGATCCCTATCGGTAAGACCGATTTTCTTAGGGTTTGTGGCAGTGGCTATGACTTGGAATCGGTGGCGCCGGATAGGAAGAATCGGTGTGACCGATTTTGGCTTTAGGTTTTAGGTCATTTGTGGAAGTGGGAAAGTAGTTGACGGTTTTGGAGCATATCACTAAGAACATGAAGCAAGAGGCTCATTAAGCAACACCTCATCCCTCCTTGATAGTATTGGCTTTTCCTATAGACTCAATGTGATCTTGGACCACTAAAATGTAAAATGAAGAGTCTTGAGCTTGAAGCTTGAGCCAATCCTTTGTCCTTAGCATCTTGAAGGAGTTCCCACATCCTTTAGTCCATGCCACTCCATTGTTGAACTTATCTGAAATATACTAGATAAAAATGTTAGTCCAACAAGAGATATGTTGACATTAATTACCAAAACCACCTAGGGAGCACTTGTGCTTTCAATCTCCCCCTTTTTGGTAATTGATGGCAACATACATCAAAGCTTTAGATAAGGATATAAAGAATAGCAAGAAAAGCTTTGGAAAGACATGTAACAAACATAGGCTCCCCTACACGTATGCAATCATGTGAATATGGAATGTAGAGGCATGTGAGAGCATAAACATGATAGAGCAGGCGATGTGTTACATGTATCTTGGCCATATGCATCAGAGCAAAGAATGTTGAAGAAAATACCTTCATGCTCATGAGTCCTTCTTGCAAACAATATGTACATCAGCAAGAATTCTTCATACACATGATATTGATGCATATACTTACCTTGTGGTCTTGAGTTGGCTTAGGATGGAATGAACCTGCGTAAACAAAGTTAGATAACACAGATGCATCTACTAGCCAGAGCAAACAGAAGAACCACAAGAATACCAAGACTGGGATGACATGTAGAGAGTGAGTACTAAGTACCACATTGAATTAGACATGTCCCCAAGAGTAAAGATATGCAATGAATTCAAATGATCTCTTTCCCTTAGATGTCTTGCTCCTCCTGAATCTAACATGGGATACTAGGAGAAGATAGGGAACAGAAAATCAGAGCTAAAAGATCAGAGTTGAAAGATATGAAAGATGATCAGAGCTAATATTCAGAGCTAATGTATGCTAATGCAAATAAGCACAGTAGATCATATGAACATGTCTCTCCCCTCAAGAAGACATGTGGACATCTCTCCTCTTGAACACCAAGCATCTAGGATCCTTGAGAAATACTTTCTACTCAAGTATCCTCTCCCCTTGGAGATCTCTCTCTCCCCTTTTGAGGGTCTCTCCCCCTAGAAGGTCTCTCTCCCCCTTTAGGAGATGATGTCTCTCTCTCTCAAGAAGGTGATAAGCTTTGATGTTCTCTCTCTCCCCCTTTGACATCAATTTCCAAGAAGGGTCTTCTGGAATCCGTCGAATGGGTTTGGTCCTTGAGACACAGACAAAGCAATGATAAAAATGTGATGCTTGTAGAGGACAAGATTCATTGAGTGGAGTTGGATCAGAAGAAACACAGAATTATGTGTCAAACTGTTTTTCCTGTTATGAAGTCGGTGGCACCGAGTGGTATGCTTCGGTCGTACCGAAAAGATTCGGTTGGGCCGAAAATAACAAATCGGTGAAACCGAGTTCATTGCATAGAAAAACACTTGTCACCTCAGCTCACTAGACTAGTAAGATCTCACAAAGATTTGCAAGGAATTTACTGAAAGATGTGCAATGAATTGGAATGCTGAAAAATGCAGAGCAAACAAAAAGAAAGAAATCTAGATGAAGTTTTTTTTTGAAAGGGGAAACAAATATGCATGAGACAAATGCAAAAACACAGAAAAGAACACAAGAGAACTTCATCTAGAGATGGTCGACGACAAAGTCACCTATGTTAGAGTATATTTACTTAGGAGTCAAGTGAGATCACTTGATCATAGGTCATACTCATCGTTTAAGCTCAAAATGGTGTTCCCATTTTTCATTTAAGCATCTTAATGTATTCACATCTTTTCGAGTTGCTTTAGCTCATGACTTGGAGTAAAGCTTCTCTAAGATGGAATGGCATACCTTGGTTGGTGGTGTTGTCCATGTAGTTGAACTTGTGTGGGTTGCTCAAGGTTGATGTAGCTCGTCAAGAATTTGGAGCACCACTTGGAATTTTAGTCCATCTACCTACATGGGTTAGTTTTGACAAGGAAGAGCACTTGTGTATCCAAAAGTGACAATCGTGAAGCTCAACATAGAATTTGTCAAAGGATATGTTTAAGGGGTTTCGTGCTTCTCTGTCTTCAACCACCATGGTGTAGAGACTTGGTGATGTAGAGATTGCTCAAGATATGAGTGGATTACAATCTCATGGAATTTGATTCCACCAAGTACCTACATGGGTTAGATGACATGCAAGATACAAATATATCCAAGACATAAGATTTTCATCATAATAGAAATATCAAGGATTAGTCATAAGCTCATGTCTTGCATGTACCCAATGGAGTTTCTACTCCAAGTTTGAAGCATCAATGATGTTCAATTCTCCTCTTAACCTGCAAAACACTTTCTCATCAAGTGGTTTAGTAAATATATCCGCTAACTGCTTTTCGGTGCGAACATGCTTAAGATCAATGTCACCCTTAGCAACATGATCTCAAATGAAATGATGACGAACTTCAATATGCTTAGTTCGAGAATGTTGCATAGGATTATGACCAATTTTGATAGCACTTTCATTGTCACAAAGCAATGGAACATGTATCACATATATCCCATAATCTTTAAGAGTTTGGGTCATCCAAAGTAATTGAGCACAACATGAACCAGCGGCAATATTCAGCTTCGGTGGTGGATAAGGATACCGAATTTTGTTTCTTGGAGGACCAAGACACAAGAGATCTACCAAGAAATTGACAAGTACCCGAAGTGGACTTTCTATCAACCTTTTCTCCGGCATAGTCTGAGTCGGAATAGCCAACAAGATCGAAAGAGGCCCTCTTAGGATACCAAATGCCAAAGTTTGGTGTATGGATTAAGTATCTCACTATCCTTTTCACGGCCTTAAGATGACATTCCTTAGGAGCAGCTTGATATCGTGCACACATGCACACACTTAGCATGATATCGGGACATGAAGCACATAGATACAACAATGAACCAATCATAGAGCGATAAACCTTTTGATCAACCGGTTCACCGTCTTTGGTCAAGTCATTATGTCCACTAGTAGGCATGGGTGTAGACATACCTTTGCATTCTTGCATATTGAACTTCTTGAATAAGTCCTTGGTGTACTTTGTTTGAGAAACAAAGGTACCTTCCTTAGTTTGCTTGATTTGCAACCCAAGAAAGAATTTGAGTTCACTCATCATAGACATCTCAAACTTCTCCGACATTAGCTTCCCAAACTTTTCACTAAAATGAGGGTTAGTTGAACCAAATATGATATAATCAACATAAATTTGGCACACAAATAGTTCTTCATTAACCCTTTTAGTAAAAAGAGTAGAATCAATTTTCCCAATTTCAAAGCCTTTTTCAATAAGAAACTTAGTCAAGCATTTATACCAAGCTCTAGGAGCTTGTTTAAGACCATAAATAGCTTTGTGAAGTTTGTAAACATGATTGGGTTTCTTAGGATTGACAAAGCCAGGAGGTTGCTTAACATAAACTTCCTCCTCTATTTCACCATTTAGAAAAGCACTTTTAATGTCCATTTGGTACAAGGTGATATCATGATGATTAGCATAGGCAAGTAAGATGCGAATGGACTCAAGTCTAGCAACGGGGGAGTAAGTCTCACCATAGTCCATACCTTCGACTTGTCTGTAGCCTTGGGCGACGAGACGTGCTTTGTTGTGAACTACTTGTCCATCTTCATCTTGCTTGTTGCGAAACACCCATTTGGTATCGATGACGTTGTGGTTGTTGTCGGGCTTCTCAACCAATGTCCAAACTTGATTACTCTCAAAGTTATGTAGCTCTTCATGCATAGCATTTATCCAATCCGGATCTTCCAATGCTTCTTCAACCTTCATAGGTTCAATGCTAGAGATGAAAGAATAGTTTTCACAAAAGTTAGCTAAACGAGTTTTAGAGCGAGTGATTCTCCCGGTATGAATGTCATTGTAGATTTGCTCGACGGGATGATCTTTAGCAATTCTTGCTCGAACTCGTGAAAGCTTTTGCTTGGGTCTTCGTTGAACATCTTCTTCATCTTCTTCTTCTTCTTCTTCTTCTTGGCCTTATTCATTGTTGGCATTGTCATTCTCTTGTCGTGGTGGAGAAGGAGGTCGTTGACGTTCATCTTGATGCACTTCCTCGTTTTCTTCATCTTGGTGTGTCCCGCTTGTGGATGCTTCCGTATCAACTCTTGGTTCACCTTGTTGTGAAGTTGAAGCTTCCACTTGGACGGACGAGGTACTCTCCTTCACCTCCGTTGGACCAACCTTGCCAATGGCCAAGTCTTGAATTGCTTCCGAAGGATCTTTGTCTCCTACATCAATTGGCAATTGCTCTACTTGCGAGCCGTTAGATTCATCAAACTTCACATCTACCGTCTCTTCAACCTTTCGAGTGAAATTGTTGTAGACACGGTAAGTGTGAGAGTTTGAGCCATAACCTAGTAGGAAACCTTCATGAGACTTAGGAGCAAATTTAGAGCGACGATGCTTATCAAGAATGTAGCACTTTGAGCCGAATACTCGAAAGTATCCAACTTGGGGTTTGTTACCAGTGAGGAGCTCGTATGTCGTCTTGTCGAGTAGCTTGTGAAGATACAAGCGATTTGTTGCATGACAAGCTATCTTAACTGCTTCCGCCCAAAAGTGCTTCGGCGTCTTGTACTCATCAAGCATTGTTCTCGCCATTTCGATGAGCGTCCGGTTCTTCCTCTCAACAACTCCGTTTTGTTGAGGTGTGTACGTAGCCGAGAACTCGTGTGAAATCCCTTCTTCGTCAAGAAAGGTGTCCACATTTGCGTTCTTGAACTCCGTTCCGTTGTCGTTGCGAACCTTCTTGATCTTCACTTCAAATTGATTTTGAGCCTTCCTTGCAAAGTTTTTGAAGATCTTTTGGACCTGCGATTTATCATCGAGAAAGAACACCCACGTAAATCTTAAAAAATCATCAACTATAACTAGACCGAAAGAATTTCCACCGAGACTCTTGTAAGAGTTGGAACCAAAGAGATCCATGTGAAGTAGCTCGAGTGGCCTCCTTGTAGTCATGATGTTCTTCACGGGATGCCTTCCTCCAACCTGTTTACCTGCCTGACAAGCAGTCTATCCTTATCAAATATGACATCGTTAACTCCAAGGATATTATTTCCTTTAATAAGCTTGTCAAGGTTTCGCATACCAACATGACCTAATCGTCTATGCCATAGCCAACCTTTTGAGGATTTAGCAATGAAGCAGGTTTTAGGATGAGCCTTTTTAGTGAAATCAACAATGTATAGATCACCTCTACGCACACCGGTAAAGACCATTTTATGATTATCTCGACGAAACACTTGGCAATCTACTTCAGTAAATAGAACATTGAAACCGAAATCAGCAAGTCTAGATACTGAAAGTAAGTTGTAACCAAGAGATTCAACGAGCATGACATTTTGTATGGAGCTATCATGTGATATGGCCACCTTACCGAGGGCAACCACCTTACCCTTTGAGTTGTCACCAAAAGTGACATACTTTCAAGGACTATCATTATCAGCAAGCTCACGGAACATGTCTTTATCTCCGGTCATGTGGTCGGTACATCCACTATCAAGAACCCATTCCTTTCCTCCTGACATATATCCCCGAAGATTTGCCATAAGACCAAAATGTCTCATTGCATCATCAAGAGCGAAGTCACTATCATCATCCTCATCATAGTATCCATGTTCAACATCGTCATGTGGTGGATCAAGTCCTAGAGAGGGTGATTCATTAGAATGAGTTTGACAATAATCTTGCTTATGAATTTTTATAGCTTCGGAAATAATATCACTAATAATACCAAAATTTCCTTTGGCACGCATAAGGTTTGTAAGCTCAACTAGACAATCACCAAACATAGGATCACTAGTATTCATCTTACTCAAGCCAATAGACTTATGGAGAATTTCATCAAGATTCTTCAAGGAATAATCAGGAAATCGATCCTCAAGAAATTTCCATATGGTGTAGGCACACTTAAAGGTAGGCAAGCATCCAATCAAGATTGTAGACAATCCTCTAATGACAAGTCCGGCAGTTCTAAGATTCCTAATCATGTCAATTGAATCATCATGGGTAGGATGCATAGGATCAACATAAGGTGCACAAGGGCTAGCAATGTACTTGTTAAAATGATATTGATTGAAAATAACAAGCATCTCATTTTTCCACTCATGAAAATACTCTCCATCAAGAATAGGCACTCTATGTCTAAGACTCCCAATAGTAGACTCATCCATCTTCCTCCAATGGTGATTAAACCAAAGCAATGGAGACCAATGCTCTGATACCACTTGTAGGACCTTGAGAAGAGGTGTCTAGAGGGGGGTCATTAGACACTAAGTACCAAAGTTGCAGTTTTTAAGTTTCTTAAAGTTTGAGTGGAGTTTAGGCACAATTTCAACAATCACAATACATATCAAGCAAGCATGCAAAGAGTATATGAGCAGCAGAAAGTAAAGCATGCAACTTGCAAGAAAGTAAAGGGAAGGTTTTGGAGGATTCAAACGCAATTGGACACACGGATGTTTTTGGCGTGGTTCCGATAGGTGGTGCTATCGTACATCCACGTTGATGGAGACTTCAACCCACGAAGGGTAATGGTTGCGCGAGTCCACGGAGGGCTCCACCCACGAGGGGTCCACGAAGAAGCAACCTTGTCTATCCCACCATGGCCATCGCCCACGAAGGACTTGCCTCAGTAGCGGTAGATCTTCACGAAGTAGGCGATCTCCTTGCCCTTACAGACTCCTTGGTTCAACTCCACAATCTTGTTGGAGGCTCCCAGGTGACACCTAGCCAATCTAGGAGACACCACTCTCCAAGAAGTAACAAATGGTGCATTGATGATGAACTCCTTGCTCTTGTGCTTCAAATGATAGTCTCCCCAACACTCAACTCTCTCTCATAGGTTTTGGATCTGGTGGAAAGAAGATTTGAGTGGAAAGCAACTTGGGGAAGGCTAGAGATCAAGATTCATATGGTAGGAATGGAATATCTTGACCTCAACACATGAGTAGGTAGTTCTCTCTCAGAAAATGTATGCTGGAAATGTAGGTTCGTTCTGGTGGCTCTCTTCACGAATGAAGAGGAGGTGGAGGGGTATATATAGCCTCCACACAAAATCTAACCGTTACACACAATCTACCAAACTCGGTGGGACCGAATCGTTAAACTCGGTCAGACCGATTCAGCAAATAATGTGACCGTTAGGGTTTTCGGTGGGACCGAAATGCAACTCGGTGAGACCGATATTGTTAGGGTTAGGGCATAACGTAATCTCGGTAGGACCGATTACACAAACTCGGTGAAACCGATTTGGTAATAAGCTTTCCAGAGAGTTGGTCAGGCAACTCGGTGGGACCGATTACTCAAACTCGGTGAGACCAGTTTTGGTAATAAGTTTTCCAGAGAGTTTGCATTGTAATCTCGGTAGTACCGATTGCTCAAACTCGGTGAGACCGATTTTGATAATGTACATACACAAAGAGATTACAATCCCATCTCGGTGAGACCGAGATCCCTATCGGTAAGACCGATTTGCTTAGGGTTTGTGGCAGTGGCTATGACTTGGAATCGGTGGCGCCGGATAGGAAGAATCGGTGTGACCGATTTTGGCTTTAGGTTTTAGGTCATTTGTGGAAGTGGGAAAGTAGTTGAGGGTTTTGGAGCATATCACTAAGCACATGAAGCAAGAGGCTCATTAAGCAACACCTCATCCCTCCTTGATAGTATTGGCTTTTCCTATAGACTCAATGTGATCTTGGACCACTAAAATGTAAAATGAAGAGTCTTGAGCTTGAAGCTTGAGCCAATCCTTTGTCCTTAGCATCTTGAAGGAGTTCCCACATCCTTTAGTCCATGCCACTCCATTGTTGAACTTATCTGGAATATACTAGATAAAAGTGTTAGTCCAACAAGAGATATGTTGACATTAATTACCAAAACCACCTAGGGAGCACTTGTGCTTTCATACACGTATCACACACGAGCCTATACATAAACCTGTGTGGGATGTACATACGAACGGAAACGTTTTCCTTGGATTGACTATGTGGGATGTACATAAGAACGAAAACGTATTCCTTTGATTGACTGTGTGTGATATACATACCTACGAAAATGTTTTTTGGGGATTCACCGTGTGGGATGTACATAACTACGGAAATGTTTTCTGGGATTCACCATGCGGGATGTACATACCTACGGAAATGATTGGGTTTCCATGGGTCACTCGATCGCACACGAACTCATTTGGTGTCCTAGGAGGGCCTATCCCCGACGATTTCTGGGTCATGTGGGAAGGACCCCCACCTATCGCCCACACTCACTAGGCGACGGTTCCAAATGTCGTCGCGGAAAGGGGTTAAAAATCGTTTGTATAGCACCGACGCGTACCAGTGGGTGGGGGTCCATTCAAAGAACCCGCACTCAGGACATCCCTGCAATAGAACCAGCTGTCCTGTCATCCCTTCACGGATTCGGGAAAACTCATTTTGGGGAAAGAACTCCTCCCCCGGACCTGTATGTGTTGGGGAACGTAGTAATTTCAAAAAAAATCCTACGCACATGCAAGATCATGGTGATGCATAGCAACGAGAGGGGAGAGTGTTGTCCACGTACCCTCGTAGACCAAAAGTGGAAGCGTTAGAACAACGCGGTTGATGTAGTCATACGTCTTCACGGCCCGACCGATCAAGCACCGAAAGTACGACACCTCTGAGTTCTAGCACACATTCAGCTTGATGACGTCCCTTGAACTCCAATCCAGCCAAGTGTCGAGGGAGAGTTCTGTTGGCACGACGGCGTGGCGACGATGTTGATGTTCTACCGTTGCAGGGCTTCGCCTAAGCACCGCTACAATAATATCAAGGAGGACTATGGTGGAGAGGGGCACCGCACACGGCTAAGAGATCAATGATATGTTGTTGTGTCTCTAGAGGTGCCCCCCTGCCCCCGTATATAAAGGAGCAAGGGGGAGGGGCGGCCGTCCAGGGAGGAGGCGCGCCATGTGGAGTCCTACTCCCACCGGGAGTAGGACTCCCTCCTTTCCTTGTTGGACTTGGAGAAGGGGGGGAAAGAGGAGGGAGACAGAGGAAGGAAAGGGGGGCGCCGCCCCCCTCTCCTTGTCCTATTCGAACTAGGGGGGAGGGGCACGCGGTCCAGCCCTGGCCACCTCTCCTCTTCTCCACTAAGGCCCACTATGGCCCATTAAGCCCTCGGGGGGTTCCGGTAACCCCTCAGCACTCCGGTAAAATCTAGATTTCACCCTGAACACTTCCGATATCCAAATATAGGATTCCAATATATCAATCTTCAGGTCTCGACCATTTCGAGACTCCTCATCATGTCCGTGATCACATCCGGGTATTCGAACAACCTTCGGTACATCAAAACTCATAAACTCATAATATAACCGTCATTGAAACTTTAAGCGTGCGGACCCTACGGGTTCAAGAACTATGTGGACATGACCGAGACACGTTTTAGGTCAATAACCAATAGCGGAACCTGGATGCTCATATTGGCTCCTACGTATTCTACGAAGATCTTTATCGGTCAAACCGCATAACAACATACGTTGTTCCCTTTGTCATCGGTATGTTACTTGCCCGAGATTTGATCGTCGGTATCTCAATACCTAGTTCAATCTCGTTACCGGCAAGTCTCTATACTGGTTATGTAATGCATCATTCCATAACTAACTCATTAGCCACATTGCTTGCAAGGATTATAGTGATGTGCATTACCGAGAGGGCCCAGAGATACCTCTCCGAGAATCGGAGTGACAAAACCTAATCTTGAAATACGCCAACTCAACATGTACCTTTGGAGACACCTGTAGAGCTCCTTTATAATCACCCAGTTACGTTGTGACATTTGGTAGCACACAAAGTGTTCCTCCGGTGAACAGGAGTTGCATAATCTCATAGTTGTAGGAACATGTATAAGTCATGAAGAAAGCAATAGCAACATACTAAACGATCAAGTGCTAAGCTAATGGAATGGGTCATGTCAATCACATCATTCTCCTAATGATGTGATCCTGTTAATCAAATGACAACTCATGTCTATGGTTAGGAAACATAACCATCTTTGATTAATGAGCTAGTCAAGTAGAGGCATACTAGTGACATTAAGTTTGTCTATGTATTCACACATGTATCATGTTTCTGATTAATACAATTCTAGCATGAATAATGAACATTTATCATGATATAAGGAAATAAATAATAACTTTATTATTGCCTCTAGGGCATATTTCCTTCAGTCTCCCACTTGCACTAGAGTCAATAATCTAGATTACATGGTAATGATTCTAACACCCATGGAGCCTTGGTGCTGATCATTTTTTGCTCGTGGAAGAGGCTTAGTCAACGGGTCTGCAACATTCAGATCCGTATGTATCTTGCAAATCTCTATGTCTCCCACCTGGACTTGGTCCCGGATGGAATTGAAGCGTCTCTTGATGTGCTTGGTCCTCTTATGGAATCTGGATTCCTTTGCCAAGGCAATTGCACCAATATTGTCACAGAAGATCTTCATTGGTCCCGATGCACTAGGTATGACACCTAGATCGGAAGTGAACTCCTTCATCAAGACTCCTTCATTTGCTGCTTCCGAAGCAACTATATACTCCGCTTCGCATGTAGATCCCGCCACAACGCTTTGTTTAGAACTGCACCAACTGACAGCTCCACCGTTCAATATAAACACGTATCCAGTTTTTGCGATTTAGAATCGTCCGGATCAGTGTCAAAGCCTGCATCAACATAACCATTTACGACTAGTTCTTTGTCACCTCCATAAACGAGAAACATATCCTTAGTCCTTTTCAGGTATTTCAGGACATTCTTGACCGTTGTCCAGTGATCCACTCCTGGATTACTTTGGTACCTCCCTGCTAAACTTATTGCTAAGCATACATCAGGTATGGTACACAACATTGCATACATGATAGAGCCTATGGCTGAAGCATAGGGAACATCTTTCATTTTCTCTCTATCTTCTATTGTGGTCGGTCATTGAGTCTGACTCAACTTCACACCTTGTAATACAGGCAAGAACCCTTTCTTTGCTTGATCCATTCTAAACTTTTTCAAAACTTTATCAAGGTATGTGCTTTGTGAAAGTCCAGTTAAGCATCTTGATCTATCTCTATAGATCTTGATGCCTAATAAGTAAGCAGCTTCACCGAGGTCTTTCATCGAAAAACTTTTATTCAATTATCCTTTTATGCTATCCAGAAATTCTATATCATTTCCAATTAACAATATGTCGTCTACATATAATATCAGAAATGCTACAGAGCTCCCACTCACTTTCTTGTAAATACAGGCTTCTCCAAAAGTCTGTAAAAACCATATGCTTTGATCACACTATCAAAGCATTTATTCCAACTCCGAGGGGCTTGCACCAGTCCATAAATGGATCGCTGGAGCTTGCACACTTTGTTAGCACCTTTTGGATCGACAAAACCTTCTGGTTGCATCATATACAACTCTTCTTCCAGAAATCCATTTAGGAATGCAGTTTTGACATCCATTTGCCATATTTCATAATCATAAAATGCGGCAATCACTAACATGATTCGGACAGACTTAAGCATCGCATCGGCAATCACAAATATTCTCCTCCATGATCAGATCGTAGAAACTTTTTCTTGTTACGATGATTTTCCATTTCACTCTGAAATTCTTTGAACTTTTCAAATGTTTCAGACTTGTGTTTCATTAAGTAGATATACCCATATCTGCTCAAATCATCTGTGAAAGTGAGAAAATAACGATACCCGCCGCGAGCCTCAATATTCATTGGACCACACACATCAGTATGTATGATTTCCAACAAATCAGTTGCTCGCTCCATAGTTCCGGAGAACGTCATTTTAATCATTTTGCCCATGAGGCACGGTTCGCAAGTACCAAGTGATTCATAATCAAGTGATTCCAGAAGTCCATCAGTATGGAGTTTCTTCATGCGCTATACACCAATATGACCCAAACGGCAGTGCCACAAATAAGTTGCACTATCATTATCAACTCTGCATCTTTTGGCTTCATCATTATGAATATGTGCATCACTACTATCGAGATTTAATAAAAATAGACCCCTCTTCAAGGGTGCATGACCATAAAAGATATTACTCATATAAATAGAACAACCATTATTCTCTAATTTAAATGAATAACCGTCTCACATCAAACAGAACCAGATATAATGTTCATGCTCAACACTGGCACCAAATAACAATTATTCAGGTCTAAAACCAATCCCGAAGGTAGATGTAGAGGTAGCGTGCCGACCGCGATCACATCGACTTTGGAACCATTTCCCACGCGCATCGTCACCTCGTCCTTAGCCAATCTTCGCTTAATCCATAGTCCCTGTTTCGAGTTGCAAATATTAGCAACAGAAATTCAGTATCAATTACCCAGGTGCTACTGCGAGCATTAGTAAGGTATACATCAATAACATGTATATCACATATACCTTTGTCCACCTTGCCATCCTTCTTATCCGCCAAATACTTGGGGCAATTCCGCTTCAAAGGACTAACTGCTTAAGAGAAGCACTCGGCCTCGTGCTTAGGTCCAGATTTGGGTTTCTTCTCTTGAGCAACAACTTGTTTGTTGTTCTTCTTTAAGTTCCCCTTCTTCTTCCCTTTACCCCTTTTCTTGAAACTAGTGGTCTTATTGACCATCAACACTTGATGCTCCTTCTTGATTTCTACCTCCGCAGCCTTTAGCATTGCGAAGAGCTCGGGAATAGTCTTGTCCATCCCTTGCATATTATAGTTCATCACTGTCACACCCTGATTTTCATGGCACAACAGTTAAGTCAATAAATAATGTCAAAATGTGGTTTGACAAAAACTTTTGAGTGTTTTGTCTTTGCTTTGATTGAATGTTTGTTTGTCGTTTGCAAGTGCTCTAAAAATCAAATAAATTCTCCAATTCTTATACTCCTTCTCCTTGATCCAAAAACCTTTCCCAATGATCATGCCATGTGTATAGGACATAAAAATAATTTCTTGCAAAAATAATTTGGCCAAATAGCATTTTCAAAAGTTAGTTTTTCAAAAACCCCTGAATTGAGGTTTGCACTGAAAGTACTTAATTAAGGGCAGTAAAATCTTTCTAAAAATATATTTGACTCCTATTAGATATAGGATACCCATAAACCACAAAAATATAACTTTGAAAGTTAATTTCCTATTTTATTTAAAAGCTTTTTCTTAAGGCCAGAAATGGTCTTTAATAGGAAAAAAATTATTTTATTGCCTCAAAAATATTTGACAAAATTTAGGGAAACTCATAGGACATATATTGTCCATATATAAGAGTTTCAACACATGGTCATGTTCAAAATATTGGTCAAATCCCTCAAAAACCCTTTCTGGATATTTCAAGCTTTTGAAATATTTACAAAGGAAATATTCTCCAAAAATTCCAAGGAAATTCTATCATGTCACATGTGACATGTTTGATTATCCTGACAAGTATCATGTCATGGAGAATAGTATAACTCCATGAAATCCCATCAAAACCATTTCTGTCCATTTTGAAGTTTGAGCAACTTTACATTGCCAAACATGTCCAAATGTTCCCAAACCTTGTGAACATGCTCAAATGGTCTAATAATGCATCTGGACCAAATGGCACAAGTTGGAGAACAGGTTAACTTGATCAAAGTACCTCAAAACTCTTTCTGTCCAGAACCAAATTTGAACAACTTTGCACTGCCAACTTTTTCTCCTTGACCCCAACTTTTGTGAGCATGTTACATGACCAAATGAGGTCACTACACCAAGTGGTGCATCAAGGGGAATAGATTTGCATGACTAAATCTTGGAAAGTCCATTTCTGCTTATTTCTAGGGTTCCCAAAAGTTGCATTGGGAACTTTTCCCAAATGAGCTCAAATTTGGTGGCACACCCTATTTCTAAGTGTCATTCCATCCTGTTAAGTATCATAGCAAATGGAGTTCATTTGCTTGCCCAAACCTACATCAAACACCTTCTGGCAGAAATTAAAAATGTATGTTTGGTCCACTTCCACTAATCCCCATGAGCTAATCTTTCTCCCACAAAGACCATCTCGATCCTCCTCTAACCCCCGTGATCTTTCCCCGCCCGAGAAGCCATGATGAAGGGGTGAAGATCCCTTTTCCCCTCCGACAGCAGCTTTCCTCCCATTCTCTCACCTCTCTCACTCTGGCAAGCCCTGTGGCATCCAATGCCTTTCCCACATTGTTTACTCCTCGAGCAGCCACTAGACACAAGTGGGGCGAGAGGACGCGAGGAGAAGCCGCTGGTGCCGCCATTTGCGCGCTCTGAGCACGCCAACAGTGTTCCCGACCGCTGACGCCTGCGTCCCCGACCACCTCGAGCCTCCCCTCGCGCCAGCCGAGGTGCCTCGACGTCCGCAACACGCCACCGAGCTGGCCCCTCCTCTCTCTTCCTCTTGTTGCCTCCTCTCAAGACGCTGCACGCCGCCTGAAGCGCCCAATGGCGACCACACGCGTGGTGCCCTGGCCCCCTGCTCTCTCTCTCTCTTCCCTAGCTCGACCAATCCAGAACGCCCTAGACACGGTGCATCACCATCCCGAGGCCCAGAGTAACGAGCACGAGCTCACGGGCGATGAGCCCACAGTGGGCTGAGGCCTTCGCTATATAAAGCTGTCCTGTGCCTTCCTCTCGATCCCTTCGCCCTCTCTCACTCCTAGTGACCCTGGACCAACCCACTCCCTCCTCGTGCCCTCCATCCACCGCAGAATGGCCGAGCTCTGCCGCCAGCCCTCGGCTAAATTGGCTATCCCGAGCCTCCTCCTCTACCTAGCCACTCCAGCGCCCTATCATCACCACCACCGACTCACCCCAAGCTCCAGCCTCCTCCCCGTCGCCTCGCCGTCTGCTGAATCTCGTCGTCAGCCTCCTCCGCCATGGATGATGGGCGCCACCTCGACCGCCCACGCCGTGGAGTACCTGAGGATGCGTCGACTCCCGAGCACGCCGGTGCCGGGCGCCCATGAGGTGGTCGGTGCCGCCGGGAGAGCGCCGGCGCCGATCAGCCTCGCCTCTGCGTTTCACCGTCGCACAAGGCTGGAGGTTGAGGGTGACTGCCCACTGGGTCCCAGCGTCGGCGACCCAGTGGGCGGCCTGCCTGCTTAAGTGGAAGCGGCTTGTTTCGCCTCCCCGCCCGCCGACGATTCCCAAAGGGCGCCATCGACGTCGCTGGGCGCTGGTGCGGCCGAGTCACTGGCCGCCCATACCTATCTGCCGCCCGTCTGCGCAGGATAAGGTTAAGCCCTTTTCTCATTTTTCTTTATCCAAAGGAACTTCAAAAATCTCTAAACAACTCAAATAGTGTCCAAATTTGATGATTCAAATTTCTTATGACTCCATAAATCATGACCTTTCACATGGTGCTATTTGCACATTTTTCCGTAAACTTTCTCTTCATAAACATTTATCAAATCCCATTTTTCCATTTCGTGATGAACTTTAGAAAATCACAGAGAGCTCAATATTGATCCAAATGCCATGATTCAAATTCTAGATGCATCTAAGTTCAAAACTTAGTTTTTGAACATTTTACTAATACCTTCTCAGATCACCTCAACTAATGGTCTATTTCTTTGTATATAGCCAACTTTGCAAATTCATAGGAAAATCATATCAACTCCAAATCCAAAGAAACCAATTCCTAGATGCTTCTAAAATCATCCTTTGTTAAATGGGTGCCTTTGCTCATTTTTCAAAAATATATTTCTGTACACTTCTTACAAATCCATAAACCCTTGATTCCATCACATTGAAATGTTCGAGACGCCCATTGATCAAATCCTAATGAAACCACTTTGGTCATCCCTCATATGACCAGAGGTATCCCGTAAAAGTCCAACTCATATTTTTAGAGCACTTTTATTTCCTGCCTTGTTGTGTTGCTTATTATGCTTGCTTTCGACGATAGTTGACGAAGTAGACGGAATGCTCGGAGTTGGACCAGGATATTTGAAGACCTCGAGACTTCGTTATAACAGCAAGCAGCCCTTTGACCATGTCCATGAAACCCTTTTTATGCATGACATATAACTCTTTATTATTATTGCATCGGAATCATGATGAGACGGTTGACCATGTTGGTTGGCTGCCTCTGTTACTTCCTCATTGATACTTGCATTGTGCATGACCCTACCTTCTTATGAGGGTTATGCCGGTGGGAGTAGATAGGATGCTAAAGTAGTTGCTACGCAAAGTGGGTCAGGGTTATGCATGGAAAGAAACCAAGTGTGGTTTGACATACTTGCAGATAGCCCAGTGGGTGCCACTAATGCCCCTGGGAGATGATGATGAACTAGGTCACTACTTGGTGGAGAGGTAGTGTACTGAGGCTTGATGAAAGTGTTGTTTACAAAGACGGATTAGATTTAAGATTTGATGACTGTCCCAACCTTACATGCGCAACCACTCTACCCTTATATGGGAAAGGGCATTATTGAGTACCTAGACCGATACTAGCTTGGAGCCTGCATTACTAGTGACGGGAGAGTTGTTGGTGCGCTCTCTCGGGACGGGGTCGTGCCAGGTAGGGCGGCCATGACCATCTTTATGGGGCACCGGACACACCGCTGGTACCCGTGCTGCTGGTATGTGATAAATATGGGAGCAAGGCTCCACGAAAATGTTATGTGAAATGTTGGGCACGGGGTTATCGCTAATCGAGTGGACTCCATGTTAGTGTCGCCTAGGGAAAGGTAGTGATCGGTGCTTACCCCGGTACTTGAGGTACCGCTGGTCGTGGGTGACACGGAAGTTCCCGGATCTTGTGGGTACAAGTGCAACCTCCGCAGAGTGTAAAACTATTGAATAGCCGTGTCCACGGTCAAGGACATTAGGCGGTGCTGCTTAGACTATGTCCATATGTTTCGACAAACAACACCGATTGGTGATATTGATGATGTGACTCGTGAGGAAGTCACGATGAGCTTGAGCATGAGTTGTTCATAACTCTTTCTCGATGTTGATGTCTCGTAACCTCCCGATGCTCGCTGCGCATTTATTCTCATCCTTGATAAATGTTGATCATACTTGCATGAGAAAAACTAGCTTTCCGCAACAATGCCAATTAAAAGAGAGCTTTGCATAATTATTTTGTTATCACTCTTGGGTTGCTTGTAGTACATTCAAAGTACTCATTGGCTTGCCACGGTTATTTTATTGGCCGTGCTTGAAAGAACAGGATATGATGAAGAATACTTTGATGATTTAACATGCGAGCTAGGTCGCTTCCAATGTAATGCCCGTAGGGTTAAGGCGGATGGCATGGGTCCAAGTTATCGATTTAAGATTTCCGCTGCGATGATATACTCGCACTCGACCATAATGGTCCTACTTGTGTAATACGGTATGTATGGATGTAAGACTCTTGTTATTCAGCTTCGTGTGTTCAGTGAGCATTGATCTCGGGATCATCAGACACGCAGCATTCCGTGATCACGACTTATGAGTCGGGTCCCCACAGAGCTGGTATCGAGCCATCCCGACCGTAGGAAGCCTTAGTTAGCATGGTCGTTAGTTAGGGTAAAATATTTCCAAAACTACTACTAGTTTTCAAAACAATCTATACTTCTCTTCTCTTCTCAGTTTTTCAAAAACTAAGATATACTTTCCTCTTCCCCTTCAAAACCTTTGGTCGCCAGAACCCTTATGCCCCTGACCACTGGATTCCTTGCAATCCTCGTGGATAATCTAGGAGGAAGATGTCTTGCCAGACGTTCACCCACATCTCCCGAACACAAGATTGGCGACGTCACAACAAGACGATACCAACAGAAGACACATCCTCGAGGAATGAGGACCTGAAGACCCAGGAGATGGCGACACCCTTGACACTGCTCCAAGATGATGCAACCTTAGCCTACGACGACCAGGGCATAGGTTATGCAAGAACATGATATGCATCGCTAATAGAGTAACCCTGTCACTACCGTTGTTGTATCGGCAACCACCGATGGATGAGAACCTAGCCATTTGGTCCGCCTCACCATAGTGAGCAGGAAAACGGTTCTCCTCATCCCCCGCTCTTGGTGTCGGTTGTCATCAACGAATCGACATGATGGACCTCTATTACGCCTTGATAATGTCATTGCATAAAGGATTACCTACCTGGTACCATCGACGGCTTAGAAGACAAAAAGGGATCGCCGTGATTAAGAAGACAATAGAAGACCAAGTCAATGCCAGTTATGAGGAGCCACCTTCACCCCATCACTTCAACAGGCAAGAAGTTGTTGAAGACTCTTCAAGCTCAACCGGGATTGTTTCATCGAACAACTACAAGAGACGAGCAGCACCGAGGAAAACCCGGAGATCGTGATGAGGCACAAGGCACGACTACTGAGTCCGAGAACCCCTAGGGTAGGATGAGTCGTGTACCCCCTATGCGCAGTCGAGTCCATATGGTGGTTCGAGTAGAACAATGATTGTGTGTTGCTTGTTTTTATTTGTTGTGTTTTTGATATCAGTCGCCCTTTTTGCCCTAGGCAACAAGTACGCGACTATATCACCTGCCTTATTTTGTTGTTTCTGTTTGGCCCCTTTTGCACCTGATTGTTTGCACTTGCACTTTAGAACCCCCTTTAGGCATCCCACCTCCTCTATGCTACTTTTCCCTCTCGTCTCTCTCTCCTCAACTGAAGACCAGCAAGACAAGGTGCACCAAGAAATCTGCCTCGGCAACCAACTAGCAATGAAGACTTTTGTTGCAGCCTCCTCGACCAAGTGAAACCCCGTAGAGTTATGTTTAACCCTCAAGATTAGAGGCCCATTCCTAGACCCTTCAAGACTCCATAAGATACCCCAGCTCGAATCCTTAACCATGAGCTTAACCTCTGAATTGCTAAAGCATCGCTAAGCCTCCGTAACCTTGCACAACCATGGGTCCATCATGGGACTAGTGGACATAGTGAACTAGCACATTATCATCCTAAGATAGCACCAAACTGACGATGCCATAGGGAAGACCAATCTGAGGATATAGGAATAGAGGACAAATGACTTGATGAGTTTATATCAATGACCTTGAGGAATTATCTGAGACTCTTTGGTGGATTATAAGGCTACCATGTTGGTAGATGAACTTGGTGGGATCCTGATTATAGAGTAGCATAGCTTTCATTACCTCGGAGTAAATTGGATTTATAGGACAATTATGATCGCAAGCTGAAACTCCTGGAAGTGCAAGGATTTGACTTGATCAGATGATATTGATAGGAGACAGTTGATATTACGTATATAACTTGGGGGAAACATGTAGGAATTCTCGTTGGACACAAGATTTGGATTTAAGTAGCTGATTCTAGTTGAATATAGACGCTGAGTATGACTACATGGTTCGGAGTAAAATGGATTTAGACTGATGATCTCGATCATGATACCATGTTTCTCGGTGGACGATAAACTAGGAGATTGGATTAATTGTCGGAGTTGATTTAGAGTTCTATATAAGCTTGAACTTGGAGTTTACCTGACCATGATAATGGGAATTGGTGGACTTACTCTAGTAGAGATAACCCTTTCAAGCATTTGGGGATTATAGGACATTAGAAGATCATGTGGAGCACCATAAACATTGGATTTGTAGAATTAAATGGATTATGTAGTGATTGATGGAAGTGAATGGGCTGTTAGAGTTGATTCATAGGAAGGAATCAAGATCTTGGAGTGGCTTACGACGTGTTTCCTTAAAGTAGAGATGCATTAAGATGGACCTTGGAAGGATAGGATGAGCACTTGGATTGTCCTGTTTCATTCCAGCTTGGAAGCTTGTATGTTCTACCCATGGATTTTTAGGGGTAGCCGTACATAAGAGTTTGGGAATCGTAGACATACATGATTTTGTTAGACCTCCTCTCGGGAGCCATGAGGATATGAATCACATCAACGATGATTGGAGTTGACCTATGCAAAATAATGCTATCAGTGATATGATGTGATTTGTTTAAAGGACTAGATAGACTATTGGCATCTCAGAAACTGTGCTCAAGGATGGGATGATAAACATTCACTCGCACACTAGAATCCTTGAAACCCTTACGCCCTACCAAGCCACAACACGGTCAGATCCTGACCTTGGGCCTTGGCTCTAGATCAATAAGACCTTGGCCAATACTCAACCGTAACCATCGCCAATGCCTCAGCCCACTATACGTACCCCATAGACTTCATGGAGTGCTTAGACAAGATAGTTGTCATCATCATTTGGTGACCTACTTGTCCACCCGTAGACGGAAGAAGAGCACGAGCGACACTTGAGGATGGTCCTAAACAAGCTTCGAGAGCACCAATGTATGCCAAGTTCAGCAAGTGTGAATTTTGGCTGCGTGAAGTTGGATTCTTGGGTCATGTTTTAACTGAAGAAGGATTGTCAGTCGATCCCGCTAAGATTGAAGCCGTGACTGAATGGCAACCCCCAAGCAATGTGAAGGAAGTCAGAAGCTTCCTCGGACTCGCGGGACATTACCGCAAGTTCGTTGAAGGACTCTCAAGCATTGCCCGACCCATGACTCAGCTCTTGAAAAAGGACAAGAAGTTCGAATGGACGCCGAAGTGCGAAGAGAGCTTCCAGGAGCTGAAGAAGAGACTGACCACCGCCCCAGTTCTGGCCACACCAGATATATACATCTTTCAACTTAGCTTTCTCAAGGAACGCATTAAAATTCAACGGAACAACAGCACAAGCCATCTATCTACAACAAACATAGACAAGCAAAATACTAGCAGGTACTAATTCATGATAAATTTAGGTTCAATTAATCATATTACTAAAGAACTCCCACTTAGACAGACATCCCTCTAGTCATCTAAGTGATCACGAGATCCAAATCAACTAAACCATGTCCGATCATCACGTGAGATGGAGTAGTTTTCAATGGTGAACATCACTATGTTGATCATATCTACTATATGATTCACGCTTGCCCTTTCGGTCTCAGTGTTCCGAGGCCATATCTGTATATACTAGGCTCATCAAGTTTAACCTGAGTATTCCGCTTGTGCAACTGTTTTGCACCCGTTGTATTTGAACGTAGAGCCTACCACACCGGATCATCACGTGGTGTCTCAGCACGAAGAACTTTTGCAACGGTGCATACTCAGGGAGAACACTTCTTGAAATTTAGTGAGAGATCATCTTATAATGCTACCGTCAATCAAAGCAAAATAAGATGCATAAAGGATAAACATCACATGCAATCAATATAAGTGATATGATATGGCCATCATCATCTTGTGCTTATGATCTCCATCTCCGAAGCACCACCATGATCACCGTCGTCACCGGCGCGACACCTTGATCTCCATTGTAGCATCGTTGTCGTTTCGCCACCTATTGTTTCTACGACTATTGCTACCGCTTAGTGATAAAGTAAAGCAATTACGGGGCGCTTGCATTTCATACAATAAAGCGACAACCATATGGCTCCTTCTAGTTGCCGATAACTGGGGTACAAAACATGATCATCTCATACAAAAAAATATAGCATCATGTCTTGACCATATCACATCACAACATGCCCTGCAAAAACAAGTTAGACGTCCTCTACTTTGTTGTTGCAAATTTTACGTGGCTGCTACGGGCTGAGCAACAACCGTTCTTACTTACGCATCAAAACCACGACGATAGTTCGTCAAGTTAGTGATGTTAATGTTCTACCGTCGCAGGACTTCGCCTAAGCACCGCTACAATATTATCGAGGAGGACTATGGTGGAGGGGGCACTGCACACGGCTAAGAGATCAATGATCTGTTGTTATTTCTCTAGAGGTGCGCCCCTGCCCCCGTATATAAAGGAGCAAGGGGGGAGGGGGCGGCCGGCCAGGGAGGAGGCGCACCATGGGGAGTCCTACTCCCTCCTTTCCTTGTTGGACTTGGAGAAGGGGGGAAAGAGGAGGGAGAGAGAGGAAGGAAGGGGGGCGTCGCCCCCCTCTCCTTGTCCTATTCGGACTAGAGGGGAGGGGCGTGCGGTCCAGCCCTGGCCACCTCTCCTCTTCTCCACTAAGGCCCACTATGGCCCATTAAGCCCCCGGGGGGTTCCGGTAACCCCTCGGTACTCCGGTAAAATCCCGATTTCACACGGAACACTTCCGATATCCAAATATAGGCTTCCAATATATCAATCTTCATGTCTCGACCATTTCAAGACTCCTCATCATGTCTGTGATCACATCCGGGTCTCCGAACAACCTTCGGTACATCAAAACTCATAAACTCATAATATAACCGTCATTGAAACTTTAAGCGTGTGGACCCTACGGGTTCGAGAACTATGTGGACATGACCGAGACACGTTTTCTGTCAATAACCAATAGCGGAACCTGGATGCTCATATTGGCTCCTACATATTCTAAGAAGATCTTTATCGGTTAAACCGCATAACAACATACGTTATTCCCTTTGTCATCGGTATGTTACTTGCCCAAGATTCGATCGTCGGTATCTCAATACCTAGTTCAATCTCGTTACCGGTAAGTATCTTTACTCATTATGTAATGCATCTTTCCGTAACTAACTCATTAGCTACATTGCTTGCAAGGCTTATAGTGATGTGCATTACCGAGAGGGTCCAGAGATAGCTCTCCGACAATCGGAGTGACAAAACCTAATCTTGAAATACGCCAACTCAACATGTACCTTTGGAGACACCTGTAGAGCTCCTTTATAATCACCCAGTTACGTTGTGACATTTGGTAGCACACAAAGTGTTCCTACGGTAAACGGGAGTTGCATAATCTCATAGTTGTAGGAACATGTATAGGTCATGAAGAAAGCAATAGCAACATACTAAACGATCAAGTGCTAAGCTAACGGAATGGGTCATGTCAATCACATCATTCTCCTAATGATGTGATCCCGTTAATCAAATGACAACTCATGTCTATGGTTAGGAAACATAACCATCTTTGATTAATGAGCTAGTCAAGTAGAGGCATACTAGTGACATTAAGTTTGTCTATGTATTCACACATGTATCATGTTTCTGATTAATACAATTCTAGCATGAATAATAAACATTTATCATGATATAAGGAAATAAATAATAACTTTATTATTGCCTCTAGGGCATATTTCCTTCAGTCTCCCACTTGCACTAGAGTCAATAATCTAGATTACATAGTAATGATTCTAACACCCATGGAGCCTTGGTGCTGATCATTTTTTGCTCATGGAAGAGGCTTAGTCAACGGGTCTGCAACATTCAGATCCGTATGTATCTTGCAAATCTCTATGTCTCCCACCTGGACTTGGTCCCGGATGGAATTGAAGCGTCTCTTGATGTGCTTGGTCCTCTTGTGAACTTTGGATTCCTTTGCCAAGGAAATTGCACCAGTATTGTCACAGAAGATCTTCATTGGTACCGATGCACTAGGTATGACACCTAGATCGGAAATGAACTCCTTCATCCAGACTCCTTCATTTGCTGCTTTAGAAGCAACTATGTACTCCGCTTCGCATGTAGATCCTACCACGACGCTTTGTTTAGAACTGCACCAACTGACAGCTCCACCGTTCAATATAAACACGTATCCGGTTTGCGATTTAGAGTCGTCCGGATCAGTGTCAAAGCTTGCATCAACGTAACCATTTACGACTAGCTCTTTGTCACCTCCATAAATGAGAAACATATCCTTAGTCCTTTTCAGGTATTTCAAGATATTCTTGACCGATGTCCAGTGATCCACTCCTGGATTACTCTAGTACCTCCCTGCTAAACTTATTGCTAAGCATACATCAGGTCTGGTACACAGCATTGCATACATGATAGAGCCTATGGCTGAAGCATAGGGAACATCTTTCATTTTCTCTCTATCATCTGTTGTGGTCGGGCATTGAGTCTGACTCAACTTCACACCTTGTAATACAGGCAAGAACCCTTTCTTTGCTTGATCCATTCTGAACTTTTTCAAAACATTATCAAGGTATGTGCTTTGTGAAAGTCCAATTAAGCGTCTTGATCTATCTCTATAGATCTTGATGCCTAATATGTAAGCAGCTTCACCGAGGTCTTTCATCGAAAAACTTTTATTCAAATATCCTTTTATGCTATCCATAAATTCTATATCATTTCCAATTAATAATATGTCGTCTACATATAATATCGTAAATGCTACAGAGCTCCCACTCACTTTCTTGTAAATACAAAGCTTCTCCAAAAGTCTCAGATAAAACCATATGCTTTGATCACACTATCAAAGCGTTTATTCCAACTCCGAGAGACTTGCACCAGTCCATAAATGGATCACTGGAGCTTGCACACTTTGTTAGCACCTTTTGGATTGACAAAACCTGCTGGTTGCATCATATACAACTCTTCTTCCAGAAATCCATTTAGGAATGCAGTTTTGACATCCATTTGCCATATTTCATAATCATAATATGCGGCAATCGCTAACATGATTTGGACAGACTTAAGCATTGCTACGGGTGAGAAAGTCTCATCGTAGTCAACTCCTTGAACTTGTCGAAAACCTTTCGCAACAAGTCGAGCTTTGTAGATAGTTACACTACCATCAGCGTTAGTCTTTTTCTTGAAGATCCATTTATTCTTGATGGCTTGCCGATCATCGGGCAAGTCAACCAAAGTCCATACTTTATTCTCATACATAGATCCCATCTCAGATTTCATGGCCTCCAGCCATTGTGCGGAATCTGGGCTCATCGTCGCTTCCTCATAGTTCGTACATTCGCCATGGTCAAGTAACATGACTTCCAGAATAGGATTACCGTACCACTCTGGTGCGGATCTTACTCTGGTTTACCTACGAGGTTCGGTAGTAACTTGATCTAAAGTTTCATGATCAATATCATTAGCTTCCTCACTGATTGGTGTAGTCATCACAGGAACCGGTTTCTGTGATGAACTATTTTCCAATAAGGGAGCAGGTATAGTTACCTCATCAAGTTCTACTTTCCTCCCACTCACTTCTTTCGAGAGAAACTCCTTCTCTAGAAAGGATCCTAACTTAGCAACAATAGTCTTGCCTTCAGATCTGTCATAGAAGGTGTACCCAATAGTCTCTTTTGGGTATCCTATGAAGACACATTTCTCCGATTTAGGTTCGAGCTTATCTGGTTGAAGTTTCTTCACATAAGCATCGCAGCCCCAAACTTTAAGAAACGACAACTTTGGTTTCTTGCGAAACCACAGTTCATAAGGCGTCGTCTCAACGGATTTTGATGGTGCCCTATTTGACGTGAATGCGGATGTCTCTAAAGCATAACCCCAAAACGATAGCGGTAAATCAGTAAGAGACATCATAGATCGCACCATATCTAGTAAAGTACGACACGACGCTCGGACACACCATTACGTTGTGGTGTTCCGGGTGGCGTGAGTTGCGAAACTATTCCGCATTGTTTCAAATGTAAACCACACTCGTAACTCAAATATTCTCCTCCACGATCAGAACGTAGAAACCTTATTTTCTTGTTACGATGATTTTCCACTTCACTCTGAAATTCTTTAAACTTTTCAAATGTTTCAGACTTGTGTTTCATTAAGTAGATATACCCATATCTGCTCAAATCATCTATGAAAGTGAGAAAATAACGACACCCGCCGCGAGCCTCAATATTCATTGGACCACACACATCAGTATGTATGATTTCCAACAAATCAGTTGCTCGCTCCATAGTTCCGGAGAACGGCGTTTTAGTCATCTTGCCCATGAGGCACGGTTCGCAAGTATCAAGTGAGTCATAATCAAGTGATTCCAGAAGTCCATCAGTATGGAGTTTCTTCATGCGCTTTACACCAATATGACCCAAACGGCAGTGCCACAAATAAGTTGCACTATCATTATCAACTCTGCATCTTTTGGCTTCAACATTATGAATATGTGTATCACTACTATCGAGATTTAATAAAAATAGACCACTCTTCAAGGGTGCATGACCATAAATTATATTACTCATATAAATAGAACAACCATTATTCTCTGATTTAAATGAATAATCGTCTCGCATCAAACAAGATCCAGATATAATGTTCATGCTCAACGCTCGCACCAAATAACAATTATTCAGGTCTAAAACTAATCCCGAAGGTAGATGTAGAGGTAGCGTGCCGACCGCGATCACATCGACTTTGGAACCATTTCCCATGCGCATCGTCACCTCGTCCTTAGCCAATCTTCGCTCAATCCATAGTCCCTGTTTCGAGTTGCAAATATTAGCAACAGAACCAGTATCAAATACCCCGGTCCTACTACGAGCATTAGTAAGGTACACATCAATAACATGTATATCACATATACCTTTGTCCACCTTGCCATCCTTCTTATCCGCCAAATACTTGGGGCAGTTCCGCTTCCAAAGGACTACCGCTTGCAGAGAAGCACTCGGCCTCGTGCTTAGGTCCAGATTTGGGTTTCTTCTCTTGAGCAGCAACTTGTTTGTTGTTCTTCTTTAAGTTCCCCTTCTTCTTCCCTTTACCCCTTTTCTTGAAACTAGTGGTCTTATTGACCATCAACACGTGATGCTCCTTCTTGATTTCTACCGTTGCAGCCTTTAGCATTGCGAAGAGCTCGGGAATAGTCTTGTCCATCCCTTGCATATTATAGTTCATCACGAAGCTTTTGTAGCTTGGTGGCAGTGATTGAAGAATTCTGTCAATGACACTATCATTAGGAAGATTAACTCCCAGTTGAATCAAGTGATTATTATACCCGGACATTTTGAGTATATGTTCACCGATGTAACTATTCTCTTCCATCTTGCAACTATAGAACTTATTGGAGACTTCATATCTCTCAATCCGGCATTTGCTTGAAATATTAACTTCAACTCCCGAACATCTCATATGCTCCATGACGCTCAAAAAGTCGTTGAAGTCCCGGTTCTAAGTCGTAAAGCATGGCACGACCTATCGAGTAGTCATCGCTTTGCTCGCCAGACGTTCTTAACGCCGCTGGCCAGATCCGCAGCAGCCTCGGCACCCAACGGCCCTTCCAGATGTAATTCTTACGTGCAGCAATGAGGATAATCCTCAAAGTTACGGACCCAATCCGTAATTGCTACCATCATCTTTCAACTTAGCTTTCTCAAGGAACGCATTAAAATTGAACGGAACAACAACACGAGCCATCTATCTACAACAAACATAGACAAGCAAAATACTATCAGGTACTAAGTTCATGATATTTTTAAGTTCAATTAATCATATTACTAAAGAACTCCCACATAGACAGACATCCCTCTAGTCATCTAAGTGATCACGTGATCCAAATCAACTAAACCATGTCCGATCATCACGTGAGATGGAGTAGTTTTCAGTGGTGAACATCACTATGTTGATCATATATACTATATGATTCACGCTTGACCTTTCGGTCTCAGTGTTCCAAGGCCATATCTGTATATGCTAGGCTCGTCAAGTTTAACCTGAGTATTCCGCGTGTGCAACTATTTTGCACCCGTTGTATTTGAACGTAGAGCCTATCACACCCGATCATCACGTGGTGTCTCAGCACGAAGAACTTTTGCAACGGTGCATACTCAGGTAGAACACTTCTTGAAATTTAGTGAGAGATCATCTTATAATGCTACCGTCAATCAAAGCAAAATAAGATGCATAAAGGATAAAAATCACATGCAATCAATATAAGTGATATGATATGGCCATCACCATCTTGTGCTTCTGATCTCCATCTGCGAAGCACCGTCGTGATCACCATTGTCACTGGCACGACACCTTGATCTCCATCGTAGCATCGTTGTCGTTTCGCGGCCTATTGCTTCTACGACTATCGCTACCGCTTAGTGATAAAGTAAAGCAATTACAGGGCACTTGCATTTCATACAATAAAGCGACAACCATATGGCTCCTGGTAGTTGTCTATAACTCGGTTACAAAACATGATCATCTCATACAATAAAATATAGCATCACGTCTTGACCATATCACATCACAACATGCCCTACAAAAACAAGTTAGACGTCCTCTACTTTGTTGTTGCAAATTTTACGTGGCTGCTACGGGCTGAGCAACAACCGTTCTTACTTACACATCAAAACCACAACGATAGTTCGTCAAGTTAGTGTTGTTTTAACCTTCTCAAGGACCGGGCGATCCACACTCGGTTCAACTAAAGTTGAGAAACCGACACCGCCAGCCCACCACCGTGTGCAAAGCACGTCGGTAGAACCAGTCTCGCGTAAGCGTACGCGTAATGTCGGTCCGGGCCGCTTCATCCAACAATACCGCCGAACCAAAGTATGACATGCTAGTAAGCAGTATGACTTGTATCGCCCACAACTCACTTGTGTTCTACTCGTGCATATAACATCTACGCATAAAACCAGGCTCTGATGCCACTATTGGGGAACATAGTAATTTAAAAAAATCCTACGCACATGCAAGATCATGGTGATGCGTAGCAACGAGAGGGGAGAGTGTTGTCCTCGTACCCTCGTAGACCGAAAGTGGAAGCGTTAGAACAACGCGGTTGATGTAGTCGTACGTCTTCACGGCCCGACCGATCAAGCACCGAAAGTACGGCACCTCCGAGTTCTAGCACACGTTCACCTCGATGACATCCCTCGAACTCCGATCCAACCGAGTGTCGAGGGAGAGTTCCGTCAGCACGACGGCATGGTGACGATGTTGATGTTCTACCGTCGCAGGGCTTCGCCTAAGCACCGCTACAATATTATCGAGGAGGACTATGGTGGAGGGGGCACCGCACACAGCTAAGAGATCAATGATCTATTGTTGTGTCTCTAGAGGTGCCCCCCTGCTCCCGTATATAAAGGAGCAAGGGTGAGGGGGCAGCCGGCAAGGCAGGAGGCGCGCCATGGGGAGTCCTACTCCCACCGAGAGTAGGACTCCCTCCTTTCCTTGTTGGACTTGGAGAAGGGGGGAAGAGAAGGGAGAGAGAGGAAGGAAAGGGGGGCGCCGCCCCCTCTCCTTGTCCTATTCGGACTAGGGGGAGGGGCGCGCGGTCCAGCCCTGGCCACCTCTCCTCTTCTCCACTAAGGCCTACTATGGCCCATTAAGCCCCCGGGGGGTTCCGGTAACCCCTCGGTACTCCGGTAAAATCCCAATTTCACACGGAACACTTCCGATATCCAAATATAGGCTTCCAATATATCAATCTTCATATCTCGACCATTTCAAGACTCCTCGTCATGTCCGTGATCACATCCGGGTCTCCGAACAACCTTCGGTACATCAAAACTCATAAACTCATAATATAACCGTCATTGAAACTTTAAGCGTGCGGACCCTACAGTTCGAGAACTATGTATACATGACCGAGACACGTTTCTGGTCAATAACCAATAGCGGAACCTGGATGCTCATATTGGCTCCTACATATTCTAAGAAGATCTTTATCGGTCAAACCGCATAACAACATACTTTGTTCCCTTTGTCATCGGTATGTTACTTGCCCGAGATTCGATCGTCGGTATCTCAATACCTAGTTCAATCTCGTTACCCGCAAGTCTCTTTACTCGTTATGTAATGCATCATTCCATAACTAACTCATTAGCTACATTGCTTGCAAGGCTTATAGTGATGTGCATTACCGAGAGGGCCCAGAGATACCTCTCCGACAATCAGAGTGACAAAACCTAATCTTGAAATACGCCAACTCAACATGTACCTTTGGAGACACCTGTAGAGCTCCTTTATAATCACCCAGTTATGTTGTGACGTTTGGTAGCACACAAAGTGTTCCTCCGATAAAAGGGAGTTGCATAATCTCATAGTTGTAGGAACATGTCTAAGTCATGAAGAAAGCAATAGCAACATACTAAACGATCAAGTGCTAAGCTAACGGAATGGGTCATGTCAATCACATCATTCTCCTAATGATGTGATCCCGTTAATCAAATGACAACTCATGTCTATAGTTAGGAAACATAACCATCTTTGATTAATGAGCTAGTCAAGTAGAGGCATACTAGTGACATTAAGTTTGTCTATGTATTCACACATGTATCATGTTTCTGATTAATACAATTCTAGCATGAATAATAAACATTTATCATGATATAAGGAAATAAATAATAACTTTATTATTGCCTCTAGGGCATATTTCCTTCAGTATGCCCAGTCCCTTACACAGCTGGGTCATATGGGTCTTCTCGCCATCCGGTCAGTCCTTCTTCATGGTTATCAACCGGCAAGTGAAGATGTGCTTGAATAAGCCCCAGTGCGGGTGGCAGTCGATGAAGTTTTCACAGAGAGAAATGAAGGCCAACAAGTAGACAATTGCATTGTGGGGAGATGATTTAGCTGCACCTCGAAATAGTCCCGGAACATGCGGAAGAAAGAATGGGGAGGCATGGAAAAACCTCGTTCGATGTAGGTGACGAGGAGGACACGCTCGTCCCCCTGCGGCGCCAGCTCGACCTTGCCCGCTTCCGGCTGCCTCCATCCGTCCGCCGGGATTAGCCCCTCTTCGGCAAGCTCCTTTAGTCACTTCATCATGACGCACGAGGGCATTCAATCCCCAATGGCATTACCCGCCGATGGGCCGAAGCTCGACGACGCAGCCTTCCCCGCTTTCTCCAGCTTGGCGGTGGAGTCCTTCCCCATCAACTCGAGTGCTCGCGTGTGTTGGTTGAGGAAGCAGGGGAGACGGGGAGCAGAGTGGGGGAGAGAAAGGGGATCTGGAAATTACCCTAGCTCGCCGGCCCTTTATACCATGGGTAAAAATTGCTTCGCGCGATCACAGCCACAGATCCTTGGATCAGACAACATCTGCGGCGGTCGCGCACGCAGATAAAATAGGGCACGTGGTGGTTTTTGGGGTGGAGATCAAGGCATCGTGCCCCACTTTCCCTGCTAGCCACGGCATAACCGCTTTCATGCGTGCATGCATGATTCCAAATCCCGAGATTTCAGCAGCAAATCAATCCGATTGATTGCCCTCTGTCCCTTCCCTAGCAGGACACTCGTCGGCCCGACCGACCACCCTCCAAGGGTCACCATGCACTCGGACACATAAAACGCCCGACTAAAGTCATCTTCAAGATTGTGATGGGATGAGCTCGACGCCCCTCCGCGGGTTGACTTGGCCCTTTTTCCAGGCTCCAAGGCACGAGCCTCATAAACTTGCACGCGAAGATGGTCCGCATTGGTGTTCCCCTGGGTTAATAAGTGGCATTTCTCTAGAGAATTAGACCACACGCCGGTGTCATAACTCGAGTTTCATGGCATGTCTTCGTCCCCCTAGTCTATCTCTCCCGAGAGACATACGAATGCCACCAAGTTTTGCTCGTCAATCAAACATGATCCGATCACTCAGAAAACTTTTAATCCAGAATCAGCTTTGGTTTCGTGCAGGTCACGATAGGTAACCACTTGGCAACGGATCCCAGGTGCTCTCAAAGCACTCAGACCAAACCAATGGTACAACCCATTCATCCTAAAAAACTCAACTGATTCATGGGCTAATGATGGGGTCACCTACTACTGGTAGGGTCAAGGACCTGACATCCAAGAACCATCTAGGGTCCCGCGCCATCATTGGAAGGTCCCTGGACCGCCGGCGCATTTGGATGCGCACCCTTGGAAATCCACTCAGATATTCCAGCAGCACTCGGACGTCTCCCCACTAGTCGGCCTTGCCCGCATCACTCGAAAAGTGGAAGCGTAGAGGCGACATGGGAACCGCAACGGTCGGGTGCCTTAATCTCAGACTTCAAGTATAGTTATAGCTGCCTTTACTAGTAACTGTTGTAGTTATGCTCATTGAACCCCTTGTAACGTGGCATTAATGGGCCGAGGCGCACTCTATATAAGCCTCCCCTCAACTCAATGACAAGGGTGAAAGGATCGAGAAGAGGTATCTAGAGGGGGTGATTAGACCCTCAACAAGTAAAGGTACCAGTTTTTAAGTTCTTCAAGTTGAGGTTGGAGATTAGCACAATTTTAAACATTCATAATACATTTCAAGCAAGCATGGCAAGAGTATATGAGCAGAGGAAAGTAAAGCATGCAATTTGCAAGAAAGTAAAGGGATGGGATTGGAGTGTACAAATGCAATTGGAGACATGGAGATTTTTGGCGTGGTTCTGATAGGTGGTGCTATCATACATCCATGTTGGTGGAGACTTCAACCTACGACGGGTAACGGTTGCGCGAGTCCACGGAGGGCTCCACCCATGAAGGGTCCATAAAGAAGCAAACTTGTCTATCCCACCATGGACATCGCCCACGAAGGACTTGCCTCACTTGGGTAGATCATCATGAAGTAGGCAATCTCCTTGCCCTTACAAACTCCTTGGTTCAACTCCACAATCTTTATGCAGGCGCCCAAGTGACACCTAACCAATCTAGGAGACACCACTCTCCAAAAGGTAATAGATGGTGTGTTGATGATGAACTCCTTGCTCTTGTGCTTCAAATGATAGTCTTCCCAACACTCAACTCTCTCTCTCGGAGATTTGGATATGGTGGAAAGATGATTTAAGTGGAAAGCAAGTTGGGGAAAGCTAGAGATCAAGATTCTTGTGGTAGGATTGGGCTGTCTTGGTCCCAACACATGAGTAGGTGGTTCTCTCTCAGAAAATGAGTAGTGATAGTCCAGGCACGTTCTGATGGCTCTCTCTTAAATGGAGAAGGGGGTGGAGGGGTATAAATAGCCTCCACACGAAATTTAACTGTTACACACAATTTACCAAACTCGGTGAGACCAAATAGTGAAACTCGGTAGGACTGATCTAGTTCAAAATGTGAATGTTAGGGTTTTTGGTGGGACCGACAATATCAACTCCATGGGACCGATATGCTAGGGGTAGGGCAAAACCTCATCTCAGTGAGACCGATTGCATGAACTCGGTGAGACCTATTTCAGCAATAAGAAAACAGAGACTTGGTCAAGCAAACTAGGTGTGACCGATTGCACATCTCAGTGAGACCAAAATAATTGCAACAGGTAACAGAGAGTTTGCAAGGCCATCTCGGTGGGACCGAGATCCTATCGGTGAGTCTGAACTGATTAGGGTTTCTGGCAGTGGCTATGTCAATGAACTCGGTGGCGCTGGATAGATCAAATCGATGGGGCCGAGTTTGACTTTAGGTTTTGGACATATTTTGATATGAGGAAGTGGTTGAGGGCTTTGGAGCATATCACTAAGCACTTTGAGCAAGTAGACCATTAAGCAACACCTCATCCCCTTTTAATAGTATTTGCTTTTCCTATGGACTCAATGTGATCTTGGATCACTAAAATAGAAATGAAGAGTCTTGAGTTGTTGCCAATATTTGTCCTTAGCATCTTGAAGGGGTTCCACATCCTCTTGTCCATGCCACTCCAATGCTGAACTCATATAAAATATACTAGATAAAACATTAGTCCAACAAGAGATATGTTGACATTAATTACAAAAATCACCCAGGGAGCACTTGTGCTTTCAGTCTCCCCCTTTTTGGTAATTGATGACAACATACATCAAAGCTCTAGATAAAGATATGAAGAGTAACAAGTAAAGCTTTGGAAAGACATGTAACATGCATTGGCTCCCCCTACGTGTATGCAATCATGTGAAGATAGACTATGAAAGCAAGTGAATGCATAAGCACGTCACAGCAAGCAATGAGTTACATGTATCTTGGCTATATGCATCAGAGCAAATGATGTAAATACAGAAGATGTATCTTCATGTTCATGAGTCCTTCTTGCAAAAAATATGTACATCAGCAAGAGATCATCATGCACATGAGTGTGATGCATATACTTACCTTGTGGTCTTGAGCTGGCTTTGGAAGAGATGAACCTGAGAAAATAGGGTTAGATAACACAAGAACATCTACTAATCAGATCAAGAACAGGGAACCACAAGAGTACCAAGACTGGGATGACATGTAGTGAGTGAGTACTTGGTACTCTATTTGGATATAGACATGTCCCCAAGGAACAAAGATATGCAATAAATTCCAAAGATTTTCTTCCCTTAGATATGAACTCTTTCTCCCCATCTGATATTGGATAATGGGAGAAGATAGGGTAATAGAAAATCAGGGCAAAGACACAAAGAAACATCTACTAACATGTCTTTCCCCTCTTAAAGACATGTGACTTCTCTCCTCTTTGGACACCAAGCATCTGGGAAAGCTAAGATGTCTCTCTCTCCCATAGGGTCTCTTTTTCCTATAAGATAAGCTTTGATGTGATCTCTCTCTCCCCTCTTTGACATCAATTTCCAAGAAGAGTTCTTCTAGAATAGGAGTCAATTAGGTTTGATCCTTGAGACACATGACAAAGCAGCATGTAGATTGTGATGCGGGTAGAGGATAAGAATCATCGAGTGGAGCTGGAGATGAAATGACAATTGCAATGGCAAAATGTTTTCTCAGTAGTGAATCGGTAATGCCAATTCTTTTACATCGATGACATCGAGTTGGCAGTGTTAGAGATGATGCATATCGGTCAGACCGAGTTCATCCTTGTCGATTGTACCAATGAACTGTTCGGTCTAGCCGATAGGCAGAAATCGGTGAGGCCAAGTTCAATGCAGAGAAAATATTTTGTCATCTCAGCTCACTTGGCAAATAAGATCTCACAAAGATTTGCAAGGAATTAGATGCAGGAAATGCAGAAAATAATACAGAAAAGAAAAGAAATCTAGATGAAGTTTTGTTTTGAAAGGAGAACAAGCATGCAAGAGACAAATGCAAGAACTCAAAGAAACACTAGAGAACTTCATCTAGAATTGGTCGGCGACAAAGTCACCTATGTTAGAGTATATTGACTTAGGAGTCAAGTGAAGTCACTTGATCATAGGTCATACTCATCGTTTAAGCTCAAAATGGGGTTGCCATTTTTCGTTTAAGCACTCTGATGTATTCACATCTTGTTGAGTTGCTCTGACCCATGACTTGGGTTCAAGCTTCTCTAAGATGGAATGACATACCTTGGTGGTGGTGTTGATCTTGATCATGTAGTTGAACTTGTGTAGGATGCTCAAGGTTGATGTAGTTCATCAAGAGTTTGGAGCACCGCTTGTAGTTTGAGTTCATCTACCTACATGGGTTAGTTTTGCAAGGAAGACCACTTGTGTATCCAAAATGACAATCATGAAATTTGATATCAAATGAGATTTGATATATAGAAATTGTCAAAGGATATGTTGAAAGGATTCATGCTTCCTTGTCTTCAACCACCATATTGTAGAGACTTGGTGATGTAGAGATTGCTTAGGATGTGTGTAAGTTGCAATCTCATAGAATTGGGCTTATCCAAGTACCTACAAGGGTTAGATGACATGCAAGGGTCAAGTATATCCAAGACATATGATCACCATCATAAGAGAAATATCAAGGATTAGTCATAGAGAGGCCCATGCCTTGCATGCATCCAAAGGGAGTTTCTACTCCAAGTTTGAGGCATCAATGATGTTCAATTCACCTCTCAAATGGAAAAATACTTTCTCATCAAGCGGTTTGGTGAATATATCCGCCAATTGCTTATCGATATGAACATGTTTAAGATCGATGTCTCCTTTAGCAACATGATCTCGAATGAAATGATGACGAACTTCAATATGCTTAGTTTGAGAATGTTGCACGGGATTGTGAGAAATCTTAATAGCACTTTCATTGTCACCAAGCAATGGAACATGTTTCACATGTATCCCATAATCTTTAAGAGTTTGGGTCATCCAAAGTAATTGAGCACAACATGAACCGGCAGCAATGTATTCCGCTTTGGCAGTGGATAAGGATACCGAGTTTTGTTTCTTAGAGGACCAAGACACAAGAGATCTACCAAGAAATTTACAAGTACCCAAAGTAGACTTTCTATCAACCTTGTCACCGGCATAGTCCGAATTGGAGTAGCCAACAAGATCAAAATAAGACCTCTTAGGGTACCAAATGCCAAAGTTTGGTGTATGAATTAAGTATCTCACTATCTTTTTCATAGCCTTAAGATGACATTCTTTGGGGGCCGCTTGATATCATGCACACATGCACACACTTAGCATCATATCAGGACGGGAGGCACATATATAACAATGAACCAATCATAGAACAGTAAACCTTTTGGTCAACTCGTTCGCCATCCTTAGTCAAGTCAAGATGTCCACTAGTAGGCATGGGTGTTTTCATACCTTTGATTTCTTGCATGTTGAACTTCTTGAATAAGTCCTTGGTGTACTTTGTTTGGGAACAAAGGTACCCTCATTAGTTTTCTCGATTTGCAAACCAAGAAATAACTTGAGTTCACTCATCATAGATATCTCAAACTCCTCCGACATTAGCCTTCCAAACTTTTCACTAAAATGAGGGTTAGTCGAGCAAAATATGATATCATCCACATAAATTTGGCACAGAAACAATTCACCATTAACCCTTTTAGTAAAAAGTGTAGAATCAATTTTTCCAATCTCAAAGCCTTTTTCAATAAGGAACTTAGTCAAGCATTTATACCATGCTCTAGGAGCTTGTTTAAGACCATAAAGAGCTTTGTGGAGTTTGTATACATGATTGGATTTCTTGGGATTAACAAAGCTGGGAGGTTGTTTAACATAAACTTCCTCCTCAATTTCACCATTTAGAAAATTAGTTTTAATGTCCATTTGATATAACATGATATCATGGTGATTGGAATAAGCAAGTAAGATGCAAATGGATTCAAGTCTAGCAACGGGGGCATATGTCTCACCATAGTCCATACCTTCGACTTGAGTGTAGCCTTGAGCAACGAGACAAGCCTTGTTGTGTAAAACTTGTCCATCTTCATCTTGCTTATTCCGAAACACCCATTGGTTCCAATGACATTGTGCTTCTCATCGAGCTTTTCAACCAACCTCCACACTTGGTTCCTCTCGAAATTGTGTAGCTCTTCATGCATGGCGTTCATCCAATCCAGATCATCAAGAGCATCTTCAACCTTCATAGGTTCAATACTAGAAATGAATGAGTAATGTTCACAAATTTTAGCCAACGAGTTTTAGGGCGAGTAATTCTCCCGGTTTGAATATCATCGAATATTTGTTCGACGGGATGATCTCTCAAGACTATTGCTCGAACTCATGAGAGCTTTTGTTTGGGTCGGGGTGGAACATCCTCTTCATTGTCTTGTTCTTCCTCTTGTCTCTCTTAATTGTCGTTGGCGTTGTTGTTCTCTTGTGGAGGTGGAGAAGGAGTTCGATGAGGTTCATCTTGTTGTACATGCTCGTTTCCATCATCTTGATGTGTTCCACTTGTGGATGCCTCCAAGTAAACTTGTCGTTCACCTTGGCGTGAAGTTGAGGCTTCCACTTGGACAGACGAGGTACTCTCCTTCACCTCCGTTGGGTGAATCTTGCCAATAGACAAGTCTTGTATTGCTTCCGAAGGGTCTTTGTCACCTACATCAACTGGCAATTGCTCTACTTGCGAGCCGTTAGATTCATCAAACTTCACATCTACCATCTCTTCAACCTTTCGGGTGAAATTGTTGTAGACACAGTAAGTGTGAGAGTTTGAGCCATAACCGAGTAGGAAACCTTCATGAGATTTAGGAGCAAATTTCAAACGATGATGCTTATCAAGAATATAGCACTTTGAGCCGAATACTCGAAAGTATCCAACTTGGGGTTTATTACCGGTGAGAAGCTCGTATGTCGTCTTGCCGAGTAGCTTGTGAAGATATGGACGATTTGTTGCATGACAAGCTGTCTCAACCACTTCCGCCCAAAAGTGTTTTGGCGCCTTGTACTCATCAAGCATCATTCTCGCCATCTCAATAAGAGTTCGGTTCTTCCTCTCAACAACTCCATTCCGTTGAGGCGTGTACATAGCCGAGAACTCATGTGAAATCCCTTCTTCGTCAAGAAAGGTGTCCACATTGGCGTTCTTGATCTCCGTTCCATTTTTGCTGCGACCTTCGTGATCTTCACTTCAAATTGATTTTGGGCCTTCCTAGCAAAGTTCTTGAAGAACTTTTGGACCTACGATTTATCATCAAGAAAGAACACCCACGTAAATCTTGAAAAATCATCAACAATGACCAATCTGAATGAGTGACCACTGAGACTCTTGTAGGCATTGGGCCGAAAAGATCCATGTGAAGTAGCTCGAGTGGTCTTTTCGTGGTCATGATGTTCTTCACGGGATGACTTCCTACAACTTGTTTTCCTGCTTGGCAAGCACTGCAAAGTCTATCCTTGTCAAATATAACATCTTTAACACCAAGGATATGATCACCTTTAATAAGCTTATCAAGATTGCGCATGCACACATGACCTAACCGTCTATGCCACAACCAACCTTTAGAAGATTTAGCAATTAAGCAAGTTCTAAGTTGAGCCTTTTTAGTGAAATCAACAATGTATAGATCACCTCTACGTATACCGGTAAAGACCATATTATGATTATCTCATCGAAACACTTGGCAATCTACTTCGGTAAATAGGACATTAAAACCGAAGTCGGCTACTCTAGATACAGAAAGTAAATTATAGCCAAGAGATTCAACGAGCATAACATTTTGTATGGAGCTGTCATGTGAGATGGCCACCTTACCAAGGCCAACCACCTTACCCTTTGAGTTATCACCAAAAGTGACATACTTTCGAGGGTCGTCGTTTTCAGCAAGCTCACGAAACATATCCTTGTCTCCGGTCATGTGATCGGTACATCCACTATCAAGAACCATTCCTTTCCTCCAGCCATGTAGCTACAAAGGTTAGCCATAAGGCCAAAGTGTCTCATAGACTCATCGAGATCGAAGTCAGTATCATCGTTCTCATCATAGTATCCATGTTCAACATCGTCTTGTGATTGATCATTACCTAGGGAGAGTGATTCATTAGATTTATGATCATGACAATGTGCATCTTTATGAATTCCAATGACTTCAGAGATGATGTTACTAATGATTCCAACATGTCCTTTGGCACGCATAAGGTCACGACGCTCAAATAGACAATCACCAAACTTAGGATCATTAGGATTCATCCTATTTAAAGCAATAGACTTGTGAAGAATCTCATCTAAATTTTTCAAGAAATAGTCTAGAAAGCATTCCTCAAGATATCTCCATATGGTGTAAGCACATTATAGAGTTGGCAAGCATGCAATCAAATTTCTAGGCAATCCTGTAGTGATAAGATTGATAGCTGAAAGATTGTGAATCATGTCAAGAGACTCATAGGGTAGGATGCAATGGATCAACAAGGGGCGCACAAGGGCTAGTAATGTACTTGTTCAATTGATATTCATTGAAAATCTTAAGCATCTCATTTTTTCCAAGCATTATAGAACTCTCCATCAAGCATAGGCACTCTACTTCTAATACTCCCAATCGTAGACTCATCCATCTTCCTCCAATGGTGATTAAACTAAAGCAATGGAGACCAATGCTCTGATACCAATTGAAAGGATCGAGAAGAGGTGTCTAGAGGGAGGGTGATTAGACCCTCAACAAGTAAAGGTAGCAGTTTTTAAGTTCTTCAAGTTGAGGTTGGAGATTAGCACAATTTTAAACATTCACAATACATTTCAAGCAAGCATGGCAAGAGTATATGAGCGGCGGTAATTAAAGCATGCAATTTGCAAGAAAGTAAAGGGATGGGATTGCAATGTGCAAAAGCAATTGGAGACATGGAGATTTTTAGCGTGGTTTCGATAGGTGGTGCTATCATACATCCATGTTGGTGGAGACTTCAACCCACAAAGGGTAACGGTTGCGCGAGTCCATGGAGTGCTCCACCCACGAAGGGTCCACGAAGAAGCAACCTTGTCTATCGCACCATGGCCATCGCCCACGAAGGACTTGCCTCACTTGGGTAGATCTTCACGAAGTAGGCGATCTCCTTGACCTTACAAACTCCTTGGTTCAACTCTACAATCTTGACGGAGGATCCCAAGTGACACCTAACCAATCTAGGAGACACCACTCTCCAAAAGGTAATAGATGGTGTGTTGATGATGAACTCCTTGCTCTTGTGCTTCAAATGATAGTCTTCCCAACACTCAACTCTCTCTCAGAGATTTGGATATGGTGGAAAGATGATTTAAGTGGAAAGCAACTTGGGGAAGGCTAGAGATCAAGATTCTTGTGGTAGGATTGGGCTGTCTTGGTCTCAACACATGAGTAGGTGGTTATCTCTCAAAAAATGAGTAGTGGAAGTGTAGGCACGTTCTGATGGCTCTCTCTTAAATGGAGAAGGGGGTGGAGGGGTATAAATAGCCTCCACACGAAATTTAACTGTCACACACAATTTACCAAACTCGGTGAGACCAAATAGTGAAACTCGGTAGGACCGATCTAGTTCAAAATGTGAATGTTAGGGTTTTTGGTGGGGCCGACAATATCAACTCCATGGGACCGATGTGCTAGGGTTAGGGCAAAACCTCATCTCAGTGAGACCGATTGCATGAACTCGGTGAGACCGATTTCAGCAATAAGAAAATAGAGACTTGGTCAAGCAAACTCGGTGTGACCGATTGCACATCTCAGTGAGACCGAAATAATTGCAACAGGTAACAGAGAGTTTGCAAGGCCATCTCGGTGGGACCGAGATCCTATCGGTGAGTCCGAACTGATTAGGGTTTTTGGCAGTGACTATGTCAATGAACTCGGTGGCGCTGGATAGATCAAATCGATGGGGCCGAGTTTAAATTTAGGTTTTGGACATATTTTGATATGAGGAAGTGGTTGAGGGCTTTGGAGCATATCACTAAGCACTTTGAGCAAGTAGACCATTAAGCAACACCTCATCCCCTTTTAATAGTATTGGCTTTTCCTATGGACTCAATGTGATCTTGGATCACTAAAATAGAAATGAAGAGTCTTGAGTTGTTGCCAATATTTGTCCTTAGCATCTTGAAGGGGTTCCACATCCTCTTGTCCATGCCACTCCAATGCTGAACTCATATGAAATATACTAGATAAAACATTAGTCCAACAAGAGATATGTTGACATTAATTACCAAAATCACCCAGGGAGCACTTGTGCTTTCAAAGGGTTCAACACCCATTGTAATCATACACCCCAAGAGAAAACACAAGCCTTCGGGCACGAAACTTAGGGTTGTTACCTCTCCGAGACGGGACCAAACTCGCTAAATCCGAGTGATACACTTGCGCCGTAGCTAGGCTCTGCCCTTAGTTCGTACCACTAGTACTCATTGTCAGGTTCATTACCTCGACATCCAGTGTGAAGCTTGTCCCCAATACTGATGCCTTTCAAGTCTTGTCTCGCCCTCAACCCATCTTTATGGAAATAGGCTTTCACCCTGCTTTATATATAAAAACAAACCACCAGAGCCACAAGGTCCAACATAGGTTGACACCGCACAGGCATGCCAAGTCCACAAGCATACAAATAAAGAGAAAAGAGGGGGATTCTGCTGAGGGCACAACTCAACAAGCCCAACATAAAAAAAATGAAAGGGCGGCAATACAAGCCACGAAGGCTCATCCATCAGGGGGAGGTGGAGAAAGCGGCGGCGCCAAGCAGAGAGCCATCGCATGAAGACCTGCAATGATGATGTTGATGGCGCCACGATCCTAGGGGCTGCTAAGAGGCCGCCAAAGCTGCAAGTACCCACACATTTTGAACACCGCGTCAATCGCACATGGAAGGGGAACACCCCTGAATCACAAGCTTGTACGAATCCAAAGCGTCCAGGCGAGCACCCCGATTCCCAACCACCTAATGTGGCAGAGACACTGAGGGGATGACTGGATTTCCTCAAAGAGGTCTGGGAAGCTAGTGTGGCACCACCGACCGCTTCACGGAAGGAACTCCAGAGGAATTGCGCTGACACAAACGTGAAGAAGATGTGGTTCGAGTCCTCCTTCGTCCCGCATAGGGGGCAGAGTCCATCACCGGGGCCATTCCGCTTGAGCACCTCCACGCTAGACGGCGCTCGGCCACGGATCCACTGCCAGAGGAAAATCTTGATCTTTAGAGGGAGTCTAATCACCCAAATCTAAGCAAATGGTGCAGGGGCAGGGGCAACCGCAATAGCCTGGTATGAGGATTTGGTCGAGAAACGACCCGAGGGCTCCAAGTGCCAGGAGACGCGACCCATAGTGTGGTCAAGTCCTGAGGCTGCAGCGTGATGCACTCAAGAAGATCCTCCCACGCACCAAGTTCCGGAGGCCCAAATGGCCTCCTGAACGTGAGACGCCCTAAGTCAATAAGGGTTGTCTCGACGGAGATCCTAGGTTCGACCGTGATGGCGAACAGGTCAGGAAATCATGCGCCGAAGGGGCGATCCCCAACCCACTTGTCAAACCAGAACAATGTGGATGCACCAGCTCCCACCGACATGGATGTCCCGATGCGAAGGACAGGGAGCAGCTGGATGACGGCTGCCAAAACTGCGACCCACCCGACCGGTGACAGAAGGCGAGTGGTTGTCCATGGAGATATTTGTTCCAGATGATGTCCAGCCAAAGGCCGCCCTTCCGCTTGCAATCCGCCACATCCAACATGTTAATAGGGCGATGTTCATGCTTTGGGTGACATGGTCCCAAGCCCTCCATGTTCCCGCGGTTTGCAAATCTCCGGCTAGCAAACCATATGGTACTTATCCTTGTCACCCTCCCCTGCCCAGAAAAATCTCGTAGGGTACTTGGCGATCTCATGGTGTAGGGTTTCATGGAGGTTGTAGAAGCTCATAAGGAACAGAGGCAGGCTGGACAGAGAGGAGTTGATGAGAATAGTCTGTGCCGCTTTGGAGAGCCAACGACCCTGTCCCGGTTCGATGCGGTGTTGAAGTTTGGACACTGTCGGGCGTAAATCGGCCATAGATAGCTGCGAGTCACTAATGGGAATCCCTAGATAGGACATGGGGAAGGAACCCAGCTTGCAATTAAGCCGGTCCGCAATCCCCTGTCGCTCAGCAGGGGAGTAGCCCATCACCATCACTTCTCTCTTGTCGAAGTTGATCTTAACCCAAGATGCGAGACATGTTGCGAATGACCCTCGCCTTCTGAGCGATAGACGACAGACCGGAGATAGTGATCCATGCGGTGTCGAGAACAGCTACCCCCGCTGGGTTAACCTCGGGAGCCAAGATGTCCACCTCCAATTTGTTCAGCGCCAAAGTGATATCCCTGTTATGAGTGCAGTAGCCAAAGCTGAAGAGCTCCAGGAACATCACAGAGTACTTCTTATCGCTGATAGTCTCCACCTGTCAGTCCCAATCGGCATCGGTGGTGCACAGGTGGGTGAGTATAGTGGTCAACTGCTTTGGAGAGGCCGAGCCCTTGCTCGGGCTCCTCCATAGCAGGGGATTAGCTCTAGGCCACGATTTCTGGGCTGGACACCGGCGCATCTCGGCGGTCGAGAATGCGGCTCTCACATCCCCTTTCTCCGAGGACGAGGTCTGGTTGGCCATTAAGGGCATGAACCCAGCCTCCGCCCTGGGCCTAGATGGCCTCCTGGTGAAGCTCATCCAGACATTCTGGAATCTCATTAAGCCGGAGGTGATGTCCCTCTTCGAGGAATTTTATGTAGGTTCCACGGACCTCTCCCGTCTTAACTATGGGATCATCACGCTCATCCCCAAGGTTCCTGGGGCCTCAGACATCCGCCAGTTTCGGCCGATCACAGTGATCAATGTGATCTTTCACATTCTGGCCAAGGGGTATCCCCAAGGTTCATGGGGCCTCAGACATCCGCCAGTTTCGGCCGATCACGGTGATCAATGTGATCTTTCACATTCTGGCCAAGGGGTATGCCGATAGGGTGACCCCTACTCACCCCAACCAGTCGGCCTTTATCTGTGGTAGATACATCCTGGATGTCGTTTTTGTACTCCACAAAGTACTTTACGAGGTCCGGGCGGTCTTCCTGAAGATTGGTTTCCACAAAGCATATGACACGGTGCACTGGCCCTTCCTTCGGGAAGTCCTACTCCGTAAGGGTTTTGATGACCGTTGGGTCACGGTGTCATGCAGATGGTCTCGTGTGGGCGCACCGCAGTTAACATTAACAGGGAGATCGGCCCCTTCTTCCCCACCCTTTGTGGGGTTAGACAAGGCAACCCCTTCTCCCCCTTTTTGTTCAACATGGTGGTCGACGCTGTCGCTACCATCCTAGACAAGGCCAAGGCCGCAAGTAACATCCACGGCGTGGTTCCGCACCTTATGGGAGGGGGTGGGGTCTCCCTCCTTCAATACGCCGATGACACCATTATTATGGTGGAAGAATCTGAGTCTGACATAGCCAACCTGAAATTCCTGCTTCCATCAGCCCATCTTTACTCTATTGTGGCATGTCGAAGAGTGTACCAAGCAAATTCTCGCACACATTCTTTGTAATATACACGACATCAAGGTAATGTGGTGTATAGAGGACTTCCCAGTACTGTAAGTCCCAAAAAATAGACTTCCTTTTTCATACTTTTAGCAATATCTTCTCCTTGACGCCCTTTCGCCACTTTACTGGCTTAGAGCACTCTGTCCAATCCTTCAACAACTGATGGATTTTTGCCCCGGTCCTCTTACTGGCGTTGCTCGGGTCTTATCTATACTGCCAAACAGATCTCCACGACTTCTTCACTCGTCATCCTCGTCAAGCCACCTTCGATAACCCATAAAACACGGTTTCCCAAGTGCCCTTTGATATAGCTGGCGATAAGACGTATCATCCATACACTTAATAGAGCCTCCCTGGTGGATCCTCCACCAACAGAGCAGCGGTTCCGAGTGCGATAGGGCTGCCGGGCTGCGACACCACCTGCAGCAACGCGAATATGCCATATCCCCCATCCGGCCTAACTATGCATACAATTTCTTCAGTACCAATGAAGTCCAAAGTCCCATGAAAATTAAGTCCGGACTGGATTTCGCAAGATTTTCAAGGGACAAAAGAAAGCTATTTTGCCATGTCGGAATGAGCAATTCCATGAGGAACCATGGAGAAAGAGTTGGCCCTATAGGATTCCCATTGTATTGCTTATTACATATACACTGGTGCACAGGTAGATGTATCTTGTCCAGAATTGCACCATCAATAAGTAACAAGAAAAGGAAAATTTAACAAAACTGCAGCTCTCTACCTTAAGCCTACCAACTAAGGAATAACCGTACTCGAATATATAATTACGCAAAGGAAATTAAGACAAAAGAGACTATGCAAGAAACTACCGAGGCCATCATCTTCACTTGTGTTTTTCTTTATACACCCCAGCATTCTGATGAGGAAGCACATGGATTAAATTTCAAGCAAAGCCAAATCTCACTTCAACTGCTCTAGCCGCTCTCTCTGACCTCGACAGGCTTCGCAGCAACAGATAAATCCCCAGCAGGGCCTTTCTTGCCCAGAGGGCTCACACTCTTGGCCTTGCCAAGCCGAACAGCCTGTGCAAAAGTCTTCGTGATATGACCCACCATGTCAGTGGGTACAGTCAAGGGCTTCTTGGGCTCAAGAAAGCTACAATTCTTGGCGATATGACCCACCAGGTCAGTTGGTACAGTCGACGGCTTCTTGGGCTCAGCGATACTGGAGCTGGATATCTGCTGTTGCTGATACAGCCTTGCCTTATTCTCCAGCAGGGCTTTCTCACGTTCCTCGTAAAAGTCAAAGTCATCGAGGATCGACGCATCCTCCTCATGGTCCTTGAAGATTTTCAGCATCTCCTGTCCTTGTTCCAGTTTCACCTACGATAAAGCTCAAAATGTGTTAGCACCACACTAAATAGTCGAAGACGGAGCATTCCGATGTAAGTACTTACTGATATCAATATTAGTACCTCCTACGAAACCATGTTAGGCTATATCATAATAATTTGATGGGTGATATCACTATGAAATAAATAGCGGTACTTCAAGGACAACAAATGTGCAAATCAAGTAACAAATGATAAGCTATTCAAAAGCATTGTACCTCTTGTGTGTCCCGGCTGTTGGTTACCGGCTTGTGCTCATTGTTTTCAAGAATTATATGGCGGAAGAGATTATTTGGAACATCCTTCAGTATGTGCCAATTAACAGGGAACTGGCCAGTCCACTTATCTTGCTGCCAGTAGTCCACACTCTTCTCAAAATTCACCGGTCCAGTCATCTCCGCAACACCGCAGAACTGTGCGCTAGCGTTCACCTGCACATATTGGTCCAGTTTTCAATTCTCAGTGGAGAATATAAATGCAAGGAAACAAACATGAGATACTGAGAAAGCACTAAGAGGGAAACAGGATAAGGCTTTAATTACCGAAAACAACAGAAAAATGGGACAGTGTTCTTCCTTCTTCACTTCATGATAAGCCCCATCTAGTTTCTTGTTTCCATTTGTGGTGCTAGCCCAAACACCATATTTGATGCTCTTGTGCACATTATCTTCGCTGTATGATTTTATGATAAAAAATCTAGCATTTTTGTACTCTGTAACAAAATCAGTCCTGTTGTATGACCCCTGGTCAAGTCCAGCAGAAGACTTCTCATCTTTACTGTTATCCTCTGGTTGCTTCTTAGGCCTGGTGGAACGTGGACCGCGGCTTTGCTCATTGAGGAAATCAAGTGAACCAACAAAGCTGCATAACAAAGGATTACCCCTCCCTCTCCTGCGCTCTTTGTCAACTGGAATCAAACTTCTACCATTCAGGCCATAGCCAGGGAAAGGACTCCCATAATTAGTGGCATGTGGGAAACTGCCACGATGAGAGAACCTTCTTCCATAAGAGTCACTAGGGGTTCCAAAACCATAGAAGGACTTCTGCTGAGGGGGCATCTGAAATTGGGAATAAACGGAAGTATTAGATCCTAGTAATAACGATATTTGATCCTGTCTTGTTTATAATAAATAATAGTGTTCTTGTCAAATTATCATATGCATAAGCACAGAAAGAACAGGTCATCATCCTAAATATTAGTGTGTATGCAGCCATCAAGCACTGATGGCTGATTGCATTTGGAAGTAGGAATCGCCAGTGATCTCCAGTCAGACATATGGTGGTGAATCCGTTCCACAGATTGAGCTGAATTGCAGCTAGACACATCATTGGCAGTACCAGGCTAATTTATTACAGGATTTGGTCATGTTTTTGTGGTCACTGTGATATGGCAGATTGGAAGTGATTGCGTCCAAACTCTTCAACAAAAATGTTTAGGTAAAAGGCTTCAAACTTTGAATTTTATGGTAAATGCGAGAAGCATGAATGAGAGAATTAGGGGTTAAAACGTCACGTTATTGTTAATGTATATGTGGATTGCCCAACTTTCTCCATTGGTTAGGGGTTTTGGTTCTACTGGTTGTGGTGCATGAAACCTAATAGGTCTTGGGTTCATGTCTCGGGTTTTCGCTATTTCAATAGAAAATTGATTGCCACTTTCTCTCCATGACTAGGCCTTAATAAAAGTTTCACACGTCAATCAATAGAACAGCCCAAAAACTGATGAAAGGTTGGGCAATCCACGCATACTTCAACACCCCCTCTCAGTGTGCTGTGATAAGGCCTAAACTTGCCGCAAGAAGAAAAAAGATAAGTTCTAAACGTGGACAGAAAGAGGGTAACAATCAGATGGTAGGTTTTTTGTGTGTTGTGGGGGGGGGGGGGGGGTGTTTCTTACAAATAAGTGCAGATAGTTTTTCTGATTTCGTAAGTATCAAAGTGTTGTTATTATAGGTGACAAGAGATAGCATGTGAAAAGAATACCATCCCAGAAGCCATAGGAAAGTTGCTTTGTCCAAACGCCCCTGAAACATCACCCAAAGGTTGAGGTGAAGTTGCAGGTGATAGAAACGAACCAGTTCCTTGTGACGATCTAAACCATTCTGCAAAATAGCATTTCAAGGAACAAAGTTATAGTCGCACCTAAGGATGGAATTTAAATTATCATATTTTAACAAAGGATGAGATGAGCAATAACCTGGTCTTGGTCCAAAAAGGAAGCTGTTTGGACTCAGAGTGTCAGCGATAAAAGCACTTTGTGTTGGGTCAATTGGCATCATTGTCTCACCCTGTGATACTGGAGTAGGAGAGCCTAAATATGGCATGTCAGGCTGTAACGGTTGCTGGTAGCAAGGACCCGAGGAGAACTGCTGAGGAGAGTAGAGCTGACCATTTCCACTAACACCAGCTGATACTGGTGTCGAGATAGGAGAATAATGAGCATAAGGGTCATAGCCATAGCCACCATGGTACATCATGGAAGGGTCCTCGTTGTATATAACCTTCAAAAATGTCAAACTGAGAAAAAGAAGACGTCACATAAATTATTGACAACCAGAAAATCAACTTACCGCTGGACCCACTTCCAATCCATCAACACTCGTATAGGGAGGATATACATCGCATTCGTTTGGAAGGTTCTCATATCCTGTACCTGCTCATATCATGTCACAGACCAAACATTATCATTCATCAACTCAAGAGAAAAGTTCCAAAATTTAGGAGATATTAAAATCCTGACGCTGACGCAGAGAAATCGGTCAATTCAAGGCGGAGATGCAGGCGGCGTTCCAGATGAGCGATCTTGGACTGCTCTCCTACTTCCTCGACATCGATATGTGCCAGGACGCCAGCGGCGTGACGATCGCCCAGTCCGCATACGCCGACAGGATCGTCGATAAGGGCGGGATGACAGAGTGCAATCCCTTGTCAGACGCCGATGGAGGCCCACCTGAAGCAGAGCAAGACGAGCGCTGCAGCACCAACGGACGCCACCGAGTACTGAAGCATCTTCGGCAGCCTGCGATACCTTGTTCACACCCGACCTGACATCGCCTACGCTGTGGGGTACGTGAGCAGGTTCATGGAAGCGCCCACTGTCGAACACCTCGCAGCGGTCAAGCACATCCTCAGGTATGTAGCTGGGGCGCGTGATCTCGGCTGCCATTCTCCTCCGAGGCCCTCCGGTGAAGCATGCCGTTGCGGCTATAGCAACGGCGACATGGCCGGGGACGTCAACGACCGCAAGAGCACGGCGGCTGCCCTGTTCTTCCTCGGCGACAGCCCCATCAGCCGAAAATCGCAGAAGCAGAAGGTGGTGGCCCTCTCTTCATGCGAAGCTGAGTACATCGCGACCACGACAGCCGTCTGCAGGGGCAATTGGCAGGCTCATTTGCCCGCCGACATCACCGGCAAGGGGATCACAACACCAACTCTTCGGGTGGACAAAAAGTCCGCCATTTCCCTCTGCAAAAACCCGGTCCTCCATGACGACAGCAAGCACATCGACTTCCGCTACCACTACATCCGTCAGTGCGTAGGAGCAGAAGATCGCTGTGGAGTTCATCGGGACTGAGGAGCAGCTCGCTGACATTCTGACAGAGCCCCTGAGCCGCATCAGGTTTCTCCAGTGGCATGACAAGTCGGCATGATCAACATAAGGTAGGTGTGACAAGTTTTAGTGGGGGGTAGAATAAACCTTGTCTGCACTGTTGTCCGTTTTTGCTGCCACGGCACGTGTTTTTCGCTGCCATGGCACGTGTTTTTCGCTGCTATGGCAGCCGTTCTTCAGTCAGCGTTTTTAGCTCGTAGGCTCACCTGTTTTGAGCTATTCTTGCCGCACTTTGATCCGTTCGTGGGATGCCACCAGCAAGTAGGGATCATGGGTTCCTTACGTCCTTTGTAACCCGAATAAAAGGAGAAAGAAGAAATCAGAAAAGTCACAATTGCACGTGGCGCAAAAAATCCTCTGTGTCTCTCTGTTCTTTGTATTCATGTGAGCGGAGAGAGTAAAGATTGCCGATACTTGGCATCAGAGCCTCGTTGAGAGATGGGTGATGACGACAAGCTGAAGGGGCAGCAGGCACCCCTCGGCGCACAGCGAGCTTAGATCACCAGCGTCAAGAAAGGGCAGGGGCAGATCATGCAGACTTGGGTGGTGCATGAAGGCGGCGGCACCCCTTAGCCGATGCTCACCGTACAAACTACGGGGATTGGGCCCTCCTGATGAAGGTGATGCTTGAGTGCCGGCATCTTTGGGTCGCGATCGAGTCTAGCACCACCGTCTATCAGCGACAACCGGCTCGCTCTTGAGGTGATCCTCCTCGGTGTTCCTCCGGAGATGATGGCGACGCTCGCTGCCAAGGCCACAGCCAAAGAGGCCTGGAACACCCTGAAGACGATGCGCCTCGGGGTAGCACGCGTGCGTGAGACCAAGCTTGCGACGTTGTCGAAGCAGTAGAGCGTCATCCGGTTCACCGACGGCGAGGCCGTGGACGATTTCGCCATGCGCATCATGAACATGGTGACACAAATGGCACAGCTCAGCGAGGCAGTGCCGTTGAAGCGCGTTGTCTCTAAGTTCTCTGTGTCGTCCCTAAGCAATACTCGCAGATCGCTCTGTCGATCGAGATCCTCTTCGACCTCGACATTCTAACCAGCGAGGAACTGACAAGGCGGCTAATGGCGGCGGAGGAGCGGTTCGAACTGAACCAGATCGACAACGGCATGGTGCGGCTGCTCCTTACTGAGGAGTGGCTCGCTCGGTACAAGTTCGGCGGCTCAAACACCGGCGGCTCTGGGTCATGCTCCTCGAACAGGGGACAACGCTTGAAGGGCCGCGGCGGTGGCGGCGGGCACCACCGGGGTGCTGACAACAATGCTAGCGGCGGGAACAACGACCCTGGCTGCGACAAGTGTCTCTACTGCGGCATCAAAGTTTTTTCACGAATACGCAAAGCATGCTATCTTTTTCATTGATAGAAGAAGAGAGAATGAGTACAAGTGAGGTAGAACACATGCACGAATGCAAGGCGTGAACACAGTGCCCAAAATAGAAAAGAAGAGAGACAAGGTGCTTGGCCCGAACAAGCAAACGACATAGCTAAGCCCACCTACTAGAGAGGCAGTCCAAACCAACGTGAAGTCACACAACCAATCCAGCACCGGGGACGACGCGAGCACGCAAGACAACGCCTCCAGGAAGGAAAACAACATCGTGGCGTCATCATCGTCTGATCTGAAGAATCAGACTTAGGGTTTCCCCTGGTGCTCGAAGATGAGCGCGGAGAGAGGCCATGACAACGTCCAGGAAGGGGACGGCACTCGCAAGTGTCGCCGTTGCCAGCATAGGCAAGCCGAGAAGGGATTTTTCCTTGGCCTATGTCTGAGCAATCCCAAAGCCACCGGACGGGAACCAGGAGTCGGAAGCCACACATAGGTCAAAGAACCACCAGAACCAGAGGGGAGCCGTGCTAGACACGCGAACCTTGGACATGACGAGGGGTGGGGCAGCGAGGTGGCCGGGGTTGGGGGAGTCGGTTGGGCAAAAGGGGCCGATGCAGGGAACGCGACGGCGACCGACGACGCCTACAAGCCAGGAACTGGAGGAGTTGCAGATCCGGGCTGCCGAAGCCGAGGCCGTCAAGACACCGGCAAGCCATAGAGGCTGGAGGAGACGCAGCCTCAGTAGAGCCGGGGCCGGCGTCGCCCCAGAAGTGGCACCGGCAACCCAAGGACACTGGAAAACGCAGGTCGAGGGTCACAGGTCCGGAGCTACACCAGACACGGGAAAACGCAGGTCGAGGGCCGCGGGTTCGGAGCTACACCAGGGAGGGTTCCAACGCAAGGGCACGAGCGCCCGTACACCAGCAAGCACGCTGCATGGGCCGGCCAGCGCTAGGGAGGCACCACCGAAAGCACACCAAAAAGGCGCACCTTGAAGCCATGGCCGCGGCTCGGATGGAGGAGAGCACCGTCGCGGCGCCGCAAGGACGGCCCAAGACCAGCAGAGGAGCACGCCAACCCAAATCTCGGGTCCAGCGCCGTCAGTAGAGAGGAAGCCGGCAGCAGGACGCACAGATCTGACGCGGGGACAGGGCGAGGCGGACGCACCTCGCCAACGGCAGGAGCTCGCATCAGCCCGTGGCACGGAGGGCGGGCTAGGGCAGGGGTGTAGGAGGCCGCCAGGGACGCGCTGGCGCAGGGCGCGACCAGTGGAGGGCGGCCGGCAGGGGAGTCGAAGCTTGACGATGCGCCCCGCCACCACCATCCTGGGAGCCGGCACGGGCTTTGCCAGCCGCTCCTCCGATGGTGGCAAGGTGGTGCGGTTCCGGGAGGGGGATTGTGGTGGTCGGGGCTAGGGTTCCCCCGCCGCATGTTCCCGATGCTGGATTCGTGGTTGTCTGACTTTACATTGGTTTGGACTGCCTCTCTAGTTAGTGGGCTTAGCTATGGCAGTTGTTGTTCAGTTAGCGGTTTTAGCTCGTAGGCTTGTTTTGAGCAATTCTTCCAGCACTTAGATCCGTCCATGGGATGGCACGACCAAGTAGGGACAGTGGGCACCACACGTCCTTTGTAGCCCGAATAAAAGGAGAAGAGAGAAATCAGAAAAGTCGCAATTGCACGCGGCGCAAAAGAATCCTCTTTAACTCTCTGTTCTTCGTGTTCGTGTGAGCCGAGAGTAGAGATTTCCGACAATATCAAAAGGGTAACTTTTAGTCTTAACTGTTGATCTGCACCGAGGGGAGCAGGGGGTACCGAAGCACACCTCAACAGTGTAAACATATGTTTTGCTTCACAAACAAGAGAATAACCATGCAATCCAAAGGTGCAACCTTGTAAATACAGCACAAAAGTGGCCTCACCTTGGTAATAGAATGGTTGTGCTTGCGAGGAATAAATGTGTTGTGGATATGCAGCCCTATGTTCCCCACCTATGTTGGATGTGACCGCCTGGACTTGTCCTTCACTTGGTAGATTGATAACACTTGAATCAAGTGAAATGGTAGGTTTAACAGTTTTCTCATCCTTCCTAGGAATGGTCTGGGTAGAAAAAGGTATACAATAGCAAAAAGGGTGAAAAACAGTAGACAGTTTCTATAGAATATCTGTAAAAATATAATCAAATAATGGCCTGCTCTTTAGTGTTACTACCGAGAACAGGTTTTTGCTCGACCTCGATTCTTGGCTCCGGTGAATCCATAGCGCCTAAAGCAGAAAGATTCAGCGATTTAGCTCAAGTCTCAAGAATGGTAAATTAGTGATAGCCTATGTAAAACAGAAAAGATAACGCTGTAAAATTAGCTCTGCACTTTGTAGAGTGCCAAAAATACTATAAAAGATCATTCCACGGCTCATGTGTTGTTCATACCTTTTTTGACCCTGCCATTTTAGAACAAAAGGCACAATCACAACAAAACTAGGCTAGAATGAAGCTAAGCTTGCATAAATAGACAAAAGTAACAAATAAGTATAGCTGCTTTGCACCATAGTTGCATCCTCGAATGCACGGATAGTTCACTGACCTCGTGTACCCGTATCAGATACCGTATCCGATACTGATACGGCTCTGATACATGGTGGATACGTATCCTGTGAGTATCCAGAAATAAACGATTTAAAACAAACCCGATACCTGTTGGATACTTGGTGGGTGCTTCTTGGATACGGCCCAGCCCACATAACAAGAGATAACGAGTAACCAGGCAACCCTAGTCCGCCGACGCCCCATCCTTTCCCTCCCCCTCTTTCCTTCCGAGCTCCACAGGCCACAGCAGGCGGCGGCTGCTCACCCAGCGGCGGCAGCAGGCCGGCGGCGAGCCGACGAGGAGCTGCTCCTCCTTCCTCACCGACTCCCCGTCGTCCTCGTCTCCGACTCCCCCTCACCCTCAGCCCCTCTCACGCAGCAGCCCAGACATCTTGTCAAGCTCGATCCTGGCGGCAGCTCATCGGTTGAGGTCGGCACAACCACCAACGTATGTACACTGAGTTGTTTAGCCGCCAGCCACCGTAGCTAAGCTCACTTCCTCTCTGTCTTCTCCTTTCTCCTCTCATGATGCATCTCCTCTGACCCCCTCCTCCAGATGGCTCCTCCTGTTGAACCTACCAATCTAAGGGCTCCATTGTGGAGCCATGTTACAATTATAGAGAAATCACCAGCTGAGGTTGTAATGGCTCGAATTGCATTAGCACAAAACAAGACGAAGAATGTGTCCTTGCCTAGTGATTAAGCAAGTTTTGCTTCATCAAATGCAAGCACTGAGAAGAAGAGGGGAGAAGGACCAAATACTACATTACAGAATGTTTGGTGAGTGATTTACGCAAGCAATTGGATTAAAAAATTGCAAGATCTTTTTATTCTTGAGATATGCAATAAATGTACAGCCAAACCAATTATTTCATTTTCATGCATCTATATGATTATCTGTTGTTTCTAACTTCTATACTTTTTTGTTTTGAATTTAAAAGATAGTAAAACATATCCCCGTATTGGCACTTTTTCAAAATGGCGAATTTACGTATCAGTATCGGTGCTTCGTAGGTTGCATCCAACATATAATCCTGCCATTCAGCAACCTACCTACCACGGGAGTCACATGCACCACAGATGAATATTATTAACACAATGGTTATGCGCGCAGCACTCCAACTTGCTGTACGAATTCAGGCCACTTATTCAATTATTCTAGCCTAATTTATCATGAGGCTAACAGCATCAATCATGCATAACAAAGGCGGTTATGACCATCATTCAGTGCCATTCTTTCTTTCTTTTTTTGGTCAAACAGTACTATGTTGCAATTGGGGTCTCCCAAGGCCTTACACTTGGATCACCGGGTTTCTGCTATGATACAGGCATCCCACCACTGCCCTCTGCTTTAGTTCAGGCCTGCGCCAACTATTCACAAGACACGTACATGAGCATAACTATGGAGCAACGGGCTTTTGGATGGCTCTCCTCTCTCTCCCTCCTGCTCCTCTCTCCCCCCCTCCCCTGCCCCTCCGCCGCCGTCCCTTGCTCCTCTGCGGTCGTCCCGGGCCCTGGTCCGCCCCCCTCCCCCAAGTCTGGTTCTCCCTCGGTCCGCTCGCCGGTGTCGCAGGCTCCACTTACTCCCCCAGCGTCGTTTGGCTCTCGCTTTTGGGCCCTCGATCCGATGAGGACTGCTCGTCGGACGAGGAGGCCTTGTGCTCGCCCTCGCCGGTCCTTCCTGTGCGCGCCTCCTCTCCGTCCGCTGCGCCCTGTTCCCGCAAGTTTGCGCCTGGGGGTCGGGGCCGGACGGTGCCGCCCCCGTCGTCTGACGCTGGCTGGGTCCGGGTCTCTCGCCGCTGTCGCAAGTCTGGTAAGTTTTCCCTTCCCTCGCCCGGATCTGGGATCCTGAGTGCCGCTCCGGCCATGGTTTGCCCTCCCTCTCCTCCCTCTGCCTCTGCTCCGTCGTCTCCGGCGGCGGCGGCGGCGGGATGCGTCATGGAGACGGCGGCGCCTGCCCTAGATCTGGTCTCCCACCCGTTGACTAGTGGGTCACGTGGTGGGCTGGTCGCTGGGCCTGTTGGGCCTCCTGGTTCTTCTCTGGCTATCCAGCCCGCTCCTCCTATTATGTCGTCAGTTGACGATTTTCCCCCTTCCTCTTGTGGGCCCGGTGCGGCTCCCGCTTGCCTGTGTCCTCCCTCCCCCCTTCCCCGACCCATGTGGCCCGCCAGGCCCAAGTGGGTTTGGCTCAGTCTGGCTATATATGGGTTCCCCGCGGCTCCGTTCCCCCCTTGCTAGGGTTTCCGGCTTCCGCCGCTGACTTGCGTAGACACGTGCCCCCATTCGCCGTCTAGTCAGATCCACCCCTCCCCCTCCCCTCCTCCTCTCCTTCGTGGCGGCTCTCTCCATGGACAAGTCCAAGGGCTCGTCTTGTGATGCTGTCTCGGGTAGCAAGCGCCGGCGTGAGGACTTGCCGGGCTCGGGTGTGGATCTGGAGCTCGAGGCCTTCTTGCGTTCCAAGCTGGAGGCGGAGCAGGCGGCTCGCGAGCAGGTGGCTCGCGATCGTGCTGCGTGGGCTGCTGGTCCGGAGTCGCTCCAGCGCGCGGAGCGGGAGCGCGTTCCCCCCGAATATGGTCCCCAAGGCTCTGGATCTAGGCCGTCTCTCCCTCCGGCGCTGGATCCATGGGAGGCGGCGGCTAGTGGGGGGGCGCTCGTCCTCGTCGAGCTCTTTGCTCGCAGTGCGGGCGTGGCGCGCCTCGCCCGGTGCGGTAGGTCCTCGCCTGTGGTGGCGGTCTTTGAGCCTCGCCCCTCGAGGTCCTTCGCGGCCGGTCGGTGCCTGTTGGCCCTCGCCCGTAGCGTCTTCGTCGGGGGTGGGGGATGGCATCCTTCCTCCTCCCTCCCTTCCGATGCATCGCCCTATCCCTGCCGCCCCGAGCAACCCCTCGGCTCTTACCTGTTTTGCCTGTCATCAGCCAAGACATTTTCAATCCAGATGCACCAATCCCCCATTCTGCCTGATTTGCCGTTCAGATGGGCACCTCACTATCAACTGTCAGAATCATCAGAAGCCTCCTTCCTCCAATTTGGCTCGGGCCTCCCTGGATGCTCCTTTTTCGCCTTGGACTGTGATCTACCTGTTCTGGTGGCGGCCCCCTCCCTTTCCAATGCCGCCATTGTCACGGTGCAAGAGCAAAAGATCTCCTCCCAAGCTCTGCTTGAAGGGCTTCGTATCTGGGATGTCGAAGGATGGGACTGGCAAGTGAATCAATTGTCAGACTTTTAGTTCTCTGTCATTTTCCCCTCCAAGGACTGCCTTCAAATGATTGTGTCGTGCACCAGCTTCACCCTCCCCCTCAATCAGCTGGTGGTGTCGGTGAAGCCTGCGTCCTGCGGTGGAAAAGTCGTTGGCCCTCTCTCTCAGATTTGGGTTTTGGTGGATGATGTGCCAGTGGAGCTCCGCTCGTCTTCCTTTCTGATGGCCTTCGGCGCTCTGATTGGTAAACCAGTGGAAGTGGGCGCGGAATCGCTGGATAAGGTTGGTCCTGCTCGTATCAAGATCTGGTGTGTTGACCCACTCTGTGTCCGCGGATCGATTGATGTGTTTCCCTCGCCCAATGGTGTCAGACTGCGTGTTCGGGTGGAAGGAGCTGAAGCCTTCCACCACCATCCCCCTCCCCCCTCATCCAACCTCTCGGACAAGCATGATAAGAATGGGGATGATTCTATGGGTGGGCAGAACCCTAGTGGGGGTTCTGATCTGCGCTTCACTCAATCCGAATGGGACGGTCTGGCTGAATCTGAGCAGGATTGTTCAAGTCTCAAGCACCTGTTGATAAGGCCCCTCGCGAGGCGGAGGCCGCCCCTCTTTCTGCCCAAGTGATGCATGCTAAAGATGATTTGTTGCGCAAGAAGCCGGCTGCCACGGTCACCCCCATCTCCGGGGCCTGCTCCAACCTCCCGGGCCGCCCTCTCTCTCCCACGCGCTCGGGTATTGAGGATCTGCACCTCTCCCCTGGCCGTGCTGATGATGATTCGCAATCCAAGAGGAAGAAGAAATCTTCGGTGCGAAAATTCTCTGCGAAGAGCAGGGCTTCTTCGGGCTCTAAGCAGTCGATGACGGGAGTTTGTCGTCGCCTCGACAAGGATCTTGGCTTGATGTCGCGTTCGGGTCCTGCTCCGACCTCTCCCATGGCTCGCTCTCCCTCGATCCGGTCGCCTACCTCCACGGCTCGCAAGGGCAGGCGGGTGCGTGACGCGGGTGAATTGGTGATGGTGCGGGCGGAGCGGCGGGAGGCTGCTAAGGATCGTCCTCCTTGAGGTAATAATATTGGTCCAATCCCTCCCCCTTCCCCGATTCGGCTTGTTCTACCTCCTCTTTCTGATGATCACCTGTTAAATATCATGTCTGATGTGGGCGTTTCTGTCGACTCCGAGCTAGGCTCTCCTTCCTCCCTCCTTTCTTCTATTCGGGCCAATGAGGTGGCCCAGGCTGCCATTGCTAAGGCCAAAGAGGTCGTTGCCTCTACGGCTACAATTTCAGTGAGTGTTGGGTCTCAGGGGGATGGCGTGGTGGTTGGTAGTGGCCAACCCCAGCCAAGCTATTCTAGGAGGGGCATTGCCAAAAGATCAAAACCCTGTGTAGCCCCTAGCAGGTCGAGTCTCCACATCAAAAATCTTTCCTATAAATGAAAGCCTTATTTTGGAACATCAGGGGGTTTGGTGCTAGGGGGCGCCGAGACCAGATTAGTGATTTAGTGCGTGGGAATAATGTTGACATTGTTGGGCTAGTCGAAACCTTTAGATAATCCTTCTCTCCCAATGAACTCTTTGCGATCGCGGGCATGGACAGATTTGATTGGCACGTGCTTCCTACTTCGGGCCATTCGGGAGAGATCTTGATTGGCTCCAAAAACGATGTCTTTGACTTCGTGGCTTTTGATCATGGCATTTTTTGGGCTAGCACGGTAGTTTATCATAAAGTTCTTAACACTCTGTGGGAATTTATTGTGGTATATGGCCCTGCTGATCATTCGCTGTCCTCTCTGTTCCTGGATGAGCTCTCTGCTAAGATCGAGGCATGTAATATACCGATAGTTATTGGTGGTGACTTTAATCTTCTTCGCTCCCCCTCGGACAAAAGCAATGGCAATTTCTCCTGGCCTCTGGCTAATGCCTTCAATGACTTCATTAGCTCCAGTGCTATCCGCGAGCTTCCTAGGGTGGGGGCCCGCTTTACTTGGTCTAACCATCAAGCTATCCCGATTAGGTCTGTGCTAGATCGAGTGTTCATCTGTTCCAGTTGGGACTCTCTTTTTCCTCGGGCTTCCCTTCTTGCTAAAAGTCTCGTGGGCTCCGACCATACCCCTCTCCTTCTTGACGTTGGGATGCATCAAGATAGACCGCCCTCTAGATTCCAATTTGATGCTTCCTGGCTGCTCGTCGAAGGGTTTAATGACATGTTCGCTACTAAGATCCTTAACATCTTGGCCCCAAGTCCCCGCTCCTTTGGTCCTATGAATGACTGGCATTCCTGTTCCTATGAACTGCGAAAATTCCTTAGAGGTTGGTCCCGTAACCACGCTGCGGAGGAACGTAGGTCGAAGAATGCTCTTGAATCCTAGATCATGGACCTAGACCGCACGACCGATACTTTGGGTCTCTCCAATGATGGGTGGGCTCTGCACTATAATCTAGAGGCCGCCTTGATGCAGTTGCATCATCAGGCGGAAGTGTATTGGCGCCAGCGTAGCACGTTAAATTGGACGCTAAAAGGGGATTCCCCTACTGCGTATTTCTTCGCCATCTCTGATGGTCGAAGGAGGCGATGTTGTATTAACAACCTGATTTTTAATGGTGCTCGGTCTTCGGACCAATCCGTGATCCTCTCTCATGTGGTGGACTTCTTCTCTTCGCTTCTAGGGGCCAAACCTCCTTCTGGCTTCTCTATCTCTCCCTCCCTGTGGGACCATAATATGAAAATTTCGGCCGAAGAGAATGAAGCCTTGATGGTGCCCCTATCTGATAAGGAAATTTGGGATGTGGTTAACTCTGCCAACCCTAATGCTGCTTCGGGGCCGGATGGATTCTCGATCCCCTTCTTCAGAAAATTCTAGCCGCAGTTGCGACAGTTGGTCTGTCAGGTTATTCAGGGCTTTTGTTTGGGTACCATTGACATATCTCACCTCAATTATGCGGTGATCACCTTGATTCCTAAAGTTAAAGGTGCTGAGCTGATTTCCCAGTTCAGGCCTATTGCGCTGATCGATAATTTCACCAAGTTTCCAGCTAAGGGTTTTGCAACACGCCTCTCCCCTGTTGCTCATCGAGTTATCAGCCCGTTCCAATCTGCTTTCATCAAAGGGTGTTTCATTTTAGATGGTATTCTCTGTCTCCATGAGATCGTTCATGACCTGAGATCTCGTAAATCCATCCTCAAATTGGACTTTGAGAAAGCCTATGATTCGGTTAGTTGGCCTTTCCCGAGAAAGGTTCTCTTAGCGAAACGCTTTGATGGGGCGTATGTTCATCGTATTATGCAGTTGGTCTCGGGGGGCCACACTGCGGTCTCTGTTAATGGTCACGTTAGTAACTTCTTTGTCAATGGCAGGGGCCTGCGACTAAGGATGGCAATGGGTAGGGTATGGGGCGGGTAGAGCAATACCATACCCATACCCGTGTAGTCAATGGGTACAAAATTCTACCCATACCCGTACCCACGGGTATGAAACTACCGTACCCATGCACCCGCGGGTAGCCATACCCATTGGGTACCTAACGGGAAGATCAAATAGTAAATAAGTTATTCATAATTTTACATTCATCTACAGCACATTTAACAAAAAAAGATATTAATTTCAACTAAATAATAGTTAGATGAGTACATGATAATTATCTCAATTCAAATTGACAATTGATGCAAACTTTAACATAGGTTCATAAACTCACGAAACAACTTTAACATAGGCACACTTGTGAATCACATGTAAAATTCACATGTTAATATAAATGGGCAGGGTATGGGCATATCCATGGGTAAAAGGCTGTACCCGTACCCTACCCACGACTTAATGGGTAGGGTATGGGTACTACCCATGGGTATAAAATTGTACCCATACCGCCCACGGGTAATCTGATATCATGGTACCGTACCCATGGGTAAAATTGCCATCCTTACCTGCGACAGGGCGATCCTGCCTCCCCTGTTTTGTTCAACTTCGTTGCTGATGCCTTTTCCCGCATCTTGTCTAGGGCTGCCCATCATGGTCATATCTTACCGGTGGTCTCTCATCTAATCCCAGATGGTGTTACTCACCTGCAATACGCTGATGACACCATTATTATGGTTGAATTGAACGATGAATGCATTGCCCACCTCAAGTTTATCCTCCTGTGTTTTGAGGCAGTTTCGGGTCTGAAAATTAACTTTTCTAAGAGTGAGGTCCTTGTCACTGGTGTTGATGATGCAGAGGCTTTGAGAGTGGCTCGGCTCCTCAACTGTAACCTGGGCTCCTTTCCCTTTAAATACCTCGGTCTTCCCATTTCGCCAGATCTGCTCCATTCAAAAGACTTTGCGCCGGCTGTTTCTAAGGTGGGAAACAGGGTCCTTCCCTGGCGTGGTAGGTACAATACCAATGCCGGGAAAGTGGCTCTGATCAATGCTTGTCTGTCCTCCCTTCCTATGTTTCTAATGGGCTTTTATCTTCTCTCGGCTGGTATTCATGCGGGTTTTGACAAGCACAGGGGTGCTTTTTATTGGAACGCTGATGACAACAAACGGAAATATAGGCTGGTTAAATGGAAACTCATGTGTAGGCCTAAAAACCTTGCAGGGTTGGGCATCATCAACACGTCGGTCATGAATAAATGCCTTATGATCAAATGGTGGTGGAAGATCATGTCTAGTGGGGCCAGCTCCTTATGGTACTCTATTCTTCAAGCTAAATATTTTCCCCACTCTAGCCCGATGTTTGCTGGGGCCCAGCGTGGATTTCAATTCTGGAAGGATCTTATTAAATTTCAGCCTTTGTTCCTCGAACATGTTAAGTTCATCGTAGGAGATGGTTCCTCGGTTCGTTTTTGGCTTGATTGGTGGTGTGGAGATACTCCCCTCTCTGTTAGATTCCCTGTTCTTTTTTCGTACTGCCCTAACCCAAACATCTCCATCGCGGAGGTGTCGGCTAATAATTGGGATCTGGCTTTCCGCCGCTCCCTTTCTCCTGAAGAGTTGGAAGATTGGCAAAGTCTCTCTACCTTATTCCCCACGCTCTCGGAGGTTCCGGATTCAATGGTTTGGCCTCACTCCACCTCGAGTCGCTTTTCGGTTAAATCCTTGTACTCTAGACTTATTGGTGGTGCCCCTTCTAATAGATTTTCTAGCATTTGGCGTTCTCGTGTTCCTCCGAAAATCAAAATCTTTCTCTGGCAGGCCTTCAGAGGCCGTCTCCCCGCGGCTGACCAAATCCGTAAGCGGAATGGGCCGGGCTCGGAGTTTTGTGCTCTCTGTGGGGCCTTGGAGGACACGAATCACATTTTTTCCCGTTGTGTGCTTGCTAAACTGGTATAGAGATGTGTCAGATCCTGGCTCCAGGTTACTTGGAATCCCTCCTTTCTTGAGCTGAGAAGCCTTGCCAATTCATTGGCTGGTGTTACAAAGAGGGTCTTTTGGGTTGGTCTAGGTGCTATATGCTGGTCGCTTTGGACTATTAGGAACAAATTTATGATCGAACATGTCTTTCCTACTAAAGCTGCTGACTGTTTATTTAAAGCATGTATCTTCTTGCAACAGTGGAGATCATTGACTAAGGGGGACGACCGGGAAGCTCTTGATCTGCTCATATCTAAAATTCGGGCCTCGGTGTCGTCTCTTATTGGGCAGGATCCTGATGTCTGATCTCGCATTTTGGTGGCTCTTCGACTTAGTTGCTGGCTTTGTCTTTCCTTAATTTCCGGCCTGCGTGCCGTGTCTGGCAGGGTGCCATGTATCCGTCTTACTTTTGTGCTCGTCGTTGATTGCCCGTGTTTGGGTGAACTGGTGGTGGCTTCGTCCCCGTGTTGCTGTGTTGGCTCTGTGACTCTGCCGTGTGGCTTTATTTATAAAGTCAGGCTTAGGCCTTTTCTCTAAAAAAAAAAGCATAACTATGTGCTCCCTCCGTTCCTAAATATAAGTCTCTCTAGAGATTCCAATATGAACTACGTACGGAGCAAAATGAGTGAATCTACACTCCAAACGTACGTCTATATACATCTGTATGTAGTCCATACAGAAATCTCTAAAAAGACTTATATTTAGGAACGGAGGGAGTATATAATTAAGCGCAGCCTGAGCCTACTACACAAACCACGAGCATGTGACATGATTTCCATATGGTAGCAGCATAGCACCCAGCCAATGGTCAATGCAGGAATGCGCAAGTTTTGAAGCTCGGGCAATTCCTCAATGCCTGGCTCTGCTGGTCGAATCCAACAGCTGGCTACTAATAATGTCCAGGGTTTCTCAAGTGCTACCAAGAGCTATGGCATGATTACGCAAGATAATATAAAATCACCCGTAACAAGGCACCAAGATCTCGCACATCAACTCACTCTGCGGCGAATATATGTCCTAGGGAATCGCCGTAACATCCTGAACCAAGCAGCAGCAGCAGCAGTTTCAGCAGGCCGATCCTCAAGCTACAGGATCCAAATCTCACCCGCCATGGAGCACGCAACATAACAACAATTCCAGCAAAAGCAAAGCACTCACCAGTCCTCTCCGATGCCGATTCCATGAATCCGCACGCGCGCTGGAACAAGAAGAAGAGATCGGCCAATCAGCACAAATTAGGCGCCAAACCGCGTGCTCCTCCTTGGCTGGGATCCCTCAGCTCTTCCTGATCTGGTGGGCGCGGCGCTCCCGCATCGGATCGAGCTCCCTCGTGGTTCCTCGACGGGTTCCGATCCGATCGAGGGCGCGCGCGATCGATCTCGCGCTCCTTTTATGAATTGTCGCTTATTATTTATAGGGCAGGGTTGGATTTGGAAACGGCGGGCGAGTGGGAGGGGCGTATCTGCAAATATGGTGGAGCTCGATTGGGACTAGTATTGTGCGTAAGTAAAAGAATAAAATCCGACGTGCTGCTGACCTGACACGGCATGTGCAAGTCAAGTCAAGATCGAATGGAGCGTAGGTCACCAGATGATTAGGTTTTTTCAGGAGGCAGATGATCAGGGTTTTTTTTTAAACCGACCTATCAGAGTAAAAGTCCTACATTTGGCATTGTGATTGCAATTTTTCTGCATTTATTAATTTATTAATGAGGTGCGTCCATAAGAGAAAGACATTTCGTTGACTATAATGGCATTTGTGGAGATTTTGTCAATTTTAAAATAATGCGTCGACTCACTTTCTCGAAACTCCTATATGTGTAAGATGTGTGTGCGTTTATATGATGAGTGTATGTGTATATGTACAATCGTCCACATATGTACTCCCTCCGTCCCAAAATAACTGTCTTAAGCTTAGTACAACTTTGTACTAGAGCTGGTATAAATTTGAGACACTTATTTTGGGACGGATGGAGTATTGTTTAGAAAAACAAAACATGCACTAGCTACAAAATATACCGTGGATGCAGTTTTACAAATAAAATACTCCAAGCCCTAAACCTTCCATAAGAATATTTCTTTAACTGTCGGAGTAATGGCCACGGGTAGCCTCACCCGAGACCCTGAACATATCAAAACTTTGGGCCGGCTTTGCCCAGATTTCCTAAGTGACTCCGCCCTTGGGGCAGGTGGCTCAAAGGCCGGACAGGAGGGCGGCCAGGCGCCTTGACAGAGCAGCACCAAGAGCGGCTCGGTCAGTAAACCTCTAGAGAGGACGGCGGCAAGTAGGCGGCCGCCTGGCGCCCTCAGAGTTTGTACCCCCATCAAGAGGACCAGATAGGGCGTGGCTACAGTGAAGCCCCTCACCCCCGAATAATGGGCTTGGCGTGGCCACAGTGCCCCGTACAGGCGGAGATCTCCGCACGACGTGGCACTGTTGCCACTTCCCCCTCACGTCACTCCGGACAGCGAGCCCATTCCTCACGACGACACTTCGATGCGGCCGCAGAGCGCGAGCCCTACCGGGCAGTGACACCTCGGAAGACGGCGTACGCCGAACCAGTCGGACCATGGGAAGGCCGACCTCCGGTGGCCGCCCTTCCTCAAGCAAGTGCACCATTAACTGATGAGACGGTGTAGCTCTGATGATCTCCGCCGGTGGCGGGACTATAGCTACACCGAGTTGACCGAGCCAGCGTCATTAGTATGCGGCTACATTGAGCGACCACCAACCGGACCCGCCAACGGCGGAAGCGGCTGTCGGCTCCGTGCAGACCGATCGGCGGGGCCCACCAGCGGCGGGCCCCAGATCGGCGGAGAAGCCGAGGTCGGAGACATCGACACTGCCCAAAGACCGGCGCCAGATACCTTTGTACCCACAGGGTAGGCCTATATAAACCCCCCAGGGCGCCCATTAGAACTAGCCACTCCCCTAGAGCAGGAGAGAGCTAGCCTTGCCTTCTCTTGCCTCTAACACACAGCTCAAGGAGCACCTTTGTATCACTTGTGCCTTAGTGATCATGCGGAGACCCCGCAAAGCAGGACTAGGGGTGTTATCTCTTAGGAGAGCTCCGAACCTGGGTAAAGTACGCCGGCGTTCATGTCTACGCCTCATCCCGCTTCCAGGCACCGGCAACGTTCTACTCGCTCCCACCATTATAAGCCATCCATTGGCATATGTTGCACCCAACCCCCGATATTTGGCGCCCACCGTGGGGCGAGGTGCACTGTCTCCCGGAGACCTGCTCTGGACGGGAACCTTGTTCCTTCCCGGCGAAGCCAGCCAAGACGCTCGATGGCGCGGCTTCGGCCTTGACGGCGCGGAGATCGCTTTGTCTTGGCGAGCTGCCTCGCCGGCCTTGTTGGCGAGGTTCACCTCTCCGACGAGCCGGCCTCCGACGCGGGCACCGGCTACCCCGAGAGCCGTCTCGTCTGCCTCCTCGACCAACTTCACGTCACCAGCGAGCCGGGTGTGGACCTGGAGTCTGTTGGCTCCACCGACCCGATGATCGTCGACTCCGACACGGCGTCACTTGATGCGTTCCCCGCCAACGTGGTTGTCGGTGTCAAAACCGGCGGATCTCGGGTAGGGGGTCCCGAACTGTGCGTCTAGGCGGATGGTAACAGGAGACAAGGGACACGATGTTTTACCTGTGTTGGGCCCTCTCGATGGAGGTAAAACCCTACTCCTGCTTGATTGATATTGATGATATGGGTAGTACAAGAGTGGATCTACCACGAGATCAAGGAGGCTAAACCCTAGAAGCTAGACTATGGTATGATTGTTGTAATGGTTGTTGTCCTACGGACTAAAATCCTCCGGTTTATATAGACACCGAGAGGGCTAGGGTTTACAGTCGGTTACAATGGTAGGAGATCTATATATCCGTATCGCCAAGCTTGCCTTCCATGCCAAGGAAAGTCCCATGGGACACGGGACGAAGTCTTCAATCTTGTATCTTCATAGTCTTGGAGTCCGGTGACGATGATAGTCCCATTGTCCAGACACCCCTAGTCCAGACTCCTCGGTAGCCCTCGAACCAGGCTTCAATGACGATGAGTCCGTAGCGCATATTGTTCGGCATTGCAAAGCGGGTTCCTCCTCGAATAATTCATAGAAGATTGTGAACACCGGGATAGTGTCGGCTCGCAAAATAATTTCCACATTCCGCCGTAGAGAGAATAATATGTACACAAGTTCAATCTGCGGCGTATTTTGTGGCATGACGTCATACCACTACCAAGCCTTTACTTGAATCGTTTTTACTATACCACCTCGGTAGCGTTTAGCGGCGGTTTCCTTGGCACGTCTTGTCGAAGCAGAGATCGTGTTCCCCTTATTTCGGGATTCCCATCAATACGGACGTGGGTAACCCAATCGTGCCCGTCGCCATGCCCCCTCTATTGGAGGTGAGTCTTGAACGGTCACGAGGACGGCTCTTGGTATTCTCCCCCTTTATAATGGGACCAAGGCTCGTTTCTTTTCTTCAACCCGCAATCGAATCTTCTCCTCGCCCCGAGATCCAACACCCAGAGCCCCAGATTCGAGCGCTTCGGACCTTCAACAATGTCCGGCTCCGACCCAAAGGGCCGGTGGATGCCCTCCTCCGTCACGGAAGAGGACGTGCTAAAGCTGCGAGAGGCCAAGTATCTGTCTTACGAGGTTTCACAAAGTTGCCCTTGAAAGGGCAAGTCATCCCCACCCCGAGCCCGGCGAGTATGTCGTTTTGTATCCCACCTCCGTCGGGTTTAGGCTTCCGATGGATCCTTTTGTGAGGGGCTCATGTTTTACTATGGGTTGGAATTCCACGACTTGGCTCGGAGTCCATCCTCCATATTTCTGCATTCATCGTCGTCTGCTGAAGCCTTCCTCCGTCACCCCTCACTTTGGCTTGTGGCTTAAGACCTTGACGTGAAGCCGAAGATGGTCGGCGTCAGCCAAGGCAGAGGCGCGGGCGGTGTGGAGCGTAAGGGCCGACGCTCCGTGCCCGAGGGCTCTTTCCAGAGGAGCTCGGCTTGTGGCAGGAGTGGTTCTACATAACCGCTCCCGTGGGCAGCAGTGAAGCCGCCGCCCATCTTCCGCTCGGGCCCTCCACAACTGGGTGATGTCATGGGTCGACCAAGGGCTCAACTGGGGCCGCCAAAGGACATGCCCCTATTGCAAGGCGGATTCAAGACCTCAAGCGAGGGAGATCGATCTGGTCGTGGTGATGCAGTCATCTTGATTAGGCGTCTCCTGCCTCGCAACGCCGCCCTCTCCGGCTGTGGGAGTTTAATCCGGAGGGACCACGGATTCTCCAACACTTCATGGGTATGACACCCGTGGAGATGTACAAATTATTCTTCGGATCACGAAAGGCGTGTCCGGAATTAACCGTGGACACCGGCCTAAGCTGCAATCGCCCGGATACACAAGTAAGTAGCTCAATGTCCGGGCATACCGTTTGTTTGCCTTTCTATGACTTGCCTTTTGACCACTTTCCTTCTAAACAGGAGTGGATAGCGCAAGCAAAACTGATACGGTGTCCGGCCCCCCTCCCGGAGACCGCGCCGGCCCCCGTGTTGGTAAGGATGCTGGAGGTTGCGCCTTCGGAGGAAGGCGAAGGGGAGAACAGAGGAACTACCGCCTCAACCAAGGAGGCTTTTGAAGAAGGGGGGATCGAGAATCCCTCCTCCCAGGGGGAAAAGAGGACCACCTCCGAAAACCCGGAGGCCAAAGCCCCAAAGCGGGGGAAGAGATCTTCACCAGAGGGTCCTGCGTCCGGAGAGGCTCCGGCCGCACAGTCTCCCCCAAAGAATCAGCCCTCTAGCGAGCCGTAAGTAGGAAAAAGGGAGTTTTTGTAATAAGGGACATCCCTATTTGTGCTTCTGAGGATAACTTAAGTTTTTACCTTGTAGTTCGGATCTCCGTCCTTCTCAGATGAGCTCGTCTTCGGGGGAACTCCGTCCGGAGATGATGGAGAGCGAGACGCCTCCATATGCCGCACCATCGGATAGGGCGACGAGCTGAAGTGTCATCACGGAGGGTATCCCGAGTCGGCAGGGCGAATAGTTCGGTACCAAGCGGTGTGCGGCGGGGGAGTGAAGGATCTGCTTGAGAGGGCGTCTATCTCGAGAAGGTCACCGTCTGCTGATGAGTACGGTGATTGAAAGAATCTCATCCGCCAAGGCGGAATTCGTGATGCCGTCGGGGAGTTTCTTTGGCGGGGTTCGAGGTGCGTAAAATGACATGCCCTTTGACGGTTTTACACATAAAGTGCGTCTGTATAGATAGTAGCCCACGAGACTCGGTAGGGTGTCGAGAACGACAGCGCGTCGAGGGTCAAAATCCAGTATTGATTTTCGCCTTTCCTATGCGGTGGCGGATAGTTCGATGGCCACCGGATGATGGAGTTCTTGAACTAAAGCGGCTCGACCATGCGGATGCGGACATCGCGCTGGTCAATAAACGACTTGACGAGTCGCAAGGTAGGTTTTTTCTCCGTGGTCACCTAGTAAGGGAGCCGAAGCCCACTCCTTACAATATGTGTGCTAAGTGCAGATGGTGCCGTTGCTGTGGAGAGCCTTCGGGCAGAACTTGCTCAAGCCAAGGAGCAAGCTAGAAGGAGTGATGTGGCTGCCTCAAGGGCGGCCGAAGAGCTAGAAGCCAAAAGGGCTGCCCACTGCCGAAGCAGGGAGGAGATGGCCAAAATGGCTGTGAAGTTAAAAGATGCTACCGACCGCAATGAGGTTGTTGAAAAGGAGCGCCTAGCGGAGCGAGAAGACCTGGTGAAGGCCACCGCCGAAGCCAAGGATGCCCGTTCTGCAATGCGGGCTATAAAGGAGGAGCTGCGCCAGGCGGGAGATATTGTTGCTGGCAAGCCTTTTCTGCTGCGCCAAGATTCTGAGATCAAAGTATGCTCGGCTTGGCGGTTGTGGGGTCCGGAGGATCCTTATATGGACTTAGCGGCGAGTGCGGCGGATGCCGTTGTGCACTTCCGCAGTCAGAAGGATCACAAGAAGGAAGAGCTGTTTTGGTCTCAATTTGAAAGTGCAACTAATCCCCGGGTGGTTTTGGTAATTAATAACAACATATATATCATTGAACTAATAGTTACTTGAGAATCATTTCACAAAGTTCAGTGATATGGGTATGGCAAGGATGAAGAAGTGGACCCCCAAAATGCTAAGGCAAGCATTGGCAAAAGCTCAAGACTCCATTTTGGTTTAGTGATCCAAGATCACATTGAGTCCATAGGAAAAGCCAATACTATTAAAGGGATGAGGTTATGATGATGATCTGGTTGCTCAAGTGCTTAGTGATACATCTCCTAAACTATCGGCAACTTTCACCGCCATATACACTCATAAGTAGTCTCGGTCCCACCGATATTCCAAACTTCGGTCACACCGAGATGAACCACCTCAGCCATAAAGCCAAACCCTAGAAACTCGGATTTTCCGATTCGAACTCGGTCTCACGAAAAATGAGTTGCCAAGCTTCAGAACCTACATCATCAAATCGGTGTCACCGAGATGATGAAGTCGGTCCCACCAAACTGGCATGCTCTTGTCATTGCACGAATCGGACTCACCGAGATTGTATTTTCGGTCCCACGAAAATCCCAACGTTCACATTATTTGAACTATCGGTCTCACCGAGTTGTCAACTTCGGTCCCACCGAGATTGGTCAAATGTGTGTAACAGTTGGATTTTGTGTGGAGGCTATTTATACCCTCCACCCCTCTTCATTCGTGGAGAGAGCCATCAGAAAGAACTACCACTCCTACCTTACATTTCTGAGAAGAGAACTACCTACCCTTGTGTTGAGATCAAGTTGCTCCACTCCCACCATATGAAGCTTGATCTCTACCCTTCCCAAGTTGCTTTCCACTCCATCCTTTCTTACACCACAGCCAAATCAGTGAGGAGAGTTGAGTGTTGGGGAGATTATCATTTGAAGCACAAGAGCAAGGAGTTCATCATCATCTACAACATCTATTACCTTTTGGAGGGTGGTGCCTCCTAGATTGGTTAGGTGTCGCTTGGGAGCCTCCGTCGAGATGTGGAGTTGAACCAAGAAGTTTGTAAGGGCAAGGAGATCGCCTACTGTGAAGATCTACCCGAGTAAGGCTAGTCCTCCGTGGGCGTAGGCCATGATGGAATAGACAAGGTTGCTTCTTCGTGGACCCTTCGTGGGTGGAGCCCTCCGTGGACTCGCGCAGCCGTTACCCTCCGTGGGTTGAAGTCTCCATCAGCGTGGAAATGCGATAGCACCACCTATCGGAACCACGAGAAAAATCACCGCGTCTCCAAAATTGCGTTTGCTCTTCTCCACCTCTCTTTACTACATGTGCAATTTACTTTCCGCTGCCTATACTCTAGAATTGCATGTGTAGGGTGATACTTGACTTGATCATAATTGTGAATCTGCCAAAAACTGTTCTTTATCAAAAGGCAGAATTTTATATTGTCAAGTAGTCTAATCACCCCCTCTAGACATACTTTCGATCCTACAAGTGGTATCGAGCTTTGGTCTCCATTGTATTGGTTTCCATTGCATTGGACTCCATAAGCTTGGTTTCACAACCTAGGAGAGTATGGCGTCTAGTGAGGGTAATTTTCAGAGAGGTCCTTACTTTGATGGTACAAATTTTGCTAGTTGGAAGCATAAAATGAAAATGCATATTCTTGGTCATAACCCAGCCGCATGGGGCATTATTTGTGTTGGTATGCAAGGTGAATTCTTGAGGAAGGAAAAGTTCGGATCATGGCTACTAGCGGAAGAATTGCGGATGTTGCAAAACAATGCTCAAGCTTGTGACATTCTCTTCAATGCCTTGTGTCCCGAGGAGTTCAACAAAATCAGCCGTCTTGAGAATGCAAAAGAGATTTGGGATACTTTGGTTGAAATGCACGAAGGTACCGAGTCCGTGAAGGAATCAAAGCTAGATATTCTTCAAGGTCGACTTGACAAGTTCAAGATGAAGGATGGTGAAGGAGTCATTTGAAATGTACTCTAGGCTTGCTCTCATCACAAATGAGATTGCCGCTTAGGAAGCGAAGAAATGACCGACCGATTCATCATCAAGAAGATTCTCGAGCTTTGGATGGAAAGTATGACACCGTGTGCACTTTGATCCAAATGATGCCAAACTACAAGAATCTCAAGCCAACCAAGTCATTGGAAGAATTGTTGCTCATGAGATGACACTTAAGGATAAGGAAGAGCTTCACAACAAGTCAAGTGGTGCTTACAAAGCTACAAGTGATGCTCCCACAACCTCAAGTGACAAGTTAGTTTCAATGAAGAGATAAGCCTAATGGTCAAGAACTTCAACAAATTCTACAAGAATAGAGGCAAAGAGAGAAGCTCAAAGTCTAGATCATATGATGAAAAGAGATCTTCTAGTCGTGATCGAAGCTGCTACAATTGTGGAAGACCGGACACTACTCAAATGAGTGTCGGCTCCCCACAAGAGAAGAGAAGAATCTCCAAGAAGAAGAAGCTCAAGAGATGAGTCACCTCGAAAGAGAGAAGGAGCAGAGATGATCGTTATGAGCGAAGACCCTCTCGGAGAAGCAAGGATTAGGAGAGGAAAGACAAGTCATCAAGGAGCTACACAAGAAGAAAACATCAAGCTCATGTAGGTGAATGGGTCTCGGCTCCGACTCGACAATCAATCCGAAGGAAGCTATCACTCCAACTCCGACTACTGTCAAGATGAAGGTGTTGCGGTCTTGCTCTCGTATCCTCCAACTCCAACTCCTACACTTATTTGATTCACCAAATGAGGGAATTGGAAGATGCTTCATGGCTAAAGGCCCCAAGGTATCACACCTGAATTCATTGACTTGATAGTGATGAGGATGACTTGCTTGGTGAAGATGAGCTCTTACATGATAAATCCAATGAGCCTAGTAATGATGAACATGCTAGTAGTCTTTATAGTCGAGAAGAGTCGAATGACAATGCTATGAAGGAGATTGAGCGTCTAACTAAAGAACTAAAAACTCTTAAGTTAGCTCATGAAACAACTCAAGAAGATCATAGAGAGCTCTAAGATCTCATGAGAAGCTACGCTCGAGAAGCTCACTCTAGAGCAAGAACATGAGTTTCTAAAAGCAATCAATGACGATCTTGAAAGAAGAGTTCTTCATATCTTGCCAAACGACTTCTCTTGTCTAATTTCTTGCCACCCATTAAGACTAAGCATGACAAGCATAAGAAAAATTCTTTCTCCAGTAGTAACAATAACCATGCTAAATCCAATGTTGTTGCTTCTAGTAGTTCTCTTGATTCCACTAATAATGTTTCAAGCCAAGTTACACTTGAGCAAGAAAATAGTTTATTGAAAGGGATCATAGAAAGGTGTCTACAAGAGCCTTTAGGAAGCAAGAACTTTGAGGAAAATATTCGCAAGCAAGGAAGGCACGGAAGAATCAAGGAATTGGTTTTGAGCGAAAGTTCAACGCCGAAGGTGTTGAATGGGAAGAAGGTCAATATCCTACTCCACAGTTTGTTCCTCAAAAGGAGAAGTATGATCCTACTTCTTCCAATGTGGAACAAGCTCAAGATGACCTTCCACCACAAGACCACAAGCTAAAAGGCAAGGACAAGCTTCAAGAGGAGATTGATGCATTTGTTGAAGCACCTCAAGCCATGGTCAAGTGGGTTCCCAAGGAAACGTCAAGTTCTACTTCGTCAAGCTCAACTACAACCCCAAGGATTCCCATCAAGATGATGTGGATCCCGAAGAAGAAGAACTAGAAAGTTCTTGAGGGTGACTCTGCCAACATACTTCACTCACATTCATTTTGGCAAAAACTTGTGCAATCAACTTCCACATTGTGCACTAGTTCATGGAGTCACAAACCCTCTTGTTGGTAAGTCAAGGGACAAGGTAATCATTGCTTTCATGGACATCATCTATTGTGAACTTCAATCTATGTCCATGGATATCCTTGTTTGTTCCTTGTGGGACTAACCCATGTAGGTATTGAAAGTGCCGAATCCAAAGGATAGCTCCCAACTCTTGATGATCTCCATCAACATTGAGCATCCACATCTTCAACATCTACATGAAGTCTTCTCGACAACCCAAGGTTAGTTTGACCCTTTAAAAGGGGTTCTCACATCTAGGGGGAGCTTTGCTCTAAAAAATTGAGCTAAAGCATCTTCAAATGATGTGAACACATCAATGCTTATGTAAAAGTGGTAACCCCACTTGTGCTTAAATGATGAGTATGACCTATGATCAAATGTTCTCATTTGGCTCCTAAGTCAATATACTCATATAAAGATGACCTAGTCATCGACAAATTGTGTGTTAGTTGCTAGAGTTTTGATTGTGCATGTTTGACACATATTTCATTTGCTATCTTATTGTGTGAGCATGTTGGATGCATGATTTTATCCATTCGAGGACATCCATTTGTTGTTTTGGTCGTTTTGATTTTTTCGACCAAATGGATGGACAAGAATGCCTAAGTACCTCCCTAGCTATCTATGCTTTCTTGTCTCAAATTCTATTCATGCTTACATCACAAACTTTGAACAAGTCATTTCGGACCCTCGGGTGAGGAGCACTTTGAGCCACCGATCCGTCAAGGGCTAATTTCCAAAACCTTCTAATTGATTTCGGTCGGACCAACTCACTCAAACTCAGGCGAACCGAAAGCATTTAGATCGATCTAGGTTTTCACCTCGGTGAAACCGAGTTGTGATTTTCGGCGTGATCGAAGTGCATAATCGCTTAGCAGTTATCCATCTCGGTGCCACCGAGTTTTACAACTCGGTCCCACCGATAGCAAAGGGTATATATACTCCGAGGGCCGCGCGCGTTGATTTCTCCTTCAAACGTTTCGCCCCCACACCCCTTGCTGCCGTCGCCTTGGTCTCCGGATCGTCGCCGTAAATCGCTTCAGGCGCCCTCGCCCTTGAGTCTCCGTCGCCGTCAACGGACATCTCCTCCGCGCCGTTGCCGCCGTAGAAAAACTCCACCAAGTTAGGGTGAGTTTTGATCCCACTCGTGCTCCCATCTCCGATTCAATGCACGTTTGGATTGCCTAGTATCTTGCCACGATTGAAATCCTCTTGTACACCAGATTAGTTCGTTTGGACTAGATTCGAGTAAAAGTTTTAGGGTTAGGTTTCCGCCGAACACATCTCGGTGAGACCGATTTTATAGTTTCGGTATGACCAATTTGGCCTATGGCCATTGCACTGCACCTTTCGGTCCAACCGAGTTGTGCAAAATCGGTGTGACCGAAATGAAAATTCGTGAAACCCTAGTGTTTTCGGCAGGACCGAAACCCACTTCGGTCAAACCGAAAGTGGTGTGAAAGCTCCTGTTTAACACTTCGGATTCACCGAATCTTAAACTTGGTCTGACCGAAATGTCTTCTATGAAAACCCAATACTAGAATTTGAACTCATTTTTTTTTGCAAAAACTTCTGCAGTTTGTGATGACTCTTCTTCTCTGCCTACACCTTATCTATTCACAGGTTGTCAGCCATGTCAGATGCGTGGTGATGTAAGCAGTCGAGACACCCATTGCGAGACATTCGAGAGGGGCACTAGTCCCGATCCTAGCAGCTCATCTGATGATGGTGAGAGGAGTACACCAAGTGGCTTGCCTCCTGGAGCCACCAGAGCCAGAAAGAAGAGGAACTCAGATGAGAGGACTCAAATTTTGTTGTTGAGGAAGCAAAGCGGGAGAAGGAAGAGCTTATGCGTGAGATGCAGGATGACTTAGTCCAGGATGCTCATTAACAGATCGCTCCGGTTCCCACAGACCCCGATCATTTGCTATTCCGATGGATCGACACCGGGACTACAACAAAGCACCTCCCATAGTTCCAACAATTGCTCCTACTCCAGCTCCGGCTCCGGTGACCACTCCTCCAAAGACAGACATCGGTGAAGTCTTCGCCGATGTTTGTCATATCCACTCCGACATCAACCAGACGGGAGCCGCCCGCAGAGTCCCCAGTGGCGCTTAGCTCTATGCTTTTTGAACTTTTGGTAACTTGTTGCCAAAGGGGAGAAATTGTATAGATCATAGGACTTCGAGAGAGAGAGTGATGTTGTCTTTGCGCTTTTGCTCTTTCGTTCTTTTGCGGTTTCTTTGAGATACTTTTGGTTTTCGAGACATTGATGTGTTTGATACTGTTTGATTCTACCTTAATGAGTGCTTGGTCGTACTATGCTTTAATGTGTGCTTAATGCTTATCATATGCCATTCCTATCTTGTATGACCATTTACTCATGTCTTGGTGATTGGGTGCATTTGTTCATTCTTATCATTTTGTGCGCTCCACCAAGATGTATGTGACATGGAAGAGTGACCCATGATCCTAATCGATTGTGCATTTGCATTCAAGCGCAAATCTTAAATAATGCACAAATTTAGGGGAGCTCTTACTTATCACATACTTCTCAAAGCGACGATATTATTCATTGATTATATCCTTTGTCGAAGCTTTGATCTATATGTTGTCATCAATTACCAAAAGGGGAGATTGAAAGTGCAACTAATCCCGGGTGGTTTTGGTAATTAATAACAACATATATACCATTGAACTAATAGTTACTTGAGAATCATTTCAGAAAGTTCATTGATATGGGTATGGCAAGGATGAAGAAGTGGACCCCCAAAATGCTAAGGCAAGCATTGGCAAAAGCTCAAGACTCCATTTTGGTTTAGTGATCCAAGATCACATTGAGTCCATAGGAAAAGCCAATACTATTAAAGGGGATGAGGTTATGATGATGATCTGGTTGCTCAAGTGCTTAGTGATACATCTCCTAAACTATCAAGCAACTTTCACCGCCATATACACTCATAAGTAGTCTCGGTCCCACCGATATTCCAAACTTCACCACACCGAGATGAACCACCTCACCATAAAGCCAAACCCTAGCAAACTTGGATTTTCCGATTCGAACTCGGTCTCACCGAAAATGAGTTGCCAAGCTTCAGAAACATACATCATCAAATCGGTGTCACCGAGATGATGAAGTCGGTCCCACCAAACTGGCATGCTCTTGTCATTGCATCGAATCGGACTCACCGAGATTGTATTTTCGGTCCCACCAAAAATCCCAACGTTCACATTATTTGAACTATCGGTCTCACCGAGTTGTCAACTTCGGTCCCACCGAGATTGGTCAAATGTGTGTAACGGTTGGATTTTGTGTGGAGGCTATTTATACCCCTCCACCCCCTCTTCATTCGTGGAGAGAGCCATCAGAAAGAACTACCACTCCTACCTTACATTTCTGAGAAGAGAACTACCTACCCTTGTGTTGAGATCAAGTTGCTCCACTCCCACCATATGAAGCTTGATCTCTAGCCTTCCCAAGTTGCTTTCCACTCAATCCTTTCTTCCACCACAGCCAAATCAGTGAGGAGAGTTGAGTGTTGAGGAGATTATCATTTGAAGCACAAGAGCAAGGAGTTCATCATCATCTACAACATCTATTACCTTTTGGAGGTGGTGCCTCCTAGATTGGTTAGGTGTCGCTTGGGAGCCTCCGTCGAGATGTGGAGTTGAACCAAGAAGTTTGTAAGGGCAAGGAGATCGCCTACTTCGTGAAGATCTACCCGAGTAAGGCTAGTCCTCCGTGGGCGAGGCCATGATGGAATAGACAAGGTTGCTTCTTCGTGGACCCTTTGTGGGTGGAGCCTCCGTGGACTCAATGGCCGTTACCCTCCGTGGGTTGAAGTCTCCATCAACGTGGAAGTACGATAGCACCACCTATCGGAACCACGAGAAAAATCACCGCGTCTCCAAAATTGCGTTTGCTCTTCTCCACCTCTCTTTACTACATGTGCAATTTACTTTCCGCTGCCTATACTCTAGAATTGCACGTGTAGGGTGATACTTGACTTGATCATAATTGTTAATCTGCCAAAAACTGTTATTTATCAAAAGGCAGAATTTTTATATTGTCAAGTAGTCTAATCACCCCCCCTCTAGACATACTTTCGATCCTACACAATTCTATAGTCCGGAGCGTTCACTTCCGTTGACCGATCGGTTGGCAGAGTGGGCTGAGCTGAATAGATTGTCCGGACTTGCCATGACGGATATCGTGACTCACGCCCGCCGGATAGGCCAAGCCAAGAGTTATTTTGGCTTATTGCAGCAATTCCTTGGGGCGGTGCCGATATTAAAGCGATGAAGCGGTCGGCTTGCATAGAAGGTGCACGGATGGCCCTCGCCGTGTGAAGACACATTGGGCGAGATGGACGCCACCGCTATTGCGACCTGTGGTCCGGGACGAGCCGGTTACCGCCGAGCACTATTTTGGGGAAGTTCTGTGTGGTGCTCGTGTAATAGAGTCGCAGTGCTCAAAGAATGTCACGTTCAAATGAAGTTTTTGGTTTGTAAAACGATGTTTATGATGTAAGCGCTTTTTTTGGACTTGTGTGTTCAAGTATTAAAATATCTCCTGTGCGGCCGTTTATGTATACGTGTGTATAACCTGAAAGATGGCAGTCGTCGGCTTCAGCCCCTACGCACAAGGTGCGGGGGTGTTCGCAAAAATAGTGCATTTTCACACTTAATCCGACGTCTTGGTCCTGTGAAGGAGGTGGTAGCGTAGCAAACGAGGCAACTAGACTATAATGCTTTATCACTTTCACTTAGCCATGGGAGTTCGAGGGTGGGGCTACGATATAGCCCCTAGTGGCACCGCGCTCTCCGAATTCGGGCGATATGTGCTCGACCGAAGCGGTCCTTCGTCAAAGCGAGGAATTCTAAACATTCCGGTAGTCAATCGAGTGGTTGACGAGTCTCGTTGTATCATAATGATCAGTTTTGGCTTTCTTTCTTGAGGTGCTCGCCCGGCGAACCGGGCACAATCGCGATAGTTCTCCTGGTGCGCGTTAGCCAATGATCTGAGCGTAAAGGCAGCAAAACACAGGAGCCGGGCAAACCCAACATTTGACCAAAGACATGATTCGGAGCTGATGCATATAAGGCCTAACTCGAGACGCCGAACACTCCCTAAGGTATTCGGTCTTTATGATAGCGGGCGGAATAAAGAGTCACTCCCTAAGGTATTCGGTCTTTATGATAGCGGGCGGAATAATGCCCTAAGCCCCTAGGCTTATATAGGGGGGTGACTCTTTATGCAAGGTCCTCTGACGCGGCCGATGCCAAAACGTCAGTCTCCTCTCCGGTTATAATGAAAAACCAGGGGATGTATAGCAACAAGAGACAGTAAAAAAGGTTTACGCAGGGTCTTAATCTGAAAAGAATCCTTGCAATGGGTCCCTACTGCACGTCTGCACATGTGTCTCCGTTGTGCTGTATCCTGGACGGGTGTAGCACGCTGTTCATCTGTAAAAGAGAGGAACTTAGTTTGAAAAGTAATTGTGCAAAAAATGAATTAGAAATTGAAATATGAATGAATGAATGAAGCTGAGCTTATATTAGCTCATACGCGCAGCCCCTTGTAAAGGGGTGTGCTACTAGGCAGCCCCTAGCTTATTTTATGCCGGACTCGTCTAAGCGTGTTCGTGGTCTTGAACGAACTTTTAATGAAATGATGCCGCGTGGACCGGGCATTTTGAGTGTGAGAGACGCGTAGTGTGGTATTGCATTAAAGCGGACAAAAGCTTCCCGTCCCAATAGTGCTTGATGGCTACTTTTAAATGGGGCGACATGAAAGATTAGCTTTTCGCGTTGGAAGTTGTTGGGTGACCCAAATACAACTTCTAGTAGTAAGGAGCCCGTGCACTTGGCGTAAGGGCCTGGCGTCACTCCTTTGAAGGAAGTGCGGCTATATCGAATTTTAGTAAGGTCTATCCCCAACTTGCGGATTGTGTCCGGATATAGCAGGTTTAGATCGCTGCCGCCGTCCATCAGGACTTGTGTAAATTGTATTCCGTCGATTATAGGATCCAGTATCAGAGCAGTCCATCCTGCGTTTCAAATGCTTCTGGAATAGTCCAGGTGGTCGAAAGTAATTGGTTTTGACATCCAATCTTGGGGTTCCGCTGGGGTGGACCGTGCGACACCTATTTTGGCGGGTGCCGCATTGTTGTTCTGTGTTATCACCTGAAGTGAGTTTACTGTTTTGACTTCTTGTGGGAAAGTCCTTTGTTTTCCGGCGCTCTACTGGTGGGGTTTGTCGTTATCCTCGCTTGATGCGTCGAGCCCCTTGTGTTCGGCGTTGAGTCGGCCGGACTGTTTGAAGACCCAACAATTTCGGTGGGTGTGGTTTGCAGGCCTTCCGGAGGTGCTATGGATTTGACATATCCGATCCAAAATTTTGTTTAAGTTGGATAGCTCGTCACTGTTGTCCTTAAGAGGCAGTGTTTTGTTGTTCGGCCGCGAGCTTTTGAATCCGGCGTTGACCGCCGTGTTCTTTGGGCTTTTTCTTTATTTCAAGGCCGATCCTTCTGCGCCCGATTTTCCGTTCCATCTCGATCTCGGATGTACTCGGGTCATTGGTCTTTGCATCTTGCTAGCCATTTGTCTTCCCCAGCAAAGCGGGTCATGAGGCTTGTTAGCGTGGCCATTGTTCTTGGTTTCTCTTGGCGAGGTGTCGGCGAGCCATTCATCTCGGACATTATGTTTAAAAGCTGCTAAGGCTTTGCGTCCGGACAATCGACTATTTGGTTCTTTTGGTAAGGAACCTTCGAATTTGCACGCCGACTCTTGGGCTGTTGAGTTATGTGACTTAAATCGCTCAGCATCCGGAGGGCGGACATAAGTCCCTTGAAAATTTGCTCTAAACGCGTCTTGAGCTCTTCCCAACTTCAATAGTATTTTTCGGGAGGCTTTTGAGCCAATGCCGGGCTGGCCCTTTGAGCTTGAGGGTAGATATTTTACGGCGTGGAGATCATCTCCTCTGGCCATGTGTATGTGGAGGATGTAATCCTCAATCCAGACTCCAGGGTCTGTTGTTCCGTCGTATGCCTCTATGCTTGCGGGTTTGAACCCCATTGGAAAATTCATGATCCAGCACCTCATCGGTGAAACATAGTGGGTGTGCGGCGCCCCTGTACTTGGGTGTGCCGTTGTCTTCGAACACTCGGCGTGTTGTGTTGCTTCCTGGGGCCCTCTTTTTTGGCCCATAGATGGACCTGACCGGGTCGTCTGTTTTCCGAGGATCATGAGTTGGCTTATGTGCGGCGCCGCTTATAGCTTGTGGCCTGTCATCTGGTCGTCTATCCGCCAGCGGCCTCTTCTTTTTGTTGTGGGGGCTCTATGGCCTCCTCGTCAATTCTCGCAGCAGACTTTGCGCCGGGTAGCTCTTTGTCTGGTGGTCGTTGCCATATTTGTCCGCGGACTTGAGTACTTTGCTCCACCTCATTCTGAGTATGTCTTCCGCTGTTTGGAGCTTCCGTTTTTCCTTCTTCAGACTTCTGGCAGTGGCGACGAGTCTTTTGTGAAGGTTCTTATTCTCCGGTGGTGTGTCCGACGTGAGGTCGTCTGGACTGTTGTTTTCGCCGGGCATGGATTGATTATCCGATTCGTCCTGTTCGGATGGTTGCTTGGTTGCATGTTCGTCGTCCACTGGTTTGCCCTGCTCTATTGCTGGGTCATTAGGAGTGTTGTTTTTGTCGAGGCGGGACTTAGGGCGGCGTCTGCGTCGCCGTTTTGGTTGTTTGTCGGCGGGATTATCCTTTGCTGCGTCCCGTTGTTCCTCGTTATCGCTTCCTTTTGGGGTGTCCACCATATATACATCATGGGTTTGGGTGGCCTTCCAGTGCCCTGTAGGCGCCGGTTCTTGATCATCTCCGGCATCGTCGTCCATACCGTCGATGTCTTTGGAGTCATAGTCTAGCATGTCGGTTAGATCGTCGACAGTGGCTACGAAGTGGGTGGTGGGTGGGCTTCGAATTTCTTCATCGTCCGCATCCCAGCCATCCTGGCCGCAGTCCGACCAGGGCTCTCCTGTTAACGAGAGATACTTTAGCGAATTCAGGATATCGCCAAAGGGTGAGTGATGAAAGATGTCCGCAGCGGTGAACTCCATAATCGGCGCCCAATCGGATTCGATTGGCAGGGGCGCCGGAGGCTCGGAGTCCGGCAAGGAGTCCGGCACCTTGGTGTCACAAGCTTTGTAAGGGACAAGGTCGGTATTTGGCTCTATCGCCGTAGGAGTTGCAGTTCGAGGCGGTGTCCAGCCACCCATCCTCGATCTGCGCGATCGGCTCCGAACTATAGGTCGGAGCAGATTAATGTCTTGACCTCCAAGGCACTATCCGTGGCGAGCTAGATCACACCCATCGTGGCGGTGCGGCACGCTTTCGGCCAGGCTCGAATCCGTCGAAGATCAAATCTCCGCGACGTCCACCGTGAAGTTTAGGCTCCCAAATCGACTGATGGCGGGCGTAGCTTCGATCTGCTCCAGATGGCCAAGTGAATTGCCCGCGATGCAAAGCCGCCGAATCGAAGATCTGTCCGGGAGAAAAGTCTCAACTCGACAGCGTTGTTGTTGATTGAAGAAGCCATCAAGCCTATCGGTGGCGACACGAGGAACTCTCAATGAAAGCACCAATGTCGGTGTCAAACCGGCGGATCTCGGGTAGGGGTCCCGGCGTGCGTCTAGGAGGATGGTAACAGGAGACAAGGGACACGATGTTTTACCCGAGTTGGGCCCTCTCGATGGAGGTAAAACCCTACTCCCGCTTGATTGATATTGATGATATGGGTAGTACAAGAGTGGATCGCCACGAGATCAAGGAGGCTAAACCCTAGAAGCTAGCCTATGGTATGATTGTTGTAATGGTTGTTATCCTACGGACTAAAACCCTCCGGTTTATATAGACACCGGAGAGGGCTAGGGTTACACAGAGTCGGTTACAATGGTAGGAGATCTACATAACCGTATCGCCAAGCTTGCCTTCCACGCCAAGGAAAGTCCCATCCGGACACGGGACGAAGTCTTCAATCTTGTATCATCATAGTCTTGGAGTCCAGCTGACGATGATAGTCCGGCTGTCCGGACACCCCCTAGTCCAGGACTCCCTCAGTGGTGGTCTACGATGAGCCGCCTCCTCGCGAGCACAGTGGCGAGAGCACCGTCACGGAGGTGCTTGTCATCAACAGTGTCGAGCGCTTGGCCGGAGGCGCTTGAGACCCACTCGATGCGGCGCTGCGAGACTTGACGGCGCCCATCCCAGAAGACGCAGACGCTGAGACGCTGGAAGCACGCCGCGTCCAGCTCCTCGAGAGCACTGGACGACTGGCCAGCGTGCGACGCCTATCGGCGCGAGATGAACCGGGCCATTGGCGGCACGTCGGCTCCTGAGGGGCCTAGCCGCATTGGCTCTATCCGGCAGCGTGGCGCGACCATCGCCAACATGTTCGGGGCGGAACGCCCCGTCTACGCCACGCCTGTAGAGAACATCCGGTCCGCCCACGCGGTGAAGGATGAGCTGGATAAGTACGAGGGCGGCGAGCGTCGCCACATGACCGAGCGAGTCCACCCGCTCCTAGTCACGGCCGCCGCGCAGCACGAAGCCGGCTGCCGCGCTGAAGTGCCCGCCTCGCAGAACGATGAACCACCCCTTCGCCAGGACCACGACGCGACATCCCGAACGCCGACTGGCGGCGCCTGCGGAAGACGAGGCAACGAGTCGGCTGCCAGCCGAAGCCGAACTCGCCTTTCCATCGAGCGTGACGAAGACGGGCGCCCTCGAGCGGTGGAACGGCGAGGCGACCCTCCGCCTCCTCCGCCTCGTGGAGCTAGGCACCCCACTCCCCCGCTTGTCATGCACCCGACACTCGGCGACCGCCTTGGCCGCCGAGAGGGAGTCGGGGAGAACGACGCCCGCCATCGGATCGACCACCTCAATCGATCCCTGGCGCTAGAAGAAGAAGACGCACCGGGCCCGCCCTATTTCGACCCACGAATCCGAGATGAGCCCTTTCCCAAGGGGTTCACCCTCCTGCGAGATACGCCCAAGTACACCGGCTCCGTGAAGCCGGAGGACTGGCTGGTCGACTACTCGACGGCCGTCAGCATAGCGAACGGCAACAAGCACGTTGCCGTGAAGTACGTCCCGCTCATGCTTCAGGGAACGGCCCGGACATGGCTTAACAGCCTGAAACCACACAGCATCAATAGCTGGGTTGATTTCACCGAGGCCTTCATCCGCAACTTCACCAGCACGTACAAGTGGCCTCCCAAGCCCCGACAGCTCTCCTTGTGCGTCCAAGGGCCCAACAAATCGACATGCGACTATCTCACATGCTGGGCCGAGTTGCGCAACTCCTGCAAAGGCGTGCACGAGGTGCAGGCAATCGAGTACTTCACCGCTGGGTGCCGAGAGGGCACACTCCTCAAGCATCGAGTCCTCTGCGACGAGCCTGCGACACTCGATGAGCTGCTGATCATCGCCGACAAGCACGCCACGGCCGACTCCTCCATGAAGCCGGAAATTCTAGTTGATGCGTCCAGCAAGGTGGCACCTCAGGCCCCTCAGACTCCGGCTGGTAAGACCAGTCGGCGATAGCATCCAAGCAACAACAAGCGGAAGGCCACTCAGCCGGCTTCCACCAGCCAGTAGGTAGCGACAGTCGAGAATCAGCAACCGGAGGGGCAGCTGATGTCTACTACACAACCTTCTTCTTGTAGACGTTGTTGGGCCTGCAAGTGCACAGGTTTGTAGGACAGTAGCAAATTTCCCTCAAGTGGATGACCTAAGGTTTATCAATCCGTAGGAGACGTAGGATGAAGATGGTCTCTCTCAAGCAACCCTGCAACCAAATAACAAAGAGTCTCTTGTGTCCCCAACACACCCAATACAATGGTAAATTGTATAGGTGCACTAGTTCGGCGAAGAGATGGTCATACAGATGCAATATGGATGGTAGATATAGGTTTTTGTAATTTGAAAATATAAAAACAGCAAGGTAACTAATGATAAAAGTGAGCGTAAACGGTATTGCAATGATAGGAAACAAGGCATAGGGTTCATACTTTCACTAGTGCAAGTTCTCTCAACAATAATAACATAGATAGATCATATAACAATCCCTCAACAGGCAACAAAGAGTCACTCCAAAGCCACTAATAGCGGAGAACAAACGTAGAGATTATGGTAGGGTACGAAACCATCTCAAAGTTATTCTTTCAGATCAATCTATTCAAGAGTTCGTACTAGAATAACACCATAAGACACAAATCAACCAAAACCCTAATTTCACCTAGATACTCCATTGTCACCTCAAGTATCTATGGGAATGATTATACGATATGCATCACACAATCTCAGATTCATCCAACCAACACAAAGTACTTCAAAGAGTGCCTCAAAGTTTCTACCGGAGAGTCAAGAAAACGTGTGCCAACCCCTATGCATAGGTTCATGGGCGGAACCCGCAAGTTGGTCACCAAAACATACATCAAGTGGCACGTGATATCCCATTTTCACCACAGATAAACACGGCAAGACATACATCAAGATCGTGCCATAGAGAGAACACGAGAGAGAGAGAGAGAGAGAGAGATCAAACACATAGCTACTGGTACATACCCTCAGCCCCGAGGGTGAACTACTCCCTCCTCGTCATGGAGAGCGTCGGGATGATGAAGATGGCCACCGGTGATGGATCCCCCCTACGGCAGGGTGCCGAAGTGGGCTCCCTAGAGGTTTTTGGTGGCTACAGAGGCTTGCGGCGGCGGAACTCCCGATCTATCTTGATATTCGATGGTTTTAGGGTACGTAGGCTTATATAGGGGGGTGCTCGAGGGGCCCACGAGACAGGGGGCGCGCCCAGTAGGGGGGCGCCCTCCTATATCGTGGTCTCCTCGAGGATCTTCTGACGTGGACTCCAAGTCTCCAGGATCATATTCTTCCAAAAAATCACGCTGCCGAAGGTTTCATTCCGTTTGGACTCCGTTTGATATTCCTTTTCCTCGAAATACTGAAACAGACAATAAAACAGCAATATGGGCTGGGCCTCTGGTTAATAGGTTAGTCTCAAAAGTAATATAAAAGTGTATAATAAAGCCCATAATCATTCAAAACAGATAATAAAATAGCATGAATGCTTCATAAATTATAGATACGTTGGAGCGTATCGGCATCTAAGCTTAATTCCTACTCGTCCTCGAGTAGGTAAATGATAAAGAAAGAATTTATGAAGTGTGAATGCTAGAAGGTGCACAAGTATGATCAATGATAATTTCAATCACCTTTTCTAGCATGATAATATGTCATAACAGTAGTTCATCTCATAAAACTTCTCACGATAAAGTAACAAGCAATTCACATGTCAAAGCATAGACCATAAACTTTCTTGAAAACTAGCAAACTTCATTCTCAGTCATTCAAACAATTGCAATTCATCTTATTTTCAGGAATATCAAACTCCACATACTCAACTATCATATAGTCTTCTACAATTGCTAACACACACGCAATACTAATGGTTATGGAGTTTCAATCGGACACTGAGAAAGATAGGGGCTTATAGTGTTGCCTCCCAACGTATTCACCTTTGGGTGATGTCAACAATAATAGTTCATGCTAACTTACATCCAATTGGATATATATATATATATATATATATATATATATATATATATATATATATATATATATATATATATATATATATATATATATATATATATATATATATCAGATCTTCCCAACACGAGGTGCTTGCCAAAGGATAAAATGAAAAAGGGAAAGGTGAAGATCACCTTGACTCTTGCATAAAGTAAAAGACATAAAGTAAAAGATAGGCCCTTTGCAGAGGGAAGCAGAGGTTGTCATGCACTTTTAGGGCAGGATGCACAAAATCTTAATGCGAATGAACGTCACTTTATATTGCCACTTGTATATGGACCTTTATTATGCAGTCCGTCGCTTTTATTGCTTCCATAACAAGAGATCGTATAAAGCTATTTTCTTCACACCAAAAGATCATACATATTTAGAGAGCAATTTTTATTGCTTGCACCGATGACAACTTACTTGAAGGATCTTACTCAATCCATAGGTAGGTATGGTGGACTCTCATGGCAAAACTGGGTTTAAGGATAGGAAGCACAAGTAGTATCTCTACTTGGTGCAAGGGATTTTGGCTAGCATGAGGGGGAAAGTCAAGCTCAACATGTTTGAATGATCCATGACAATATACTTTAACTGAGATGTCAGAAAGCATAAACCATTACATTGTCTTCCTTATCCAACATCAACTCTTTAGCATGTCATACTTAATGAGTGCTCACAATTATAAAAGATGTCTAGGATAGTATATTTATATGTGAAATCTCTCTTCCTTCAATATTCTTTCATGAATTTTTCAAATGACCAATACAATGCTTGCTAACCTTCAACAAATTTACAATCTCTACTCCTTAGATGTGAAGTCATAACTCCCCATGGGATAAGCAAATGAGGCATAAATAATTTCAGATTTATGACAATCAACTTATTCAACAATTTACTCATAGGATATAAGTGAAGCACACGAGTAAATGAAAAACTACTCCAAAAAGATATAAGTGAAAATCAATGAGTAGCTAAATAATTATGTAACTATGCGAAGACTCTCTCTCATTTAAGAATTCCAGATCTTTATACTCTAATCAAACAGCAAGCAAAACAAAATAAAATGACATTGCAAGGATAGCACAACTCATGTGAAGAAGCAAAAACTTAGGCTCAACCGATACTAACCGATAGTTGTTGAAGAAGAAAGGTGGGATGCCTACCGGGGCATCCCCAAGCTTAGATGCTTGAGACTTCTTGAAATATTATCTTGGGGTGCCTTGGGCATCCCCAAGCTTGAACTTTTGTGTCTCCTTAATTCCTCTCATATCATGGTTTCTCTTTTTATCAAAAGCTTCATCCACACCAAACTCAACAAGAACTCGTGACATAGGTTAATATAAACCAATGCAAAACCTTATCATTTTCTACTGTAACAAATCACTAAAATTATTATTAAACATTGAATACTAAATGCCCCTGCATATTTAATACTCCTATCCTCAAATAGAATCATTAAACAAGCAAACATATGCAAACAATGCAAACATAACAGCAATCTGCCAAAACAGTACAGTCTGTGAAGAATGCAAGTGTATCAATACTTACCTAACTCCAAAAATTACGAAATAAAATTCCCACTGTAGTAAATTTATCAGATATCATCATGCAAAAAGTTTCAACATTATATCATGCTCTGACTTTTCTAGGGAATTTTTGCAACAGCGGTAAACTTTCTGTTTTCAAACAGCAACGTGTATACTAGCAAAATAAGCATGGCAAAGGCTATCCTTGACATTTTTATTGAAAATAAAGATGCAAAACATTAATCTAAATAACAACAAGCTAATACTTAACAAAAGAAAATGACGCTCCAAGCAAAACACATATCATGTGGTGAATAAAAATATAGCTCCAAGTAAAGTTACCAATGAACGAAGACGAAAGAGGGGATGCCTTCCGGGGCATCCCCAAGCTTAGGCTCTTGGTTGCCCTTGAATATTACCTTGGGGTGCCTTGGGCATCCCCAAGATTAGGCTCTTGCCACTCCTTATTCCATAATCCATCAAATCTCTACCCAAAACTTGAAAACTCCACAACACAAAACTCAACAGAAAACTCGCAAGCTCCGTTAGTATAAGAAAATAAAACCACCACTTAGGTACTGTAGTGAACTCATTCTAAATTAATATTGGTGTAATATCTACTGTATTCCAACTTATCTATGGTTCATACCCTTCGATACTACTCATAGATTCATCAAAATAAGCAAACAACACATAAAAAACAGAATCTGTCAAAAACAGACAGTCTGTAGTAATCTATATCAAACTTATACTTATGGAACTCCAAAAATTCTACCAAATTAGGAAGTACTAAGCAATTTGTGTACCAATCAAGATAAAAAATAAGCAGATCAGAAGCGCGTTTCTGTGAATTAACAAAACTAACTACTGGGTGCAAAAGTTTCTGATTTTCAGCAGGATCAACACAACTATCACCAAAAGCCATCCTAAAGGTCTTACTTGGCACTTTATTGAAACAAAAGCTATAGAACATGATTACTACAGTAGAATAATCATGTGTACACACAAAAACAGTAAGGATAAATATTGGGCTGTCTCCCAACAAGTGCTTTTCTTTAATGCCTTTCTAGCTAGGCATGATGATGACAATGATGCTCACATAAAAGATAAGAATTGAAACATAACGGGAGCATCATGAAGCATATGACTAGCACATTTAAGTCTAACCCACTTCCTATGCATAGGGATTTTGTGAGCAAACAACTTATGGGAACAATAATCAACAAGCATAGGAAGGTAAAACAAGCATAACTTCAAGATTTTCAACACATAGAGAGGAAACTTGACATTATTGCAATTCCTACAAGCATAAATTACTCCCTCATAATAATTTTCAGTAGCATCATGAATGAATTCAACAATATAACCAGCACCTAAAGCATTCCTGTCATGATCTGCAAGCATAGAATTTTTTCTACTCTCCACATAAGCAAAATCCTTCTCATGAATAATAGTGGGAGCAAACTCAACAAAATAGTTATCATGTGAGGCATCATCCAATTGAAAACTAAAATCACGATGACAAGTTTTATGGTTATCATTATTCCTAATAGCATACATGTCATCACAATAATCATCATAGATAGCAACTTTGTTCTCATAATCAATTGGAACCTCTTCCGAAATAGTGGAATCATCACTAAATAAAGTTGACACTCTTCCATATCCACTTTCATGTTCATCACAATAAGATTCAACATCCTCCAAAATAGTGGGATCACTACTTCCTAAAGTTGACACTCTTCCAAACCCACGTTCATCAATATAATCATCATAAATAGGAGGCATGCTTTCATCATAATAAATATTCTCATCAAAACTTGGGGAACAAAAAATATCATCTTCATCAAACATAGCTTCCCCAAGCTTGTGGCTTTGCATATCATTAGCATCATGGATATTCAAGGAATTCATACTAACAACATTGCAATCATGCTCATCATACAAAGATCTAGTACCAAACATTCTAATGCATTCTTCTTCTAGCACTTGAGCACAATTTTCCTTTCCATCATTCTCACGAAAGATATTAAAAAGACGAAGCGTATGAGACAAATTTAACTCCATTTTTTTGCAGTTTTCTTTTATAAACTAAACTAGTAATAAAACAAGAAACAAAAAGATTCGATTGCAAGATCTAAAGATATACCTTCAAGCACTCACCTCCCGGCAACGGCGCCTTTAAAAGAGCTTAGTTGACGGGCGTGAGTGCCGCCACCTAACCTCCAAGCACGGCGCCGGAAAAGAGCTTGATGTCTACTACACAACCTTCTTCTTGTAGACGTTGTTGGGCTGCAATCTGCAGGTTTGTAGGACAAGAGCAAATTTCCCTCAAGTGGATGACCTAAGGTTTATCAATCCGTAGGAGGCGTAGGATGAAGATGGTCTCTCTCAAGCAACCCTGCAACCAAATAACAAAGAGTCTCTTGTGTCCCCAACACACCCAATACAATGGTAAATTGTATAGGTGCACTAGTTCGGCGAAGAGATGGTGATACATATGCGATATGGATGGTAGATATAGGTTTTTGTAATCTGAAAATATAAAAACAGCAAGGTAACTAATGATAAAAGTGAGCGTAAACGGTATTGCAATGATAGGAAACAAGGCATAGGGTTCATACTTTCACTAGTGCAAGTTCTCTGAACAATAATAACATAGATAGATCATATAACAATCCCTCAACATGCAACAAAGAGTCACTCCAAAGCCACTAATAGCGGAGAACAAACATAGAGATTATGGTAGGGTACGAAACCATCTCAAAGTTATTCTTTCAGATCAATCTATTCAAGAGTTTGTACTAGAATAACACCTTAAGACACAAATCAACCAAAACCCTAATTTCACCTAGATACTCCATTGTCACCTCAAGTATCCGTGGGCATGATTATACGATATGCATCACACAATCTCAGATTCATCCAACAACCACAAAGTACTTCAAAGAGTGCCCCAAAGTTTCTACAGGAGAGTCAAGAAAACGTGTGCCAACCCCTATGCATAGGTTCATGGGCGGAACCCGCAAATTGGTCACCAAAACATACATCAAGTGGCACGTGATATCCCATTGTCACCACAGATAAACACGGCAAGACATACATCAAGATCGTGCCATAGAGATAACACGAAAGAGAGAGAGAGAGAGAGAGATCAAACACATAGCTACTGGTACATACCCTCAGCCCCGAGGGTGAACTACTCCCTCCTCGTCATGGAGAGCGCCGGGATGATGAAGATAGCCACCGGTGATGGATTCCCCCTCCAGCAGGGTGCTGGAACGGGCTCCCGAGAGGTTTTTGGTGGCTACAGAGGTTTGCGGCGGCGGAACTCCCGATGTATCTTGATATTCGATGGTTTTAGGGTACGTAGGTGTAAGGGCATATTTATCCCTAAGGTGTTTTGGTGATTGATGACAATGCTTTTGCGGACTAATCGTGTGCCTTGAGTCTCTCAGATACTTCATCACTAGGCACGAGACGATTCGGTGCCCCTCGGAGACTATTGAAGTCGGCGTTGTTCTACATTTCTCTTTGGTGGATTTGAGTCGTAGGAGAGTCGTACTATTAAGAGGGGGTCCGCGTCGGAAAGGTTTGGGTGGAATCAACACGTACACTTGTCTCCCCTTTCCGTGCACTTTGGAGCTGCCCTTCATTATCTTGGTTGTGCGGAAACCTGGCGACTACTGCTGTACTTGTGGTAGTCTGCATGGTACAAGCGGTAGTACCGCTGGTGTCCACAGTAGTACCGCTCCTTTGGAGCGGTAGTACCGCTGACACCTGTGCCTTGTGCCTTCTGGTGCGGTAGTAGGGCGGATGTAATTTTTACATCCGCGCCACCACGGTAGTGCCGCTCGTCCAGCGGTAGTACTGCTGGGGCCCACGGTAGTACCGCTCGGAGGAGTCATAATACAAGTGGCCCTCCTACCTAGTACGCAAGAATGTCACGGTAGTAGGCGCGGATGTAATTTTTACATCGCGCCGCCACGGTAGTCTGCGCGCCTCGAGCGGTAATCTTGCGTCGGGTTTTTGTACCACCCGGGCCAGTGAAGTAGGCACGGATGTAATTTATTTCATCCGCGCCTTCCTAGGCCGTGACTCTCCGCCTTGCGGTAGTACCGCAAGGGGAGCGGTAATACCGCATGAAAGCGAGTAATCTTGCCCCTAGTCGACTAGTTCCGCCTGCATAAATGCCGTGGTAGTACCGTGGTCCTCCACGGTAGTACCGCGCAGCCTCGCAGTAGTACCGCTCCCCTGGAGAGGGAGTACCGTGCGTCGCGGGCTGAACATGTGGATAACGGTTGGAATTTTCCCACGTCTATATAAGGGATGTCTTCTACCTCTAGTTGACTACCTCTTCCACCTCTAAGCTCCATTGTTGCTCCAAGCTCCATTTTCGCCCGATCTCTCTCCCTAGCCAATCAAACTTGTTGATTTGCTCGGGATTGGGTGACAAGGGCCCGATCTACACTTCCACCACAGGATATTTGATTCCCCCCACTTATCCCTTGCGGATCTTGTTACTCTTGGGTGTTGAGCACCCTAGACGGTTGAGGTCACCTCGAAGCCATACTCCATTGTGGTGAAGCTTCGTGGTGTTGTTGTTGTTGGGAGCCTCCGATTGTTGTGGAGATTGCCCCAACCTTGTTTGTAAAGGTTGATCGCCGCATTCAAGGGCACCAATAGTGGAATCACGACATCTCGCATCGTGTGAGGCGTGAGGAGAATCTGGTGGCCCTAGTGGCTTCTTGGGGAGCATTGTGCCTCCACACCGCTCTAATGAGACGTACTTCCCTTAAAAGGAAGGAACTCCGGTAACACATCCTCGTCTCCACCGGCTCCACTCTTGGTTATTTCGTGCCTTTACTTTTGCAAGCCTACTTGTCTTACATCCTTGCTTGCTTGTATGCTAGTTGTTCTTGCATCATATAGGTTGCTCACCTAGTTGCACATCTAGACAACCTATTTTGTTGCAAAGTTTAATTTGGTAAAGAAAAGCTTAGAAATTGTTAGTTGCCTATTCACCCCCCTCTAGTCAACCATATCGATCCTTTCAATTGGTAACAGAGCCTCGTCTCTTTTTAAGGACTTTACCATCCAAAGAGTATGGTTGATGTCGTAGATGAGGTGGGAGAGCACTCCGGTGCGAATCCGATCATCTACGGGAGATGGGGGTAACTCGATCTCACGTGAGGAATTCAATGTGGCTTTGGAAACATTGAAAACCTCCATGACGACCGAGGTCAAGGACATGTTTAAGGAATTCCTAGAAGGACTTAAACAATCTACCTTGCCGATGAAAGTGGTTGATCCCACCAACAAGGTGACGGATGCTCCCTCCGACAAGGGGGAAGCTAACATTGATAAAAGTCCTTCTATTAGTGGTAGAAATGGTACCGACATCTTTGCCCATGTGGAACCTCCAATTTATGGAGGGCCAATCCCCTCTACTCATTTGAATCATGCCGGTCCTCCTCCTAAATATGAGAAACATGAAGATTTTGATTCTTGGGTCTATCGCTTTAAGCGTCATTTGAAACATGTGAACACTAACCTTTGGAGAATCATTGAAGAAGGTTTTTATCCTCATAACCCAAGAAACTTCACCCCTCGAGAAGCCGTGGACAATCAATTCAATGAGAGTGCCCTCTTCATCATCCAAGATGCAATCCTTCCCGAAGATCTCCCTCATCTTCGACCCCATGTCATGGCTAAAGAAGCATGGAAATGTGTCGAGGGTCTCTATCGTGGAAGTGCTAGCATTCAACGCTCCAACTATGAAGTGGTGCAAGATGAACCCGATGAGTTTGCAATGAAAGAAGATGAAGAGCCTCGTGAGCTCTTCCGGAGAGTGACCAAACTCACGGTCGCACTTCGAGATCATGGGAGCAAGGACACGGATGACAATTGGATCAAGTGGAAGTTCCTCAAGGCCATGATGCCCTACAACAAGGCCATGTCCTCCGTCATTCGTCAACGACCGGACTTCCACTCCATGACCTCAAGTGAAGTGTTGGATGAGTTCGTTGCAATGAGCATCTTGGACAAGACCGCCGACAATGCGGTGCTCCGTTCTCAAAGGGCAAAGAAGCCTAACCTTGCTTTGAAGGCCAAGGTTACTATGGAAGAAGAGGAAGAAGTGGAAGATGAGGAGAGCAACCCTGAAGACACCAAGTTTGATTACCATGAGCACATGGCCCTTGCTTCAAGACAATTTTGGAGCAAGAAGAGTTCAAGACCCAACTTCAACAAGAACAACTCAAGTGGCATCAAGGGCAAGCAACGAGTTAGAACTTGCTTCAACTGTGGCAATGTGAGCCATTTCGTTGCAGATTGTCCTTACGAGAAGCGGGAAGACAATGGTGGCAAGTTCATCTGAAAAGACAAAGCCAAGTCCTTCCCCAACAAGAACAACTTTGCCAAGAAAACTCCCACTCGTGGGTTGGTGGTTCAAGAAGAATACCAAGAGGATGACGATGATGATGAAAATGAAGAAGCAATGGCCATGGCGTCCGTTGCCATTGCTACTACTCCCCGGGTGTCTCTCTTCGAATCACCCAACGAAAACATCACCGCCAGATGCCTCATGGCTAAAGCTTCAAACAAGGTAACCCCCAACATCACAACCACCATCATTACTAATCCCTCCTTGGAGGATTGCATTGATGAACATGTTGAGTCTAATGAGGAAGTGAATGAATTTGAGTCTTTTATGAGTAAGCTCAAGGGAAAGTCCAAGAAGCACTTTGTTGCTCTCTTGGAACAACTTGGTGAGGCCAATGACATGATCGAGGCTCACGAAGAAACCATCTCCAAGATGGAAGGTCATAGTCGTGACTATGCCAATGAAATATCGGATCTCTCTAATGCTCTTGAGGAAGAGCGTGTGCATCGTTTGACTCTTGAGGAGTCACACAATGATGACCATGCTAAGTTAAAGAAAGATCTTGATCATGCTCTTGTCGTGTCTCGTGTGCTAACCTCCGAGAAGGCTAAACTTGGGGTTGATCATGCTAGACTCAAAGAGGAGTTTGAGATACTTGACAAGGCCCACAAGGTCTTGATGGGTACTCATGCTAACCTCAAAGAGTCTCATGCTCAACTCCAAGTTAAGCTAATCAAAGAAAAGACCACCTTTCCTCACATGGTATTAATTGATAATGCATGTGCTACTAACCCATGTTGTGAGCATGTGCATCTTGTGGAGGAGAATGCCAAGTTGAAGGATCAACTTGAGAAAGGCCTTGTGACTTGCATTCAAGGTGAGAAGAACCTCAACGACCTTTTGAGCAATCAAAAAGAAGTTGTGGCCAAAGAAGGAATTGGGTTTGCACCCAAGTCCAAGAGCAAGAAGAAGAAGAACAACAAGACCAAACGTCCTCCTCCTCTCAAACAAACGTTTGTGAAAGAGGGAGAGGGTGCTCCTAAGAAGAAGAAGGATAAAGTGAAGGGAGTTGATGTCCAAAAGGGCAAAAGCATTTCCTCAAACAAAGCTAACGACTTTAATCCGTCATATGTGTTGTGCCGTGCTAGTGATGGACATGTTTATGCTAAATTTGTTGGTTCTTCTTACGAGTACATTGAATGGTCTATTTGGGTTCCCAAGACCCTTGTTACTAACATCAAAGGACCCATTACTAAATGGGTACCTAAAACCAAGCATTGATCTCGTGTAGGTGTTTGCTTCCGGTGGGGCACCATGGTTGCTCGATAGTGGAGCAACAAATCATATGACCGGGAGCAAGGACTTGGTGGTGGACGTGCAAGAGATTCTATCTATGCCCACCAATGTCGAGTGGGGTGATGCATCACATTCTAAGGTATTGGGTCTCGGCAAGGTTGTCATTTCTCATGATCTAACGATCGAGAAAGTCATGCTTGTTGAGTCCCTTGCATTCAATTTACTTTCCGTTCGTCAACTTGCACTCATGGGCTTTGCTACATTCTTTGATATTGATATCGTGGCCCTCTTGTGGAGCAAGACTCTTAAAGTAGCCTTTGTTGGGCATGTAGAGAACGGTCTCTATGTGATTAACTTTTCGGAGCGACCCACTAAGACCGCGACATGCCTAATGGCTAAAGTTGACGTGGGATGGCTTTGGCATCGCCGTTTAGCCCACGTCAATATGAGATCTTTGCAAAGTCTTCTCAAGGGGGACCATGTCCGTGGACTAACAAATGTTAGTTTTACCAAAGATCGTGCTTGCGGTGCTTGTATCGAAGGAAAGCTTCATGAAAGGCTCACCCTCCTTCAACCATCATCTACTCAAAGAGACCCTTGGAGCTCCTTCACATGGATCTCTTGGGCCTCCATCTTTGATAGTCTTGGAGGAAGAAAGTATTGCTTGGTGATTGTGGATGATTATTCAAGATACACTTGGGTATACTTCTTCAAGAGGAAGAGTGAGACTCAACAAACCGTCATCAACTTTGCAAATGAAGCTCAACGTCAACATGATGCAAAGATCTTGACAATAAGAAGTGACAACGACACGAGTTCAAGAACTACACCTTGGATGAGTTTCTTAGTGATGAGGGATCAAGCATCAATACTCGCACCATATACCCTCAACAAAATGGTGTTGCGGAGAGGAAGAACCGGACGTTGATGGATGCGGCAAGGACCATGATGGCGAGTTCAAGTCTCCATACAACTTTTGGGCGAAGCCATCAACACCGCATGTCATGCATCCAATCGGCTCTATCTTCGCAAAGGCTTGAACAAGACTCCTTATGAGATACTCACGGCAACAAGCCCAACCTCAAGTACTTAGGGTGTTCGGTTGTAAGTGTTTCATTCTCAAGAAAGGTGTTCGTTTGTCTAAATTTGAGGCTAGAGCTCATGAGGGCATATTTGTTGGGTATGCTACAAACTCTCATGCTTACCGTGTCCTCAACAAGTCCACGGACTCATTGAGGAGGCGATGTAACGTGGAGTTTGACGAAAATAACGGCTCCCAAGTGGAGCAAAGTGGTACTTGTGATGTAGGTGATGAAATTCCTCCCCAAGCCATAAGAAGAACGGGTATTGGTCAAATCCTACCCATTGAGGAACCCCTTGTGGCCGAAGGAGAAGGACAATGCTCTACTCAAGTAGAGCCATCACCTCATCAAGACCCACACGCTTCCGAAGAACAAAGTGAAGGCCCTCAACCTCATGAACAAGACCAAGGGCAAGATCAACCTCAAGATGGTGGCGGACCTCTAAATGATGCCCAAGGTCAAGTTCCTCCCCTCGAGCAAGTTCAAGATCAAGAACAAGCTCAAGACGGCGCTCAAGATGATCAAGTCAACCCTCCTCCTTCCACATCCGAGGAGGAATTAGAGCGCCGTGCCGTGAAGATTGCTTCCAAGCTCACCACCCAAGGCCATCTCATGGAAAATGTGGTTGGAAGCCTAACAAAGGGGGTAAGCACTCGTAGACAATTGGCAAACTATTGTGAACATCACGCATTTGTCTCTTGTGTTGAACCCCAAAAGGTCTATGAGGCGCTCGAAGACTCGGATTGGCTCAATGCCATGCATGAAGAACTCAACAACTTCGAGTACAACAAGGTGTGGAGATTGGTGCCATGACCTTCGGGGAACCACAAAGTCATTGGAACCAAATGGATCTTCAAGAACAAGCAAGATGCTCATGGGAACATCATTCGCAACAAGGCGAGATTGGTAGCACAAGGCTACTCCCAAGTCGAGGGTATCGACTACGGTGAAACATTTGCTCCCGTTGCTCATCTTGAATCCATTCGTTTGTTGATTGCTTATGCTTCCCATCACAACTTTAAGTTGCAACAAATGGATGTGAAAAGTGCTTTTCTTAATGGTCCTATTAATGAGTTGGTCTATGTCAAGCAACCCCCCGGGTTCGAGGATCCCTACTTTCCGGATCATGTGTATCAACTCGATAAGGCACTCTATGACCTTAAACAAGCCCCACGTGCGTGGTATGACCACCTTACCGAGTTGTTACAAGATCATGGATTTGAGGTGGGGCTAATCGACCCCACTCTTTTTACTAAGAAGATCAATGGGGAGTTGTTTGTATGCCAACTATATGTTGATGATATTATCTTTGGTTCTCCTAACAAAGCTTTCAATGAAGAATTTGCCGCTCTCATGACCTCCAAGTTTAAGATGTCCTTGATGGGAGAGTTGAAGTTCTTCCTTGGTTTCGACATCAAACAAAGAAGAGAAGGAACCTTCATCAACCAAGCCAAATACACTCAAGACATGCTTAAAAGATTCAAGCTAAGTGATGTCAAGCCGGCTACTACACCAATGCCTACCAAGTGCCAACTTGACATCGATCCCAATGGTAAAGCGGTGGATCAAAAGGTATATCGCTCCATGATTGGCTCCTTGCTTTAGCTTTGTGCATCTAGACCGGATATCATGTTGAGTGTGGGGATGTGTGCATGTTTTCAAGCTGCACCAAAGGAAAGTCACTTTGTGGCGGTCAAGCGAATCTTTCGATATTTGGCTCATACCCCAAACTTTGGCTTATGGTACCCAAGAGGAGCAAACTTCAAGCTTGAAGGTTTCACGGATTCGACATGGAGACAAAGTGGATAGGAAGTCCACTTCCGGAGGGTGCCAATTTCTTGGTTGCTCTTTGGTAAGTTGGTCTTCCAAGAAGCAAAGTTGTGTGTCTCTCTTGTCCACCGAAGCGGAGTATGTGGCGGCCGGTAGTTGTTGTGCTCAACTCCGATGGATGAGGCAAACTTTAAAGGAGTACGGTGTCATTTGTGACAAAGTGCCTCTTTGGTGTGACAATGAAAGTGCCATCAAGATTTCTCTCAACCCGGTGCAACACTTCAAGACGAAGCACATTGAGATTCGGTATCCCTTCATTCGGGATCACATTAGGCGAGGGGAGATTGAGCTCAAGTATGTCAACAGTCATGATAACCTTGCAGATATTTTCACGAAGCCCTTGGATGAAGCAAGATTTCACGAGTTAAGACATGAGCTAAATATCATTGATTTGAGCAATGTGACTTGAAACCGTGCACCCCCCACCACACTCAACTTGTTGTCTAGTTTAGGTGTAGGCATGGACATAGGGGGAGTGTTGTTCTCTCAATGAACTCTCCCTCCCCCCATTATGCATAAATAGATCACCTCTTTCACATTAGCCATTTTTGATGGTACTTGTGCTTCAAAGACGAGTTTTGGTCATGGGCCCAAGGATAATTCTTCGCGGTGCCATACCATTCAACTCAAACATAGGTGGCTTCGGCCACCGCCCTCTCTCCTCGAGAGGCTTTATCGCTTGGTGGTTTCTTATTGTCATTTTACTTCTGGTCTGTGCGTGTTTTTGTGGTTTCTTGTGTGTGAAAAGTTCCCGTGCAAAGGCTTTTTTTCTTCTCGTGTTTGAAACCTGCGGTGACTTGAGCTCACGGTACTACCGCGGCTAGCTACGGTACTACCGCAGCCAGCCACGGTACTACCGCTGGCGGGAGCATGGTACTACCGTCACCACGCGGCAGTAATTTTTTACTGTCGCCTGGTTGAGCGGTACTACCGCCTCGGTGCGGTACTTCCGCCCAAGCGGTACTACCGCGATGATATGCGGTACTACCGCGCCGGTTCGAGCGCGTGGGGATAAGGACGGGCAGGGGGAGTTCTAACTCCCCATACCCATTTGTGTCCTCTCTCTCCACGTCGTCTCCTCCTCTCCCTCGCTCAAGAACGGGCCGGCGTTCGTCGCCGGATCTCCTCCACCGGCCGCCCTCCCGTGATTCCGACCGGTGGGATCGTTCCCCACCACGTGCTCTTGCTATGGACCAAGGTTTTTCCCCAACTCCCTCTCCGTGTTGATCGTGTTTGTGTTTCTAGGTTTTGGGGGAGGCTTGTGTGTTCTTGAGATTCTTAGGCTTAATCTCTGCAAGAGTAGGATGAAGGAGCGTGGTATTGCATAGGATTTATACTTGTATTGTTGTCTTGCGCTAGATCTGATCACCGTAGCACCGCCTTTGTTTCGCGGTTCTTTTCAGATTCAAAACACCTGTTAGATCTGACGCGATGCGGTACTACCGCCCGTATGAAAGCGGTATTACCGCTGCAGTACTACCGCTCTTGGGAGCGGTACTATCATACTGCAGGCGGTACTAAAGCTTACTTCGCTCCAACGAAGGTACTACTCGTGACCTCGCCTGCGGTACCGCATGTTGGAGCAAGATTAACTTTTTAGTATCGCAGACGTTGGCGCTTCTACCGTGGCTCACATCTATCACATGGCAACTTTCTCGTATGCCTTCTATGTGTTTCCTGTGCTTTATCGTGGCCTTTGCATTGATTCTCTTAGCGTCTTTGGTGCTTTGCGTGTGTGTCTCGGTGGTGGCTCTCACGGTCCAATCCCAGTCGTGACACCGGCTCCAAGCGTCTCAAGCAACCCGGAGAAGTTCCAGAGGATAAATGCGCCTCCAAGCACAATGTCAAGACCTCTGCTAGCAAGCACAAGGAGCCCGCTAAGGGCATGGATGAGATAGCCCCCACTGAGTATGTTCATCTCAGGCATCTTCACCCTTATGTGAATCCGCGTTCCACCGTCAGAGGCTGTGAGCTATTCTGGAACAAGACACAGACCAACATCTATTTGAATGTCATCAAGAACAAGCAGAATACCTATGTGGAGGTGAAGTGGATTGATATGCACCACATGAGGAAGGACAAGTTCCGTGACTACTTTGGAGAGGCTCTGGACTTGGTGGAGCAGTTTGGCATTGAGCATGTGATCTCTTTCCACCTGGACTACGAACCTGAGATTATCTGTCAGTTCTTTGCCTCGGTGTACTTTCACCCTAATGAAGAAAGGAGGATGACCTGGATGACCAATGGCGCCAACTATGCGCTACACGGAAGGAGTTCATGGATGCGCTTGGGTTCACGATGATGGTGTCACGCCCAAGATGCGACCCTATCCTAAAGGAACTCGAAGGTCCCACCAAGGATAGATGCGCATCTTGAAGATGCTTTTGCAAGGTGGATATCATTACATCAACATTACATAATAGATGGGGATACATACAAAAGGCATACAATGGCACACGAATACAACATCATCTTACAAGAGATCAACATCCGACTACAGATGAATCATAAATAGAAACTCAAACAATATCCACCCTGCTAGCCCAGGCTGCCGACCTGGAACCTATCCCCTGATCGAAGAAGAAACAGAAGCAGAACTCAACGCAAGCAAGCATCGCTCTCGCGTCATGATCATCGCATAACTTGTACCTGCAACTGTTGTTGTAGTAATCTGTGAGCCACGAGGACTCAGCAATCCCATTACCATGGGTATCAAGACTAGCAAAGCTCAATGGGAAAGGAAGGGATAAAGTGGTGAGGTTGCAGCAGCGACTAAGCAAGTATGGTGGCTAACATACACAAAAGAGAGCGAGAAGAGAAGCAAAGGAACGGTCGTGAAGCTAACAATGATCAAGAGGTGATCCTGAACTCCTACTTACGTCAAACATAACACAGAAACCGTGTTCACTTCCCGGACTCCACCGAGAAGAGACCATCACGGCTACACACGCGGTTGATGCGTTTTAAATCGGATCAAGTGTCAAGTTATCTACAACCGGACATTAACAAATTCCCATCGCCACATAACCGCAGGCACGGCTCTCGAAAGTTTATACCTGCAGGGTGTCCCAACTTAGCCCATGACAAGCTCTCGCGATCAACGAAGAATAGACCTTCTCCCAGAAGACCCGATCAGTCTCGGAATCCGGTTTACAAGACATTTCGACAATGGTAAAACAAGACCAGCAAGACCGCCCGATCGCCGACAATCCCGATAGGAGCTGCACATATCTCGTTCTCGTGGCAACACCGGATAAGCTAAGCGTCACAGTACCGACGTAACCCAAGTTGCCAAGGGATGGTCCGCATGGTGCTCTAGTTTGGACCAACACTTAGACAAGCATTGGCCGGGGCTATAATAAAGATGACCCTCGAGAGAGCGACTCCCAAGGGAAAAGTAGGTGGTGGTGAGGCAAATGGTAAAACCAAGGTTGGGCCTTTTTGGACAAGTTTTATTCAAAGCGAGTTGTCGGGGTCCCATAAATCACCGACCAGCGTTAGGAGCGCAAAATCTGGGAACATAACACCGGTATGACGAAACTAGGGCGGCAAGAGTGGAACAAAACACCAGGCATAAGGCCGAGCCTTCCACCCTTTACCAAATATATAGATGCATTAATAATATAAGAGATATTGTGATATCCCAACCAAAATCCTGTCCACCATGGAGAAATCTTCAACTTCACCTGCAACTAGCAACGCTATAAGAGGGGCTGAGCAAAAGCGGTAACATAGCCAATCAATGGTTTGCTAGGAATGGTGTCAAAGGTTAGAGGTTCATGGCAATTTGGGAGGCTTGATGAGCAAAAGATAGGTAACGCAGCATAGCGATAGAACGAAGCAACTAGCATAGCAATGATAGTAGTGAGATCCAGGATAGCGGTCATCTTGCCTGAAATCCCGCTAGGAAGAAGAACGAGTCCATGAAGAAGACGAACGGATGAAGGCGAACCAACCGTAGACGAACGCATCCTCACGATCGCAAAGAAATGGGAACTATCGAGAAGAAGCACACAACATAGGTAAACACACCACACATGAACAAGGCATGATGCACAACAAGCATGATGCATGACCAAGCTACATGAAGCTACTCATGGCAAGAGATGATGCAAACAAGAACAACACATCAAGGCAAGTTTAAATGAGGCCGGAAACAACATGTAACAATTCCGGTAAGTCCTCATATGCAAATTTCGAAATTGGTCCAGAACTGAATAAACCTTATGTTCAAGTTGTTAAACAGCAAGTTAAAATGCACCATGAGAATCTACACGAAATTTTAGTCAAGTTACATATAAAGTTCATTAGATTCGGAGCTACGGCCTAGAAGATATGAGCAAAACAAGTTAAACATGGCATTGATGCAAAATGCACCCAAACATCAAGCAAACACACCTAAACAAGGATGCAACATGATAATATGAATCAACATGCAAAATCAAGCAAGTTTCATATAGAACACTCTCAAAACGGAGCAACGGTGTAACATATACACTCTATACAAGTCATAGCAACAATCTGTCCAAAACAGCAACTAGGCATATTGCAAGCATCAAAACAACATGCTACAGCATCCCAACATAACAACAAAAGGCATGGTCATGAAGTACACATAAAGCATAACAAAACATGAACACTGAGCTATCTCCAGAAACCACTAGAACATGCTCAAAAGGACATGGTAAGATTGCAAATAATAACAGTTTCAGACTTTGCAGAAATAACATCAGGTTGCAATGTTTAGAGCAAGCAAACAACATGTTACAGGAACATATCATGGCAAACAAAGGCATGGCATGAATCTACTAATTGCATAGATCAAAAGACCCTTACTGACCATGAGCCAAAAAGGCATAGAAAATATGATGGCACCCATGTAAACATGGCAAGTTATATTACAGATTCATACATGGCAGGAACAACAATAAGTAGGCATGTTCGTGAGCTTGAACCACTCACTACAGAGCAATACATGGCATGGCAAGGTACCCAACAGTAAGAAGGCATGTTTATGAAGCTAGGCATGTCAAGAGCAAGGTCATAGGGTTCATGGATCACTAGGAGAACACATGGAAACAACTGAACTTAATGTTAACAGACTGATAGCAACATTAACAAGCAACTTTGGAGCAAGATTACAACAAGCTACAGTAGTCTATAATTGCAACCAAAGGCATGAATAGATAGAGCATGACATGTAGATCAAAACATGTTTATAGGACATCTCCAGATTATGCATAGAAGAACTAGTAGAAGCATGTTAACATAGCAACAAAATATAACAGAATCTGTCAGGAAAACAGCAACAGCAACTACCCTACTTAACAAGCTCAATGCACTCACTACACAAGTCACAAAAATACATGGTTGGCACCACTGGAAAGATGGCATAGCATAGATGAACATACATGTAGGCATCAACCTCATAGGATGCACACATCAATCATGGCAAAAATGATAAATGAGCAAGTTATAACAGCCAAAGAGATTAACATCAACATGCACTCTTCCAACAACATTTCGGGCACCAAGATGAGCTCAAATGAAAATGATGCAATGGAATGAAATGAAGTACTCGTCGATACGAACAATTTGACATATTATACGCACAAAACAGAGCTACGGATGCAGAGATACGATGCGATGAACATGGCATGATAATGTATGAAATCTCAGGACTTAATGGAATTTGGACCTCGCGGGAAAGTCAACCCGGGATGGAGCGGATCGGGACGGGGCGCCGTGTTTGGATCGGGGGAGTGGTGGATCTCGTCCCACTCCCCGGATCGGATCTGGCCGAACTCCGCGAGCTCATGGCCGGAGCCGCGCGGCGCGGGCGAGGGTCGAGGCGGAGGGAGTGCGGAGGCGCCGGAGGGCGGCCGGGCGACGCTGTTGGCACGGAGGCTAAGCGGCGGTGAATGGAGGCGGCGGCGGCGCCCGAGAGCTTGGTGGCAGCGTCTTGCCGCTGTGGCGAGGCGGCGGCTCGGCCATGGGTATGGCGACTTTTGGCGGCGTGGCAGGCTGGTGGCATGTGGCGTGTGTCGCTGGCGGCGGGGGCCATGAGGAGATCTGGCCGGGCGGCGCCGGGCGGAGGCGGCACGGCAGGGGCGTGGGTGAGCGAGGCAGGCCGGCGTGAGGGCGGGCTGGCGCGGCGGCGGTGCAGATCGAGCCCGCTGGCTCGTGATGGGCCTGGCGGGCCGCGGTGGCTGGCGCCGGCGAAGTGCCACGTGGCGGGGCGAGATTGGGCGAGGGGGCGCGGGCGGACATGTCCGCTGCCCGGATTTTTGTCCGGCGACGGCGGGTGGAGTTTGATCTAGGGTTTGCACCGGGATTTCGGGGAGGAAGACATATTTATAGATAGAGGGAGCTAGGAGAGTCCAAATGAGGAGCGGTTTTCGGCCACGCGATCGTGATCGAACGACCGAGAGCATGGAGGGGAGTTTGTTCGGCTTTGGGCCACTTTGGAAGGGGTGTTGGGCTGCAACAAAAGAGGGCTTTTACGGTTACCCGGTTAACCGTTGGAGTATCAAACGACCTCCAAATGGCACGAAACTTGACAGGCGGTCTACCGGTGCTATACCAAGGCCGCTTGGCAAACCTTGGTCCATTCCGAGAAAGTTTAACACCCGCACACGAAAAGAGGCAAAAGGGGGACGCCGGAGGACATAGGAGTGCCGGATTGCAAAACGGACAACGGGGAAAATGCTCGGATGCATGAGACGAACACGTATGCAAAAAGAAATGCACATGATGACATGATAAAATGCAATACGCAAGCAAATGACATGGCAACGACGGCGAATAACTGGCGGACACCTGGCGCATCGGATCCGGGGCGTTACAGATGGGCTTAACACTCCAGTGGGTGTTCGCCCCCATGGCAATGCTGATTCTGCCAACAAGGACAAGCTTACCCCGTTCATTGTTGAGAAGGCGCTCGCCAATGGCAGGACAACTTTGGTACTCAACCCCTTTCTGGATATCATGTACCGCATCTTCCGCAACTCCTTGTTCCCACGCATCGGTGACAAAGACAAGGTTCATGCCTATATGGTGGATATGATGCTCATCCGCCGGGAGGCTCGTTCGACTCGATCTCGACCACTTGATGTCTCACACATCATGTGGTGTGAGCTTCGGTTTGCAGTGTTCAACCGCAAGGTGCCTATCTATGGGCCCTATCTGTTTCGACTGATCTCGAAGACTTGGGAGAAGATGTACCCTGAGGAGGAGTTCCTTGCTCCAGATTGGATTCGCCATGAGCCCATTTATTTGCGTATCAAATCCAACTGGGCCAACACCGCTACTCGTGCCGAGGCGACTGCTGCTAGGGCTGCTGTTGATGAGGAGGATGCTGGCGCCGAGGATGTTGCTGAGGGCCGTACTGCTAGGCCCTCCCAGAGTGTCTCTAGGCCATCATGGGCCAAGAAGTTGAAGGATAAGATGAAGTCTCTTTTACGCATGCAAGCCAAGGGCGTCAGGCTCATGTGGAGTCAAGGAGAGTCGTCGCAAGACAACAAGATCTTGTAGCTCTATGGTGAGGAAGTATCTGGCGGGTCTGAGGAGCGCATCACTCCTGAGACCGAGTGGATGGAGAAGCAAGGCTACAGGTGGACTGATTCTGAGGAGGATGTCGAGGAGACCATTCCAGCTGCAGAGGAGTCCGACGGAGAGGATTGGGACGAGTTCTCTGCTTGAGCCACCTCTTGTCTGTGTAGGTGTCCTCTCTGCCTTTTTGGCGTCTCGATGCCAAAGGGGGAGAGAGTGTAGGGATTTGCGAGTTTGCGAGTCATGTGTGTCGTGTGTTTGCTGCTTTCTCAGTTGAACTATTTGCTGCTTTCTCGTTTGAACCTTGGTTACTTTACTTCGTATGGTGTAAGACATGCAATCTATCTATCCTAGCAAGCTTGTGTTATATTGTGCTATCTTTATGCTATGCTATGCTTATTATCATGCTATGCTATGCTTATTATCATGCCTTGGTCTCTAAAATATAGGGGGAGTGTTGATCCTAGTCTGTGTGCCATGCAGTCCAAAGCATTCATCTAAAGTGCACACATCTAGGGGGAGCCCGTCTATATTTTAGAGAGGTGGGGTTTGCCTCTGCTCTCAATTATCTTATCTATGTGCAAATCCCGTGTTGTCATCAATCCACCAAAAAGGGGGAGATTGTAAGGGCATATTTATCCCTAAGGTGTTTTGGTGATTGATGACAATGCTTTTGCGGACTAATCGTGTGCCTTGAGTCTCTCAGATACTTCATCACTAGGCACGAGACGATTCGGTGCCCCTCGGAGACTATTGAAGTCGGCATTGTTCTACGTTTCTCTTTGGTGGATTTGAGTCGTAGGAGAGCCATACTATTAAGAGGGGGTCCGCGTCGGAAAGGTTTGGGTGGAATCAACACGTACACTTGTCTCCCCTTTCCATGCACTTTGGAGCTGCCCTTCGTTATCTTGGTTGTGCGGAAACCTGGCGACTACTGATGTACTTGCGGTAGTACCGCAGGTACAAGCGGTAGTACCGCTGGGTGTCATGGTAGTACCGCTCTCTCGGGCGGTAGTACCTGACACCGAACCTTGTGCCGCTCGGTGCGGTAGTAGGGCGGATGTAATTTTACATCGCGCCCACCACGATAATACCGCTCGTCGGTAGCGGTAGTACCGGGAAACACGGTAATACCGCTCGGAGGAGTCGAGTACCGTGGCCCTCCTACCTAGTACCGTAGTGTCACGGTAGTAGGCGCGGATGTAAATTTTTTACATCCGCGCCGGCCACGGTAGTACCGCGCCTCGCGAGCGGTAGTACCGCGTCGGGTTTTTGTACCACCCCAGTTTCAGCGAAGTAGGCACGGATGTAATTTATTTCATATCGCCCTTCGGTCGTGATTCTCTCGCCTTGCGGTAGTACCGCAAGGGGAGCGATAGTACCGCGAAGCGTAGTATCGCCCCTAGTCGACTAGTTCTAGCTTTGTCACAGTGCCATGCGGTAGTACCGTGGTCCTCCACGGTAGTACCACGCAGCCTCATGAGTAGTACCGCTCCAGGAGCGGTAGTACCGCGTCGTCATGGCTGAACATGTGGATAACGGTTGGATTTTCCCACGTATATATAAGGGGTGTATTCTACCTCTAGTTGACTACCTCTTCCACCTCTAAGCTCCATTGTTGCTCCAAGCTCCATTTTCGCCCGATCTCTCTCCCTAGCCAATCAAACTTGTTGATTTGCTCGGGATTGGGTGACAAGGGCCCGATCTACACTTCCACAACAGGATATTTGATTCCTCCCACTTATCCCTTGCGGATCTTGTTACTCTTGGGTGTTGAGCACCCTAGACGGTTGAGGTCACCTCGAAGCCATACTCCATTGTGGTGAAGCTTCGTGGTGTTGTTGTTGTTGGGAGCCTCCGATTGTTGTGGAGATTGCCCCAACCTTGTTTGTAAAGGTTGATGTAATGCAGCCTTCAAGGGCACCAATAGTGGAATCACGACATCTCGCATCATGTGAGGGCGTGAGGAGAATACGGTGGCCCTAGTGGCTTCTTGGGGAGCATTGTGCCTCCACACCGCTCTAACGGAGACGTACTTCCCCTTAAAAGGATGGAACTCCGGTAACACATCCTCGTCTCCACCGGCTCCACTCTTGGTTATTTCGTGCCTTTACTTTTGCAAGCCTACTTGTCTTACATCCTTGCTTGCTTGTATGCTAGTTGTTCTTGCATCATATAGGTTGCTCACCTAGTTGCACATCTAGACAACCTATTTTGTTGCAAAGTTTAATTTGGTAAAGAAAAGCTTAAAAATTGTTAGTTGCCTATTCACTCCCCCCCTCTAGTCAACCATATTGATCCTTTCAGTAGGCTTATATAGGCGAAAGAAGTCGGTCGGGGGGTGCTCGAGGGGCCCACGAGACAGGGGGCGTGCCCAGTAGGGGGGCGCCCTCCTATCTCGTGGTCTCCTCGAGTATCTTCTGACGTGGACTCCAAGTCTCCAGGATCATATTCTTCCAAAAAATCACGCTGCCGAAGGTTTCATTTCGTTTGGACTCCGTTTGATATTCCTTTTCCTCGAAATACTGAAACAGGCAATAAAACAACAATATGGGCTGGGCCTCCGGTTAATAGGTTAGTCCCAAAATTAATATAAAAGTGTATAATAAAGTTCATAATCATTCAAAACAGATAATAAAATAGCACGAATGCTTCATAAATTGTAGATACGTTGGAGACATATCAGCTGCCGGCACCCAAGCATCAGAAGGGCGGCAAGCGCAATTGGTTGCCTGCCTTCTCTTATGAGCAGAACCTAGATGCACCTTGCAAATTCCATAGCGGTGCGAAGCCGTCCAACCACACCACTCGGAAGTGTCATTGGCTCACCAGAATCGCCAAGGGATATGGACTCCTGCCTCCTCCGCTTTCTTGGGACCGCCTCCTCGGCCCGGCCCGTGGCCGGCCGATCGGCGCCATACAAGACGAGTATCCAGAGGAACACGGAGCTTATGTTGTGTTCACCAGCGTGGCCGATGACAGACGCAGCGGACGGCAGCAACAGCAAGAAGTACAAGCAGTGGCCTCAAATACTCCAGAATTCATGCATTGGTCTGAGAAGCCTATCAGTTGGAGGAGGGCCGACCACCCGGAAGTGATGCCTTCCCCAGGTTCATACGCCCTGGTCTTAGATGCTACCTTTGCAATGGAGAGGCGGGAAGTGCGTTTCTCCAGAGTCTTGATAGATGGCGGCAGCAACATCAATATCTTGTACCGTGACACAATGGAGAAGTTGGGAATCAAGCAGAAGCAGCTCCTTCCCAGTCGGACTGTATTCCATGGCATAGTCCCTGGCCTTTCCTGCTCACCAATCGGCAAGACCCAAATTGACGTTCTCTTTGGAGACAAGAATCATTTCCGCCATGAGCCAGTTTGGTTTGAAGTGGTGGACCTTGAAAGTCCCTACCATGCATTGCTTGGCCAACCAACTTTGGCCAAGTTCATGGCAGTCCCCCACTATGCTTACCTTAAGATGAAGATGCCGAGTACCAAGGGGATCTTGACTGTAGTCAGAGACTACAAGAAGTCGACCACCTGCGCCGCAGATAGCAGCCGGCTGGCCGAGTCCCTCGTGATTGCAGCTTAGAAGCGGCTCCTTGACCGGGTGGTGGCGATGGCAGGCAAGAAGCCGGAAATGTCATCCATCCCCAAGGAGTCAGAGGTTGAGGGCTCGTTCAAGCCGGTAAAGGAAACAAAGAAGATACCCTTGGAACCGGAGCACCCGGAGAGGCACGCTGTCATAGGTGCAAACCTTGACAGCAAATAGGAAAGCGAGCTTGTCGATTTCCTCCGTGAGAATCGGGACATCTTCGCATGGTCTCCCAAAGACATGCCGGGTGTTCCAACAAATTTCGCCGAGCACAAGTTACATGTCCGACCTAACGCCAAGCCGGTCAGGCAGCCCTTGCGCCGCCTGTCGGAAGAGAAGAGAAGAGTTGTCGGAGAAGAGATAGCCCGGCTTCTAGCAGCCGATTCATCATGGAAGTGTTCTTTCAGAGTGGTGGCCAACCCGATCCTAGTGTTGAAGAAGAATAAGCAATGGCGCATGTGTATTGACTATATTAGCCTCAACAAAGCTTGCCCCAAAGATCCCTTTGCCCTACCAAGAATTGACCAAGTGATAGACTCCACAGCCGGATGCGAGCTGTTGAGTTTCTTGGATGCATACTCAAGGTACCATCAGATAAAGCTGAACCCGACCGACAGGCTAAAGACCGCCTTCATCACACCATTTGGAGCTTTACGCTGCGACCATGATGTTAAACTTATAAACGCCGGCGCCACGTTTCAGCGTTGCATGCAGAAGTGTCTCCTCAAGCAACTCGGCAGAAATGCCCATGTCTATGTGGATAATGTGGTGGTGAATACGGAGAAGCGTGGCACGCTGCTAGAAGACCTCAAGGAAACCTTTGAGAACCTGTGCCGATTCCAAATCAAGCTCAACCCGGAGAAATGCGTCTTCAGAGTGCCAGCCGACCAGCTTCTCGGCTTCCTGGTCTCAGAGCACGGCATGGAGTGCAACCCTGTGAAGATCAAGGCCATTGAGAAGATGGAGGTGCCCACCCGACTGCTGGACGTGCAGAAATTCACCGGCTGCGTGGCATCAATTAGCCGTTTCATCAGTCAGCTGGGCGAGAAGGCTCTTCCCCTATACCAACTCATGAAGAAGACCACTTTTTTCGAGTGGAACGACAAGGCGGACGAAGCTTTTCTCCAACTCAAGAAGATGTTGACAACCCCGCCTATCTTGGCGGCTCCGACTGAGAAGGAGCCCATGCTCCTCTACATCGCTGCCACCAGTCGGGTTGTCAGCATAGTCATAGTGGTAGAACGCAAGGAGGAGGGCAGAGCATTGCCGGTCCAGAGACTGGTATATTACTTGAGTGAAGTATTGTCCGCCTCCAAGCAGAACTACCCACATTATCAGAAGATGTGCTATGGTGTGCACTTTGCTGCCAAGAAGCTGAAGCCTTACTTTCAAGAGCACCCAATAACTGTTGTCTGCACGGCCCCGCTTGCGGAGATCATTGGAAGCCGAGATGCTTCTGGCCAAGTGGGCTATTGATCTGGCCCCCTATACCATCTACTACCAGCCTCGCACCGCCATCAAGTCGCAAGTGTTGGCCGACTTCCTCGTTGACTGGGCCGAGACCCAGAGCGCTAGACTCCACCCATTGGCGGATGCATTTTGATGGTTCCAAAATGCACACCGGTTTGGGAGCCGACATCGTCCTCACCTCTCCCAAAGGCGACAAGCTCAGATATGTGCTGTAAGTCCATTTTGCCACCTCCAACAACATAGCAGAATACGAGGCACTCATACACGGACTCCGGCTTGCCAAGGAACTCGGCATTCGCCGGATCCTGTGCTATGGTGACTCTGACTTGGTGGTCCAACGAACCGTCAGCGCATGTGGACGCCAAGGACGCAAATATGGCAAGCTACCGCTTCCTCATGCAGCAACTTAGTGGATACTTTGACAGGTGCGAGTTCCTCCATGTGCCAAGAAATGATAATGAGCAGGCGGATGCCTTGGCACGGATCGGCTCCACCCGACAGGCGATACCAGCCGGCGTCGCCTTGCAGCGCCTCCTCAAGCCGTCTGTCAAGCCATCTCCAGAGTCCTACTCCATCTTCATGCTGGCCCCTCCTGAAGCAGTCGGATCTGACTTGAGGATACCAAAAGCGGGCGGAGACTTTGGCAGCGGGGGGATCTGCATTGTCGCACCGGCCAGGGACTCAGAGCCAGCTCGGGATCGCAGCGATCGGCCCGGGACTTCTTCAAAACAGCAGGCGGCAGTCGACTCCAACCCGCCGCCTCCCGGCCCAACCGTCCTTGTACAAGTTGTTGTCGTGGCAGTCGAAGAGATAGCAGCACCATCATGGGCTCAACCCATCCTCAACTTCCTGGTGAACAAAGAGCTGCCGGCCGATGAGACCCTGGCCCGACAAGTGCAACGGAGGGCATCAACATACACCATTGTCAACAAAGAACTGGTTCGGCGTAGTGTCACTAGTGTGTACCAGCGCTGCGTGGAGCCGGACCAGGGTCAAGCAATCCTTAGAGATATTCACCAAGGTGAATGTGGTCACCACGCGGCCTCGAGATCACTTGTTGCCAAAGCTTTCCGCCATGGTTTCTTCTGGCCGACTGCTATAGAAGAAGCCAAAGAATTGGTCCAGAAGTGCCAGGGGTGCCAGAAGTTCCGCTCCAAGCCACACTTGCTAGCTTCTGCACTCAAGACCATGCCCATTGCTTGGCCCTTCCCTGTTTGGGGTTTGGATATGGTGGGGCCATTCAAGACGGCCCGTGGCGGCATGACTCATCTGCTTGTTGCTGTGGACAAGTTCACCAAGTGGATAGAGGCAAAGCCAATCAAGAAACTGAATGGGCCGACTGCCGTGACTTTCATCGCCGACATCACCACTCGGAACGGCATACCACATAGCATCATCACCGACAACGGCACAAACTTTGCCAAAGGAGCTTTGGCTCATTTCTGTGCGACGCAGGGCATCCGACTGGACTTAGCGGCCCATCCGCAGTCAAATGGCCAGGTTGAACGAGCAAACAACCTCATTTTGTCCGGCATCAAGCCCCGACTGGTCGAGCCTCTAGAGCGTTCGGACGGCTGCTGGCTTGATGAGCTGCCGACCGTCCTCTAGAGCCTGCGCACAACTCCGAACAAGTCGACCGGCTTCACACCCTTCTTCCTCGTCTACGGTGCTGAAGCCATCATCCCGACGGACATAGAGTTCGACTCCCCGCGAGTCACCATGTACACCGAGGCGGACGCCAATGAGGCACGAGAAGACGGCGTCGACCTCCTGGAGGAGGGCCGGCTGCTGGCACTCAGCCGGTCCGCCATCTACCACCAGAGTCTGCGCCGATACTATAACCGCAAGGTGAAGCCAAGATCCTTCCAAGAGGGAGACCTTGTGCTCCGGCTGATCCAGCGAACAGCCGGCCAGCACAAGCTCTCGGCACCGTGGGAAGGCCCTTTCATCATCAGCAAGGTGTGGGCAATGACTCCTACTATCTGATCGATGCTCAGAAGCCTAGAGCACGCAAAAAAGATGATTCATGCAAGGAGACGGAGAGGTCGTGGAATGCAAACCTCCTCCGAAGATTTTACAGTTGAAAGTAGTATGTATCACGCTACCTTTTGTATTATGTACGAAGACTCCCGGTCCCCCGAGAAGAACTCGGGGACTACCCTCCTTTTATCTACGTGATAAGTGTTATGCATACGAGTGTGCATTATTTTATTATTTCCGCTTGGCACCGGGTTCGACCATTCCGCCCGGAGGTTTGCCGCCTTCTACTATATGCCGCCTCCTGCAGCCAGACAAGTAATGTGTTGGCACCTAAAACTTCCTCTGTCAGAAGCCGCAGCTCGCGGAGCGACTGAATGGCGGGCAGGGGTTGCAAAACTGTGCCCACGTGAAAAATGTCTAAGGAAAAAATGCATATAGTCAAGGCCGGCACCACACCTGTTCGGCCGGTTGCCAAGCAGCCGGCCGGCCGGCTTCTGCTTCCCTTGCCAAATCTCCAAACGGCTAAGTACTTGCCCTCCCGCACAAAGCTAAGTACTCAAACCAGCCGCAGTCTGCAGAGAGGTTGCTGGGCTGGCAAGAGGATAGCTAAGGGAGGACGGCAAAGGAAAATTGCAAGGAGTATAAATCAAGGAAAGTTAGAAGTCGGCAAAGCAAAGCATAAAATTGTGATAAGATATTTACATAGATAAAGACCTATCGGCCGGCATTCAACAAAGTTTGATATACACCCCACGGGTGGAATTGTGCGAATTTAATTAAGATGTCCAGACTAGCAAGCAGGGAAAGAAAAAGATAAAACATCCTAAGGAGCAGCGGAAGACTCCGGCTGGGCGTTGGGGTCGGAGGTGCCAGTTGGCGCGGCAGGCGGCTCCGACTGGACGATGGAGTCAGCTGTGCCGGTTGGTGCAACAGGCAGCTCTGGCTGGATGATGGAGTCAGCTGTGCCGGTTGGCGCAGCAGGCAGCTCCGGCTGGACACTGGAGTCGGCAGCACCAGTCGGGACGGCGGAGGGCTGGATGACAGAGTCGGTGGCGTCCGTCGGAGGAACGGGCGGCTGGTCGATCCCCGCCTGGCCGCCTCCAGTAGCAGTCGGCGCTTTGGAGCGCGAATCGTTGCTTGAGGCCCGGTCAGGTTGGGGCTGACCATCCGCCCCAACCTCTGGCATGTCGTCTTCGCTCTCCTCCTCCTCCTCCTCCTCCTCCTCCTCCCCCTCCTCCCCTTCATCACTGGAGTCGATGACTTCAGCCGAATTCTCGTTGTCCTTCGGGTTCAGCCCGAGCCACTCCTGCGGCGCTTCGGCGCCTTCCTCGACTACCTCTGAGACGAAGACGCTGGTGTCGGTGAAGTCGGCGATCGCTGCCGCCCTGTTGATAAGCTCGGCTTCCACCGTCACCAGCTCCTCCTGCGCCTCCAGCCGGAACATGGCCAACTGGGCTAGGTCTATCCCAGGATACCACGCCTTGCTGAACTCCAGGGCTTGGCGCGCTCCTGCCCGGGCTGTAGAGCCCTTCCAGGCCTCCAGGCAGCTGGCCGCCACCTCCAGCCACTCGGCAGTCTGACTTGGGGTGCGTGGAGCCTGCAAGCCTGGCCAGAGGGCGAAAACTGCCTGGGCCCCGATGCGCTAAATACGGCGCAACATTTGATGGGCGGGCCGAAGACGGGCCTGGATGCTAAGGATTTGCTCGTTGAGGGTCCGGGGGCGTTAGCGGCAATCTGCACGCCTTCCGCCCTCCGCTCCTCGCGCTGGGCCTCGATGATCTGGTTAGCAGCAACCGAGTGGCCCGGGAAGAAGTCTGCTTGGACAGAAGGCAAGAAAAGCCAAAGTCAGAAACAAGCAGCCGGCCTAGATAAGGGTCGGCAGCTCAAAACAAGAAACAAAGAAAATAAAAGCTCACCATCGACCAAGTCTTCGATGCTGCTGAAGCAGGCCGTCATCTGCGCCTCCTTGTTGGCCCAGGCGGAGCGCTCGATCTCAAACTCGGCGAGGAGGTCGGTCTCCTTCGCCTTCACATCCCGCTGAGCCGTCTTGAGGGCCTCCGCCTGCTCGGCGAGCTAAGTGACCAGCCGGTCTCGCTCCTCAACCAGCTTGCTGCACTCTGCCTCCTTGCCGCACAGGGTGGTGTTGGCTTCGTCCAGCTGCTGCTGCAAGGCGGCGTTGGCTTCTGTAAAAGAAAAAGAAGAAAGAATATCAGTCGAATGACAAAGAGGGATACAGTTGCCGGGAAGATCCGGCCCGACAGCTCAGCATTGGGCCCGATTCTTGGGGACTATAGCCTGCGGGTGCACCATCATGCCCCCGCAGAGAAGAAGTAGCTAGCAAAGATAAAGCCACTAGGGAGATTCGCCCGATCTTTCGCAGTTGGCTCGAACTCGGGATTACTGCCATGGAAGCGCCAACGCCGCCAAGAAAGGAAATCGAAGCTTACTCCGGCTCTCGGACAGATGGGCGGTCTGCGTCTCCAGCTCCCGAACCCTGGAGTTGAAGGTGACCGCGCGAAGATTGTGGTAGTCCTACAGAAGGGATATCAAATGAAGTCAGCATTTGACACTTGCAAGTTAAAGTTCCGGACCTCCTACTCGGCAGCCGGCCTGAAACTTAGGGACTACACCCAGTGGGTGCGCTTGCGCGCCCCCACGAAGAAAGCAAGAAGATCAAAATAAAGAGAAGTGAAGAGAACTTACGCGGATGGCTGCCCGCGACTCCAGGAACGCCTCGTTGCAGCGCTTGAGGGCTTCGGCTTCGGCCCGGAGTTTGGCCTGGATGTCAAGGGACGCCTGGGCCAAAGCGCCCATCCCACCTCCGGGTACCTAGCCAGCGGGCGCGGTGCTGGTTGCTTCGGTGTCGGGGACTGACGAGCTCGCGGCACCGGCTTCTAGCGGTCGCGGGGCCGAGGCCGCCTTCGCAAAACGGCGGCACGCGGGTGTGCGGACCTCAGTAGTCAGGTCCATCACCACTACGTCCCCGGCTGGTGGCACCGGCGGAGTGGCCGGCTGCTCATCCTGCGTTCCGCTGGTTGGTGGTGGCGGCGGCACGATGCGTCCGGCATGGCCACGTCGCCGCCCTCCCTCTCCCTGATCGGCTGCTCGTCGCCGGCTCCCCCAGTCGTCGCCTCAAACTCCGGCGGAGGCGGCGTGGTGTTCAAAGGCGTCACAAGCAACGGCTCCTGGCAGCATGCGGCCTCCGCGAGCCGCTCCTTCTCCGTGGCCTCGGCCTCCGCCTGCGCCAGCTTCCTTGCCGCGGATGCTGCAGCCTTGTCCGCCTCCGCCTTCGCCAGACGGTCGGCCTCTTCCTCGCATGCCTCCTGCGCGTTCCGTTCCCTCGCCTCCCGGAGGTCGGCGGCCGGGTCGATTTGCCGGCTGGTGGAGGAGGTCTCCGCCGACCTGATGATCAAGGCGGTGCCCAACTTCTCGAGGGTGAGCGGGGCTCTGAGATAGGAAGACAAGACAAAAAAGTTTTTAGGCCGGATCGGCGAAGAGGTGGAAACATGAGAAGGATACTTACGCTGACACCATGACTGGCACCTTCGGCTGCCTCTGGTACTTGGCCACCTTGGCGTGGCTTCTTTCCGCCTGGTCGCCACGGCCGGGTTCTTGGGCTTCTTCGGTGCGCTGGCAAACAGGGCAGCGCCTTGCTTCCTCTTGCGTTTGCCGCCACGGGCGGGCGGCCCAGTAGAGGGGCCTGCGCCGGTGTTGGTACTACTCCGGGCGGGGCGCGGCTCGTCTTCGTCAGGCCAGGTCTCCACGCCGCCGCCCTCCTCGGAGCCGCCTGCTCTGTCGCCGCCGCCTGCTGCGTCGTCTTCCAGGGCGGCCGCCCCCAAGTCGGGGTCATCCACATCACTCACTGCCCTATCTGGCAGGTAGTCACCTCCCGGCCCCATGATGGCGGCCGTCGCCTCAGACATATAAATCTGCGCTCCAGAAGGGAGTCGCATCACGACAAGAACAAGACTAAAAGACAGAGCTAAAGGAAGAAATCAAGGGACTTACGGCAGGCGGCGGGTCATCGCGGGAATATGACCGCTTCCCGTACCGCCAGTCTCCCTCCGACACCTTGAGGTCGGAGATCTCGTTCACCATCCTCGCGACCTCAGCAGTCGGCATCTCCTTCGTGCACAACCAGCTCGGGTCGCGGTGCCCGCTCATCCGGAAGATCGGGTGAGGGCGGCCCTGGAGCGGGAGGACCCGACGCTCGAGGAAGGCGATGAGCAGGTTGGAGGCCACGAGGCCCTCCGACTCCTGGAGCACGCGGAGTCGGCCGATGGCGGTCGCCGCGTCTGTCGACACCGGCTTCGGCTTGTAGCCCCAGTTGGACCGAAGCCCAGTTGGGGGGCCGGCCTTGTAGGCCGTCAGGTTGATGAAGTCAATAGTCGGATCGACGTTCTCAACATACAAGTAAGATTGCTGCCACAGTTTTACCGACTGTGACAGCTTGATGACGGGGAAGACATTCCTTTTCGCCGGCCGGCGCACGCCGACGAATCCACCGCACTCGGCCGCCATGTCCTTGGCGGAGGTGCCCAGGTTCCTGTAGAAGAATGCTCCCCATAGCTTGAGTGTGGGGAGGATGCCGATGCAGCCCTCGCACGCCGTGACGAAGGCGGAGAGCAGGGTCACGGTGTTGGGCGTCAGATGATGAGGTTGGAGATGGTTGAAGTTGAGGAACGAGCGGAGGAAGCCGCTCACCGGAAGGCCGAAGCCACGGAGGAAGTGCGAGCGGAAGACGACCCGCTCGTTCCCCTTCGGCGCCGGCGAAATCTCCTCCGCCGGCGGCACCCGCGCCTTGACAAATGCCGCGTTGGGCATCCGGCGCGTGTCTCGGAGGAAGGAGATGTGGTCTTCGATCACCATCGACCCGTCCCAGTCGCCGCCCTTCTCGCGCGCCATGGCCTCAGGCGGGGCCACAAAGGGAGGAGGAGCGCGTCGGCGGCGAACGGCGGCAGCACCACGGCAAGCACGGAGCGGCAGCAACAGTAATGGCGGAGAGAGCAAAAGGAGGAAGAGAGTGTGGGAGGGGGCGCGCGTGCTCCACCGCACCCCTCCCTCCCCCTACTTATAGCCCTCGGGCTACGAAGCCGGGGGACGGGGCGTGGGATTGTGGGATTAATCGCGCCACGACCCCACCACTTCTGCGTATCACAAGAAACTTATCGCGCTTTGAACGCTCGTGGGAATCGCAACCGCCCACCTCGGCACAGCGGATCCGCCCGCGTGTCGAGGCCCGGTAGTGGCGGGCCCGGCCCGCTGTCACATCCCATCGGGAGCGTGGGGTGGCAGGCTGGCTGGGATGGCGTGCGCCACGTGGCGTACCTGTGGCGGGCGGCAGCCCTGGGAAACTTAGCAGGCACACCACCTGTTTTCCCGCCTTGGAGTTCAAAATCGGCCAACAATTCCGCCTAGTCAAAGCAGACTCCAGCAGTCGGCCCACCGCAAGGCGGATCGAACATTCTCCTAGAGCTCGGTGGGGGGGAAGCCGCTAAGACTTTGCAGCCCCTCGACCACAACGCCTCACCGGCTTCGGGGACTACTGTTGGAGTAATGGGCCACGGGTAGCCTCACCCGAGACCCTGAACATATCAAAACTTTGGGCCGGCTTCGCCCCGCAGTGTCCTAAGCTGAAGCTCCACCCTCCGGGGGCCGGCTGGCTCAAAGGCCGGCCACCGGAGGACGGCCAACGCCAGCAGACGACACCAAGAGCGGCCGGCTCCAGTCAGCGGACCTCTAGAGAGGACTGCGTCAAGCAGGCGGCCGCCTGGCGCCCTCAGAGTTTGTGCCCTCATCAAGAGGACGAGATAGAGCGTGGCTACAGTGAAGCCCCTCACCCCTGAATCTTGGGCTTGGTGTGGCCACAGTGCCACGTACAGGCGGAGATCTCCGCACGACGTGGCACTGTTGCCACTTCCCCCTGACGTCACTCCGGACAGGCGGAGCCCTATTCCCCACGACGACCTGTCGGTACGGCCCGCAGGCTGCGGGCCCTACTGGGCAGTGACACCTCGGAAGACGGCGTACATCAAACCAGTCGCACCATGGGAAGGCCGACCTCCAGCAGGCGGCCGTCCCTTCCCTCGAAGCAAGTGCACCATTAACCTGATGAGACCAGGTGTGGCTACAGTGATCTCCCGCCAGGCGGCGGGACTATAGCCACACTGAGTTGACCGAGCCCGCGTCATTAGCAGCACGGCTATGGTGAGCAGCCACCAACCAAACCCGCCAGCGGAGGGAGTGGCCTGTCGGCTCCGTACCAGACCAGGCGGCGGGGCCCACCAGGCGACGGGCCCCAATAGTCGGCGGAGAAGCCGAAGGCCGGAGACACTGACAGCCGGGCCCAGCACCCGGCCAGATTACCATTGTACCCCTGGGGGGTAGGCCTATATAAACCCCCTAGGGCGCCCATGCAAAGGGTTCCCACCCCATTAGAACTAGCCACTCCCCTAGAGCAGGAGAGAGCTAGCCTTGCCTTCTCTTGCCTCTAGCACACAGCTCAAGGAGCACCTTTGTATCACTTGTGCCTTAGTGGTCATGCGGAGACCCCACAGAGCAGGACTAGGGGTGTTATCTCCTAGGAGAGCCCGGAACCTGGGTAAAGTACGCTGGCGTTCGTGTCTACGCCTCATCCCGCTTCCAGGCACCGGCGATGTTCTACTCGCTCCCACCATGATAAGCCATCCATTGGCATATGTCGCACCCAACCCCCGACACTAACTTTTTGAGTTTGAGGCAAAAGAGATCGATCACCTTTCTTCTTTGCTTAATCTACTAGTGTTCGAATGACTCCCCGAACATTGTCTACACAAAATGGTTGGTCTAATAATGGCTCCCAAGCCGTTCTTAATTGTCTGAACATCACGAAGCGGTCTAAATCTAGTTCAGATGTGAAATGAATTTGAAGTGATACGGACACGTCCACCACATTGGTCCGTATTGTTTCCGCCCACATCAAACCCCACAAACTCCTTCCCGCAATCCTAGACTCCACACTCTCCTCGCCTCTCTAGTCCCATCTCCCTTGTCCCACACCACAATGTTGAGCTTTGACTCGGATCAAATGACCTTATTAACAACCTCGCGTCTCATGGTTTATGTCATTCACCACACCTAGGCAGTCCGAGGCTACCTTCATCCCTTGTACGTGTACGTCTTCCGCTAGTGCTAGCGCCTCCCTACATGCATATATCTCCAAGATCACTGGATCGATGATCACTCAATACATGTCACGCCCAATATGTGACCCTATCCTAAAGGAAATTGAAGGTCCCACCAAGGATAGAAGCGCATATTGAAGACGCATTTGCAAGGTGGGTATCATTACATCGTACCATTACATCATAGTTGGGGATACATACAAGAGGCATACAATGCCACATGAATACAACAACACCATACATAAGAGCAACATTCGCCTACGGATGAAACACAAACAGAAACTCAAACGACATCCACCCTACTAGCCCAGGCTGCCGGCCTGGAACCTATCCCCTGATCGAAGAAGAAGCAGAAGAAGAACTCCAAAACAAGCAAACATCGCTGTCGCGTCATGATCATCGCATAACCTGTACCTGCAACTGTTGTTGTAGTAAACTGTGAGCCACGAGGACCCAGCAATCCCATTACCATGGGTATCAAGACTAGCAAAGCTTAACTGGGTATGGTAAGGATAAGTGGTGAGGTTGCAGCAGCGACTAAGCATATATGGTGGCTAACATACGCAAATAAGAGCGAGAAGAGAAACAACGCAACGGTCGAGAAGCTAGAAGAGATCAAGGGGGTGATCCTGAAACTACTTACGTTCATACATAACACAAACTATGTTCACTTCCCGGACTTCACCGAAAAGAGACCATCATGGCTACACACGTGGTTGATGCATTTTAATTCGAATCTGGTGTCAAGTTCTCTACAACCGGACAACATTAACAAATTCCCATCTGCCACCTAACCGCGGGCACGACATTCGGAAGTTTAAACCATGCAGGGGTGTCCCAACTTAGCCCATTATAAGCTCTCACGACCAACGAAGGATATTCCTTCTCCCAGGAAGACCCGATCAGTCTCGGAATCCCGGTTACAAGACATTTCGGCAATGGTAAAATAAGACCAGCAAGACCGCCGAAATGTGCTGACAAATCCCGATAGGAGCTGCACATATCTCGTTCTCAGGGCACACCGGATGAACACTATGTATAGCTAAAACCAACCCTCAAGTTTCCCCGAGGTGGCGCTGCAAGTGGCTCTAGTTCGGACCAACACTTAGAGAAGCACTGGCCCGGGGGGGGGGGGGTTAAAATAAAGATGACCCTCGGGTTAATTACTCCCAAGGGAAAGGTAATAGGTTGTTAGGCAAATGTAAAACCAATGTTGGGCCTTGCTGGAGGAGTTTTATTCAAAGCGAACTGTCAAGGGGTTCCCATACACCCGACCGCGTAAGGAACGCAAAATCAAGGAACATAACACCGGTATGACGGAAACTAAGGCAGCAAGAGTGGAACAAAACACCAGGCATAAGGCCGAGCCTTCCACCCTTTACCAAGTATATAGATGCATTAATTAAATAAGAGATATTGTGATATCCCAACATAATCCTGTCCATCATGGAGCAATCTTCGACTTCATTTGCAACTAACAACGCTATAAGAGGGGTTGAGCAAAGCGGTAATATAGCCAAGCAACGGTTTGCTAGGAAGGGTGAAAAAGGTTAGAGGCTGACATGGCAGTTTGGGAGGCTTGGTAAACAAGTGATAGGTAGCGCAGCATAGCGATAGAACGAAGCAACTAGCATAGCAATGATAGTAGTGAGATCCAGGATAACGGTCATCTTGCCTGAAATCCCGCTAGGAAGAAGAACGAGTCCATGATGAAGATGAACGGGCGAAGATGAACCAAGCGTAGACGAATGAATCCTCACGATTGCAACGAAACAGGAACCATCGAGAAGAAGCACAACCGAAAAGGAGCAAACCACATGGTAAACACACAACACATAAACATGACAAGATGCTCAACCAAGCATGATGCATGACAAAGGCTATATGATGCTACTCATGGCAAGAGATGATGCATACAAGAATATCACATCAAAGCAGGTTTAAATGAGGCCGGAAACAACATATAACAAATCCGGTAAGTCCTCATATGCAAATTTCAAAATTGGTCCAGAACTGAATAAACCTAATGTTCAAGTTGTTAAACAGCAATTTAAGATGCACCAAGATGATCTACACAAAATTCTAGTCAAGTTACATATAAAGTTCATTTAATTCGGAGCTACGGCCTAGAGATATGAGCAAAACAAGTCAAACATGACATTGATGCAAAATGCATTCAAACATATAGCAAACACTCTCAAAACATGGATGCAACATGATAAGATGAAACTACATGCAATTCTAAGCAAGTTTCATATAGAGCATGTTCAAAACGGAGCAACGGTGCAACACATACACTCGAAACAAGATATAACAACAATCTGCCCAAAACAGCAAGTAGGCACTTTGCAAACATCAAAACAACATGCTACAGGAATCTTATGAGCACAAACTTGACATGCACTTCATGTACAGATAACAGGTTCATAGGCATCAAGATTAAACCAATATGATCAATGCAAAATGCAACTTTATAACACAGCAGCATATGCATGAGCAGAGTTAATATGATGACAACTTGAGAGCAAGAAAGAGACAAGCTACAACAAATTTATATAGCAACCAGGGGCATGTCATTAAAGTACACATAACAAAGAGCAAGTAACCTCATGGCATCATATACATATGGCTCATGGATTGGTGGGAACCAACATGACAAGATTGAAAGTTGAAACAGTTTCAGCAAGTGTAAAAAAGCAACATTATGATGGCATGTTCGCAAGCATGAAACAGAGGCATATAATCTCCAAAATTAGCAAACATGGCATGTGAACAAAGTACTCATAGCATAATACAATTCATGTAATTGGAGCATCTCCAGAAGAGGCATGGATCACTTAATAACAAGCTCACAACAATGCATCATGAAGTTAACAAAAATCTGGAACATTATATAAGCATGTTCATGGCAATGAAAACATATGCTACATGTCATATATAGGGCATCCAGAGGCATGGCATGAGCATAGCATAGACAACAAAACATCTCAACTAAGCATCTCCAGATTATGCATGGTTTAATTGGTAGCATCAAACAAACATGGCAACATGATATAGCAGTTTCAGCATTGACAGAAAGTTAACAGCAAGTAGCCCACTTCACAAGCTTGATGCACTCACTATAGGACATATAAAAACACATGGATTTCACCCCTGTAAAGACGGAATGAAAATGCTTCTAAAACATGTAGACATCATGCTCATAGGATGCACACACAAAATACAACGAAAATGACAAAACAACAAGTTATAACAGTTTTTAGCAGTTAACGGCAACATGCACTTTTGCAACAGGGTTTAAGATATCAAGATGCACCCTAACATGAATGCAAAACACACAACCATTTGTAGCATGAGGGGAAGAACATGTGCATATCAAGATCATCATCATAGCATCAACAGGGACAAAGTTCTGGCACTCACAAGATGCACACATGATGTTGACAATCACCAGATTCCAGCAGTTTATATCATATAACACTCTTGCAATGATGATTAGGGCATCAAGATGGACTCAAACAAGCATGCCACAATGGAATAAAATGAAGAACATCTCACAATGAACATTTAGATATATTATACATACAAAATGAAGAAACAGTCATGGAGATATGATGCAACGAACATGGCATGAAAATGTTGCAGATCCGAGGACAGACGAATTTCACCTCGCAAAAAGTCAACGCGGGACGAGATGGAGCGGGACGGAGGGATCCGGGTCGCGGGACGACGTTTGGTTGGATGACTCGCGGTGGATGAACCAGATTCGGGACGAGGTCATCCCAATGCGGGGTTGAAGGAGGCGTCGCCGAGCGCACGCCGCGAAGCCGGCGAGAGGCGCAGAGCGGGGCAGCCTTGAGAGGCGTGGGGAAGGGCGGATCCGCGGCTTCCTACGGATCCGCCGAGACGGGCGGAGGAGCGGGCGGGCGAGGGCGGCGAAGCTGCGGCGATCGGGCGAGGAGGCGGCGGCTTCGAGCGCGGGCGGCGAGAAGCGGGCGGCGCCGGCGGAGGCGATCGAGCGGAGGCGACGACGGCGGGCGCCGCGCGAGGGCGTGGTCCTGATGACGGGCGCTTCGGCGGTTGCCGGCGGCGGCAGCAGCAGGCGGCAAGCGAAGCGGCCGGGCGACAGCGCTTCGGGCCCGATGGGCTCGGCGAGCCCGCTCGAACTGGGCGGGCGGACGGCGGAGGAGGAGAGAGAGGAGGCGCGGGGACACACGTGTCGGCGCGGGATTCGGCGGGCGGCGGCGGCGGACGTGTCCGGTCGTCGGGGACGCGTCCGGTGGCGGCGGGGAGGCTAGGCTAGGGTTTGGACTGCCAATTTCAGAGGGGGAGGTGTTTGTATAGGCATAGGGAGTTAGGAGAGTCCAAATGAGGTGCGGTTTTCGCCCACACGATCGTGATCGAACGGCGGAGAGCATGGAGGGGGGTTTGGTGGGCTAGGTGGGCTGTGTGAAGAGGTGCTGGGTTGCAAAGAGAAGGGGGTTTCGGTTAACTCGGTTAACCGCTGGGGCATCAAACGACCTCCAAATGTACGAAATTTGACGGGCGGTCTACCGGTGATATACCAAGTCCACTCGGCAAATCTCGGCCCATTCCGAGAACATTTTTCTCCCGCTCACGAAACAAGGTCTGAGAGGGGCGACGGGCGCATGCGAGTGTGGTTGGGCTCAGAACGGACAACGGAGAGAACCGGGAAAACCCGAACGAATGTAAGTTTTAAAAAATATGCAGATGAAATGCAGATGATGAAATGGCAAAATGCAACACGCTAGCAAATGACATGGCAACGACGGTGAATAATTGGAAGACACCTGGCGCATCGGATTCGGGGCGTTACAATACACCGGTGCTGATGATCCCAGATACAACCCATCATGATCACGGAACACTGCCGCCACTTCACCCCCATGTCTGTTGCGCGCTACCACTTCATCAAAATTAATTTTCGCTATACCATTAGGTTGTGCTAGCCATTGGTAGGAAGCATCCTGATGCATTACAGCTCAAACTTGTCTCGTCTCTGGTTTCACTAGCTGGACCAACTACTGATGTATGAGCTCGCAAAAAAGGCCGTCTGCTGTGGTGACTGAAAATTTGCTTCATAGATGACTTGTCTCCTCGCGTACCAGATAGAACAAAGGGTCATCACCATTGTTGCGAGGTCGCTCTGGTCAAGGGCCTCATTTAGTTTGAACAGCCAATTCTTTGCCCGTGGTTCAGTACTATTTGCCATCTTGGACACTCATAGGATCTGACAACGCCCATGTGCACGTCAGGAGCGTGTGCCTCCAAGAGTCTGGTGCGCCACAAAGCGAACATGCATACTGGTGCTGACATATTTCTCTGGTTCAAAATATCCGTTGTTGGCAAAGAGTGGCGGGGCAATCGCCATAGGAATACCCCAGTTTTCTATGGAGAATTAACCGATAGATTTTATTTTATTCAGCAACATTAACGATAGATTTTTTGGGGGAAACGCTTCTTAGGCTGGTCATAGTGGGGAGTAACTTAGACTAGTGTCATGCATATGACACTAGTGTAAGTTACTATCTCCATAGTGCAAAGTAACATAGTAGTAGTATCATATATTGCTTCATTTATTATCTCATAGACTCATTTTGCTTCGGGAAGCGCTATGTTACAGTAACATATTATGTTACCACAAGCACCTCTTTCCTTATTAAATACTTGCCACATAAGCAAAATTCTCTTGGGATGTGTTAAGTTACTACCTAAGTTACTCCCACTATGGCTAGCCTTATTGCCCGAGTGATCTCCACGCGACCGTAAGCCGCGTCCAGCGATCGACACACGTCCTGGGCCCCACGCGCCGCTTATCCACCGGCCTTATCCCAAGCAGCAGCGCACATCCACGCATTTTCCTTCCCGCGTCTTCGTCTTCCTTGCTAGCTTTTCTCCCCTCGTGCAGATCCCATCTCTCTCCTTTCCCATTCCCTTCCCCCTTCTCTAGATCGAGGCAAAAAACGGCAAATCGAGGGCCACTCTACCTCAAGCTTCCTGCTCTCCTCCGCTGCTTCTCCTGCCCGTTACTGCAAAGCAAAGAAGGTCCACCGCTCGCCACAGTTTGTTGGAGTGGAGTGCTGCAACGAGATTCGCCGTCGGTCCTTATTTCTGCATAGGTAACGACAGTCGCCGCAGGTGTTGCAACTAGCTGTCGTCGTGACGCCGCCGCCGCTGCTGCAAGGGCAACCATCAAGGCTGCAGCGGAGGTCGTGTACGTGCACCGGTGCTGGCGACTCCAGTTGGTCAGCGCTGGCCGACGCCTGTCGGAGCTGTGATGCAGTTCCCGACGCTGCAATGGAGCGCACGCTGATGGCTCCCGGTGCTGCAATGGAGAGGTCGCCGGCGGCTCTCGGAGCTGCGATGCAGTTCCTAGCGTTGCAATGGAGCATTCGTCTGCGGCTCTTGGAGCTATGACACAGCTGGCGACGCTGCAATGGAGCGCTCGCCGACGGCTCCCGCCCGATGCTGCATTGGAGAGCTCGCCAGCGGCGCAGCAATGGAGCGCTCGTCGGCGGCTCTCGGAGCTGCAATGAAACGGTCGGTGTTGCAATGGAGACACTCACAGGCGGTGCCCCGCTGTTGCAATGAAGCACTAGGCGATGGTTTTCCTGGTGTTGCGATGCAGTGCTTCGTAGCCAGGCCGCCGCAAGCGACGGCGACCCGTTGCGGCACAAGGGGATGGGATGTGTGTTGCTTTGCAGCACCACCAGCGAGCAACGGACTGCGGAGGATGCAGTCTATCTTGCGGCAAGCGGTGGCCGACCGTCGATGTTGAAGGGGACGAGTCCACTCCAGGAGTGCGATAGAGCGATGTGGGATCGGTGATGCCCAACGCGACGGTTGTGCTGGGGCGCATCTAACGGTCGTTGAGGCGGCTTACGTTTCCCTCAAATCAGCCGGTTTACACCTAGCGCTCGCCATATTTTTGGGGTACATTAACCGATAGATAGTAAATGCAGGGACCTCCTATACGCCGCTCGCTGCGGCAAGAAGTCGGCACTTCGCACAGGAGCTGCTCACCTGGGCCGGCCCATCTTGCGGGAGCGCGACGTTCGCCAGGTAAAAATTCGCGAAAAGGAATGCATCGGCTTCGAACCTGTTGAAGGAAATATGCCCTAGAGGCAATAATAAAGTTATTATTTATTTCCTCATATCATGATAAATGTTTATTATTCATGCTAGAATTGTATTAACCGGAAACATGATACATGTGTGAATACATAGACAAACATATAGTCACTAGTATGCCTCTACTTGACTAGCTCATTAATCAAAGATGGCTATGTTTCCTAACCATAGACATGTGTTGTCATTTGATTAATGGGATCACATCATTAGGAGAATGATGTGATTGACATGACCCATCCCGTTAGCTTAGCACTTGATCGTTTAGTATTCTGCTATTGCTTTCTTCATGACTTATACATGTTCCTGTAACTATGAGAATTATGCAACTCCGTTTACGGAGGAACACTTTGGGTACTACCAAACGTCCACAACAGAATCGGGTGATTATAAAGGAGTACTACAGGTGTCTCCAAAGGTACATGTTGAGTTGGCGTATTCGAGATTAGGTTTTGTCACTCCGATTGTCGGAGAGGTATCTCTGGGCCCTCTCGGTAATACTCATCACTTAAGCCTTGCAAGCATTATAACTAATGAGTTAGTTATGAGATGACGTATTCTGAGCGAGTAAAGAGACTTGCCGATAACGAGATTGAACTAGGTATTGGATACCGACGATCAAATCTCGGGCAAGTAACATACCGATGACAAAGGAACAACTTATGTTGTTATGCGGTTTGACCGATAAAGATCTTCGTAGAATATGTAGGAACCAATATGGGCATCCGGTCCCGCTATTGGTTATTGATCGAGAACAGTTTTAGGTCATGTCTACATAGTTCTCGAACCCGTAGGGTCCGCGACGCTTAACGTTTCGTTGTGATATAGTATTATATGAGTTATGCATGTTGGTAACGAATGTTGTTCGAGTCCGGATGAGATCATGGACATGACGAGGAACTCCGGAATGGTCCGGAAATAAAGTTTGATATATGGAATAATAGTGTTTGATCTCGGAAGGGTTCCGAATTCACCGGAAGGGGTTCCGGATGTTTCGAAATGTTTGGGTGCGAGAACACGTTATTTGGGCCAAAGGGAAAGCCCACAAGGTTTTGGAAAGCGCAAAGGAAGTTTTGCGAGTCGAGGGCGACGCCAGGTCCTCGGCGTCGGGTCCGACGCCGAACCTCGGCGTCTCGCCCCGAGTCCGAGAAGGACTCTTGCCTTTCGGGTGAAACCGACTTTGTGGAGGCTTTACTCCAAGTTTCGACCCCAAGGCTCAACATATAAATAGAGGGTAGGGCTAGCACCAAAGACACATCAAGAAACACCAAGCCGTGTGCCGCAACCCGTCCCCTCTAGTTTATCCTCCGTCATAGTTTTCAGTAGTGCTTAGGCGAAGCCTGCGAAATTGTTCTTCACCAACACCGCCACCACGCCGTCGTCTGCCGGAACTCATCTACTACTTCACCCGTCTTCTTTGGATCGAGAAGGCGAGGGCGTCATCGAGCTGAAGCGTGTGCGAACTCGGAGGTGCCGTGCGTTCGGTACTTGGATCGGTCGGATCGTGAAGACGCACGACTACATCAACCGCGTTGATAAACGCTTCCGCTTAGCGATCTTCAAGGGTATGAAGATACACTCCCTCTCGTTGCTATACCATCACCATGATCTTGCGTGTGCGTAGGAAATTTTTGAAATTACTCGTTCCCCAACAAATGGCATCCGAGCCTAGGTTTTATGCGTTGATGTTATATGCACGAGTAGAACACAAGTGAGTTGTGGACGATATAAGTCATCCGCCTACCAAAGATGTCATACTTTGGTTCAGCGGTATTGTGAGATGAAGCGGCCCGGACCGACATTACGCAGACGCTTACGCGAGACTGGTTTCACTGCTACGAGCACTCGTGCTTAAAGGTGTTGGCGGGTGTCTGTCTCTCTCACTTTAGTTGAACTGAAAGTGTGGCTACGCCGGTCCTTGTGAAGGTTAAAACGGAGTCTATTTGACAAACTATCGTTGTGGTTTTGATGCGTAGGTAAGAACGGTTCTTGCTAAGCCCGTAGCAGCCACGTAAAATTTGCAACAACAAAGTAGAGGACGTCTAACTTGTTTTTGCGGGGCATGTTGTGATGTGATATGGTCAAGACATGATACTATATTTTATTGTATGAGATGATCATGTTTTGTAACCGGTTATCGCAATCGGCGAGAGCCATATGGTTGTCGCTTTATTGTATGAAATGCAAATGCCTGTAATTGCTTTACTTTATCACTAAGCGGTAGCGATAGTCGTAGAAGCAATAGATGGCGTAACGACAACGATGCTACGATGGAGATCAAGGTGTCGCACGGTGACGATGGTGATCATGGCGGTGCTTCAAGATGGAGATCACAAGCACAAGATGATGATGGCCATATCATATCACTTATATTTATTGCATGTGATGTTTATCCTTTATGCATCTTATCTTGCTTTGATTGACGGTAGCATTTTAAGATGATCTCTCACTAATTATCAAGAAGTGTTCTCCCGAGTATGCACCGTGGCGAACGTTCTTCGTCTTTGAGACACCACGTGATGATCGGTGTGATAGGCTCTACGTTCAAATACAACGGTGCAAAACAGTTGCACATGCGAATACTCAGGTTATACTTGACGAGCCTAGCATATCTGAGATATGGCCTCGGAACACGGAGACCGAAAGGTCGAGCATGAATCATATAGTAGATATGATCATCATAGAGATGTTCACCATTGAAACTACTCCATCTCACGTGATGATCGGACATGGTTTAGTTGATTTGGATCACGTGATCTCTTAGATGACTAGAGAGATGTCTGTCTAAGTGGGAGTTCTTAAGTAATATGATTAATTGAACTTAAATTTATCATGAACTTAGTACCTGATAGTATTTTGCTTGTCTATGTTTGTTTGTAGATAGATGGCTCGTGTTGTTGTTCCGTTGAATTTTAATGCGTTCCTTGAGAAAGCAAAGTTGAAAGATGATGGTAGCAATTACACGGATGGGTCCGTAACTCGAGGATTATCCTCATTCTTGCACGTAAAAGTTACGTCCTAGAAGCACCGCTGGGTGCCAACTCGCTTCTTGATGCTGGCGACGACGTTAAGAACGTCTGGCGAGCAAAGTCGATGACTACTCGATAGTTCAATGTGCCATGCTTTACGGCTTAGAACCAGGTCTTCAACGACGTTTTGAACGTCATGGAGCATATGAGATGTTCCAGGAGTTGAAGTTAATATTTCAAGCAAATGCCCGGATTGAGAGATATGAAGTCTCCAATAAGTTCTACAACTGCAAGATGGAGGAGAATAGTTCTGTCAGTGAGCATATACTCAATTCAACTGGGAGTTAATCTTCCGGATGATAGCGTCATTGACAGAATTCTCCAATCACTGCCACCAAGCTACAAGAGCTTCGTGATGAACTATAATATGCAAGGGATGAACAAGACTATTCCCGAGCGCTTCGCAATGCTGAAAGCCACGGAGGTAGAAATCAAGAAGGAGCATCAAGTGTTGATGGTCAACACGACCACTAGTTTCAAGAAGAAGGGCAAAGGGAAGAAGAAGGGGAACTTCAAAAAGAACGGCAAACAAGTTGCTGCTCAAGAGAAGAAACCCAAGTCGGACCTAAGCAAATCGAAAGTGCTTCTCCGCAAGCGATCGACCTCGGAAGCGGAACGCCCCAAGTATTTGGCGGATAAGAAGGATGGCAAAGTGAACAAAGGTATATGTGATATACATGTTATTGATGTGTACCTTACTAATGCTCGCAGAGCACTGGTATTTGATCTTGGTTCATTGCTAATATTTGCAACTCAAACAGGACTACGGATTGCGAAGATTAGCTAAGGACGAGGTGACGATCTTGGCGTGGGAAATGGTTCCAAAGTCGATGTGATCGCGGTCGGCACGCTACCTCTACATCTACCATCGGGATTAGTTTTAGACCTAAATAATTGTTATTTGGTGCTGCGTTGAGCATGAACATTATATCTGGATCTTGTTTGATGCGAGACGGTTATTCATTTAAATCGAGAATAATGGTTGTTCTATTTATATGAGTAATATCTTTTATGGTCATGCACCCTTGAAGAGTGGTCTATTTTTATTGAATATCGATAGTAGTGATACACATATTCATAGTGTTGAAACCAAAAGATGCAGAGTTGATAATGATAGTGCAACTTATTTATGGCACTGTCGTTTAGGTCATATCGGTATAAAGCGCATGAAGAAGCTCCATACTGATGGGCTTTTGGAATCACTTGATTATGAATCACTTGGTACTTACGAACCGTGCCTTATGGGCAAGATGACTAAAACACCGTTCTCGGTACTATGGAGAGAGCAACAGATTTCTTGGAAATCATATATCTGATGTATGTGGTCCAATGAATGTTGAGGCTCGTGGCGGATATCGTTATTTTCTCACCTTCACAGATGATTTGAGCAGATATGGGTATATCTACTTAATGAAACACAAGTCTGAAACATTTGAAAAGTTCAAAGAATTTCAGAGTGAAGTGGAAAATCATCGTAACAAGAAAATAAAGTTTCTACGATCTGATCGTGGAGGAGAATATTTGAATTACGAGTTTGGTCTACACTTGAAACAATGCGGGATAGTCTCGCAACTCACGCCACCTGGAACACCACAACGCAATGGTGTGTCCGAACATCGTAATCGTACTTTACTTGATATGGTGCGATCTATGATGTCTCTTACCGATCTACCGCTATCGTTTTGGGGTTATGCTTTAGAGACGGCCGCATTCACGTTAAATAGGGCACCATCAAAATCCGTTGAGACGACACCTTATGAACTATGGTTTGGCAAGAAACCAAAGTTGTCGTTTCTTAAAGTTTGGGGCTGCGATGCTTATGTGAAGAAACTTCAACCAGATAAGCTCGAACCTAAATCGGAGAAATGTGTCTTAATAGGATACCCAAAAGAAACTATTGGGTACACCTTCTATCACAGATCTGAGGGCAAGATTTTCGTTGCTAAATTCGGATCCTTTCTAGAGAAGGAGTTTCTCTCGAAAGAAGTGAGTGGGAGGAAAGTAGAACTTGATGAGATAATCAGTATCTACTCCCTTATTGGAAGGTAGTTCATCACAAGAACCGGTTCTGTGACAACTACACCAATTAGTGAGGAAGCTAATGATATTGATCATGAAACTTCAGATCAAGTTTCTGCTGAACCTCGTGAGGTCTACCAGAGTAAGATCCGCACTGAGTGGTACGGCAATCCTATTCGGAAGTCATGTTACTTGACCATGATGAACCTACGAACTATGAGGAAGCGATGATGAGCCCAGATTCGCAAAATGGCTAGAGGCCATGAAATCGAGATGGGATCCATGTATGAAAACAAAGTATGGACTTTGGTTGACTTGCCGATGATCGGCAAGCTATTGAGAATAAATGGATCTTTAAGAAAAGATCGACGGACGATGGTAATGTAATCGTCTATAAAGCTCGACTTGTTGCGAAAGGTTTTCGACAAGTTCAAGGGGTTGACTACGATGAGACTTTCTCACCCGTAGCGATGCTTAAGTCTGTCCGAATCATGTTAGCTATTGCTGCATTTCATGATTATGAAATTTGGTAAATGGATGTCAAGACTGCATTCTTGAATGGATTTCTAGAAGAAGAGTTGTATATGATGCAGCCGGAAGGTTTTGTTGATCCAAAAGGTGCTAACAAAGTGTGCAAGCTCCAGCGTTCCATTTATGGATGGTGCAAGCATCTCGGAGTTGGAATAAACGCTTTGATAGTGTGATCAAAGCATATGGTTTTATCTGAGACTTTTGGAGAAGCTCAGTATTTACAAGAAAGTGAGTGGGAGATCTGTAGCATTTCTAGTTTTATATGTAGATGACATATTATTAATTGGAAATGATATAGAATTTCTGGATAGCATAAAGGGATACTTGAATAAAAGTTTTTCGATGAAAGACCTTGGTGAAGCTGCTTATATATTGGGCATCAAGATCTATAGAGATAGATCAAGACGCTTAATAGGACTTTCACAAAGCACATACCTTGACAAAATTTTGAAAAGTTCAAAATGGATCGTGCAAAGAAAGGATTCTTGCTGTGCTACAAGGTGTGAAGTTGAGTCAAACTCAATGCCCGACCACAATGAGAAGATAGAGAAAATGAAAGATGTTCCTATGCTTCACCATAGGCTCTATCATGTATGCAATGTTGTGTACCGGACCGACGTATGCTTAGTAATAAGCTTAGCAGAAGGTACCAAAGTAATCCGAGTGGATCATCGACGTGGTCAAGAACATCTGAAATACGAAAAGGACTAAGGATATGTTTCTCGATATGGAGGTGACAAAGAGCTAGTCGTAAGAGGTTACGCCGATGTAAGCTTTGACACCGATCCGGACGATTCTAAATCGCATACCGGATACGTGTTTATATTAAACGGTGGAGCTGTAAGTTGGTGCGTTCTAAACAAAGCGTCGTGGCGGGATCTACATGTGAAGCGGAGTACATAGTCGCTTCAAGCAGCAAATGAAGGAGTCTGGATGAAGGAGTTCATTTCGATCTAGGTGTCATACCTAGTGCATCGGGACCAATGAAGATCTTTCGTGACAATCTTGGTGCAATTGCTCGGGCAAAGGAATCCAGATTTCACAAGAGGACCAAGCACATCAAGAGACGCTTCAATTCCATTCGGGACCAAGTCCAAGTGGGAGACATAGAGGTTTGCAAGATACATACGGATCTGAATGTTGCGAACCGTTGACTAAGCCTCTCTCACGAGCAAAACATGATCAGCACCAAGACTCCATGGGTGTTAGAATCATTACTATGTAATCTAGATTATTGACTCTAGTGCAAGTGGGAGATGAAGAAAATATGCCCTAGAGGCAATAATAAAGTTATTATTTATTTCCTCATATCATGATAAATGTTTATTATTCATGCTAGAATTGTATTAACGGAAACATGATACATGTGTGAATACATAGACAAACATATAGTCACTAGTATGCCTCTACTTGACTAGCTCATTAATCAAAGATGGTTATGTTTCCTAACCATAGACATGTGTTGTCATTTGATTAATGGGATCACATCATTAGGAGAATGATGTGATTGACATGACCCATCCGTTAGCTTAGCACTTGATCGCTTAGTATTACGCTATTGCTTTCTTCATGACTTATACATGTTCCTCGTAACTATGAGAATTATGCAACTCCGTTTACGGAGGAACACTTTGGGTACTACCAAACGTCACAACAGAATCGGGTGATTATAAAGGAGTACTACAGTGTCTCCAAAGGTACATGTTGAGTTGGCGTATTTCGAGATTAGGTTTTGTCACTCCGATTGTCGGAGAGGTATCTCTGGCCCTCTCGGTAATACTCATCACTTAAGCCTTGCAAGCATTATAACTAATGAGTTAGTTATGAGATGACGACATGAGCGAGTAAAGAGACTTGCCGCTAACGAGATTGAACTAGGTATTGGATACCGACGATCAAATCTCGGCAAGTAACATACCGATGACAAAGGAACAACGATGTTGTTATGCGGTTTCGACCGATAAAGATCTTCGTAGAATATGTAGGAACCAATATGGGCATCCAGGTCCCGCTATTGGTTATTGACCGAGAACAGTTTTAGGTCATGTCTACATAGTTCTCGAACCCGTAGGGTCCGCACGCTTAACGTTTCGTTGACGATATAGTATTATATGAGTTATGCATGTTGGTAACCGAATGTTGTTCGAGTCCGGATGAGATCATGGACATGACGAGGAACTCCGGAATGGTCCGAAATAAAGTTTGATATATGGAATAATAGTGTTTGATCTCCGGAAGGGTTCCGGAATTCACCGGAAGGGGTTCGGATGTTTCCCGAAATGTTTGGGTACGAGAACACGTTATTTGGGCCAAAGGGAAAGCCCACAAGGTTTTGGAAAGCGCAAAGGAAGTTTTATGAGTCGGGGCGACGCCAGGTCCTGGCGTCGGGTCAGCACGCCGAGGAACCTGGCGTCAGCCTCGAGTCCGAGAAGGACTCTTGCCTTTCGGGTGAAACCGACTTTGTGGAGGCTTTACTCCAAGTTTCACCCCAAGGCTCAACATATAAATAGAGGGTAGGGCTAGCACCAAAGACACATCAAGAAACACCAAGCCGTGTGCCGCAACCCGCCCCTCTAGTTTATCCTCCGTCATAGTTTTCGTAGTGCTTAAGCGAAGCCCTGCGGAAATTGTTCTTCACCAACACCGCCACCACGCCGTCGTCGCCGGAACTCATCTACTACTACCGCGTCTTCTTTGGATCGAGAAGGCGAGGACGCCATCGAAATGAACGTGTGCGTAACTCGGAGGTGCCGTGCATTCGGTACTTGGATCGGTCGGATCGTGAAGACGTACGACTACATCAACCGCGTTGATAAACGCTTCCGCTTAGCGATCTTCAAGGGTATGAAGATACACTCCCCCTCTCGTTGCTATACCATCACCATGATCTTGCGTGTGCGTAGGAATTTTTTTAAAATTACTACGTTCCCCAACACCAGTGTCATCCTATTGATGTATGCGCCGAGCTAGCCACTTTGCCTAGCTAGTTCTTATGCTAAATTGGCAGCGCAAACCTAAAAGTAACTAACAGTAGCGATAAAACTTGAATATCACTTCACAAAACTAAGTACTTTTCAAAAGCTTAGAATATCAATTCACAAAACTAAGTACTTTTCTGAATATGGGAACATTTTTTTCAAAAGCTGAAAGAAAAATTATAACCGCACATTTTTCATAAATTAAGTACTTCTAAAAGCGCAAACTTTTTTTTGAATTTGCGAGTATTTATTACAATTTTTTTTTGAAATTGTGTACAAAATTTGAAAACCTGAACATTTCCTGAAAACACGAACATTTTTTGGGAACCTCAAACAGTTGTGAAAAAAGGAACAAAATTGAAAACGAGAACATTTTTCAAAATTTCGATTTAAAATCCCGAATATTTTTTAATTTAGAGAACAAAATTTGAACATGAACATTTTTAAAGCACGAAATTTTTTTGAATCTTGAGAAATTTTTTTGAATCGGAGAACAAATTTGGAAGCGCGGACAATTTTTTAAAGCATGAACATATTTTTGAATCTTGAGAACTAATTTTGAAACGGAGAACAAATTTGAAAGTGCGAACAATTTCTTAAAGCACGAATATATTTTTGAATATTGAGAACAAGCGCGAACAATTTTTGAAAAAGTGAACAAAAAATCGAAATCTGGTCCATTACATGAATTTCAAAAGTTTTGAACTTTTTTGGGTAACGAGAACTTTTTTTGAATTTTGAGAACATTTTTTTTTGAAAACTGAACATTTTATGGAAACACAAACAGAATTTGAATATTTTTTTTAAAAAAGAGGAGAAAAGAAAAAGAAAAAGAATTAAAAAACCAAAGAAAACATCAAGGAAAAAAGAGGAGAAAAGAAAAAATGAAGAAGAAAAATCAACAGAAAACAAAAAATGTAATAAACCAGAAAAAACAGGAAAACCGGGTGAGGGAAACTTCTAGAAGGTTCCCAAAACCAGAAAAAAACCGGTTTGAAATCTGTAGAAGGTTCCAAACCCAGAAACGCTGGAAAACGTTAATGGGCCGGCCCATCGTAACGCTCGATCGCCAGCTCTATGTCAAAGGTCGACTGTTCGACGCAGAGAGCCTCAAATAGGGATATTCCGTAAATGCAGGCCGAAGCAAAGATTTATCCTCATATTTTATGGAGAGAAAAAGGGCCAGGCAGTTGATTTACAAAGCGTAATGCAGCCCAAGGCCTGCTACTTATGCCCTTACCTATCTCTAAAAAAATCCCTGAAAAAGAAAACTTATCGCTAGCCGCTCTGCGACCTTCCTCCGCCTGCTACGCCGGACGCCCACGCCTCCCCTGACCGCTCCGAATCTCAGGCACGCAGCAGCTCGCCATCCCAAGTCGCCGACGCCCAAGCGGCTGCTCGTCCGTTCAGGATTTTCCCCTTCCCGCTATCTGAAATTGCAAAACCATCGAGTTTCTACCGAACGCCCGGACCTCACCTGCACGCCCCCGGCTCCAGCCGCCCAAATCTCACCTAACCCTCCACCCACCCACCTGCGCCAGCTCTAGAGAAGGAGGCGCCGGTGAGCGCACGAGTCCGTTAGGCGGGGAGCAGCCATGGCGGGGGGCGGCGACAAGCTGATACTGCGGGGGCTGCAGTTCCACGGGTTCCACGGCGTGAAGCAGGAGGAGAAGACGCTCGGCCAGAAGTTCGTCATTGACGTCGACGCCTGGATGGACCTCGCTGCCGCCGGGGACTCCGACGACATCTCCCACACCGTCAGCTACAGCGACATCTACAGGTGCACTGCCCCGCCCCCACCCCGTCTCAGTCTCATCATGGTGCTGTATAATTTCAGTCCACTTTGTCACTGCTCATCGATCGACCTGCTTGGCGTCACGGTACAGTTTAGCAAACCATTCGTATCAGAATCCTGCCATGCGTCCGTTCACAGTGATTCCTTGCAGAACGTTTCGATTGCTATGCACCTCAGAACTAACTCTGCGGTTGTTAACAAACCGGGTGTGGGTTTGGTACCCTCGACCTGTAATTAGTCCATTATATATCGACGCGGATTTTTGGGACGTGGTGGCACGCGAGGATGATATCCAGGCAGTCCACTGAAGCTTTGAGATGCATACTTAATATAGTGGTTAATTGAATACGAGGGGATACACAATCATAAAGTTGCAAATACACATGTAAATACATAGAGTGGGCCAGCACACATAATTGGCAATAAATGCTGCCGAACATCAGGTGAGATGTGATAGGATATGTGTCTCTCGTCTCCACCTCTCTCCCTCTCACGCAAGTGGAACCGCGAGCAGGAGCACTGTGATAGTGAGGAGAAGTGTTGGGTGTTGTCCTTGGTGCTGACAAGATGGATCCAGTGAGATATGTTACCACTGAAGAAGAAGCTCCTCTTGATGTCAACTCGCTTTACTTCTTTCCCTCCTCCTGACACTCTCGCTTGAACTGGTTGTATTTCCGTTCTTGGCAATGGAAAGGGGTAAAGCCCGGTTCAAAAAAAAAAAAGCTCCTCTTGATGTCGACTACCACTTCCATTCATTCTCTTCCGGAGGGCCTTTGCTAGTTCATCTCATGGCTGAAGCTCTAAGTTCATGAGCTGCTCCATGTTGCACTCTAATTAATCATCTCCTAAAAGAATCAATGTTGAAAAAAAATGCAGCAATCCAATTCATACAGGTTTTTATGCTAAACTAACTATAATGTCCATTTGAAATGCTTATCACTTAATAATATTGACCCACGTACTGTATCGACCATTAAGGCGATTGCATGCATTTTCAATGCACTGGCAGAAAAGTTAATTCACCAACAACATGCACTTCACCATTTAATAGGTGGAGTTACTCGCCAATACGTTTCAACCGCCTAGTATGAATGAATCAAGCTCCATGTTCTGTTATGGGCAGCTACTCCTACTCCCACCTCTACTGTTGCCTCTTCGCATCATGCTAATTGATTCATGTCGTAGAGTAGCTAGTCCTAAGTCAAATAGTCTATTTTAATCGATGTGAGTTATTTGTTTTATTTTTTGTATTTAGCACTCCAGATGCTAGTGAGCACACCGGACAACGTAATCCAGGATTGGAAGAAAATGTTGTGTGTCGTTCATAGCCAGTTATAAAAAATATCTAACATAGTCAGCAGCTAAGTCTTGATTACTACCTAGCACAAGTAGGGCAGACCTTAATGGAAATACTAATTGGATGATTAGCTGAACAAGAAGAGCTGGATCCTCATGTAGAACAAACTAGTCTATCTTCCCTGTCCTGTACTATGCACAGCGCCACACAGTTGCTCAATCACAAGAACAAAAGAAAATGGCTAAAGGGGAAGAGGAGGAATGAGAGGGGAGGAGCTATGAGCTGGGCCGGGGGAATTTTTTTCCAAACGGGGCTCCATATCACCATGGATGAGTTCTAGCTAGCCATGCATATGAATTAGAGCAGCAGGATGAGTGAAGCTGCGCGATGGATAAGGGATGGTCTGCATGTTCCCTTTAAGCCCGTGGTGCAGGTTGCTGTTGGAGTGTTGGTGACCTGCTACAAATAAATGAGCTGCTCTTGTCAGTCTGATGGGCACGCCTCCATTCAATGCCTGGCCTGCCATGTGGGCCATATACTGCATCTGTCAGATGCAAATCGCAGCTATACCAGATGATATACAGGGAGGCGGAAATCATTATACGGCCCGCGGGTATTCAAGTTGCACGAATCACGCGGTAGAGTGCGGTGTGGATACCGACCGCGCGTGGCCGCATGTCCACTCGGGATTATTCGATTATATATGTACTAGTTTGATGCTCGTGCGTTGCCACGGAATAATACAAACGCATGGATCGTACAATTATTCTAGAGGAGTTTGCAACGGAATAAGAAAAACACATGTATCTCCCATTTGTTCTGATCCAGAATTGTATGTCAAGCATAACGCCATGTGATTTTCATTCATATACCAGCAACAAATGCCAATTGTCTCTCCCGCTTCTTTCCTTACACAAGCATCATCTACCTCCCTGCCCCTCCTTCCCTCTACCTTCATTAGCATCATCTACCTCCCTGCCCCTCCTTCCCTCTACCTTCATTTTCTTTGTCCGTCCTAGTTTTAGCATTGTCGTTGCTTTAAAAGTTTATCATCTCACCGTACCACCACTTTAAACCTTTTATTAATGTTAGCAACTCTATGGAATGATCTTCACATATGGTGAGAGATGATGACATGATTTTTTCTTCTTATTTACCCATAGTGCAATGCCAATGTTGCTTTGAACACAATATAGAGATAATGCTTTTGTGGCTGCAAGAAACGTAGAAAAACATATAGTGTCTATTATTGAGAATATCAAATTAAAGAAATAATTCAACATTCTCCTTGAGTACTTGAATTTTTTGCATAAATGCAGAACTCAATAGCATATGATTCGGTAGCTTAACATTCAAAGTGACTGCTAATTCAAAAATTCATTTTTTGAGAGGAAATTCTAGAATTGTTGGCAAACCAGCATAACCAATACACTATCAGTTACAAGAATGTTGTCCCCTAGCCTTGTGCAGCATATCATGGAAAATAAGGAAATCAACATAATGGAGAAATGCATGCTAGGTGATTTATCTCAACAGAAAAAAATATTGAAGAGCTTTAGCACCTATACTTGCATGAAGCCACAAACTGGTATTTTAGTAGACAGTATAACTACCAACTCCATCTTTTAGCAGCATATCCTTCTCCATGGTAGGGGACTTCGGGTATATCAGAATTAATTTACATATGAGATGTGGTAATGCAGCACAACATAGCTTATCAAACAGAAAAATGCTTCATGTAGTAGGACATATATGGTTATTCTATCTACTTCAACTTCCCCTAGGATTCAGATCAGAACACTGACAACAGCTAACATGGCATAAACCTGCACAAACTCAAGATAATGGAAAGAAAAATTGTAAGAAATCAAGGAAAACCAAGTCAAAAAACATGTCAGCATTTCCTCCTCAATCAGGTCAAATCTGGAAGTGTATTTCTCGTTCATGTTGAATAAGAAAGCTAGATACATGTGCGTTGCTACAACATAAGAAAATATATTTACCAAATAATCATTTTGTTTCGTGAATACAAACTTTACAAGCTTTTGATGTTTTCCCAATATAACAAGTGGTTGTAATGGCTTCTTTCTCGTGTTTCTCTCTTAGCTACAATAGTTAAACCTCATATAAGGACTAATAAACCAAAAAAAATATTACCAAACAGAAATCAGCAGTATTAGTTCTTCCATGGAGCGGCGGCTGGGACTACTTTTGAGCCGTGAAAATTAGTTCCAGCCATTGCTCGGACTAAAGAGAACTACAATGCAAGCCCTGTACTGACTACATTAGCAACCAAAGTAAGCAGTGAGTGCAGACAATGGTTGGATAAGGCAAGTCACACTGACCAACCAATTACCTCTCAGAACACGACCCGCTAGCTTGACCGCCGGAGCAGAAGCATGTGTGATCATCCGACGCCCCCGTGTCATACCCGCAGCGCCCTCCGGAGGCCTAGCACTCGCCGCACCACCTGGCATTGGCCTTCCGTCGCACCTAGAACCCCGCCCTGACGGCGTCCCCGACGGCGCCGTTCCCGGCGGCCAGCATACGGAACAACCAAAATCGAGCAGCACCTGCACACCACTCCTAGGCCCAGTACGTCCTCCGGCACCGACGTACCGTTGGACAGCTTGTAGTACGACCATCCCGGCGACGCAGACAAAGGCGTCGTACACCAACGACAGCGTCGATTTGGTGCTGCTGCAATTCACATAGGCTGTAAAGAAGCGGTGGTGCGTAGGAGCTCTCCTTCTGCGCCGCCGCCAAGCTCGCCAATGGACGAATATGATCTAGAGTGGTGCAGATAAGAGGGAGGAGGGGAAAGTTTGTCGATGGACTGGCCCGACGGCGGGGCGGACGGGGAGGGGGGAGCCGGAGAAGTTTTTTCTCGGGATCGGAGAGAGAGGCTGCATCTGGAGCGACGGGGTGGGGTGCGGGAGATGAGGAGGGAGACGGGATCGGGAGCGAAGGGGTAGGGTGCGGGAGATGAGGAGGACGGGTGGGTGTGGGACGTGCGTTCGTGGGTAGTGGCTCTCTTTTCTTTCTTTCTTTTTTTTGCTTTTTTTTGGAGCGGGGATGGGAGAAGCGGGGCGGGGGACAGATCGTACGTGGTGTTGGGGAGGTCGAACCATCACGACGTTCGATCCCCCTTTAATAGTAGAGATATGTTGCATTTCCAGAGCCAAAATATTATTGGCAACGGACCGTATCGGATGGTATAACTGCGGTGGGAGTAGTTTGTTATAGACTAAATCAGAATACTGTTGTTTTCGTGTAATTTAGCAAGCAGTGTATTCAGATTCATCTTATCAGCACAGCGTACAATTTCTGAGTGGATCAACAGTAAGCTAATCCCTCCCTTTTGGCTTCCTGATACCAAAGTATGTCATCCTGCAGGATAGCCAAGGGTGTAGTAGAAGGTCCGTCCCATAACCTTTTGGAGTCGGTGGCTCAATCAATTGCCAACACCACGCTGCTCAAGTTCCCTCAGATCTCTGCTGTTCGAGTGAAGGTCGGCAAACCTCATGTCGCGGTGCAAGGCGTCCTAGACTACTTGGGAGTGGAGATACTGAGGCAGAGAAAGGCATGAGCAGAACTTCATATGGGAAAGCCTGACCAAAATGCTCCCTCGGAATTGCAGTTGAGCTGATTTCTGTGTCCTATCTATAAACGTGGTGTTGATTGTGTTCTTACTCTCGGCTGTTGCTGAAATTGCCGCAATCACGGACAAAATGTCATCTTGCGAGTTGCGACTAGCGTGCATATAGGCTCTGAATATTTCTAGAGGAAAGGCTCCAAGTGCATGCATCATACATAAAGCAAATATCACCATACCGAGCTGAAACGAAAGGACAGAGATCTGGCCACTAAATAACCAGAACATAAAAAGGAAATCTAAGGGTATGTACTAATATTGTTGACAAGTGTAATACGTGTAGTGGAAAAAGGATGATATGATATAATTTACATATAAAATGACTGGCTAAACATGACCTGGCAAAACAAGATGACATTGTATAATTAACATATATGATATATAAACTAAACAGATGACATTCACACAAAGCATGTCTAAACTAAGTAGATATCACATTTGATGTATAAAATAAGCAATGCAAAGCATCATATGCATGATATGACCAACATTAGCATGCCAAGTTAGAACAAAGACCTCGGGGGTAAATAGGAGTGGTCAGCTTCCTTTGCATCCCCCTCTAAACAGTTATATTTCTCTTGATTACAATCTGGAATGGGAAAGAGGGCTACCATTGCGCCCACCGTGGGGTGACGTCTGCATGACATTTTATTGTCACCGAAGGCTCATCTCTTTTGCTCTATATGTTCAGTATCATTGTGTACAATAATTGACATGCATAAAAATAAAACAAGTGAGATTATGTCAGAAGTGCATGCAGAAATCTAGAGTGATGGTAGCAACCTGTTGATAGACCTAAAACCAATGATAACAGACAGATAACAGCTTTAGTTAAAACTAGCAAAAGGGCCCGTGCGTTGCAATGGGGTAACAAAACTATGAGTATTGCTAAAAAACTCAGTACAATGAGTGTTGAGTGCATGAAGGTTTTGACCGTCTCGCGTCTAGTTGATGTATGATTGTTACATAATAATCTAACACTTTATGAGGTAATTCGTCACTAATGATTATAATTCTAATGCAAAGACTAATTCTAGCATTGTACATTCTTCTAAGAAGAAAATGCATCTAGATGAACACGCTGCTAGCTCTAGTTATCAATGGAGTGGCACCGTCCATCAATTTTATGGAGTGGCACCGTCCATCAATTTTATTTAATTCTGATAAACATGAAGATATTTGTTTGATCTTGATTGTCATGAAGAAGAAATAAAAACATTATTATGCTTCTCGATAGGTAGTCATCATCTATGTTTTTCTAAATTATCATCTTTGTAGCTACACACCATTGTAGAGGCAATCTCTGAATTTATTGGACACCATACCAGACAACAATCTTAAGAAGCAAGAGACACAAGTTATATGTGCGAAGGGGTAATAAATGCATAAGAAACCAAACCAATATAGGAGTATTAGTCTATGGATCTACATCTTTTTGTATAGTAATGACATGGTTATTGATCCAGTTGCCAAAAATGTATCATCTACATGCTTGAGCAGTAATCATTAGTATGTGCATTGCTGAGGAAGACCGTACAGTGTTGCTAATTCAAAAAAATAACCATACAAAGAACACACTACTAGGGGAAAGCATAGCAGCAGCGAGGGTTTTAGGCCTATCAGTAGCGCGGGCTGGAGCACTACTGGTACGGCGCTACAGCTAAAGGTTAGCAGTAGCGTGCCTCAACCAACACTACTGCTAAATCGACATAGTAGTAGCGCTTTCCCAGAGGAGCGCTACTGGTAATTAGTAGTAGTGCTTCTCCCTGCCCGCGCTACTACTACTATTTCGTATTTTATTTCTTTTTTATTTCATGTTGTATTCATACACCTTTACACAAGTTTCCATACAACAGGAATTTGGAGATTGTTTTTACATCATAATGAGTTATTACATCACAGGGTGAAAGAACCGTGGACTAGTTTCAAGTGGATGTCCATCCAATTGAAACTAATCCGCGGTTGTTTCACCCAGTGATATAATAAATATCATCATCATCATCATCATCATATCATTAACAACTTATCATCATAATACATCATTGTCATATAACACCTCCTCAAGATCATCATTTTCATCAATGAGACATCACATAGCAAATTGGTCACTAGTCGTAATCACAAGCACTCCTCGTCATCAACTCTAACACATTGTACCACACAGTAAATATATTGTACCTCATAGGACCTACTACATCCTCTTAGGACCTACTACATTCTCTAAGGTAAAATAGCAAAAGATAAGATAGCCCCTGACTCTCCATTATGGAGAATGAAGATGATCCTGTCTTCAATTCTTGCCTTTCTCTTAATGTTACTTTCAAGAACCTCCTTGCAAATGTCCAAATATTTTTTCCATTATTTGATTAGCATGTGTTCACCGGTTTTAGAAATCCGATATGCACATGTGAGATCCTTAGATTGACCTGGCAGTATGTTCAGAATTGCAAGGCGACCATTCTGATACATCAGATGAGGCACACAATCCATCGGGAGTTTCTGTTGAAAAACATAGTAATAACTTAGTACTTACCAATGATGTACTAGTTTTAGAAGTATGCAAAGATGTACGGATGTCGTAATACTAAAAAATCTTACCAGGGTATCTCCATAGAAGTTACCGTGGTTCAACACGTGCACTAGTGGCACGTATTCACCATAATTTGGAGGAGTTCGATAATAGGTATTATAATTCTCAAGATAAGTACAAAATGCGATCAAATGACTTTTCTCCTTATAAGTTAATTCGGAGCCATCAGTGTAGTGGGTTTTGTCTACCATCTTCCGCACATTCTTTGAAGAATCAAAATAAGCTGTCAATGGAAATAAGCTGTCAACTATTTTGAAATAAACAATATAAATTAGTTAATAACTATGTTTGAGAAACTCACATTGCGGTAGAATCGGAAGCGTATCAACAAGGACCTAAATGTCTATATTGTCTTGCTCGATGTCAGGATCACCAAGATCCATGGTGACAATCATACCCTCATAAAAACCATACATTTTGCAAAGTGCTTCCCAATTTTGGCAACCAAAATGGGTTACGCTCTGAGAATTGTACAGATTTACTTCAAAATCCATATCATGATGGGTCCTTAGGTGTATTTTCTTTGTTTCAAAATTTTCATAGTCTTCAAAACCCATCATCTCCAAGACATAGCGTCTTGCATGGCATGGGATAAGCTAGTCGAATTGTAAAAGATGAAAATTAGACGTTGAAATAGTTGAAGTCATGCTTAATTACGAAAAAACACTTGTCGTTGTTGCGTACCGTTTCAACATCGAAGGTCTCCTCGAGCTTAATGCTGAAGCGCCGATCTTCGTCCAGCTCAAGGAACCTGTCGCACATACCTCGATCGTCGTGGCACCAGCTGCACTTCCCGGGAGACTGTCGTCATCCGAGTATGACATTTCCTACGTTCATAATTCAAAGATTAAACTTGTACAATTAAATATATGTACTAAAAAACCTAAATTAGATTATTATTTTTCGAGAAAATCCAGGCCACTCGATATTTCCTACATATTCTAGCACAAGTCATGGCAGAATTCACGAAAAAAATCCGGCATGACCTTTGCTAAAGAAGGACATATCGAGCGCCTGAAATTTGCCGGAACGGAAATTAATGAACACTCCGACAAAACATAGGCCACTTGGAGGTGTAACCTGAACATGAACGGCCACTTGGGCAACCACATATCCTATTTGAGCAACACAAGATATACATGGAGATTTGGCTGGTCTCACCTCGAGGTCGGAGGGGGTCGGTGACGGGGACGATGGCGGGGATGATGGAGGGGCTCCTTGATTTCTGCAAAAGCAAAACCCTACAAGTTATCACTAATACATCCCGAATAATTGCTTAAACTAAAAAATAACAACAAATATGACATGTTCAACTAGCTTTATTAATTCAACTAGTTCTTACTAAATATAAACTTACTATAAATAGAAAAAAACTAGTTCTTTCTAAAAAATAAAGTAGTTCAACTAGTTGTATTAATTATCTTACTAAAAATACATCGGTTCTATTAATTCAACTAGTTCAATTAGTTTATTAATTTACTTACTAAACTAGTTCAACTAAAACTAAACTAGTTCAACTAGTTTATTAATTTACTTACTAATTATTTTAAACACTTACTAAAAACAGTAAAATAAACTACATTATACAATAGTAAAAAACATCTACTATTAACCATACGCCTAGTAACTAGTACCATCACTACTACTAATTAACATCTACTACTACTAAAATCATTATCTATGAACCCTAAATTAACATCTACTACTACTAAACAACATCTAGTACTAACTAAGAGAGAGAAAGGGGGGGGGAGGGTGGGGGCTTACAGAGAGGGAGAGACGGTGGCGGGAGGTGCTCATGACGGAGAGGTAGGGGCGGCGAGGGCGGGCTTGGGATCGGAGGCGGCGGTGCTGGGAGGGCTCGGGCGGCGGCGGCGAGGTCGAGGGAGGCAGCGGTGAGGTCGAGGGCGGCGACGGTGAGGTCGAGAGCGGCAGCGGGTGGCGGTGGTGAGGTTGAGGGCGGCCTCGGGCGGCGGCGGTGAGGGAAGGCTCGGGTGGCGGCGACAAAGGAGTAGGGGAACAGGGGGAATGGAGGACTTAGCAAAATTTTGAGCCTGTGCGGGTGGTTAAGTCAGAAGTAGTAGTAGCACGTCGTAAAGCGCCATCGCACGTTAGCTACAGCTGCTGCTCGTATACACGCTACTGCTACTCCTTTCTCTTTTCCCCCTTTTTCATTTATTTTTCTTCACATTTTATTTTTTTCCTTTCACCTTATTCTATGTGTTTCATTTTCAATTACCTTTTATTTGCTTTTCATTTAATTTTATATCCTTTAACAGTAGCGAGTTTTGGAATAAAACGCGCTGCTACAAAGAAAGTAGCGGTAGCGCGGTTCAGTATGGATCGCTACTACTATGTGTAGCCTATCGGCTAAGCCGTGGGAATTTTAGTAGTAACGTGTTTATAACAAGGCGTGCTACTGCTAGAACTTTATCTGTAGCGCGGTTTGTCCAGGCACGCTACTGCTACTTAGCACCAGCGTGCTTTCTTGACCCACGCTACTGCTAAAGTTCTGCGTATAAGGTTTTCCCTAGTAGTGTATGCAATCATTTTCCAATATATATACACGAAATCCATAATGTCTAGTCTTGGCCAACCTAGCGTATTTCAAGCCGTTATTGCTGGTGTTGAGTTGATCTAACCTTGTAATAAGAGGGTTTTGCTTATTTAGCCAGCACTTAGTAGAAAGATAAAAAAATATGAAGGCATTGGTTCCTCAAACTTGACCGTGTGTCTTCCTCTGATCTAACCGAACACCACTGCTCTGTTTTGTCCCTTGGCCGAGTAGTTTGTGGGCGCGCCTGTGTGTAACCACCGGTGAGGGACTCATTGAGAGGGACAACGGCAACACTTGCGCTATGACATTCTGCAACCACCACACGAATTTAGAATCAACCATATAAAAAGTCCAACAACTAAGATTACATGCATTAAAGGCATGCAAGGACTCTAGGAGCGGAAAGGGGTCAGGTCTGTGCCTTGTTTGGAACAACTCCATCAGTCTGAGCCTTCTTCAATAGTTGGGCGCCAAAGCTCTGGATGCTTAAATGATTGGTAAGCCAGCCGTTTCTTCTTTATCTACAAACATACGAGAAGGTTTGTTTCTGTTCATACAATTGGACTGAAGATTGGAAGAAGGAAAGAAGGGGGAACGAAACCTCAATGGTGGGGAATGACGAACAGCGTGGGTCGAAGTGTCTCATCGACGCCATAGTGTCTATTCAGTTCAGAGAGGGTGATGCGTCACTTGCCACTTTTTTATTACAAGGACTACAACAGGCTTACACCGGCCTGAAACACTTCACAAACTGAAAACTATACAAAGGAAAATGATAAATGTAGGATTAATAGAAAAGAAAAGGAGGGACAAAATCACAATCTTACAGATAGGTGATACAACACAATGCTCCAACCTCCAAGAGCATCTCCAGCCGCGCCCCCAACAGGCCCCCCAAGGCGACTTTTCTCGCGCCGCCGCCGAAAAAAACCCTAGTCGCGCCCCCAAGACGCCGAAAAAAACCCTAGTCGATCCCAGGCCGAACCCAGCGCACTAGGGGGCGCTCGGGGGCTCCGGCGGAAGGGAACACCACGTCCGGGCCATACTGTTAGGCGAAAAGTCAAGATGATTTCTACTACGCAACTTTATTCTTGTAGACACGTGTTGGGCCTTCAAGCGCAGAGTTTTGTAGGACAGTAGAAATTTTCCCTCAAGTGGATGACCTAAGGTTTATCAATCCGTGGGAGGCGTAGGATGAATATAGTATCTCTCAAGCAACCCTGCAATCAAATACAAGGAATTTATTGTGTCCCCAACACACCAATACAATGGCAAATTGCATAGGTGCACTAGTTCGGCGAAGGGACGATGATAAAAGTGTAGTATAGATAGTAGATATGAGTTTTTTTAGTGCGAACAATAAAAAAAGCAAGGTAGTAAATAGTAAAGCGGAGCACAAACGGTATTGCAATGATGGAAAATGAGTCCTAGGGTGCATACATTCACTAGTGCAATCTCTCAACAATGCTAATATAATTGGATCACATAACCATCCCTCAACGTGCAACGAAAAATCACTCCAAAGTTCTTATCTAGCGGAGAACATAAGAAGAAATTGTTTGTAGAGTGTGAAACCACTGCAAATTTATTCTTTCTGATCAATATATCCTAGAGTTCGTACTAAAATAATAGCAAGCTATTCTTTCCGATCGATCTAATCAAGAGCTCATACTAAAATAACACCATATGATACATATCAACCAACTCTAATGTCACCTAGATACCTCAATGTCACCGCGAGTACCCGTGAGTTAATTATACGACATGCATCAAACAATTTCATATTCATAATACTCAATCCAACACAAATAACCTCAAAGAGTGCCCCAAGATTTCTACCGGAGAAACAAAGACAAGAACGTGCATCAACCCCTATGCATAGGTTACCCCAATGTCACCTCGGGAATCCGCGAGTTGAGTGCCAAAACATATATCAAGTGAATCAATACGATACACCATTTTCACCACGGGTATTCAATTGCAAGACATATATCAAGTGTTCTCAAATCCATAAAAGTATTCAATCCGATAACAATGAAATCTCAGAGGGAAAAACTCAAATTCATCACAACAAGATAGAGAGGGTAAAACATCATATGATCCGACTATATTAACAAAGCCCGCGATACATCAAGATCATGACATCTCAAGAACACGAGAGAGAGAGAGATTAAACACATAGCTACTGGTACAAACCCTCAGCCTCGAGGGTGGACTACTCCCTCCTCATCGTGGTGGCCGCCGGGATGATGAAGATGGCCAACGGTGATGATTCCCCCCTCCGGCAAGGTGCCAGAACGGGGTCTAGATTGGATCTCATGGATACAGAGGCCTTGCAGCGGCGGAACTTCTGATCTAGGGCTACCCCGAAGGGTTTTGGAATATTTGGGATTTTATAGGGCGAAGAAGGGGTGCGGGAGGCCACCGAGGTGGGCACAACCCACCTGGATGTGCCCTGGTGGGTTGTTCCCCCCTCGGGGCACCCCCCAGGTGCTGCTCTGGCCCATCCTGGGTGTTCTGGTCCATAAAAATTCTCCAAGGAGTTTCGCGGTGTTTGGACTCCGTTTGATATTGATATCCTGCGATGTAAAAAACAAGCAAAAAAAAGCAACTGGCACTGGGCACTGGGTCAATAGGTTAGTCCCAAAAAAAGATATAAAATGATTGTAAAACATCCAAGAATGATAATATAATGGCATGAATACTTCATAAATTATAGATACATTGGAGACGTATCCGCCTACCATCGCTATCTAGGCCATTCCCCGCAGAAAAAGAGAGAGGGTTTCGCCGTGACAACCTCTCCACCACCTTCCTGGGCGAGTTTTCCGGCCCTCCGGCCGTGCAGGATGGGATACCGGCGACTGTGCACCCACCACCACCAGGTGTTCGGCGATTTGTCTGCTCGGCGATGGACTCGGACGATGAGGAGGCGCTTGCGGCGCTACTGGAGGAGGAAGCCGATGCCGACGTCCAGAAGGAAGAGCATCTCATGGTCCTCGCTGCCCTGGTCAGCCTGCTCGTGAGCAATGCAAAGCCGCGGCGAGGTGGCTCGGCGCCGGGGCGGCTGAAAGCAAAGAATCGACATCGTGTGGAAGGCTATTGCATGCTCTACTCCGACTACTTCGCTGACGCTCCACTGCACGATGATAAAGTATTTCGGCGCCGTTATCGGATGAGTCAAAAGCTTTTCCTCGGGATTGTGAATTCCATCCGGGAGTTCGACAGCTACTTCAAGTGCAAGAAGGATTGCACCGGCAAACTTGGATTCACCTCAATCCAAAAGTGCACGACAGCTATGAGTATGCTTGCATACTGAGCTCCCGGTGATTCACTCGATGACTATGGGCGCATGGCCGAGTCCACGACCATTGAGTGTTTCTACAAGTTATGCAGGGTAGTGGTGGCACTGTTTGGACCGCAATACGTGCGATCACCCAATGCTGAAGACACTGCTCGGATCCTAGCACAGAATGCAACAAGAAGATTTCTTGGGATGCTTGGAAGCATCGACTGCATGCATTGGAAATGGAAAAACTGTCCATTTGCTTGGCAGGGAATGTACAAAGGCGCTAAAGGCGGTTGCAATGTTGTACTTGAGGCAGTGGCCACACATGACCTCTGGATTTGGCACTCCTGCTTTGGTATGCCAGGAACTCACAATGACATCAACGTGCTGCAGTGCTCCCCTGTCTTTTCCAAGCTTGTTGAAGGTCATTCTCCTCTGGTGAACTTCGAGGTCAATTGGCGGCGCTACAACAAGGGATACTACCTAGCATATGGCATCTATCCGAGATGGTCTACATTTGTGAAAACTATCTCAAACCCTTTGCCAGGAGGCAAGAACTCCCACTTTGCAAAGGTTCAGGAGGCTTGCAGGAAGGATGTCGAGCGGGCATTTGGTGTGCTCCAATCTCGATTTGCTGTTGTCTGATACCCCGCTCAGACCTGGTCGAAAGATCAAATGTGGGAGATCATGACTTGTTGTGTCATCTTGCACAACATGATCATTGAGAGCGAGCAGGAAGAGCCGGTGTTCAACACCAAACCATATTACAGGTACGGTCCTCTTGCCCAAGTTGATCACCAGCTACCGGCAACCTGGACTGCCTTCCTCAATATGCATCAGGAGATCCGAGACCCACATGTGCATCAACAACTGCAGCAGGATCTGGTGGAGCACCTATGGAGGCTCAAGGGCAACGCCTAGCTCGACGTGTGATGAAATATGAGTTTTTATTTGTTGAACTATTTGCTGTTGAACTATTTGATTTCTATTGATTTTCTGTGATGAACTATGCGTTAAAAAATAACTTATGTTGAGTTTGCGCCGAAGCACTGTGAATATGGGATGATTTGCGTCGATAGCGGGCCAATTTTGCGCCGAAAGTGGGCTGAAAAGCGGGCAAATTTGTGCCAAAATTGGGCCGATATCGGCGCCTGGGGGCGACCTGGGGGTGGCGCCTGGAAACCCAATCGCCCCCAAGCCAATTTTAGCGCCGGTTCGCCCCCAGGCGGCGATTTTTCAAGCCCCCTGGGGGGGGGGCAACCGCTGGAGGTGCTTTAAGGATGCCTTTCTTAATTTCATTTGAATACATATTGGACTACAACATAAGATCATCATCAATCTTGCTAGCAGTAATGTGCAATTCCTCAAAAACACATGGAAGAGCTTGGAGTTTCCGCGCTTCCATATATTCCAGGGTACCTAGCAATTTTGACACAAAGAAGCAATTCAGAAAATTCAAACCCAAATAAGTAGTTTAGCGGTTTAGTAAACTGAATAATTCTTAGACCATATGACAATTCAGCAAATTCAGACCCAAGGAAGCAGTTCAGCAGTTTAGTAAACTGAATAATTATTAGACCGTTCAAAAAAACAAAGATCTTTGAACGCTATACCATTTAACCTAGTGATGACCCACAAGTACAGGGGATCTATCGTAGTCCTTTCGATAAGTAAGAGTGTCGAACCCAACGAGGAGCAAAAGGAAATGACAAGCGGTTTTCAGTAAGGTATTCTCTGCAAGCACTGAAATTGTAGGTAACAGATAGTTTTGTGATAAGATAATTGGTAATAGATAACAAGCAATGAAAGTAAATAAAGTGCAGCAAGGTGGCCCAATCCTTTTTGTAGCAAAGGACAATCCTGGACAATTTGTTATAATGAGAAAAGTGCTCCTGTGGACACATAGGAATTATCGTCAAGCTAGTTTTCATCACGCTCATATGATTCGCGTTCGGTACTTTGATAATTTGATATGTGGGTGGACCGGTGCTTGGGTACTGCCCTTTCTTGGACAAGCATCCCACTTATGATTAACCCCTATTGCAAGCATCCGCAACTACAAAAGAAGTATTAAGGTAAACCTAAGCATAGCACGAAACTAGTGGATCGAAATCAGCCCCTTACGAAGCAACGCATAAACTAGGGTTTAAGCTTCTGTCACTCTAGCAATCCATCATCTACTTATTACTTCCCAATGCCTTCCTCTAGGCCCAAATAATGGTGAAGTGTCATGTAGTCGACGTTCACATAACACCACTAGAGGAGAGACAACATACATCTCATCAAAATATCGAACGAATACCAAATTCACATGACTACTAATAGCAAGACTTCACCCATGTCCTCAGGAACAAACGTAGCTACTCACAAAGCATATTCATGTTCATGATAAGAGGAGTATTAATATGCATTAAGGATCTGAACATATGATCTTCCACCAAATAAACCAATTAGCATCAACTACAAGGAGTAATCAACACTACTAGCAACCCACAGGTACCAATTTGTGGTTTTGATACAAGATTGGATACAAGAGATGAACTAGGGTTTTGACAGGAGATGGTGCTGGTGAAGATGTTGATGGAGATTGACTCTCTCCCGATGAGAGGATCATTGGTGATGACGATGGTGATGATTTCCCCCTCCCGGAGGGAAGTTTCCCCGACAGAACAGCTCCGCCGGAGCCCTAGATTGGTTTCGCCTCGTGGCGGCGGAATTTCTTCCCGTAAGCTTACTTATGATTTTTTTCAGGGTAAGAGACTCCATATAGCAGAAGATGGGCATCGAAGGGCCTCCAGGGGGCCCACGAGACAGGGGCGCGCTCAGTAGGGGTGGGCGCGCCCCCCACCCTCGTGGCCAGGGTGTGGGCCCCCTCTGGTACTTTCTTTGCTCAATAATTCTTATTAATTCCAAAAATGACTTTCGTGGAATTTCAGGACTTTTGGAGCTGTGCAGAATAGGTTTCCAATATTTGCTCCTTTTCCAGCCCAGAATCCTAGCTACAGACATTCTCCCTCTTCATGATAAACCTTGTAAAATAAGAGAGAATAGCCACAAGTATTGTGACATAACGTGTAATAACAGTCCATAATGCGATAAATATCGATATAAAAGCATGATGCAAAATGGACGTATCAACTCCCCCAAGCTTAGACCTCGCTTGTCCTCAAGCGGAAGCCAAAACCGAAAAATATGTCCACATGTTTAGAGATAGAGGTGTTGATAAAAATAAAATACGGACATGAGGAAATCATGATCATTCTTATAACAGCAACTTAATTATATTTTGTCATATGATTTCTTATGCTCAAGTAACAATCTATTCACAATGTCAAGTATGGTTCAGAAACTTCATTGAGAACTAACAAACTACGATCTCAGTCATTGAAGCAATTGCAATTTATCATAATATCGGAAAGAGTCAAGAATAGAGCTTTTCAGCAAGTCCACATACTCAACTATCATATAGTCTTCTACAATTGCTGACACTCACGCAATACCTATGGTTCTGGAGTTTTAATCGGACACTGAGAAAGATAGGGTGTGACGCCCCCGATTCAATCGTACACTAATCATACACGCAAACGTGTACGATCAAGATCAGGGACTCACAGGAAGATATCACAACACAATTCTAAAATAAAATAAGTCATACAAGCATCATAATACAAGCCAGGGGCCTCGAGGGCTCGAATACAAGTGCTCGATCATAGACGATTCAGCGGAAGCAACAATATCAGATTACAGACATAAGTTAAACAATTTTGCCTTAAGAAGGCTAGCACAAACGGGATCTGAGATGAAAAGAGGCGATGCCTCCTGCGCTCGATCCTCCTAAACTACTCTGTGTCGTCGCGTCGGTGACACGCACGTAGTAGTAGGCACCTTGATTGTAGTAGGAGTAAATCGTCGACGGTGGCGTCGCTCTGGGCTCAAAGATCTGGTTGCGACAACCAGGTAGAAAGGAAAGGGGGAAAAAGGGGGAGAAAAGCAACCGTGAGTACTCATCCAAAGTACTCGCAAGCAAGGATCTACACTATATATGCATGGGTATATGTGTAAAGAGGCAATATCGGTGGACTGAACTGCAGAATGCCAGAATAAGAGGGGGATAGCTAGTCCTATCGAAGACTATGCTTCTGGCAGCCTCCGTCTTGCAGCATGTAGAAGAGAGTAGATTGAAGTCCTCCAAGTAGCATCGCATAGCATAATCCTACCCGGCGATCCTCCCCTCGTCGCCCTGTGGAAAAGCGATCATCGGGTTGTCCGTGGAACTTGTCTGGGTGTGTTTTATTAAGTATCCGGTTCTAGTTGTCATAAGGTCAAGGTACAACTCCGGGTCGTCCTTTTACCAAGGGACACGGCTATTCGAATAGATAAACTTCCCCGCAGGGGTGCACCACATAACCCAACACGCTCGATCCCCTTTGGCCGGACACACTTTCCTGGGTCATACCCGGCCTCGGAAGATCAACACGTCGCATCCCCACCTAGGCACAACAGAGAGGTCAGCACGCCGGTCTAAATCCTATGTGCGCAGGGGTCTGGGTCCATCGCCCATTGCACACCTGCACGTTGCGTACGCGGCCGGTGAGCAGACCTAGCAACCTCCATTACAAAGGAAGTTGCATTACGCGATCCAACCCGGCGCGCGCCGCTCAGTCGCTGACGTCAAGAAGGCTTCGGCTGATACCACGACGTCGAGTGCCCATAACTGTTCCCGCGTAGTTGGTTAGTGCGTATAGGCCAGTGGCCAGACTCAGACCAAATACCAAGATCTCGTTAAGCGTGTTATTTTGAAGTAACCGTGGACGTCGACCAGGCCCAGGCCCACCTGTCTCCTAGGTGGTCTCAACCTGCCCTGTCGCTCCGCCACAAAGTAACAATCGAGGGCCGTCGGGAACCCAGGCCCACCTCTACCGGGATGGAGCCACCTATCCTTCCAGCCCCCACATCGAAATCACTTGTGGGTACTCAACGAGCCAACCCGACTTTACTCACCATCTGTATAGTATGTAGGTATGTATTGTATATACCCGTGATCACCTCCCGAGTGATCACGGCCCGATAGTATAGCAAGGCAGACTGACAAGAATGTAGGGCCAATGATGATAAACTAGCATCCTATACTAAGCATTTAGGATTGCGGGTAAGGTATCAACAACTGTAGCAACAATGACAGGCTATGCAACAGAATAGGATCAATCGAAACAGTAACATGCTATACTACTCTAATGCAAGCAATAGAGAGAAGAATAGGCGATATCTGGTGATCAGGGGGGGCTTGCCTGGTTGCTCTGGCAAGGAGGGGTCGTCAACTCCGTTGTCGAACTGGGCAGCAGCAGCGTCGGTCTCGTAATCTACCGGAGAGAAGAGGAGGAAGAAAAAAATACAATGCAAACATAGCATGACGATGCATGACATGACAATGAGCGGTGTTAGGTGTGCCCTAATGCGGTAGTAGGTGATACCGGCGATAGGGGGAAACATCCGGGAAAGTATCCCATAGTGTTTTGCATTTTCGGACAGATGAACCGGAGGGGAAATGTTGCGTGTTCGCTATGCTAGGGATGTGTGGCGGACGAACGGGCTATGTATTCAAATTCGTCTCGTTGTTCCGAGCAACTTTCATGTACAAAGTATTTTCATCCGAGCTACCGTTTATTTTATATTAATTTTCAAAGTTTTTAATCATTTTTAGAATTTATTTAATTATTTAAATCAAACATTATCCAGAATAGTGAAAGGTGATGTCAGCATGACATCACCATGACATCGGTAGGTCAAAGTTTGACCATTGACTTAGTTTAACTAAATAGAATTAGCTAGTTTAATTAAGTGATAAGGTTAAGCTAACATATTTATATAAATTAATTAACTTAGTTAACTAATTAATTAATTCATTAATTAAATTATATTTTATTATTGTTTTCTTTTTCTTAAAAAAAACGTTTTGGGGCGGGGCCCGTTTGCCATAGGCACATAGGGCCTTAGCGGGCACCGACCGTCTTGATTCTGGGAGTAAAGGCGTCTTTGGCGGCGGGCGCCACCGCCCGACAGGAGCTCGCCAGAACAATCATGGCGAGGTGGCGGGCGCCAGCAGCAAAGGGCGTGGTCGGTGGCGGGACCGGATCGGCGGGAGGCCTGGTAGCGAGGGCTTGGCGGCGGCGTGGCGGTGTGGCGAAAAGTGCAGCTGGCGCTCGAGGGCTTGGCGCGACAGAGCTGGGGGGTTCGCAGCGGGCGCCGCGTCGCAATGAAGCGGGCGCGAGGGAGACCACGTGGGCGCGGACGGCGCGGGTGGCACGGACGGCGCAGTGAGGAGAGTCGAGGACGGGCGCGGCAGTCCGGCGAGTGAGGTCGCGGCGGCCAAGAAGCAAGGGGAAAGCGGGAGCAGCAGACGGGCTGCTGGGCGAGGCTAAGGACCGTCTTGAGGGAGCAGCCACGAGGCGGTGCAGAGGAGCTCCGGGGAGCGCGGCGAGGCTGGAGCGGAAGAGCCGCGGCAAGATGAGCTGGTACGATAGATCGGCGAGGACAGGGTGAGCGCGGGTGACAGAGAAAGGAAGAGGCCTGGGGCCTCACCGTGATTCATAGGGACGGGGCAGCGGGGGTCGGGGTGGTCGACGGGGACGATGGCGGAGAGGAAGTAGGCCGGTGGGGAGGAGGAGGCAGGCCGGCGATGGCGTCCGGCGAGGTAGCTCCGGCGACGGCGTGCGCGCTCGATCCGGGCGGCGGGGTCGTTCTCCTTGCGACGGCGGTTGGCGAGGTGACGGCGAAGGGTCGAGGCAGCGGGGTCGGGGAGCCATTTCCCTCGATCCAGATCGGGGGGGCAGAGGAGGAGTGGGACGAGGGAGAGGGAGTGGGGGCGTGTGGGAGTAGTGGGGGGGTTAGGGTTTCCGGCGAGAGAGGATAAGGGAGTGGGGGTGGCCGATTGGGCCTGGTGGGCTGGCCGTGCGGCCTGGAGGCCTGCTGGGCCATGGCGCAGTGGGGGAGGGGGGTACTTTCCTTTTCTTCTCCTTGTTTTTTTGTTTGTTTTGTTTTGTTTTACTATTTTTTATTTTATTTCTTTTCTGTTTTAGCCTAGTTTCAATAAAATACAAAAGTGGCACCTAAAATAGTGTTACAATTTATGCCACTGCCACAAATAGTTTAGCACTGAAATAAAACAGTTTTGGAATTGTTTATTATTTTGAAAGCATTTGAATAACTGTTTTGTGTTGTTTTATCTACTATAGTGCATTTAAGTATTTTATTTAAATATGGGTTCTTCACTATAATTACCTATGTAATACTTGTCACAACCCGAACATTTTGGTTTTTAACATTTGAAAATTTTATTGTTTGCCTTTTATTTTAAATTTGGAATCGAATCGATTTCGAACTAGCGCGAGATTAGCAACTATATCAGCGGTGACGTGGCATCATTAACGTGGGATTACTGTAGCTAATTATCCGGGCGTCACAATTCTCCTCCACTACAAGAAATCTCGTCCCGAGATTTTAAGAGGTGGAGTAAGGGGAAAGGGATTTGGCTCCGAAATTCTAACGAGTTTTCTCGATCTTGGTTGCTCTTCTCGAAGCGGTCGATCCACTACGTTGATGTCTTCATTTCTCTGCTTCAGGTCATCATGATGAAGTAGGCATCCTTTCTTCGCGATCTTCATCGTACTTACGAATAGGTAACAGGGCAGATCGGCAATGACAGAATGCTATAAGGGTAATAATCTGGGATTAACTCATGAATGAGCATATGAGTACCTCTCGAGTTGAACAAAAAAAACACCTCGAGAGTAAAGTTTTAAGGTACAATAAGAAGTTTCAAGCAGTCAGGCAATCATTCAATGCCTAGTCAGAAGGTGAAAGGGTTTCAAAGCAATGGAATAATTATTGTGTCCAATGCCAGAATTGATGGTCTCATCGGAAGGTGGCTCATGAATTACATATGAGTCCACGCGGGAGGAATAATTTTGGGAACAGGGGGTGTACAAGAGAGTCAGGTTTCAATCCTGTGGAACTGTGGGTTATGGGCCCACCATGTGGGTTAAAAGTAGGAAGGGCGATGACGTCTTGCACGATCATGATAGCAAGGCATGTCGGAGAATAGACTGTCAGTTATGTCGGCAACAACGTCGGTACCAAGGGCGAGGGACGAAGAGAACCATTTTCCTGCTCATTGAACGAGGCGGACCAATAGGCAAAGTTCTCGTCCATCGATGGTTACCGGAATGTCATCAACAATAGTAACAGGGTCTTACTGACCGCGTGGTACAACAAGGTGCTTACCTAAGCAGGGAATTATCACTGCTAAGTTAAGTCAGATTACAATAAAGGTTTAAACAAAACAATGGAAAGGAAAATGTGTTTAAACACATATTTCTGGGGTATATCCTTCCCAAGGATAAGCAGAACATGATATCCATGACAGGATATAATGTAGAAAACCCTTTAGGAAAGAGGGGAAGAAATTTCATGACATTACCCATACAACGATGTTTGGATAATTTGATAAAGAAAATTTAGCATTGTGCTTCATATGTTCTTATTGAAAATCGGAGTACCACGTACATGCTTCGAGATAGCATTGGCATGGTCTTCAAGCAAAGGTCAAGCTTTGGATACAAAGGATCCATCTGAAACAACTTATAGAATAAGTCTTACAATTTCCTCATGGAAGAATGGATAACCTTGCTGAAAAGGAATCTATAACAACAGGGCCTCCGGCCAGGTGTGCTAGGCAGGACATCACCTTACCAGGTCACATAAAGACTAGTGTTATACCTCTTGGAAATATGTTCCAACCATCATATCAGACCAAGATTCAGTTCTGATTGGTGGCAGGATACCTAGGAAGAAAATGTGCAACACAAATTGACGAGATGACAATGTAAGATTCTCGGGAATTGAACTATGGAAGCGAGTTCCGAAACAAGAGTTCATCATTAAATCAAGGAAAGGATGAGGAGGTGGCTGATGGTCTCAGTGACAATTCATCGAGATTTCCAAAAGATGGATCTCCACAATTATGTGACCAAGGAGATAACATTTAACAAATCAAATGGTATAATGATGTATGCTCAAGGGAAACATACACAATTAATCACTGGTTGAAAGGTGCACCCGAAATATGGGCTTAGGTAGCAGGATCAATGTTAGAATGGTGATTCGATAACCAATGGTCTAAGAATGAAATGTCGACCATTAACTTCAAAGCAATAGGGTTGCTAGAAGTACAGAATCCAAGCAGCATGGTTCACATGTTGGTGTCCCGGTTAGAATCAACACGGGGACCAAGAAAGAATGGTGAGGGTGAGAAGTATCATAATACCAAGAACTCCTTAAGAGGTGGAGCAGTCCTCACAACATCCTTGACATAAAAGATGGTAATACTCCAAGGTAAAGAAGAACAAATGCTGGATAGCAAGGAACTCAAGGTATAACACAAAACACAAACAAGTTTGTGTTGGAGGAAAGGCAGTAGAGTGGTCGATGATAAGACTAATCATCGAGGGCATGGATGGCATTTCTCATCATGAATTCAATTGATATCCTGGAAGAGCTCAGAATTATGATGATGATCATGACACATTTGTCGAGAGATTTCATGAAGATGTAATCGATCGGCGATGACATCAAGTCAAAGGAATGATGTAGCAAAAGGTTATTGGAACCATGGGTACGACACAAACTCGAAATCAAGTTTGCTGTTCAAGGAGAAATGATATGACGAGGAAGATCGATGTAAGACTAGCTCACCGTCAAATTTGTGCTCCAGGAAGAAGGATCGGGTAGCATAGTTAAAGTTAGCAAAATAATGAAGTAGCCGATCAGGCTAGGAATGACGTGATAGAGTATTAAACTTCTCAACAAGGTACTGGGAGTACTGTATCACAGTGTTGATTCGACTCACAAAATCGGTGTCCTCGGTTGACGACAACCTAGAACCCGTGGAGTTACTATGATGGGGAAAGTACTACTTCATCACAAATTCATAAGATGTAGTGCAATGGCATGATATCATCGAGATACTAGGGGTAATACTCGAAGGTAGATCACAATAGAGGTTGGGCAGGCGTATTGATCTGTAGCAGACAAGTGCTTTAACTTGTCCGAGAAATGGGATCAAAGAAGAACAATCATGGTTGGAACCACGATTGCAAAGGATCAATTTACAGATACCAGATGATATTTATCAAGGAAATAGTTATTATTATAAGAAGCTTCCATGATAAGATATACATCATGTCCATGGGCATGAGCACAAAGTTCAAGGTCGGCTCCCACTTCTTGAATGCATAACCTTCCATTCACCTCTCGTATTTCGAAAATGACATTAGTTGTTGAGAGTTTTACCTGGTGCAATACCAGATAAGTATGACCCATGAAATCTTTCGGGTTCACACAGATTAGGGAAGGCGTTGGTTCAACCCATCGGGGCATCTTAGGAACATATACCACAAATTTCAAGAGTAAATATCACCAGCTCGAGAGTCGACCATGGTTGGCCAATTTAGAGAATAGGATTTATCAATGGTATTATGTGTCAGGGAAAAACTTCTTGAGGTTTTAGTATACGAAGGACACTGTCCGATGATAATTCAACAAAGAATCAGACGGTCCATAATGGAGCTGATGTGAGCATCGGCACACAACCAGAGGAAGAAACAATGCAAGGGCATTGGATCATCGAAACAACTGCCTAATTCAAATCCCAACTGCAAAGGAACTATGATTTCCAATTCAAGGGACCAGAAGCAAACACTCTGATTAAGGGTGGATAAGTTGAGTAGGTTTTGGGGTACAATCGATGGCAATTTGATTGGTCGAGATCCAGCTCCAGTTCAAAATGACGTCTGAGCCAGAAGGATGAAACATAGGATCTGATTGAGGATTGCGAGCATTTACAACTTATTGAATCAACGGACTCAAAATGATAGTGACAAAGGATACTAAATGAATATTGCTGGTCTTAAGGAACGCAACCAAATTGCAAGCACACAATTGCAGAGCAATCGCGGGCAGAGAATTACCGAAAGATTAGACAACATCTCAATGTATCTTGTGAATTATATGAACAACGAGGGTATCCATAGGGGTATTTATGTGGCAAAGAACCGCAAGGCAATAAGCTCAAGGATTCTCAAAAAGTTGGAGACATAATTCGATGCATCTTGTAATAAGAAGAGCAACTGGGAAAGAAAATAAGACAATAGGTGCTTGTAATTCTCCTTAGGGATAACGGTTGTAGGGAATTGCAAAAGCAAGTGAACACTGGAGAGTATCCTCCAAATCTTTTGGTGCAGCAGGCGGTCATCTGGACTGAAGGGGCTCTCCTGGAGAAAGTATTATCGAGAACCTAGAGTCAGAGTTAGTAAAATCGTTCAACCCGAATAGAAGAGATGTCAGAGTCCCAGAGTATTGGCCGAGGAATAAAAGATCCTAATACCACCCAAATGCGATGTGCGCCCGTAAGCCACACAGCCATGTTAGTAAAAGTTTTGCAATGACTAGTCTCAACTTCGACCAAGGAGTTGGAAAGGGGGATTCCTACAGGCAGTCGGCTCTGATACCAACTTGTGACGCCCCCGATTCAATCATACACTAATCATACATGCAAACGTGTACAATCAAGATCAGGGACTCACGAGAGGATATCACAACACAACTCCAAAATAAAATAAGTCATACAAGCATCATAATACAAGCCAGGGGCCTCGAGGGCTCGAATACAAGTGCTCGATCATAGACGAGTCAGCGGAAGCAACAATATCTGATTACAGACATAAGTTAAACAAGTTTGCCTTAAGCAGGCTAGCACAAACTGGGATATAGATCGAAAGAGGCGCATGCCTCCTTCCTGGGATCTTCCTAAACTACTCATGGTCGTCGTCAGCGGCCTGCACATAGTAGTAGGCACCTCCGGTGTAGTAGGAGTCGTCGTCGACGGTGGCGTCTGGATCTTGGGCTCCAGCATCTGGTTGCGACAACCAGGTAGAAAGGAAAGGGGGAAAAAGGGGGAGAAAAGCAACCGTGAGTACTCATCCAAAGTACTCGCAAGCAAGAATCTACACTACATATGCATGGGTATATGTGTAAAGAGGCAATATTGGTGGACTGAACTGCAAAATGCCAGAATAAGAGGGGGATAGCTAGTCCTATCGAAGACTACGCTTCTGGCAGCCTCCGTCTTGCAGCATGTAGAAGAGAGTAGATTGAAGTCCTCCATGTAGCATTGCATAGCATAATCCTACCCGGCGATCCTCCCCTCGTCACCCTGCGGAAAAGCGATCACCGGGTTGTCTGTGGAACTTGTCTGGGTGTGTCTTATTAAGTATCCGGTTCTAGTTGTCATAAGGTCAAGGTACAACTCTGGGTCGTCCTTTTACCGAGGGACACGGCTATTCGAATAGATAAACTTCCCTGCAGGGGTGCACCAGATAACCCAACACGCTCGATCCTAGTGGCCAGACTCAGATCAAATACCAAGATCTCGTTAAGCGTGTTATTTTGAAGTAACCGCGGACGCCGACCAGGCCCAGGCCCACCTGTCTCCTAGGTGTTCTCAACCTGCCCTGTCGCTCAAATCACGAAGTAACGATCGGGGCCGTCGGGAACCTGGCCCACCTCTACCGGGATGGAGCCACCGTCCTTCCGGCCCCACATCGGAATCACTTGCTGGTACTCAACGAGCCAACTCGACTTTACTCACCATCTGTATAGTATGTAGGTATGTATTGTATATACCCGTGATCACCTCTCGAGTGATCACGGCCCGATAGTATAGCAAGGCAGTCTGACAAGAATGTAGGGCCAATGATGATAAACTAGCATCCTATACTAAGCATTTAGGATTGCGGGTAAGGTATCAACAACTGTAGCAACAATGACAGGCTATGCAACAGAATAGGATCAATCGAAATAGTAACATGCTATACTACTCTAATGCAAGCAGTAGAGAGAAGAATAGGCGATATCTGGTGATCAGGGGGGGCTTGCCTGGTTGCTCTGGCAAGAAGGAGGGGTCGTCAACTCCGTAGTCAAACTGGGAAGTAGCAGTGTCGGTCTCGTAATCTACCGGAGAGAAGAGGAGGAAGAAAAAAATACAATGCAAACATAAGCATGACGATGCATGACATGACAATGAGCGGTGTTAGGTGTGCCCTAATGCGGTAGTAGGTGATACCGGCGATAGGGGAAACATCCGGGAAAGTATCCCCTAGTGTTTCGCGTTTTCGGACAGATGAACCGGAGGGGAAATGTTGCGTGTTCGCTATGCTAGGGATGTGTGGCGGACGAACGGGCTGTGTATTCGAATTCGTCTCGTCGTTCTGAGCAACTTTCATGTACAAAGTATTTTCATCCGAGCTGTGGTTTATTTTATATTAATTTTCAAAGTTTTTAATCATTTTTAGAATTTATTTAATTATTTAAATCAAACATTATCCCGAATAGTGAAAGGTGATGTCAGCATGACATCACCATGACATCAGCAGGTCAAAGTTTGATCATTGACTTAGTTTAACTAAACAAAGTTAGCTAGTTTAATTGAGTGATAAGGTTAAGCTAACATATTTAATTAAATTAATTAACTTAGTTAACTAATTAATTAATTCATTAACTAAATTATATTTTTATTATTTATTCTTTTTCTGAAAAAAAGTGTTTTGGGGCGGGGCCCGTTTGCCATAGGCACATAGGGCCTTAGCGGGCACTGGGCGTCTTGATTCTGGGCGCAGGGTCTTGTTGAATGGCGGGCACCACCGCCGACAGGAGCTCGCCTGCACCAACCGCGTGGCGAGGTCAAGGGCACCGACAAGAAGGGCGCGCCGGTGATGGGACCGGACCGCGGCAGGGAGGCACGGGTAGCAGAGGGCTTCGGCGGCGGTCGTGGCGGGAGTGCGGCGAGGCTGGAGCGGCGGAGCTGCGGCAGGGTGAGCTGGTATGGTAGGACGGCGAGGGCGCGGTGAGCGCGGGTGACAGAGAAAGGAAGAGGCCTGAGGCCTCACCGTGATTCGTAGGGACGGGGCAGCGGGGGTCAGGGTGGTTGACGGGGACGACGGCAGAGAGGAAGCAGGCTGGTGGGAAGGAGGAGGCAGGCCGGCGATGGCGTCCGGCGAGGTAGCTCCGGCGACGGCGGGCGCGGTCGATCCGGGCGGTGGGGTCATTCTCCTTGCGACGGCGGTTGGCGAGGTGACGACGAAGGGTCGCGTACAGCGGTCGGGAGCCATTTCCTCGATCGGATCGAGGCGGAGGAGGAGTGGGACGAGGGAGAGGGAGTGGGGGCGAGTGGGAGTAGTGGGGGGGTTAGGGTTTCGGGCGAGAGAGGATAAGGGAGTGGGGGTGGCCGATTGGGCCTGGTGGGCTGGCCGTGCGGCCTGGAGGCCTGCTGGGCCATGGCGCAGTGGGGGAGGGGGGTGCTTTCCTTTTCTTCTCCTTGTTTTTTTGTTTGTTTTGTTTTGTTTTACTATTTTTTATTTTATTTATTTTCTGTTTTAGCCTAGTTTCAATAAAATACAAAAGTGGCACCTAAAATAGTGTTACAATTTATGCCACTGCCACAAACAGTTTAGCACTGAAATAAAATAGTTTTTGAATTGTTTATTATTTTGAAAGCATTTGAATAACTGTTTTATCGCTGTTTTATCTACTATAGTGCATTTAAGTATTTTATTTAAATATCGGTTCTTCACTATAATTACCTATGCAATACTTGTCACAACCCGAACATTTTGGTTTTTAACATTTGAAAATTTTATTTTTTGCCTTTTATTTTAAATTTGGAATCGAATCGATTTCGAACTAGCGCGAGATTAGCAACTGTAAGTGTGGTGACATGGCATCATTAACATGGGATTACTGTAGCTAATTATCCGGGCATCACATAGGGGCTTATAATGTTGCCTCCCAAGGTATTCACCTTTGGGTGATGTCAACAATAATAGATCATGCTAACTTACATCCAATTCGATATATATATTAGGATCTTTCCAACACGAGGTACTTGCCAAAGGATAAAATGAAAAAGGGAAAGGTGAAGATCACCTTGACTCTTGGATAATGTAAAGACAGAAAGTAAAAGATAGGCCCTTCGCAGAGGGAAGAATAGGTTGTCATGTGCTTTTGGGGTTGGACGCACAAAATCTTAATGCAAAAGAACGTCACTTTATATTGCCACTTGTGATATGAACCTTTTATGCAGTTCGTCGCTTTTATTACTTCCATATCACACGATCGTATAAAACTTATTTTCTCCGCACTAATAAGTCATACATATTTAGAGAGCAATTTTTATGGCTTGCAACATGACAACTTACTTGAAGGATCTTACTCAATCCATAGGTAGGTATGGTGGACTCTCATGGCAAAACCGGGTTTAAGGATATTTGAAAGCACAAGTAGTATCTCTGCTTGGTGCAAGGAATTTGGCTAGCATGAGGGGGAAAGGCAAGCTCAACATGTTGGACGATCCATGAAAATATACTTTAACTGAGATGTGAGAAAACATAACCAATTACGTTGTCTTCCTTGTCCAACATCAACTCTTTAGCATGTCATACTTTAATGAGTGCTCACAATCATAAAAGATGTCCAAGATAGTATATTTATATGTGAAAACCTCTCTTTCTTTATTACTTCCTATTAATTGCAACGATGACCAAAACTAGGTTTGTCAACTCTCAACAACTTTTAAGCCTCATACTCTTTATGTGTGAAGTCATTACTATCCATAAGATCAATACGAACTCTTTTATTCTTTTTATTCTTTCTATTTCTCAAGATCATAGCAAGATAGCAAAGCCCTTGACTCAACACTAATCTTTATTATATAGCTCACGGACTCGATTACATAGAGAGATCACAAAGCAAAACTCAAAACTAATTCATACTAAAACTTTATTCTACTAGACCAAGATATTACTAAAAGGATCGAACTAAGAAAAACGGTAAAGATAGGAGTGTGATGGTGATACGATACCGGGGTACCTCCCCCAAGCTTGGCAGTTGCCAAGGGGAGTGCCCATACCCATGTGATCATGTCCTTGGAGGTGATGAAGGTGGTTATGATGATGGCTTGTCGTCCGTCTTCCAAGGCATAGGCTCACCATCATAGAAGGATGATCGAGTCTCCGGGATCCTCAAATCTGCAGCCAAACTCATCCTCTTGAATCCATATTCATACTCTCAGTTTTGGTTTTGCAGGTCATAGATCTGGGCTTGGAGGTGCTCGATTTTCTCATGAAGCTTGAAGATGGTGTCCCCAATGTTCTTGGCGTCTAGCTTATGGTTGTTGGTGAATTCCGCGATCATCATCTGGTTGGCGTTGAGTCCACGCTCCACCATCCCTTGGCACTTGAAAACTTGTTGTTCCATAGCTTCGAGCTTTGTCTCCACGCTTCCGGTATGCCTTGGTCCCTCCACATCGCGGATGTGCAGCACCCCCTCACACATCTCAATGGTTTGAGGGTGTTGCAGCACCTCCGCGAGATAGGGGTTGATAACCCTCTTGAAAAACTTGTCCTTGGGAGCGCTTGGAGACGTCATGGTGCTCTAGATTTGTCAGAAAAACAACTCGAAACGAAAACAGAAGATTTTTGCGTAATACGATGGTCAAAACCTTCGGGAGATTATATAATGAATTTTTACTGACCAAAAGAAGTAACGTGCAAGAAAACAGAGTCCGGAGGGCACACGAAGTGCCCACGAGGTAGGGGGCGCGCCCAGTAGGGGTGGGTGCGCCCTCCACCCTCGTGGAGGCCTCGTGGCCTTTCCGGACTACTTCTTATTTTCCTAAATTCTTAAATATTTCAAAACAAATAAAAATTGCCATTAGAATTGTTTTGGAGTCGGTTTACTTACCGTACCACATACCTATTCCTTGTCGGAGTCTAAAACGTTCTGGAAAGTGTCCCTTATGTATTCCTCCGGGGTTACGGTCTCAATAATATTAGTTTCAACATTTATGGGATTACCTGAGATATAATGTTTGATTCTTTGACCGTTCACCACCTTCGGGTTTGTGCCTACAAAGTTGTTGATTTTTATGGCACCGGAATGATAGACCTCCTTGATAACGTAAGGACCTTCCCACTTGAGAGAAGTTTCCCTGCAAAAAATCTTAAACGAGAGTTGAATAGCAACACATAATCACCTACGTTAAACTCACGCTTTTGTATTCTTTTGTCATGCCATCTTTTAACTTTTTGTTTGAACAACTTGGCATTCTCATAGGCTTGGGTTCTCCATTCATCAAGTGAACTAATGTCAAATAGCCTCTTCTCACCGGCAAGTTTGAAATCATAGTTGAGCTCTTTAATATCCCAGTATGCCTTATGTTCAAGTTTGAGAGGTAAGTGACATGCTTTTCCATATAAACCATCTTATACGGAGACATACCCATAGGATTTTTATATGCAGTTCTATAGGCCCATAATGCATCATCAAGTTTCTTGGACCAATTCTTTCTAGATCTATTAACAGTCTTTTGCAAAATTAATTTGAGCTCTCTATTACTCAATTCTACTTGACCACTAGATTGTGGGTGATTAGGAGATGCAATTGTATGATTAACATCATACTTAGCAAGCATTTTACGAAAAGCACCATGATTAAAATGTGAACCACCATCAGTCATTAAGTATCTAGGGACTCCAAGTCTCGGAAAAATAACTTCTTTGAGCATCTTAATAGAGGTGTTATGATCAGCACTACTAGTTGGAATAGCTTCTACCCACTTAGTAACGTAATCAACAACAACTAAAATATGTGTATATCCATTAGAGGCAGGAAAAGGTCCCATATAATCAAAGCCCCAAACATCAAATGGTTCAAAAACAAGAGAATAATTCATAGACATTTCTTGACGTCTACTAATATTACCTATTCTTTGACATTCATCACAAGACAAGACAAACTTACGGGCATCTTTGAAGAGAGTAGGCCAATAAAACCGGATTGCAATACCTTATGTGCAGTTCTATCTCCAGCGTGGTGTCCTCCATATGGTTCGGAGTGACACTTGCGTAGGATCTTTTCCTGTTCATGCTCAGGTACACAACGTCTAATAACACCATCTACTCCTTTATAAAGGTGTGGGTCATCCCAGAAGTAATGTCTTAAATCATAAAAGAACTTTTTCTTTTCTTTGGTATGTGAAACTAGGTGGTATAAATTTAGCGACAATGTAATTAGCGTAATCGACATACCATGGAGCGAGACGAGAAGCATTAATGACCGCTAATTGTTCATCGGAAAGCTATCATCAATAGGTAGTGGGTCATTAAGAACATTCTCTAACCTAGACAAGTTATGCGCAGCGGGTTCTCAGCTCCCTTTCTATCAATAATATGCAAATCAAATTCTTGTAGCAAGAGAACCCATCTAATAAGTCTAGGTTTAGCATCTTTCTTTTCCATAAGATATTTAATAGCAGCATGATCAGTGTGAATAGTTACTTTAGAATCAACAACATAAGGTCTAAACTTATCACAGGCAAAAACAACTGCTAAAAACTCATTTTCAGTAGTAGCATAATTTCTTTGGGCAGTGTCAAGAGTTTTACTAGCATACTGGATAAAATTTAATTTCTTATCAACTCTTTGCCCTAGAACAACACCTACAACATAATCACTAGCATCACACATGATTTCAAAGGGTAAATTCCAATCAGGTGGCTGAACAATAGGTGCAGTGATCAAAGCTTTCTTAAGTATTTCAAATGCTTCTACACAATCATCATCGAAAACAAAAGGAATATCTTTTTGTAATAGATTAGTCAGAGGCCTAGAGGTTTTAGAAAAGTCCTTAATGAACCTCCTATAAAAGCCGGCATGACCAAGGAAACTTCTTATACCTTTAATGTCCTTGGGACACGTCATCTTTTCAATAGCATCAACTTTAGCTTTATCAACTTCAATACCTCTTTCAGAAATTTTATGCCCCAAGACAATTCCTTCATTAACCATAAAGTGACACTTTTCCCAATTCAAGACGAGACTAGTGTCTTCGCATCTCTGCAAAACTCGATCAAGGTTGCTCAAGCAATCATCAAAAGAGGATCCATAAATGGAGAAGTCATCCATGAATACCTACAAATCTTTTCACAAAAGTCAGAGAATATAGCCATCATGCATCTTTGAAAGGTAGCAGGTTCATTACATAAACCAAAAGGCATACGTCTATAAGCAAAGGTACCAAAAGGGCAAGTAAAAGTAGTTTTTGATTGATCATCCGCTGACACGGGTATTTGAGAGAAACCAGAATAACCATCTAGAAATCAGAAATGTGTGTTCTTGGATAGTCTTTCTAGTATTTGACCAATAAAAGGTAAAGGGCAATGATCTTTCTTAGTAGCTTTATTTAATTTACGGAAATCAATTACCAGCCTATAACCTGTAATAATTTTTTGTGGAATCAATTCATCTTTATCATTAGGAACAACAGTAATACCTCCCTTCTTAGGGATGCAATGGACAGGACTTACCCAATCACTATCAGCAACGGGATAAATTATACCTGCCTCAAGGAGCTTTAGTATCTCCTTTCTTACCACTTCTTTCATCTTAGGATTCAACCGTCGTTGATGATCTCTAACTGGTTTGGAGCCTTTGTCCAATTTAATTTTATGTTGGCATAGAGTGGGAGTAATTCCCTTAAGATCATCAAGAGTATATCCAATAGCAGCACAGTGCTTCTTCAGAGTTTTCAATAATCTTTCCTCTTCCTGCTCTGAAAGGTTAGCACTAATAATAACAGGATATATCTTCTTTTCATCAAGATAAGCATATTTAAGATTAGTAGGTAATGGTTTAAGCTCAAACACGGGATCAACCTTGGGTGGAGGAGGATCCCCTAGGATTTCAACAGGCAAGTTGTGTTTTAGAATAGGACCTGTTGAAAGAATACTTCATCTATCTCCCTTCTTTCATTCATAAACATATCATTTTCGTGGTCTAGCAAATATTGTTGTAAAGGATCAGTAGGAGGCACGGCAATAGAAGCAAGACCAATAATTTCATCCTTACTAGGCAATTCTTTATCATGGGGTTGTCTACGAAATTTAGCAAATTAAACTCATGAGACATATCTCCTAAGCCAATCATAACAACATCCTTTTTGCAATCTATCCTAGCATTGACAATATTCAAGAAGGGTCTACCAAATATAATGGGACAAAAGCTATCTTGTGGGGAACCAAGAACAAGAAAATCAGCAGGGTATTTAACTTTCCCACACAAGACTTCAACATCTCTAGCAATCCCAACTGGTGAAATAGTATCTCTATTGGCAAGCTTAATTGTAACATCAATATCATCTAACTCAGCGGGTGCGATATCATGCATGATTTCTTCATATAAGGGATGAGGTATTGCACTAGCACTAGCACCCATATAACATAAGCCATGATAACAATGATCTCCTATTTTAACAGATATAACAGGCATGCCTACAACAGGTCTATGTATCTTAGCATTGGGTTTAGCAATATTAGCAGCTTCCTCAAAGAAGTAAATAACATGCCCGTCTATATTATCAGCCAAGAGATCTTTAACCATAGCTGTCGTGGAATTAACACGTCAGATGTCCTTAGTGTGAGGACTTAGTCATGAGGCCAACACATCTATGTGGTAGCTTGAGAGGGGTTGAGCGGAATCAAGAGACGCAACACAAGACAAGGGTTTAGACAGCTTCGAGCCCCGGGAAACATCATCCGGTAAAAACCCTACATGTTGTTTGAGGCTAGATCTCATTATCATCACGAGGGAGTCACTGTAAACCGGCTCTCCTCTAGTTGTGTCTAACCCTAGAGATTGTTTCTTGCTTGTCCCTCTTTGGGGAGCCCCGCCCCTCCTTATATATGTTGAAGGGGCGGGTTACATGACTAGTCCTAGTAGGATTAGGATTACTCTATTACAAGTGGAGTCCTAGTCTTGCTTCCTTTGTAGAAAAATATTCCTTGTGCTTTCCTCATAAACCGGTCCACCATAGCGTGATCCGGCCTTCCATAAACCGCCCGTTGGGCCACCGGGTCTTGTCGCTCCTCTGACCCGCCTGCCGGATTACCAATGAATCTTAAACCGCCAGGTCCAAGTGGGTCGCCGGTGAATCGCCAAACTCTAGCCGAGTCATACATCCGGCGGTTTATCCCGCGGGGTATATCCCTGACATTAGCCCCCAGTTTAATTTGGATTCATCCATGTTAAACTGATCCGCAACATAAACACAAGAACAAATTTGTCGGGCTGTGCTCCGGTTTAAATATTCTTGTAAACCGGCACTTGATCATCCTTAAATCCTTGTCATTTCTTCCTTCTAAAAAATCCGAGTCAATAGACCAGTTTCATAATCGATTTGCTTGCAGAAGATATTTTGTAAATAAAGAATCCATTTGAATTGGCCTTCAATGCTCTGACTTGACAAAAATATTAGTCTCTGAAATATTCAACTGATATCCAACCGGCTTGAAGATGTAAAACTTGCCGGTTTATGATTACCACCATTGTCGAGTTATAAAAACTGATAATTCCGGGTCATGATTGTTGCCAACGCCGGTTCATGATTGTTGCCAACGCCGGTTCAAGATTATTGATGACGCCGGGTTGCAGACACAGGGTCGTAATGATTGGTGACGCCGGGTCAATCCGGTTTGCTCAAAATAGAGAATTTGAAAATAGTTCTTCGATAATAATATAATACAGTAGCCCCAAGTCTTGAGCGAGAACAAAGTGATGGCTTAAGACTTGCTTCAATATAAATCTCGCCACTTAAGAAGAAATCCATGTTGTTCATCCGGTCATTTAGTAAAACTGAATACTCCATATTATGTAGCCCCCAAGTGCGGGTTGTCATGCTTGCAGCAACCTGGGACTTGTAATTGCTTGATGCTCATAAAAACTTCAACCAGTGTAGCCCCCAAGGGCCGGGTCATTATGCAATAATGAGCTGGGACTTTGTAAATATAATCTTGTAAACTTTGAACAACAACGTGTAGCCCCCAAGGGCCGGCTCAGTAAGATAATATTGAGTTGGGACTTTGATATATACTTCAATGAAAATAACAACATATGATGCCATCATGGGCTTGAATTCACGTCCACAAGGTTAAGAGCCTTGTGCTTTACCAACTGAGCAGTGGACCCTTCAATATAATGGATAAAAAGCTTTGTACCTTGAATTGTTGACAGGAGCAATTGGTAGCTCCCAATGAGCAAAAAATGACTTTGCATTAGCCCCCAAGTGTCATGGTGCATGCTTGCAGCGACATGAGACTTGCATATTTGATGTAATCTCAGTTTAAATAATGTAGCCCCCAAGCGCCGGGTTTTAAGCCTGCAGCGACTCGGGACTATTCCTTCAATTGTAGAATAAATCATATCCATTGATAATGTGATAGCTATTGCGCTAAAGCGACTTTGAAAACCTTAATCATAATACTGGTTATTGATAACCATAATAAAAATCCAGCCATGTTGGCTATTTGAATAATATACCCAATGATTTATAAGCGCATAATTTCAATGGCGCAATCCAAATATATACTAGCGACTTATAGTCCAAACCCAGGCCGGGTCAATAAACACCGGATTATAAGTGATTATGTACTAACAACTTGTAGTTGAAAGTCGAGCCGGGTTAATGAACACCGGGTTAATTTGATGACTGATAGTCATGCCGGGTCGATAGACGCCGGTTCAACATAAAATTTATCAAAAGAGAAAAATCTTGACAAAGGCAAATAAAATCGTGTAGTCGAGGCTTTTCAAGGGCTGCCAGGCCCAAATTTGAGGCTTTTCATGGGCTGCTAGGCCACTGAGTTAAACCATTTGACAAAGCCTTTTAAGATGGGCCTCCAACTAACCAATCATTGTTTTAACTTTGACAAGTTCAGGGTCTCAATGAGAGTAAGCATCAAGCGTTCGGTGGTCATGCAGGATTACGGATAGGAGTGGCTTACTTGATGAAGGCGAGTTAACCCGGGTTTTAGGTGAATACACCAGGCTTCCAAGCCGTGGGTCGATACCCAATTACAAGGGTCCTTTCAAACTCTTTGTTACTTTACACAAAGATCCCCCAAGTAACTTTGTGAGCTGTGCTCAGTGGGTGCCTATGTTTGAGCTGTGCATAGCAACAAGACTCTCTTTGGCCCCTTGGGTGGGAAGCTCCCAAGCTTTGTTGTGGCATGATAGACGGATTAATGAACAGAACTCCGCTTTGTCAGCTGAAGCCCTCATGTAACCAATAATATGATAAGCCAATAAGGCGGGACACCCATGTTTGAACCGCGCGTCAGGGCAGCAGGTCCTCTTTAGCAACCTTTAACTTTTTGCAAGAGATAAATTCTTCTTGAACCGGGATTTTGAACTGGATATTGAGAGCGTCGGAGCTTTATGCGAGACATCTTTCCCTTGAACCGGACCTTACACCGGAATCTTTATTTTCAGCCGGAAATTTTCTGATGGCCTTTAAACTCGAACTTGCGAGAAGTTAACTCCTTTTTGAACCGGACATTTTTAAACCGGATTTAAGAGCTTCAGAGCTTTGTAGGAGAACATATTTCTCTTGAACTGGATTGTAAACCGGAATCCTTTCTGATGACCCGGAACTTCTTCATTGAGACGGGATTTTGTAACTGTCATATCCTTTCTAAGCCGGAAATTTTCTGACGGCCTTTAAATTTTCATGAATATAATAGTAGCCTCCGGGACCGGGTTATCCTTCCCTCCATCGTCCTGGGGTTTTTAAATTTGCTAAAACTGGCAAGATTTGCTGAGTCATGTCATCGTAGCCCCTGAGTCTCAAAGGTGACTCGAGGAGTTGGCTTGAGACTCTTCCATATTTGACCGTGATATAAACCGGCATAACTTGTATATCATTGGTGTTGATAGTACGATGTGAATCCACAGAAGGTTGAAGTGACTGCGGCGGGTTATAAATGATCCCGTATGAGCCGTGTCAGCAACTCGGCCAATGGTTCCTTTCAACTGGCGATTTGAAGTTAACCAAACTGTACTGCGGCGACTTGTGCGCCTGCCCATTGAGCCACCCAGTGTAGACGGCGGTTCATGATAATTTGCCTCCAATTTGAAAGAAAACTGGGCTACCCCTGACTTGTTTTATACTCAATAAACACCTCATGCAGACAGGTGCGGCCTGGTGTGTTGATGTATACCAGGCCACGAGAGGCGGACGACAAAGGCGACTGCAGCATCAGAGGCAACTCGGACAGATGAACCGGACGCGGCATTGTAAGTCGGGGCGGACGGTGAAAAATCAGCATCGGTGTCGTACACCGGCACGGACGGGCGAGCTAATCGCGGGTGCCGTCCCGGCAAGCTGATGTAAACCGGGCCACAGGGACGGAGACTTGCTCACGTTCATTCATCGGGTGGTATAATACGGACGAAACGCCAGTGCAGAACGTTGCTAGCGCGTGCTCCGTGCCCGTGATATAACGCCTTATTTGTAATGAACAATTATCATGCGTCAAAAAATATCACATGCCAAAGTAATTGTTCACACAAAAATTAATATGTGCTATGAAAATAAACCAGATGGATATCACTTGATGTATGTGGACCTTACGATCCTCATTGGTGTCCGTTAGCCAACCCGGCACGTTGAATAGGCCGGACCGCATGGCGGGCAGTAAACGACCGCAACATCAGAGGTAGCGCAGACACATGAATCGGCCGCAGTGTTGTAAGCTGGCGCAAACGAGCAAGCTATCCTCCGTGTTGTAAACCGGTGCGGACGCATGAACCGCCACGAGGGCAGATGAGCGAGTCGTCTGTGGCGTTGTAAGGCGATGCGGACGGGCGAGTCGGCCAAGGTATTGTAAGCCGGCACGGGAGTCCGTTGAATAAGGACGACAACCTGTGCCGAATGATGTTGGCATGCCTCCGTCTGATGTTTGTGAACGATAGATGATAGTAATGCACCGTATGGTCGGGCGAGTTAATTGCGGGCGCCAACTGTCGTGGAATTAACACGTCAGATGTCCTTAGTGTGAGGGCTTAGTCGTGAGGCCAACGCATCTATGTGGTAGCTTGAGAGGGGTTGAGCGGAATCAAGAGACGCAACACAAGACAAGGGTTTAGACAGCTTCGGGCCCCGGGAAACATCATCCGGTAAAAACCCTACATGTTGTTTGAGGCTAGATCTCATTATCATCACGAGGGAGTCGCCGTAAACCGGCTCTCCTCTAGTTGTGTCTAGCCCTAGAGATTGTTTCTTGCTTGTCCCTCTTTGGGGAGCCTTGCCCCTCCTTATATATGTTGAAGGGGAGGGTTACATGACTAGTCCTAGTAGGATTAGGATTACTCTATTACAAGTGGAGTCCTAGTCTTGCTTCCTTTGTAGAAAAATATTCCTTATGCTTTCCTCATAAACCGGTCCACCATAGCGTGATCCGGCCTTCCATAAACCGCCCGTTGGGCCATCGGGTCTTGTCGCTCCTCTGACCCGCCTACCGGATTACCAATGAATCTTAAACCGCCAGGTCCAAGTGGGTCGCCGGTGAATCTCCAAACTCTAGCCGGGTCATACATACGGCGGTTTATCCCACGGGGTATATCCCCGACAATAGCAATACTAGGTTCAACTTTAATTTGCTCAGGAGGTGTATATGTTCTAGTATTACTTTTATGAACAACAGTTGAAGCTTTAGCATGATCCTTTATCCTAACAGGAAAAGGTGGTTTCTCAACATAAGTAGTAGGAACAATAGGATCATTATAAGTAATAGTCTTTTCTTCAACTGTAATAGGTGCAACTACTTTTACTTCAGTGGGAGGATTATATTTAAACCACTTCTCCTTAGGGAGATCAACGTGAGTAGCAAAAGATTCACAGAAAGAAGCTACTATCTCAGAGTCAAGTCCATATTTAGCACTAAATCCACGAAAAGCATTGGTATCCATAAAAGATTTAACACAATCAAACTTAGGTGTCATACCTGACTCCTTACCATCCTCGGAACCCCAATCTTCAGAGTTGCGTTCAATTCTTTCCAATAAGTCCCATTTGAATTCAATAGTCTTCAGCATATAAGAACCATCACAGGAAGTATCGAGCATGGTGCGATCATTGAGAGAAAGCCGAGCATAATTTTTTTGAATAATCATATCTCTTGAGAGCTGATGATTGGGGCATGAATATAACATTGACTTAAGCCTCCCCCAAGCTTGAGCGATGCTTTCTCCTTCGCGAGGCCAAAAATTATATATATAATTACAATCACGATGAACAAGATGCATAGGATAGAACTTCTGGTGAAATTCCAATTTCAATCGTGTATAGTCCCATGATCCCATATCATCACATAGCCTATACCATGTCAATGCGTCTCCCTTCAAAGATAAAGGGAAGACCTTCCTCTTAACAACATCATCTGGTATACCTGAAGCTTAAATAATCCACAAACTTTACCACATAGATAAGGTGTAAATCGGGATGCAATGTTCCATCTCCTGCAAAGGGATTAGCTAGCAGTTTCTCTATCATACCCGAAGGAATCTCAAAGTAAACATTTTCAATAGGTTCAGTAGGTTGAGGAGCAGCTCTTTGCTCTACTGGTTGGGGCGAAGATGCAATGAACAAGCCCCTCAAAGGATTAGTTTCCATAGTGACAAGTGACAGAAAATTTCAGCACACTATATAAATGTTTCCTTACTAAGTTCCACTCACCAAAGGCGCTTCACTCCTCGGCAACAGCGCCAAAAAAGAGTCTTGATGACCCACAAGTATAGGGGATCTATCGTAGTCCTGTCGATAAGTAAGAGTGTCAAACCCAACGAGGAGCAGAAGGAAATGACAAGCGGTTTTTAGTAAGGTATTCTCTGCAAGCACTGAAATTGTAGGTAACAGATAGTTTTGTGATAAGATAATTGCTAACGGGTAACAAGCAATGAAAGTAAATAAAGTGCAGCAAGGTGGCCCAATCCATTTTGTAGCAAAGGACAATCCTGGACAATTTCTTATAATGAGAAAAGCGCTCCCGAGGACACATGGGAATTATCGTCAAGCTAGTTTTCATCACACTCATATGATTCGCGTTCGGTACTTTGATAATTTGATATGTGGGTGGACCGATGCTTGGGTACTGCCCTTTCTTGGACAAGCATCCCACTTATGATTAACCCCTATTGCAAGCATCCGCAATTACAAAAGAAGTATTAAGCTAAACCTAACCATAGCATGAAACTAGTGGATCCAAGTCAGCCCCTTATGAAGCAACGCATAAACTAGGGTTTAAGCTTCTGTCACTCTAACAACCCATCATCTACTTTTTACTTCCCAATGCCTTCCTCTAGGCCCAAATAATGGTGAAGTGTCATGTAGTTGACATTCACATAACACCACTAAAGGAGAGACAACATACATCTCATCAAAATATCGAACGAATACCAAATTCACATGACTACTAATAGCAAGACTTCACCCATGTCCTCAGGAACAAACATAACTACTCACAAAGCATATTCATGTTCATGATCAGAGGAGTATTAATATGCATTAAGGATCTAAACATACGATCTTCCACCAAATAAACCAATTAGCATCAACTACAAGGAGTAATCAACACTACTAGCAACCCACAGGTACCAATTTGTGGTTTTGATACAAGATTGGATACAAGAGATGAACTAGGGTTTTGAGAGGAGATGGTGCTGGTGAAGATGTTGATGGAGATTGACCCCCTCCCGATGCGTTGGTGATGATTTCCCCCTCCCGAAGGGAAGTTTCCCCGACAGAACAGCTCCGTCGGAGCCCTAGATTGGTTCCGCCTCGTGGCGGCAGAGTTTCGTCCCATAAGCTTGCTTATGACTTCTTTTCAGGGTAAGAGACTTCATATAGCAGAACATGGGCACCGGAGGGCCACCAGGGGGCCCACGAGACAGAGGGCACGCCCAGTAGGGGTGGGCGTGCCCCCCATCCTTGTGGCCAGGGTGTGGGCCTCCTCTGGTACTTTCTTTGCTCAATAACTCTTATTAATTCCAAAAATGACTTTCGTGGAGTTTCAGGACTTTTGGAGCTGTGCAGAATAGGTTTACAATATTTGCTCCTTTTCCAGCCCAAAATCCCAGCTGCCGGCATTCTCCCTCTTCATGATAAACCTTGTAAAATAAGAGAGAATAGCCATAAGTATTGTGACATAACGTGTAATAACAGCCCATAATGCAATAAATATCGATATAAAAGCATGATGCAAAATGGACGTATCACCTAGCAATCTATTTGAAATGTATAAGCATGTGCAATAATCACTGTTATTCACTTCCTCGTGTAAGAAATCAAATCGAAGCATGACACCATTAGGAATAAAAGCACACATATTAAGCATTGACGGGAAAGTTTAGCAAGAAAAGGTAATCTCCACTGGTCTTATTCTCTTGACTTGATCAGCAGATCGGAAGGAGTTGGAGAAGGCACAGTGCCCCATCTTCCACTTGAACGACATATGCGCAGAAGAACACCTTGATGGCTTGTCCTTTGTGAGTGCTCGTTAATTCTGTTGCCCAAAACATAAACGCATGAAACTCATGCACATTTAGCTAGCTCTTGTTGAAGGAGTGATCTGGTGAACCAGTTCCTAGCCAAAGCAACACGCACGCGCGCGCGCACACACACACACACATACGCACACACAGTTCGGCGAACCGCACGTTGCCGGCCGGTAAACCACACTTCATGGCCCGGCAAACCGCACGACACAGCCTAGTGAACTGCATGTCGCTGTAGCACGACCACCAACGGTGAGGAGCAGAGCACCAGCTCACAGTGGGAACTCGTCAGCTAGATGCCCGGTGACACCCCCAATCCCCACCCAACTACCTGGATCGACTGGGGTGACGCCGGTAAGCAGGAGATCGCGGGATTGCAGCCTCACGACATAGAGCAGAGCAAAGATAATTGAATTGAACACATGAAAATTCTACGGTAATGAACTGCACAGGAGACTGATAGCGCAACTTGTAAGTCCTGAATTGCACTTACATAGGCAAAATTTTATACCCGGATGCAAACATCATCCAGAGAACCTAAGCTCAGAGAGAAGAAAGAACTGCACTGAACTGTATTTTTGCACATAAAAAATCTGAAACAAAAATGCAAAAACTTTGAACTCCATGGCAGAGGAATCCATAGAGAAGAGCTGAAGGAAATATGCCCTAGAGGCAATAATAAAGTTGTTATTTTATATTTCCTTATTTCATGATAAATGTTTATTATTCATGCTAGAATTGTATGAACCGGAAATTTAATACATGTGCGGATACATATATAGACAAAACACCGTGTCCCTAGTAAGCCTCTACTAGACTAGCTCGTTAATGAAAGATGGTTAAGTTTCCTAACCATAGACATGTGTTGTCATTTAATGAACGGGATCACATCATTAGGAGAATGATGTGATGGAAAAGACCCATCCACTAGCTTAGCATTATGATCGTTCAGTTTTATTGCTATTGCTTTCTTCATGTCAAATACATATTCCTTCGACTATGAGATTATGCAACTCCTGGATATCGGAGGAATGCCTTGTGTGCTATCAAACGTCACAACATAACTGGGTGATTATAAAGATGCTCTACAGGTATCTCCGAAGGTGTTTGTTAGGTTGGCATAGATCGAGATTAGGATTTGTCACTCCGAGTATCGGAGAGGTATCTCTGGGCCCTCTCGGTAATACACATCATAAGAAGCCTTGCAAGCAAAGTGACTAATGAGTTAGTTGCAGGATGATGTATTACAGAATGAGTAAAGAGACTTGCCGGTAACGAGATTGAACTAGGTATGAAGATACCGACGATCGTCTCGGGCAAGTAACATACCGATGACAAAGGGAATAACGTATGTTGTCATAATGGTTCGACCAATAAAGATCTTCATAGAATATGTGGGAGCCAATATGAGCATCCAGGTTCCGCTATTGGTTATTGACCAGAGAGGTGTCTCGGTCATGTCTACATAGTTCTCAAACTCGTAGGGTCCGCACGCTTAACGTTCGATGACGATATTGTATTATATGAGTTATGTGATTTGGTGACTGAATGTTGTTCAGAGTCCCGGATGAGATCATGAACAGGACGAGGAGTCTCAAAATGGTCGAGAGGTAAAGATCGATATGTAGGACGATGGTATTTGGACACCAGAAGTGTTCCAGAGGGTACTTATCGGGTCACCGAAAAGGAGTTTTGGAAACTCCCCGCAAAGATATGGGCCTTATGCGTCAAGAATGGGAACACACCAGCCCACAAGGGGCTGGTGCGCCCCTATACAGGCCAGCCCTATGAGGAGGTGAAGGAAAGAGGGAAGGGCAAGGAAAGTGTGGAGTAGGACTCCCCCTTCCTTCCCCCTCCCCCCTCTTTCCTTCCCCCTTGTTTATACAAGGTAAGGGGGGCGCCACTTGGGAAACCCCAAGTGGGATTCGGGTCCTACTTGGGGTGCCCCTTGGCTGCATATCCTCCCCTCCCACCTATATATATGTGGGAAGGGTGGCGCCTAGAACACACAACATCAATGTTAGTCGTGTGCGGCGCCCCCTCAGGGAGTCCTGGATTAGGGGGTATCCGGACAGCCGGACTATATACTTTGGCCGGACTGTTGGACCGTGAAGAAACAAGACTCAAGACTTCGTTCCGTGTCTGGAGGGGACTCTCCTTTGCGTGGAAGACAAGCTTGGCGATCCCGATATTGGATTTCCTTCTTTGTAACCGACTTTGTGTAAACCCTGGCCCTCTCCGGTGTCTATATAAACCGGAGGGTTTTAGTCCTTAGGGACACAATCATAATCATCATAGGCTAGCTTCTAAGGTTTAGCCTCTACGATCTCGTGGCAGATCAACTCTTGTAATACTCATATCATCAAGATCAATCAAGGAGGAAGTAGGGTTTTACCTCCATCAAGAGGGCCCGAACCTGGGTAAAACATCGTGTCCCTTGCCTCCTGTTAACATTAGCCTTAGACGCACAGATCGGGTCCCCCTACCCGAGATCCGCTAGTTTTGACACCGACATTGGTGCTTTCATTGAGAGTTCCTCTGTGTCGTCGCTTCAACGCTCGATGGCTCCTTCAATCATCAACAACAACGCGGTCCAGGGTGAGACCTTTCTCCCCGGACAGATCTTCGTGTTCGGCGGCTTCGCACTGCGGGCCAATTCGCTCGGCCATCTGGAACAGATCGACAGCTACGCCCTAGCCATCAGGTCAGGTTCAAAAACTTGAACTACACGGCTGATATCCATGGAGACTTGATCTTCAACGGATTCGGGCCTGCGCCAGGAGCGCCGAACAGTCACGATGAGCACGGCTTAGACCTGCTGTCGGACAATACTCGGGATATCGCACCTGCAGGAGCCCCGGACCTAAATCCGGGGCAGATTGCGTCGTCCGAGGGCGGGTGGATAGATCCCGCCCCGGAGGCCGCACACTCATCGGCGGTAGAGCCGAACACAGACTTCACCTCCCAAGGAAGCCCGTGTCTCCGGACCCCTGGACTCATGTCCGGTTGTAGGTGCCAGATCGCGCGCCCCCGAGCCCGCTGATTCTGGCTGGGCTCCGGTAATGGAGTTCATCGCTGCGGATATCTTCCAGCACTCGCCCTTTGGCGACATGCTGAACTCATTAAAGTCTCTCTCTTTGTCAAGAGACTCTTGGCCGAACTATGTCCGGCTCGAGTGGGAAGCAGGCGACGAGGGAATTCGTTGCCCACCCACCACCCACTTCACTGCCACGATCGATGATTTGACCGACATGCTTGACTTCGACTCTGAAGACATCGACGGTGTGGACGACGATGTAGGAGAAGAACAAGAACCACCGCCCATGGGGCGCTGGACAGCCACATCCTCATATGATATATATATGGTGGAAACTCCGAAAGAAATCAATGGCGATGAGGCAATGGAGGATAACCCCTCAAGGAAGAAGGCAAAGTATGAACGTCATCAGCGCCGCCCCAAGCCCCGCCACAACAATACCGACATAGGAGTCAAAAACAATCCGGATGGTGCCGAAGATGAATACAATCCCGATCAGCCTGCCTTCGAGCAGGCCGGACAGGCGACGGACGGATACTTGGAGAGGGACAACTACATGCCCCCCTCTGAAGACAAGGTGAGCCTCGGCGACGATGAATTCGGCGTGCCTAAGGATCCAGCAGAACAAGTTCGCTTTAAGCGACGGCTTATGGCTACAGCGAAAAGCCTGTAAAAGAAGCAACAGCAGCTAAGAGCTGACCAAGATTTGCTCACAGACAGATGGACCAAGGTCCTGGCAATCGAGGAATACGGACTCGACCGCCCCGCCAAAAGGTACACAAAGCACAATTCGCTACCTCAACCCAAGAAGGAGGACCTAAAGCCCACACCCCGACGCCAATATACCACGGCCCGGGGTAATACGCAGGAAACGCGAGGCAGCATCCATAAACCTCGACAAAACAGACATAAGCGTCACAAAAATAATGACGACAATCAAGACAAGGGAGTTGGTTCCAAATTCCACGACCCCCAGTCTGGTCAGCGGAAACAGAACAGCTCAGGCCCATCCGGCCCGAGCAGCATACTCGACCAACCATGTCAAATTCATGGTACCCCTAGAGTGGCGGCCAAGCATACCAATAGAGAATGTCGGATCCTCCAAACAAAACGGCTGGTCGGGCGTCGGAAACAATGAAAGGAAATCTCAAACAACGAGAATCCTAGACCACCAAACACGGCGAGGTCAAAGGAAGATCCCCCGCAGTACAAAAATACGGCCGACCATCTCCGATCACATCGACCGTCCGGACAATACCAACCATAGCAATTTAATTGCACTTACTATCACCAGATAGGTATTGACCGCTCGAGGCTCAAACCCATTAATAACATCTTCTAAAAGATGTCGTCCCAGGTGCAAAGGCCAAGTTTTACAAGCCCATCACCCCGGAGGTTGTCCTCGGATCACCAAACAAATACCATGCCGAAGAGTAAGTCTTCGGCATTGTCCCCTTATACAGTAACTACCATACACTATCGGGACGAACCGCATTGGCTAATGCGGTACAACATCAGGTCAATCCCGCGTGACATAGTCACAATTATGGGCAAGGCCGAACTCCACCCTCAGAGTGGAAATCATACCGCCGCTGGAATAGCGAGTTGTGCCCATCTATCAAATTTTGATTCAGCAGCCAACTACCCGGACACCAACTGAGGAGTCCGAGTTACTTTATGGCAGGATAGCCTGGTTCAGCCAGGCTCCGATTAGGCACCCGCGGTTCAACCACAATATGACATGCAGATGCCTTTAAGCATTTGCCTTTACAGACTGACTTTTGCGCAGAACAGGACTGGCGACATGGAATCAGCTCGGACACACAAGGAGGGAACACATAAGTACCCCCCCCCCCCAAGGAGACATTCCGGATACACTTCGGATCCACACACAGCCTCCTCTAGTCCGGCCACGACAGGTTCCACCAGCACACCTCTTTTCATACGCATAAACCGTACTCATACGCATAGACATGTCACTCTACTACAATACTTAGACTAAAATAACACTCACCGGCCGTCATTCCTCATTGACGCTCTTTTCTTCGTCATAACGGCACCCGCACATAGTGTCATGTCGCACTATGCCAGGGCCTTCATAGTACTCATGAAATGGCAACGAAGTTCGGCCACCTTTTCGGTCGCTCGGCACCCCGAACTTATAGCACTATATGCATCAGCTCCGAATCATGTCTTGGGTCATTAGTTGGGTTTGCCCGGCTCCCATGTTTTGGTACCTTACGTTCCGCTCCAGCGGCTAAGGTAGCGCTGGGAGAACTACTGCGATTGTGTCCCGGTTCTTCTGGACGAGCACCTCAGTAGAGAAAGTCGAAAACTGACTGTCATGATATAGCGAGAGCTGGTCAGCTGTTCGAGAGGTTGTAAAATCTTTAAAGATTTATTCCGCATAATGCCATTATAAATGCAAAGTGCGGCGGATCGGTCTTCTGACCAGGCGCCGATAGAGCTCCTAGTACGGTCTTCCGAACACCAGGGGCTGCGCCCACCATACTCGAATTCCTATGGCTAAGTGAGAGTGATAAAGCCCTATAGTCTGATTGCCTAGTTCGCGGTGATGAACACCTCCTTCAAGGACCCAAAAATGGGATAAAGACTGTTCAGGTATGTCCCGAACACCCCCGTATTTTTTACATGGGGGTAGAAGCCGACGACTAGCCAACTCTCAGGATTTATATATACTAAAATGGCCGCACAGAAAGAAAAAATGTTCATATAACAGGCAATAAACAATAAAGTGCCAATATCCCACATTACAAAGGACATCATGACTGCCTTCAGGGAAATATAGTGTCTTTCATACACTCTTCCGCCACAAGGCGGGCTCCTTTCAGGACACCTTCATAGTATAATTAGGGCTTGCGATGCCTTACCCTCTGGCGGTCTGGCGGTCATCAACTTTTCAGCATCAAGCCTCCCCCAGTGCACCTTCGCACTAGCAAACGCCATGCATGCACCCTCTATGTAGACCGATCGCTTAATGACATCGAGCCGAGGGCAAGCACCAACAATACGCTTCACGAGTATGAAGTAACTGCTTGGAATTGGCTCAGCAGGCCACAGCCGGACAACTAAGTCCTTCATGGCTAGTTCGGCCGCCTGGTGCAGTTCGACCAGCTGCTTCAGCTGATCGATAAAAGGCACCGGATAATTTGGCCAAAAATCTGCGACCGAAATGCTTTTCATGATTTCTTCTCCTCAGTCCGGTAGAATTGGGAAGCATCTGATATGCTGCGTGGCAGGTCCGCAAACGCCCCTGGAGAAATAAGAATTCAGCTTGTCGCTTAGAGTTCCTCCCATTACTATGTAAAAATTGCTTTGAGTATAAAAGGCCTTACCAGCCGCAACCTTCCATGCCTCCTGAATGTCCTTCAGAGCACCTCGGGCTTCTTCCCGAGCATCCTCTGCGGCTTGGAGAGCTTGGACGAGTTCGGATTCTTTCCCTGCTAGACTCTGCTCCAAAGTCTCGCCTTTCTTCACGGCCTCCTGGACCTCTTGCTCAGCTTCAATGACCCTGGCCTCATGCTTCTCGCGAAGAGCCTGTTCGGCCGCGGCCTTCTTGTCGGCTTCGGCCACAGCCTTCTTTAATGCCTCAATTTTGGCACTCGCTCCTAGAGCATACAATACAAATATTTTCATCAGGCACAACTACTCGCTCGCGCCCAACTTAGCAAAAGGTTTCGACATACCTTGCTTGTCCTCCAACTGCTTCTTCACACGACCAAGTTCTTCTTCGGCCCGTTCCAGACTCTGGTTTAGTCCGGACACCTCCGCATTATGAGAAGCGGTCGTGCTACAGACGCCTGTTTTCAAAACAAAGGGATATACGTCATTAACTGAGTCTCCTGCAAAGCGGAAATTTGATCCCCTGCCCGGCTCTCTCTCTCTTTCACCGGACAGTGCATCAGGGGCTACTACTCATACTATGACAATCTTCAAAGGTTTCTAAAAACATACCTCAAAGCCTTTTATAAGGCTAAGGCAAGATTCATTCAGTCCGCTCTCAGCGGACTGAATCCTTTCAATCACCGCACCCATGAGGGCACGATGTTCATCGACGATGGACGCACTCTTTAGCGTTGTCGATAGGCCGCCCGGCAACTCTGCTTGGACAGAGGTTGCTGGCGGAGCGGGCGGGCCTCCCCCCGTCAAAGGTGGCTGCTCGCCCGATCCTGGAGCTTTAAAGGTCTCCAGGACCGTGTCCGGCTGTGGGTCGAATCTAAGATCGCCCCCGCCGTCGACAAGCATGGGAGCCGCTGCTCCCGTGTATCCGGCCCCAGAGATATGCCCTCCCTTGTCTGGGTCCCGCTGAGACGACACCTCGGTGTCGCGCCTAGGCCTCGGGGAAGGGGCCTTTGGAGGCGTCTCGCTATCTAGGGCATCTGAGCTCAGTGAATCCTCCGATGAGGACTGTCCGGCATGGGACCTCGCCGGGCTACACAAAGTATGGCGATAGTTAAACTACTACATCCTAATGACCTCACGACTTTACCAGGGGCTGGGCCCTAGGATCCCACTCTGGGCTGCTATGCGCAGCCGTGGTGGACGCCTCCGGGAGGGAACCTTTCCCCCTCTTTGGCGATTCGGCCTCCAGGGATGAGGAAGCCATCCTTTTCTTCCCTCCCCCTGTGGGGGACTCGTCTTCTTCCTCCTCTTCGTCTTTGGAGGAGGGATGGTCGCTAGAGTCTTCGGATTTTGTATCTGAAGCATCGCAGCGACGGAGGCCGCTTCGGGTCTTCTTGACCTTCTTGGAGGCCTCTTTCTTCGGCGCCTCGTAAGGCGCTGGGACCAGCATCTTCGTTAGAAGAGGTCCTGCCGGTTCCTCCGGCAGCGGGGCCGGACAGTGTATCCGCCACACCTTTTTCGTCTATTCCTGGGATTATTGTAGAAAGCATGATAAAAGTGTCTCCCTCGGGACATGCCAGCTAAAACATGGATGGATAGAGCACAGCAATGACTTACTGGACTCGCAGAGCGGGATAGTTGATACCCGCGGTCCTCGGCGGATCCCGGCCACGGTTTGCCGGACTTAAAGAGCACCTTCCAAATGTCCTTGTGGGAGGAGTCGTAGAGCTCCCGTAGGGTCTGGTGCTCGGCTGGGTCGTATTCCCACAAATTGCAGGCTCGATGCTGGCAAGGGAGAACCAGGCGAACTAACATCTCCTGGACTACGTTGACGAGTTTGACATCCTTATTGACCACGCTCTGGACGCGCGTTTGGAGCACGGACAGCTCATCGGATGAGGACCAGTTCAGGCCCTTCTCGGGCTAGGACGTGAGCCGCGGTGGGGCTTCGGATCTGAATTCAGGAGTAGCGGCCCACTTTTTACCATGCGGTTCGGTGATATAGAAACACTGCTGCTGCCACTCTTTGATGGAATCATTAAAGGCGCCCGTCGGCCATGTGACCTTGGGCATCTTGCTCACCATGGCGTCGCCGCACTCGGTGTTCTTGCCATTCACCACCTTGGGCTTCACATTGAAGATCTTCAGCCATAAGCCAAAGTGGGGCGAAATACGGAGAAAAGCCTCACACACGACGATGAACGTCGAGATGTTAAGGAAAGAATTGAGGGACAGATCACGAAAAACAATCCCGTAATAATACATGATGTCGCGAACAAATGGGTGAAGGGGAAACCCAAGCCCGCGGACAAAATGAGGAAGAAACATGACCCTCTCGTGGGGCTCCAGAGTGGGGACGATCTATCCCGCCGGCGGAAGACGGTGGCCGATTTTCTTGGCCAGGTACCCGGCCTCTGGGAGCTTTTTGATATCACTCTCCCGGACGGTAGAGGCCATCCATCTGCCTCCTGCTCCGGATCCGGACATCTTCGGAGAACCTCTCTTCGGTGGAGAAGAAGAGTGCTTGGGCGGTAGGGCTCGAGCAAAGGGGAATAGACTAGCGGAAGGGAAAGGCGTTGCTAAAGAAGAAGAGACCTTATCTCTTTATAGAGGCGGTAAAAGCTTTTGCGCCTCCCCACTTGCCTGGTGGAACCCGCTCATTCCCCACTCGCTGCGATGAGCGGTACGGTTGGGCTACCCATGCCCGTACTAACGAAAGCCCCGTGATAAGGGGAGCACGATCTCTGCTTCGACGAGACCACCTCGCAACATGTGCGGTGTTTGGTAGTAGAGAGATGGTTCAATAATGACTCGTCCATGGTGCTATGTCATGCTATCCAAAGATGTCAGCAGATTATGTTTTTGAAATATCGTTCTCTCTATGATGGCATGTGAAGATCATCTCGCAGATCCGGACACGATTCAAGTGTTCGGTAATTACTTTGGAGTATTCGGAGATGGAACCCACCTTGCAATGCCGAAGACAATCTACGCGCCGGACTCATCGTCATTGAAGCCTGGTTCAGGGGCTACTGAGGGAGTCCTAGATTAGGGGGTATCCGGACAGCCGAACTATATACTTTGGCCGGACTGTTGGACCATGAAGAAACAAGACTCAAGACTTCGTTCCGTGTCCGGAGGGGACTCTCCTTTGCATGGAAGACAAGCTTGGCGATCTGGATATTAGATTTCCTTCTTTGTAACTGACTCTGTGTAAACCCTAGCCCTCTCCGGTGTCTATATAAACCGGAGGGTTTTAGTCCTTAGGGACACAATCATAATCATCATAGGCTAGCTTATAGGGTTTAGCCTCTACGATCTCGTGGTAGATCAACTCTTGTAATACTCATATCATCAAGATCAATCCAGCAGGAAGTAGGGTTTTACCTCCATCGAGAGGGCCCGAACCTGGGTAAAACATCGTGTCCCTTGCCTCCTGTTACCATTAGCCTTAGACGCACAGATCGGGACCCCCTACCCGAGATCCGCCAGTTTTGACACCGACACCCCCCTCCCTAGTTTATACCCCCGGTCATATTCTCGCGGTGCTTAGGCGAAGCCCTACGCGGATCACTTCACCATCACCGTCACCACGCCGTCGTGCTGACGGAACTCATCTACTACCTCAACACCTTGCTGGATCAAGAGGACGAGGGACGCCATCGAGCTGAACGTGTGCAGAACTCGGAGGTGTCGTACGTTCGGTACTTGATCTGTCGGAGCTAGAAGAAGTTCACTACATCAACCGCGTTGTCAAACGCTTCCGCTTTCGGTCTATGAGGGTACGTAGACACACTCTCCCCCTCATGTTGCTATGCATATCCTAGATAGATCATGCGTGAGCATAGGATTTTTTCTTGAAATTGCATGCTACGTTCCCCACCAAGAGCACCACACTACGGTCTTCCTGGGGTGTTACCGCCAGCGTTGTTGCTCCTCTCACACTCTCGGGTCCATGAGACCCCTTCCAGCCTTGTGGTCACCATGTGCGCCATGGTCGGTGATACGTCTCCGTCGTATCTACTTTTCCAAACACTTTTGCCCTTGTTTTGGGCTCTAACTATCATGATTTGAATGGAACTAACTCGGACTGACGTTGTTTTCAGCAGAACTGCCATAGTGTTATTTTTGTGCAGAAATAAAAGTTCTCGGAATGACCTGAAAATCCACGGAGCAACTTTTTGGGATTAATAAAAAATATTGGCGAAAGAATCAACGTCAGGGGGCCCACACCCTGTCCACGAGGGTGGGGGGCGCCCCCTGCCTCGTGGGCCCCCCGAGGCTCCACCGACCTCAACTCCAACTCCATATATTCACGTTCGGGGAGAAAAAAAATTAGAGAGAAGGATTCATCGCGTTTTACGATATGGAGCCGCCGCCAAGCCCTAAACTCTCCCGGGAGGGCTGATCTGGAGTCCGTTCGGGGCTCCGGAGAGGGGGATCCGTCACCGTCGTCATCATCAACCATCCTCCATCACCAATTTCATGATGCTCACCGCCGTGCGTGAGTAATTCCATCGTAGGCTTGCTGGACGGTGATGGGTTGGATGAGATTTACCATGTAATTGAGTTAGTTTTGTTAGGGTTTGATCCCTAGTATCCACTATGTTCTGAGATTGATGTTGCTATGACTTTGCTATGCTTAATGCTTGTCACTAGGGCCCGAGTGCCATGATTTCAGATCTGGACCTATTATGTTTTCATGAATATATGTGAGTTCTTGATCCTATCTTGCAAGTCTATAGTCACCTACTTCCTTTATTCTTTGGCTGTCGCGAAAGTTCGGCCGTGTGAATGGCCTTGTGATGAGTTCTTGAGAGAAGTCGGGATTCATGATGATTTTTATTCTTTGGCTGATAATGCGGGCCTCACCGACTTCCTTCACGACAAGCTCGATCAGTATCTCCTACTCACTAATACTTTCGTGCAAATCTTTTACTTTCATGCTAAGAAATCACCACCTTCAGTGGAGTTTCATTTATATGATGAGGTTAGGGAGATGTCACTATGTGATTTTTGTGCGGTTTGCAAGATACCCTTCGAGGGCAGCATAGAGGAACCATATCGTAGAGATGTGGATGGATTTATTGATATGATTACCGTAGGGGAAACGAGGAAGGCGATGGTCATGGGAACTGTGGAAACCTTAGTGTCCCTGATATTGTTATTTGTTCCATGCTTTGTTTCGCGATAACACTGTTAGTTTAGGCGCTATTATTGCTAAACGGTTAAGTCTGAACCATACAAAGGGCCCCATCTTTGGAGGCATCTACGCTTCACGCCTTGCTAAACACTTTAGGATACCTATCAGGCATTATGAGAAAGAGGAAAAGTTGCTACCCTCTATTTTTCTAGGTTATAAGAGTATGGTAGCACATGAATTTATTGTTAAAAATGATGAGATGATGCTTAAGTATAATTTGAGATTTAATAAAACTCACAGTGAGACTATTATTCTGCCTGCACCCTCTTTGTTTGACTTATCTTCAGGCACGTACCTCATCTTGCCGGAGGTTGTTTACGCATACCGGAGCCAGACACTAGCTCCAGAGCCTGAGCCGGAACCACCACTTGACCCTTATCGACCGTCCTTTTATCAGTGGGATCCGGAGGAGATTGCCAGCCAGTGGTACTCAGATGACACTCCTCAGTACACTGGAGAGAGTAGCTCTGATCCATGGGCATAGACCAACTTATGCCAAAAGCCTAAGCTTGGGGGAGTACGTATTTCTCACCGACATTACATTCATGCTCACACACTCACTCTAGTTGTCGGTGCTCATACTTTTTCATTGTACTATCCATGCTTGTTTATTTTCCTTGCTTTCTTTTTGTGTGTTTGAATAACCTTAAGAAAAACCAAAAAAATTAGTTGTAGCTTTTAGCTAGTTACTTTCCAAGCCTGTAGTAGTAGTAGTAATTAAAAGAAAACCCAAAAAGATTTCTCGTTCTTCTTTTGCTTGTTGGGAGCTTTCCTGTGTAAATAGTTTTATTTCTTTTCTTTTCTTTAGGGGTCGAGAGGAGAAGACCATGATGAAAATGTTGAATGGCTCTCATATGCATTATTGTTGATTTAACCAAGAGTCCATATTACCTTGTCTTCTCCCTTGAATTGAATGCTTGTAGGTTCCAGCTTAGTCCAATGCACGTGCACTATTATTATTATCCACACCGTTCGGTCATGCAAGTGAAAGGCGATAATGACGATATATGATGAAATGATTGAGATGAGAGAAGCTGGTATGAACTCGACCTCTCTTGTTTTTGTAAATATGATTAGTTCATCGTTCCTGATTCAGCCTATTATGAATAAACATGTTTGCAAGACAATTAGGGACTATAGCTGCTTATGCCATGCTTGATTAGCTAGGAGTTTATAATGGTTTACCTTGCGTGCCAACATGCTATTAAAATGGTTGTGATGTGGTATGATAGGGTGGTATCCTCCTTTGAATGATTCGAGTGACTTGACTTGGCACATGTTCACGCATGTAGTTGAAACGAAATCAACATAGCCTTCACGATATTAATGTTCATGGTGGATTATATCCTACTCATGCTTGCACTCAGTGTTGATTAATTTTAATGCATGTTCATGACTGTTGACGCTCTCTAGTTGGTCGCTTCTCAGTCTCTTTCTAGCCTTCACTTGTACTAAGCGGGAATACTGCTTGTGCATCCAAAATCCATAAACCCCAAAGTTATTCCATATGAGTCCACCATACCTTCCTATATGCGGTACCTACCTGCCGTTCCAAGTAAATTTGGATCTCACAGTGAGTGCAGTGGTGTCCTCGGCGGGCTCGGAGAAGGGCCGGAGCAAGCGGGGCGGCGGAGGCAATCTCGGTGACCCGAGGAAGAAGAAGGCGTTGGGGCGGTGTTTCGAGGCGTCCGGCGTCGCCTGAGTTGATGGAGAGGATGAGGCAGACGAGGCGGAGCTTCTCGGCTCGGGCGGAGGGCGAGGAGGTGGCTCTGGCCGCGGCAGCAATGAGAGGCGGCGACGGCGACTCTCAGGCGTGAGAGGAAGAGAGAGCAGAGAAGGGGAGAAGCACGGGAGAGAGTGAGAGCAGTCCAGGGGGTGTGTGGCATCCTCAGGGCGACGGGTAGACAGGCAGAGAGGCAGGAGGTGGCCGGCGCGTGCCGGCGTGCGGCGAACACACGCCTCGCGTCCTTCTGGCGCGAGGTGAGAGACGACTGGCAGCGGTGGTGGGCTGGGACAGCTCCTGGGCTGCACAGTGCTGGGCCTATGGGCTATAGATAAGCGCCAGGTAAGGTCAGGTGAGCTTTCTCTCTCTTTTCTATTTTTTGTTTCTGTTTTCTAATTTCGCAGTTTGTTTTTGATCCAGTTTTAAAAACCAAATCAATTTTATAAATCCTGAAAATATTCATGAGCACTTTCTGAATTATTTCAGTGTCCCACAAATAATTCCAACATTATTTGAGCATTTAAATTATTTAGAGTGTTTAAATGCCCAAAGTTAAATACAATATGATTTAATTCAAAAATCAAGAAATGACCTAGAAATATGTTCATCATTTTTGGCAGAGGTTTTTACCTTTATCATAAATGATGAACATTTCCAAAGGGCATTTTGGGTTCATTGAAAATATTTCCTTTTGATCCTAATTGGATTTAATTTGGTGCTAGGGTTTGAACATCCCCATTTCAAGATTAAGTGCAAATTAGACATGATGCAAAACATGACTAGCTAGCCCAAAGCAGACCAGAACTAGGGATGTGACAGCCTTGGTGTACGAATGGGGGGCGGAGGGGATAGGAGGGAGGGACCATGGCTTAGGGACGCGTTTGTCCGAAATGTGGGGTAAGTTACAAAAGTACCCCTATCTGTTTGCACCATGGCTCAGGGATAGAAGAGGGCCTTCGCGTGTTGGGGCGGCGTGACCGATTTCAAAGCAGGAGGGAGCTTTCGCGTGTGTTGAAATTTTGTGATAACAAGGCACAGTTTGAAGGAGCGGGAGTTTCGCAGCATAAGAGACAAAGAGATAGTTTCAAATTTTGGGATAAGAAGATGCGGCTTGAAGTTTTGGAAGAACAAGCTTAACATGTAGAAAAACAAAAAACAATCCACATCACACTAGAGAGATTCATGTCCTATTTCACTATATTACTACAAATGCCATTCAAAAACAACAACAAAAAACTAAAAAATGGAAGAACAAGCTTAACGTGTAGAGTACCCAATGAATTTGCACTTTCCTCAACAACAACAAAATTTGTACTGTCTAGCATATGGACTAAATTTGAGTTCATTTTTCGTATTTGAATGGGATTGTACTAGGGTTAGTTATACCATCATCTAAATATTACCTTCACAACACATGACATGAATATAGTAGTAAATTCTCATTTAAATATAAACTACATGTACATATGACCTCGAATTCAAATATGTGCATCAATTTTATGTTGAATTCAAATCATAGTACATGTATGGTCTAGATATATGTTCGGAATCTAAACCATGTTTGATAGTGTTTCACATGCACAACACACACACACAACATTTATATATTAGCATCGAAAGCCACCCATTATCTCCAATTTGAACTGGTGTGTCCATGCATGCATGGATGCAATGTGGCCAGGCGATGTCTGCCATTGGTATCTCAAATTCAAATCCATTTAACCTTGTTCAATGTGTATATAGTATAGCATGCTCGATTCAAAACCACACCATGCATATCACAATTATCTCTCCAAGGCAGACAAAATTTCAGAGTCCACTGCACCTAAGAAGTTCACTCTCACACTTGAGGAGCCAAGTGGCTCAAAGGCTGAAGCTGCAGGCAAGAAGAGAAATGAAATGAAGAGAATTGTTCATGTGGTTGGCAGACGACCCTCCATGATTGTTGATCCAAAAGAGGAATAGGAAGAGGAAGAGGAAGAGCCAACTAATCCACCTCCTGGCAAGTCTCAGAAACTTATGACAGATGCAAGAAAATTGATGCTACTTTCAAGTCCAGACCCAAAGTTTTAGCACCCAAACCCAACAGGACCATAAGAAATGTTTCTGCAAGTGAGAAGAATAAGGCCCCAGTGCCTGAAGTTGCTGTTGATGATGAGCCACTAGTGCTCAGGAAGTTAAGATCCAAGATTCTAGATCATGACAATGCTCATCCTGTTGCAGAGAACATGATGGAGAGGAAGGATAAAGGTTTGCGTCGATGGAGATTATCTGGTCCTTATTCTACCAAGAGGAGAACTGCTTGTGACTACTGTTTTCACACCATAGAGCAACAAGATTTCTATGAAATAGTGTTGCTCAATAAGAAGCCAATTGTCAGTGACATGAAATGAGTGGATTGGGAATACATTGATGAGAATGAAGACAACTTCCCCATGTTCATGAGAGCTTCAAACTTGCTGATGTTGATGCTTTTGTTGGAAAGAAGCTTACCTCATGGAATGATGAGATGATCATGAAATTCTATTCTACTGCTCATTTCTATCCAGATGGAAAGATTGTGTGGATGATTGAGGGAGTGAGATACCAGTCAACCATCTCTGAGTGGGCTGCTCTTCTTGCTGCTCCTGAAGAAGAAGATAGAGAAATTGATGTATATACAAAGCCCAAGATGGATCACAATTCTAAGAAGAACATGTACAAGCCCATTCCTCAGAAAGACCTTGAGACTCACGAGTTGGGATCCGTGAAGCACTTACTGTCTGGTTTGGCCACCATTAACACTATTTTGAGGCACACTGTGTTGCCAAAATCTGGAGATGACAAGATGATCCATGGCCATTGCATCAACCTTCTACATCTATTTGACACACCTAAAAAAAATTCAAGGTGATGAGCTTAATTGTTGAAACTATCATGGGAACATCTGCAGACCAAAAGAGATCATATGGTTTTGCTCTGCACATTCAGTTGCTCATCAACTCCAATGCAAGCACATATCTTCTTGACCGCGAGCATCTCCCTTTGTTTCCAGAATTTGAGGATAATGTAGTGGTGATGGATCCTTCTCACCCTACTTCTGCTAAGGCACAGGAGAAGATCCAGGCAGCTGTTGCAGCCAAAGAAGCCAAGGAAGCATCTGCTCCTAATGCTCCCATTGCTAACCTCAAGTTGAAGAATGATCAAATGACTTATCTGCTAGAAGCAACCCTGAGGATTGAACGAAGTCTGGCCAACCTCACTAAGAATCAGGAGAGCTTAGAGCGGGTAGTCGAGACAAAGATTCATGATCTTGATGTGAAGATCACAGAGGTTCAGACCTTAGTGGAGAAGCTGAGGGATGACGTTGATGCAGCTAGAGTTGCTGCAGAGTACAGTGGAGATGACAAACCTACTACTGACAGATTTCAGAGAGTGCCTAGGGCATCCATATTTGTTGTTGTACCTATTGCAGACACGAGGACTACGGTTTCTGCCCTAGTTGCTGCTTCATCAGTGCCACCACCAGCCCAGCAGACATCAGTCGAAGTTTTTGAAGATGCACTTCTCTCGACGCCATCTACGCACACCAGAGCTGCCAGCCAGAGATCGCCTCTAGGAGCTGCCGAGGATCATGCCTAGAGAGATGCATAGCTCTATACCTATTCAAGCCTTTTGGTACTTGTTGCCAAAGGGGGAGAATTTGTATAGATCATTAGGCTGAGAGAGAGAGAGTCTTGCTTTTGCTCGTTTGATTTCTGGAGTTTTTGCTGCTATTTGGTTTATGCTACTTTGTCCGTTATGATTGTGAGATACTATGTTGGTTGTTTGTGTTTGATCATACTACGCTTCATGTTATGCTTAATGCTTATTATTATCATTATCCTTGTATGATCATTCACTTGTGTTTTGGTGCGTGCTTACTATTCCAATCATATCATTTTGTGCGCTCCACCAAGCTGTATGTGACATGGAAGAGTGATTCATGGTCCTAACCGATTGTGCATTTGCATTTCAATGCAATTTTTTAATAATGCACAAATTTAGGGGAGGGGGGGCTCTTGCTTATCACGTACTTCTCAAAGCGACGATATATTTCACTTATTTAATCATTTATGAAGCTTTGATCTATATGTTGTCATCAATTACCAAAAAGGGTGAGATTGAACGTGCAACTAATCCCCGGGTGATTTTGGTAATTCATAACAACATATATCTCTTTGAGCTAATATCCATTCAAGTTAAAGATTTCAGGAAGTTCAATGATTGGCATGACATGGATTGGCAAAAGCTCAAGACTCTACATTTTTGGTTAAGTGATCGAAGATCACATTGAGTCCATTGAAAAGCCAATACTATTAAAAGGGGATTGGTTTTTGATAATGATCAATTTGCTCAAGTACTTAGTGATATTGCTCCTAAACCCTCAGTCACTTTCTCTATCAAAATCTATCCAAAACCCTACATTCCAACTCGGTCCCACTGAAACATACCTATCCGGACCCACCGAGTTGATGTGGACACTGCCACAGCCAAACCCTAACAACGGATCCATCGATATGGATCTCGATGGCCTTGCCAACTCTCTGTTGCCTGTTGTAATTATTTCAGTCTTACTGAGTTTTGCAATCGGTGCCACCAAGATGATTTGGCAACTTTCTGTTGCCTTATTGCTTCACTTCGGTCCTACCGAGTTGATGCAATCGGTGCCACCGAAATGAGGTTTGCCCTTACCATTGCACATTGGTCCATGCAAGCTGTTTCCAATCAGTCCACTGAGATCTCCAACGTTCATATCTTTTACACAGGCCGCTGCCACCGAGATTTCTGATAGTGCCACCGAGTTGAGTCAAAAGTGTGTAACTGTTGGATTTCGTGTGGAGGCTATATATACCCCTCCACCCCCTCTTACTCAGTAAGAGAGCCATCAGAACGTGCCTACACTTCCACTACTCATTTCCTGAGAGAACCACCTACTCATGGTTTTCCACCTTGATTTGTAGCCTCCCCCAAGTTGCTTTCCACTCAAATCCTTCTTCCACCATAGCCAAATCTGTGAGAGAGAGTTGAGTGTTGGGGAGACTATCATTTGAAGCACAAGAGTAAGGCGTTCATCATCAGCGCACCATCTATTATCTTTTGGAGAGTGGTGTCTCCTAGATTGGTTATGTGTCGCTTGGGAGCCTCCGACATGATGTGGAGTTGAACCAAGAAGTTTGTAAGTGCAAGAAGATCGCCTACTTCGTGAAGATCAACCAGAGTGAGGCAAGTTCTTTGTGGACGATGTCCATGGTGGGATAGACAAGGTTGCTTATTCGTGGACTCTTCGTGGGTGGAGCCCTCCGTGGACTCGCATAGCCGTTACCCTTCATGGGTTGAAGTCTCCATCAACGTGGACGTACGATAGCACTACCTATCGGAACCACGCCAAAAATCACCGTGTCCCCCATTGCATTTGCCTTCTCCAAACACCTCTTTTACTTATACGTGCAATGTCTTACTTTTCGCTGCTATACTCTTAGAATTGCATGTGTAAGGTGTTGCTTGACTTGCCATAATCGCTAAAATCTACCTACATGAAAATGTTAGGTTTTATTTGATCAAATAGTCTAATCACCCCTTCTAGACATACTTTTGATCCTACAAGCGCCCGCGCGGCCGCTGCATCATCGACCCGCAGGACTACCTCGTCGGGCCCAACGCAGACACCTTCGAAGCGGCGCTCGCCGAGCGCACTGCGCGCGAGCAGGAGGAGGAGGACGCACGTCGCTGGCGGGATGAGGAGCTCAGTGCACTCCTCTATGAGCAGGCACTCGCCGCCGCACGCGAGTTCGATGCCAAGCAGGCGGGATGGCGCCGCGAAGCCAAGGAGTAGGACAAGATGTACATTGATCTTGTCTCCGACGACGATGACAAGTGAGCGCCGCCGCCGGTGCAGCGTCGTTGCCGCACCCGGAGAGCTCCGTTTTTGGCTAGTTTAGGGTAGGGCGGCATTGCGATGTAAAATATCTTCGAAATGTAGCGATGCTCAAACTATGCATGTAGTACTATGTTCTTCATTTCGCATGGGAATGCTTTTTTTTTCTTCAAAATTTATGGTTTTAATTGAGAGCTCTGTTTGGCCGCAGTCAATTTCACCCCTCAAACCTCTGATTTCTCGGCCCTTATCCGCGATATAAGGGCCGCTGATATACTGGGTCTGCTAGAGATGTTCTTAGGTCGTAACACCGGGAAAAGAGTGAGTCGAGTTCTCAGATCATGTGTTGTTGTTCCTATCGAGAGATATTTGGGTTGAAGCACGAGAGGTATGTTAAAAGCCAAAACCAAAAGAATAAGAGTTGAAAAGGGGAAAAGGACGAGAAAGAAGAGGACGGAGATGAAGATGGACCATGAGAGCACCCGCCAGGAGAGAGTGGTTCGTACACTTGTAAATGTGATGGAAGGCATCATTACTGATGAATAACGCCTGGCAATTATTACACCCCATGCATCGAAGGATCGGATTGTTCGATTAACTCCATGCATGCTTTGGGGGTGAAGCAGCGTTACTAAATTTCGCCCGGCCCGTTTATTCACGCCATATTGTTATATATACGTGCCCAGTACTGCACCACGTGGTATACAGGATGAAATGCGGCAAATAAATCCAACCTATATTTGCTCATTCTGTCCGTCTCCGGAGGAAAACACGTGCAAAATATGAACGTGGTACGTACTCCTGTGGACACGAAGTACCTGCGCATTCAGTAGGAGTAACAGCTAGCGTAGTAGAGTATACTCGTGAAATAATGCAAAGCAGAGTGAGACGAGGAGGGAAAAAGAAAAAGAAAAAGAAAAAGAAAAAGAAAGGGGCGAAGCTCTCCTCCCTGCCGCACAAGTTGGGTTCCGAGATGAGATGAGACTGAAACTCTTCTTCTCCTTTGACTTGTCTTCTCCTTCTATCTGCGGGCCAGCTAACGAACACCGAGAAAGCAGCGGAAATCAAGCCCGGCAAAAGATAATCACCAGGAAACGAGGAAGGAAAGAAGGGAGAGCAGAGAGTGTGTGTGAGTGAGGTTCCTTCTTCTTCGATATTTTTTCTATACTCCGTACTACTACTACTACTAAACAAGAAAGAGAAATCTCCAGCCTTGTTTTCTTCCTCTCCGTCTGCGGCGCCCTCAGGAAGACACCAGTGGAGGGGGAAAGGCGGAGAGAGGGGAGGGAGCCATGCCCATGGTGAGGAAGCATGGATGGCAACTCCCAGCACACACATTCCAGGTCAGAAGTCCATCTTCTTCCTTGCTCTCCTCGATCCTCAAATACGCGGCCGTCTACACTTGTACAATTTCAATTTACTCTCTTCCCTTCCCTTGCAATGCAAGCGCCGCGAGAAAGTTGCGGCCTTCGCTTCGGATCAGTTGCCAGAATTCTGTCAGTCCCCCTTTTTTTTGTGTGTGTTTCAGCTTGGGGTTAAATTTTTCTGGCAAGATTTGGGCCAAGTATCTAGGGCAGGCTGCTTTATAGCCCCTGATTCCTCCATCTGCTAGGCATGAACCTGTGGCGTGTTCCGTGATCTTCCGTTTTGTAATCTTCAAGCGAGAATCACATGTAGCATCATCCTAAATTTTTCTATTTATATCTGGACGACCCCCTTTCTAATTATGAGTACGTACTGTAGAATTCAGTTGAACTTGTTTGGTTCGTTCACATTGGTTAGTTCGGGGAATATACTGTTTCTTAATGAATTACTTCCATTTTTTTTTCCAATATGCCATTCCCATGAAATCAAAATTGTGTGTTTAAGTGTGATAAAAGAGGAGACACAACTTGCAGAGGCCAACTGTACCTTTAATGCCCTACAAAGACAAGCCCTTATTATGATGTCAGAAAGTAATACATTTATGCCATGCTGCATTTTATAAGTTCTGCTATCGATAGCTAGTCATATGCTCTATTTGTTTTCTTACTCCACCTTTTTCGGTGAGTAATGTTGAAGTGTATATGTGGATTGCCTAGCCCCTTCCATCAGTTTGGACTTTTGGTTGTGTTGGATAGTGCATGAAGCTTAACATGGTAACAATGCTAAGGTCTTTTGAGTTCAAGTCCTGTCTTTCACAATTTATCAAAAATTGTTGGCTCGTGCATGAAGCTTAACAGTAATAAACTGATAGAAAATTGAAATGTGTCTCAATGTTGTTAACTTTCATACTTTTGGACTGGGGAATGACTGAGTTCTTAATCTATTTTTTTAACAGATCGTTGCAATTACTGTTTTCTTCCTTCTGGTGGTTGCATTTTATGCCTTCTTTGCACCGTTTTTGGGAAAGCAAATCCTTGAGTATGTCGCAGTCAGTATCTACACTCCTGTGGTAAGCCTACCATAATGCACCTATATTGTATTTCTTTCGAGGATTCTTACTTGTGCTCTGCATTTATCGTTTCTCCTTCTCACGGCAACTACATCAGGCATTCGCTGTCTTCATCCTGTATATCCGGTGCACTAGTATAAACCCTGCAGATCCTGGGATCATGTCAAAGTTTGACGATGGCTATGTCAATGCACCAGAAAGTAATACTGGCTTGCAGGGCACCAATTTTCCTGCAAAAACTGGCATTGCTACTGGAACCAACTCCCCAACATCTACTTGTAGAAGCTCTCTAGATGGGCGTACTAACCATGGAGATTTGGCTGCTGGAGATACAGACATAAATATAAGAATGCAACCACTAAGAAGAAGATCAGGGTGCTACTTCGGAGGCTTTATTTGTGCTTTGTTTGTCAAGGAGGATTGCAGGAAATCTGATGATTCAGAGAATCAAGTTGATGCAGAAGATGCACTGTTTTGCACATTATGTAATGCTGAGGTACACTCATATTGTGCATGTTTAAGTTTGAACTGTATGATTGCTCATGTCTTGGATTAAGGGTATGTTCGATTTGTGTCCAAAACCAACCCTGCCAATATTTTGTCATAGCCAGATATTTTTTCGTTGTTTGGATGGTTGCCAAACTTCTGTCATGCCCATGCTAACCTGCCCTCTCTAGTTCATTTTTCTTGCCAACATTGGCCAAATCATGGGCAAGCAAAACCTTGATCAAAGTTATGGCTGGCCAAAAATTTGGTAGGGTGTACTTTGGCTCAAAACCAAACATACCCTTAGTCAACAGCTCCTATCTGTTTTAGATGCTGCACTGACTTTGCTAGAAGTGAAAAACTGAAAACTTGTGCTGCCGGATCTTGCTAACTTACACCAAAAAAACAGGCCGGATAGGCTTGGTTTATTTCTGAGAAATAGCGAGAAACTTGGCTGCAATATAGATGTTGCTAATTTACAAAGAGATCGTTTCAGGTTCGCAAATTCAGTAAACACTGCAGAAGTTGTGACAAGTGTGTGGATGGATTTGATCATCACTGCCGGGTATTTGCTACACAAAAACCATATTTCCTTCAGTTTTAATTTGCATACCTGATTTTTGCATCTACTGCAGTGGCTAAATAACTGTGTTGGACGCAAGAACTATTTCACATTTTTTGCTCTGATGACTACTAGTCTCCTCTGGGTCTGTAAAGTGCCTTACCCATTACCTATTTTTCACAGTAAATACGGTTTTAATATCACATAATAATTTATTCATCTGCTTGCTAGCTAAATCTATTTATAATCTCCCGTATGACAGCTTGCTATTGAAGTTGGAGTAGGCATTGCTGTTCTTGTTATGTGCTTCGCCAACACGAATGCAGAAAAAATTATTCAAGACAAGCTTGGGAATGGATTAACTCGTCTTCCGTTTGCAACTATCGTAGTAAGTTGTCATTCTTTGTTGCTGTAGGTATTATATATGGGAGGCCATGATTAGACGCCTAGAACTGTATAGTTCTGAAAGAATTGGTTCAGTGTGTTCCTCTTTTCATCTTTTTTTGGGGGGGCTAGAACTGTATACTGAAATGTGTATTTCTGGTGTTCAGGGAATATTTACTCTTCTTTCTCTAGTTGCCTGCGTACCTTTGGGAGAACTCTTCTTCTTCCACATGCTATTGATCAGAAAGGTTGTCTCACAATTCCCACGAGTGTAGCATGTATTTAAAGGTCTAGTTGTTTGATTGAATTGTTACATTCATGGTCTGCCTGCATCAGGGGATCACCACTTATGAATACGTTGTAGCAATGAGAGCTATGAGTGAAGTGCCTCAAGATGAAGAGGAAGATGAGAGAGCAAACATTATTTACTCCCCGACAAATTCAGCAACTAGTGGGTTCAGCGGCGGAAGTTCACTTGGTCTTCACTACAAGGGTGCATGGTGCACGCCCCCAAGGATTTTCGTCGATCAGGTAATATTGGTGAATTTTGAGCTTGCTAAATAGTCCGATATTATTATATCTTGGAGGGTTCAGTAAGAAACTGCGCAAAAATAATAATTTGGAGGCATTATTACTGAGTTTTGCCATATTGTTGCCAACTATGACACAGGATGAAGTTATCCCACATTTGGAGCGTGGCATGGCACCATCTACCGTCGACCCTGATGCCACTGGACATGCTGAAAGACCAAACAAAGCCAAGAGGCAAGTCAAAATCAGTGCCTGGAAACTTGCAAAGCTGGACGGCAATGAGGCGATGAAAGCTGCTGCAAGAGCTCGGGCATCATCCTCCGTCCTCCGGCCCATAGGTGCGCGCGGCCCTGGCTCCACTGGCAACTCGCATCCTCAGAGTATCGCGAGCCAGGATGAGTACGAGACCGGCACGCAGAGTGCTAGCAGTTTGAGCAGCCCAGTCCACATCCACAAGCTTGCACCTCGCACCCAGATGAATGTGCCGCCGCCTCGACCGCCGGAGAGGTCTGGTGTTCCGACCACGCAGGCAACCAACCCAATAATGTTCCGGCCAGCAACATCGTACGCTCGCGAGAACCGAAGAGCGTCGGTTGTTTGGGATCAAGATGCTGGTCGGTATGTGTCGGTGGCATCTGCACCTGCAAGACCAGTGGGAGCTGCTGCTGGTTCTTCTGCTGCCCAGCCTGTTAGAGCGCCGCGTTTCTTGGAAAACCCAGGTGGTGGCAGAAATCTTGCGCCAATGAGTGCCTCTTCCTCGGCATTGCCATCTGGGCAGCCGTCTGGGAGACTGGCCTACTCTGGACAGTCGATATTCTTGGGGGGGCCTGTTCTGGGCGCTGCTGCTGAATCTGGAAGGAATGAGGGCAACACAAGTGCACGGCCGGCTGACAGGAAGGAGCTCAACGCCGATCAGCACCATGAAAGGGGGCCAACGGCCGAGTCTTTCCCGGCGGGAACATTTCAAAAGAAACCACCATTCAACAGGTGAAGCGCAAAGAAGCGATTACGGATGACAGCGAACCGTCCTGCCAGATCATAGCTGCGCCATGGGGACATGCCAAGATATGTGAGCAATCACAGGTCCAGTGGCTGCAGCTGCAAGCCTAGAAGAATCTGCAGGCCATCTTCGGGGATCTTTTACTGTCAAGTTATGCATCTGAATTGAGCATAACATTTCTTTCTCAGATGGCCCAGTGACATATGAAACAGAAATCGGGAAACAAAAGCAGAACATCCAGTTGGCTTCGGTGTAACAATTTTTCTTCCCTCATTGTGGTGCTCGCTAGCTTCGTTTAACAGGAAATTAAAACATATCATGATATTTAAGAGCTTCTCCAAGGGAGGCCCCAAAATTGGACCCATATGTCCCAGCGGACAGCCTGTCCCCCCCCCCCCCCAAAAAAAGAAGCACTTCCAACAGGCCTCCTCAAGCTGCCCCCATTTGTCTGGGCAGTCCGTACTGCCCCAAACCCAGCCCATATGTCTGGTGAAAATGGGGCCGTCCAGACATGACCGGAATGTTATGACCCACCACCGGCCCTAGAAAATCCCTTCCCCGGCGCAGACAAATCCTAACCTAAGCCACTCTTACTCTCGCTCTCACCTCTTATTTCCTCTCCGTTATGGTCGCATCCTCTCTGTCCATCCCCATCTGTATCTTATAGTGGCAAGATGACGAGTTTTTCTTGTATATTCCAATGATGAGTTTCCTCAAAAGTAGGTCTTTATGAGTAGGCAAGTTGGATTCACATCCCACTAGTCATTAGGAAAGTTATCATACGCTTATACTCTAATGCATTCGTCGTATGACAATCTCTAATCCTTGCATTAACATTGGTTATAAGTGCATTCGTTGTATGACAATCTCTAATCCTTGCATTAACATTGGTTATATGATCTCTTCATTGCCTAATGATCAACCCCATTAATGCAAGACTTTCTTTACCTTTTGACTTCTCATAAAGCTCCATCACCATTCTCTTTTTTTCACTAAGTGCAAAGATCAAGGTTCGAGCTCAAGTATTGAATAAGCATTGATTAGTTGAAGCAAGGGGGTTATGTAATCAATGCGCTTGGCTGAAACTGTTTACCGGTTTATGATAAGGTTGTCATGATAGGATGAAGACTTAGTATACTATGCTTCATGATACATCTGGCATTCTTTCTAAGCCTTGAGGCATTGGGGAGCGTTGAGTGAAAGAATTGGTTCATGAAAAGCGAGAATGAAGTTATTGCTTGTTTGGCATCAATTGCGGACTACTATATTGCATCAGATTGATTATATTCATGTTAAGGTAGCATTCACGATTAAAAATTATTTTTTATCATCTACCTACTTGATGATGAGTAGGGATAAAGCTCGGGGATGCTGATACGTCCTAAACATATCAATAGTTTTGATTGTTTCATGCTATTATTATATTACTTTTATTATTTTTCTGAACTGGCCTACTAATTCAGTGTCCATTGTCAGTTGCTTTTTTCTGTTGTTTTTGAAATTTTCAAGAAAATCGATTATATATACCTCAAAAAGTCAAGAAAACATTTTTGAGTCGGGAAGCTTCCGGAGACACCTGGTACTGCCTGGGGAGGAGCCATGTGGGCCCCATGCGGTTAGGTGGTGAAGCCGGGGGAGGGGGTGGCCACGTGGGCCCAGTGGTGCTCTGTTTCATCGCATGTGAGGGCCTGTGCCTTTATATTGCTCTGAAAACTAAATAACTATCAAGGAATTTTTCCACCGTCGCACCTCTCTTCCACCGCGATTCAATCTGGAGGCCTTTTCTGGTACTTTGGCAGAGGGAAAATTCATCACGATGGCCACCTACATCAACCTTGCTACCCAAGGATCGTCTGTGAGTAGTTTCTTTTGGGCTATGGGTCCATACCAATAGCTAGATGACAATCTCTCTCTTGTTCTTCAACAGAATGATCACATGAGCTGCCCTACATGATTGTGATCCATCTGATATAATTTTTATTAGTGTGTTTGCCATGGTGTGATAAATTATCACTTTATGATCACATCTACCTATGTTTTATTGTTGGATTCATATGAGTTCTTTGTTGCATAATCTGTAGTCATATATGCTCTCCGACCTAATGGTCTTGCACTGACCATGTTTAGATGAATGATCTTTAAGAGGGAGTTGTATATGTTAGTTGGGTTCGACTATGCAAGTAATCTACCACAGTGACAGAAAGTAGAAAATGCTTGTATTGTGTTATTGCCACTAGTGATAAAAAGATCGTTGAGTAGTTGTCCTTTAAAAGCAAGTTCAAGACAATATACTATCTGAAAGAGCATGGTGCCCCCATGTGTGGTTTTGGTAATTGATGGCATTCTCTATGGACCAATGGTTGCCTTGAGTTATATTCGTAGGATTTGTCCATAGGCATTTCTTGAAGTCCATATGTTGGTTTCAAGGAGTTTATGAGATGACCAAGGTGCTATTCAAGAATTATCCAAAGATGGTCATGTAGAAGACATGATACAAGGTTGATCAAGACTAAGTTAAAGTGTGAATCAAGTTAATTAACACGCAAAGCATAGAAGATGTACTAAAAGAGATCAAGTGATCCCATGGTATGGAAGCATTGTCCATTACGCTTTGTGTACTACCCCATGGTCTACGTGAGAGTTCTGTGTGGGGTTAGGTATGTTTCCATGGGCTTGCGTCAAGAGGAAGATCTCATACAACCCATGGAAAATGACATCAAGTGGTGATCGTCATCAGGATTGCAGTGTGCAAGTTCAAGTGGAGCATCACGAAGAGATCATGCTTGAAGCTTGTCAGCAATTGTGGTGACAATGGACTTGTGAAGATGTTCCGAAGAGTGGCTCACCCATAGTGGAGTACGGGGGGTGTCTTCATCGAGCCAACATAATCAAGAAAGGTGGTCCAACTTGAGGGAGTTAAGATCGTCATCATCTAGCTCAAGTGGACTATGTGCAAGGCAAAGGTTTGCCCTTGATATGTTTTCTATTTTACCTGTCTCATGGTGGTAGTTGGGAGACCGAGTTATAGGATCGATTGCCGCACTATCAAGGGGGATGATACGTCTCCAACATATCTATATTTTTTTTATTATTCCATGCTATTATATTATTTGTTTTGGATGTTTTATATGCATTAATATGCTATTTTATACTATTTTTGGGACTAACTTATTAACCTAGAGCTCAGTGCCAGTTTTTGTTTTTGACTTCTACAGAAAAGGAATATCAAACGGAGTCCAAACAGAATAAAACTTTATGATGATTTTCCTTGGACCAGAAGACACCCAGAAGACTTGGGGAGAGGGCCAGAGGAGTCCCGAGGAGGCCACAAGCCCTCAAGGCACGCCCCGGGGCGCCTGGCTTGTGGGCCCCTCGGGAGTCCTCTAACCCTAACTCCACCTTTATATATTCTCAAATACTCCCCAAACATCAGAAGCGTCCACCAAAAATACTTTCCGCCGCCGCAAGCCTCTGTTCCCATGAGATCCCATCTTTGGGCCTTTTCCGGTACTCCGCCGGAGGGGGATCCGATCACGGAGGGCCTCTACATCAACCTTGTTGCCCTTCCGATGATGCGTGAGTAGTTTACCACAGACCTATGGGTCCATAGCTAGTAGCTAGATGGCTTCTTATCTCTCTTTGATCTTCAATACAATGTTCTCCCCGATGTTCTTGGAGATCTATTTGATGTAATCTTCTTTTGTGGTGCGTTTGTTGAGATCCGATGAATTGTGGATTTATGATCAGATTATCTATGAATATTATTTGAGTCTTCTGTGAAATCTTTTATGCATGATTAAGATATCTTTATATTTCTCTTCGAACTATCGGTTTGGTTTGGCCAACTAGATTGGTTTTTCTTGCAATGGGAGAGGTGCTTAGTTTTGTGTTCAATCTTGCGGTGTCCTTGCCCAGTGACAGAAGGGGTAGCGAGGCACGTATTATATTGTTGCCACCAAGGATATAAAGATGGGGTTTATATCATATTGCTTGAATTTATCCCTCTACATCATGTCATCTTACTTAAAGAGTTGCTCTGTTCTTATGAACTTAATACTCTAGATGCAGGCAGGAGTCGGTGGATGTGTGAAGTAATAGTAGTAGATGCAGGCAGGAGTCGGTCTACTTGTCACGGACATGATGCCTATATTCATGATCATTGCCTTAGATATCATCATAATTATGCGCTTTTCTATCAATTGCTCAACAACAATTTGTTTACCCACCGTATATTTTCTTTCAAGGGAGAAGCCTCTAGTGAAACCTATGGTCCCCGGGTTTATTTTCCATCATATATTTTCAGATCTATAAACCAAAAAACCCAAAAATACCTTGCTGCAATTTATTTATATTTACTTTAGTTTGCTCTTTTATTTATCTTTTATACCTATCTCTATTAGATCTCACTCTTGTTTGTGACTGTGAAGGGATTGACAACCCCTTTTTCGCGTTGTGTGCAAGTGTTTGTTAGTTTGTGCAGGTGCATATATTGGAGACTTGCTTGTGGCTCCTACTGGATTGATACCTTGGTTCTTAACCGAGGGAAATACTTATCTCTACTTTGCTACATCACCCTTTGCTCTTCAAGTGAAAAATCAACGCAAGCTCAAGAAGTAGCAGGAAGAATTTCTGGCGCCGTTGCCGGGGAGGTTCAACATCAAGCCTACCAAGTACCTATCATAAACTCTCATCTCTTGCGCTTACATTATTTTCCATTTGCCTCTCGTTTTCATCTCCCCCACTTCTAAAGCGTTTTCAGAAAAACACAAAAATATTTGCCTTCTTTCCGTTTGCCTTTATGTCTTACTTGGTTTGTTTGCTTGTTTGCTTGGCATAATTGTGTGTTTATTGGAAATCAAGAACAAAAAGCTTATGGGTCCTCATCCACTCGCTAATCTTTTTAAAAGATCCAACTATGATGAACCAATTGCTAGTGATTTGGGTGCACTAGATTATCTTTATGAAGTTTTGCTTGAAATTCGTGAATCTAAAAATTATGATGAAGTGTTAAAAGAAGAAATTTATGAAGTGATTCACGATAGCTCCTTGAATGAAAAGCATGACTGCAATGATGTTATTTTAAACTATATTAATGTCAGTTGTGCTAACAATATGCAAAACCCCAAGCTTGGGGATGCTAATTTTGATATGTCCACTACTTATTGCAATGATCATGATTGGGGTGATTCTTCTTATGATCTTGAAAATTTATTTAAGCCTCATGATAAATATGTTTGCAATAATATTGAAAGTGGGTTTGGAAGAGTGTCAACTCTAGGTAATAATGATCCCACTACTTTGGAGAATGATCAATCTTATGATTTTTTTGATAAAAGTGGGCTTGGAGAGGTCATGACTTTATTTGGTGATAATCCCACTATTTTGGAAGAGTGTCAACTTTGCATGCATGTGGATCATGAAAAAGAATATTTTATATGATATCTATATTTTTTTCATTTGATTATGATCCTAAATGTAATTATTATGAGAGAGGGAAATATGGTTGTAGAAAATTTCATGTTACTAAATTATCTCTCATTATGTTGAGATTGCTATTGTTTCTTTCTTCTTCCTTGCATATGCTAATTTTTGCTTATCTTCATAATTTGTTTGCTTATATAATGCCTATGCATAGGAAGTATGTTAGACTTAAACTTGTTTTTCACATGTTTCATGATACTCTCTTCGTGTTTCAAATGCTATCTTTCATGTGAGCATCATTAAAATTATCAATGCCTAGCTAAAAGGCTTTAAAGAAAAGCGCTTGTTGGGAGACAACCCAATATTTTTCTTTTCTGTTTTTTAGTAGAATACACATTATTACCTATGTAGTAATTTTTTTGTGTTTTAATTAGTGTTTGAGCCAAGTAAGACCTTTGGGATGATCTATGGTGATAGTTGATTTGATTTTGCTGAAAAACAGAAACTTTTACGTTCAGTAACAGAATTATTTAAATTCACAGGAACATGTTCTGTTTTTGAATGTTTTACACAAGGTTGATATACGAATTGCCTACATTGTCCTAACTTTTCAGAATTTTTAGAGTTACAGAACTATGAGAACAATTCAGATCTTCGCAGACTGTTCTGTTTTTGATAGATTCTGTTTTCTATGTGTTGTTTGCTTATTTTGATGAATCTATGGGTAGTATCGGGGGTATGAACCATGGAGAAGTTGGAATACAGTAGATATAACACCAATATAAATTTAGAATGAGTTCACAATAGTACCTAAAGTGGTGATTTATTTTATTATACTAACGGATTTTATGAGTTTTTTGTTGAGTTTTGTGTTGTGAAGTTTTCAAGTTTTGGGTAAAGATTTGATGGACAACGGAATAAGGAGTGGCAAGAGCCTAGGCTTGAGGATTCCCTAGGCACCCCAAGGTAATATTTAAGGATAACCAAGCATTTAAGCTTGGGGATGCCCCGGATGGCATCCGCTCTTTTGTCTTCAATCCATCGGTAAATTTACTTGAGGTTTATTCACCACATGATGTGCGTTTTGCTTGGAGCGTTGATACATCTCCGTCGTATCTATAATTTTTGATTGTTTCATGTAAATATTATACAACTTTCACATACTTTTGGTAACATTTTATATGATTTATTGGACTAACCTATTGATCCAGTGCCCAGTGCCAGTTGCATGTTTTTTATTTCGGAGAATATCCATATCAAACGAAGTACAAACGCGATAAAAATTTACGGAGAATTATTTTAGAATATTTATGATTTTTGGGAGGTGGAATCAATGCTAAAGGAGGCCCACGACCCCCATAACCCACCAGGGCGCACCGGGCACCCCCTGGCGCACCCAGGTGTCTTGTGCCCTCCCTGTAAGTCGGTTGGGGCCCTTCTTCGGGCGCAAGAAAGATCATTTATGGAAAAAAGCGTGTAAAAATTTCAGCGCAATCGGAGTTACGAATCTCTGGGAATTTAAGAAACAATGAAGGGCCAGAAAATAGGAATGCAAAACAGAAGAGAACAAAGAGACATATCCAATCTCAGAGGGGCTCTCGCCCCTCCGCCTCCATGGAGGCTATGGACCAGAGGGGGAACCCTCCTCCCATCTAGGGGGGAGGCCAAGGAAGAAGAAGAAGGACGGGGCTCTCTCCCCTCTCTCCCGGTGGTGCCGGAACACCGCCGGGGCAATCATCATGTGACGGCGATCTACTCCAACAACTCTGTCATCTTCACCAACAACTCCATCACCTTCCCCCATCTATATTCAGCAGTCCACTCTCCCGCAACCCGTTGTACCCTCTACTTGAACATGGTGATTTATTCTTCATACTATTATCCAATGATATGTTGCCATCCTATGATGTCTGAGTAGATTTTTGTTGTCCTATTGGTAATTGGTGAATTGCTATGGTTGGTTTAATTTGCTTGTGGTTATGTTGCTATCCCTTGGTGCCCATCATATGAGCGTGCGTGTGGATCACACCATAGGGTTAGTTGTATGTTGATAGGACTATGCATTGGAGGGCAAGGGTGACAGCAGCTCCAGCCTAAACATAGAAATTTATACGTACGGGATTGAAGGGGGACCAATATATATCTTAATGCTATGGTTGGGTGTTTTACCTTAATGAATGTTAGTAGTTGCGGATGCTTGCTAATAGTTCCAATCATAAGTGCATATAATTCCAAGTATGGGACGACATGCTAGCAGTGGCCTCTCTCACATAAAAACTTGCTATCGGTCTAGCAATGTAGTCAATTGCTAAGGGACAATTTCGCAAATCCTACCACCACTAATCCACACTCGTTTTACTAAACTTAATTGTTTCTTTATCTAAACACCACCTAACTTTTATTTTCACGTTCTTTATTATCTTGCAAACCTATCACACCTACAAAGTACTTCTAGTTTTATTCTTGTTCTAGGTAAAGCAAACGTTAAGTGTGCGTAGAGTTGTATCGGTGGTCGATAGAGCTTGAGGGAATATTTGTTCTACCTTTGGCTCCTTGTTGGGTTCAGCACTCTTATTTATCGAAAAAGGCTACAAACGATCCCCTATACTTGTGTGTTATCAAAACCTTTTTCTGGCGCCATTGCCGGGAAGCAATAGCGTGGGGTGAATATTCTCATGTGTGCTTGTTTACTTTATCACTAAGTAATTTTTATTTTGTGCCCTTGTTTTCTATCTTTAGTTATGGGTAGGAAACGCAAAATACCAAAAAAAGTTGTACCTACCAAACCAATGGTTGACGCTTTCTAGTTGGATCATCTTTGATCCCTAGGTGCTCGTGCTGAAACCCCAACTAGCTTAGTTGAGGGAAAATCAATAAATGAGCATGCTTATTTTGTGCGACACCGCTTATCTCAAAAAGGGAAACTTTCATGACATCATATTAATAGTTTGTATTGATATGCTTTGAATTTATGCGAAATACATGATTTTACTTGTTGTTCTGAAGATCCTAAAAAACAACTTCCCTTCTAATGAGAGTTTAAGGATAATGGAATTTTATCTTCTTATGACAAGAGTGTTTATAATTACCATGATACTGAACAAATTGAACAATTTGTTGCTTTTAAGGGTGCTTATGAAGTTGCTTCTTTGATTGAAAAGTATGATGCTACTCTTTACAAATCTGAAAATTTTGCCATATTTAAATATTGCTATGAAAATTATTCTTCTAATGCTTATATTAAACCACATATTGAGTACTTATCCGCTGTCCAAGAAGAGACTAATATTTTGCAGGAGTCTATCGAAGAAGAAATTGATGAAACTGTGAGCTCATTGGATAAAAAAGATGATGAGCAGAGCGAAGAATAAATGGAGGTAGAAAGGTTTAGATACCCGTGCCCACCTTCTAATGAGAGTAACTCTTCAACTCATACATTGCTCAGTGTCCCTTCGTGCTTACCGAAGGATGAATTCTATGATAATTGCTATGATCCCGTTGATTCACTTGAAATATCCCTTTTTGATGAACTTGATGCTTGCTATGCTTTTGACCATGATGCCAATATGAATTATGCTTATGGAGATGAACTTGCTATAGTTCCTTATGTTAAGAATGAAATTCTTCCTATTGCACCCACACATGATAGTCCTATTATCTTTTTGAATTCTTCAAACTACATTATATCGGAGAAGTTTGCACTTATTAAGGATTACATTGATGGGTTGCATTCTACCACTACACATGATGATTTTTATGAATATAATATGCATGTGCTTGCTGCCCCTAGTTGCAATTATTATGAGAGAGGAACTACATCTCTGCCTCTCTATGTTTCCAACACGATAAAATTGCAAGAAACTGCTTATGCTATGTATTGGCCTTTACTTGATGTGCATGAATTGTTCTTTTATTACATGCCGATGCATAGGAAGAGAGTTAGACTTTGTCATTGCATGATATACGTTGCTCTGTGCTCACTACTAAATGCCAAATCATTGCTAATTAAAATTGGCTTTGATATACCTTGGGATCCGGCGGTGGATCCATTACTTGAGCACTTTATGCCTAGCTTAATGGCTTTCAAGAAAGCGCTGCCAGGGAGACAAATCGGAAGTTTTAGAGTCATTTATTTCTGTTGAGTGCTTTTATAAAGTTTAAAAACACAAAAATATAGAGGGGAACTTAAAACTTCACAAAAAGAAAAGTGAAAGTGAGAAAGACAAGCACCATGGAAGCGGGAGCTAGCCTTGAACTTCGTTCATGCCCATGGAAACTTTGTGAATCTCGATTACAAAAACTTTTCAAATAAAATAATTATCCCCTTGTATAAATCCAATGTATTATAAAAATAACGTGCCAAGATTTACCTTTAGGATGATTAGATTGCTTGTTGGTATGTGAGGTGTAAAAACAGAAACTTCGGCTGTAGTCCATGATCTTACATTTTTTACTAGAACGTCAAAAGCTTCTGAAACCTTTTAGACAATATTTCTATACAAATTTTTTATTTTGTCCCAATTTTTCAGAATTTTTGGAATTACAGAAGTATGGTAGATGTGCAGATTGCTACAGACTGTCCTGGTTAAGACAGATTCTGTTTTTGATGCATTGTTTTGCTTGTTTTGATGAAACTATCGATTCTATCGGTGGTATAAGCCATGGTAAAGTTATAATACACTAGCTACAATGCAAAAACAAAATATGAATGTGTTTGCAACAGTACTTAGAGTAGTGATTTGTATTATTATACTAACGGATCTCACCAGTTTTCTATTAAGTTTTGTGTGGATGAAGTGATCAAAGATTGAGGAGGTCTCGATATGAGAAGGAGGAGAGGAAATAGCTCAATCTTGGGGATGCCAAGGCACCCCAAGTAAATATCCAAGGAGACTCAAGCATCTAAGCTTGGGGATGCCCCAGAAGGCATCCCATCTTTCTTCAACAAGTGTCGGTATGTTTTCGTTCTCGTTTCCATCATGTGATATGTGTAAATCTTGGACCGTGTTTTGCATTTAGTTTTCATTTTTGTTTTATGCACCATGCTGGTATGGGATAGTCCATGGTTGGCTTTATAGAATGCTTCATGTGTTTCGCTTATATCATTTGAAGTTTGGATTGTCTGTTTCTCCTCACATAGAAAATCGTTATTTGTAGAATGCTCTTTTGCTTCACTTATACTTATTAGAGCATGATATTTTGTAGAAAGAATTAAACTCTCATGCTTCACTTATACCTATTTAGAGAGTCAATAGGAATTGGTCATTTGCATGGTTAGTCATAAAAACCTACATAAAACTTACTGATCACTGAATATGATATGTTTGATTCCTTGCAATAGTTTTGTGATATAGAGATGGAATATGTGGGAGGTACTAGTAAACGGTTGTGGTTAGCAAGAATATTGGTGTTAAGGTTTGTGATTCCCGAAGAATGCACGTATAGTCTCTCGTTATGCTATGAAGTTGGAGCATGGTTTATTATTGATTGTCTTCCTTATGAGTGTCGGTCGGGGATGAGCGATGGTCTTTTCCTACCAACTATCCCCCTAGGGGCATGCATAGTTGTAATTTGCTTCAAGGGCTAATAAAATTTTACAATAAGTATATGAGTTCTTTATGACTAATGCGAGTCCATGGATTATACGCGCTCTTACCTTTTCGCAATTTGCTAGCCTCTACGGTACCGTGCATTGCCCTTTCTCACCTCGAGAGTCGGTGCAAACTTCGCCGATGCATCCAAACCCCATGATATGATACGCTCTATCACACATAAGCCTTATTATATCTTCCTCGAAACAGCCACCATACCTACCTATTATGGCCTTTCCGTAGCCATTCTGAGATATATTGCCATGCAACTTCCACCGCTTCCGTTTTGATGACTTGAGCATTCATTGTCATATTGCTTTGAATGATCGTAAGATAGCTAGCATGATATTTCCATGGCTTGTCTGTTTTTTGATATTGTTGTTATGCTAGATCATTGCACATCCTGTTACACTGCTAGAGGCATTCATATAGGGTCATACTTTGTTCTAGATATCGAGTTGTAATTTTTAGTTCTTTTGAGTTATAAGTAAATAGAAGTGTGATGATCATTATTATTCATTATTAGAGCATTGCCCCGGTGAGGAAAGGGTGATGGAGACTATGATTCCCCCACAAGTTGGGATGAGACTCCGGACAAAGAGAGAGAAAAAAGAAAAAAAGAAAAGAAAGAAAATAAAATAAAAGGAACGAAAAAAACACAAAGAGAGAAGGGGCATGCTAATTCCACACTTGTGCTTCAAACTAGCACCATGTTTTTCATATAGAGAGTCACATATGTTGTCACTTTCATATACTAGTGGGAATTTTTCATTATAGAGTTAGATGCACACCCACTTAGTTTTCATTTTTGAGCTTTTACACACTTATATCTCAGTGCATTCGTTGCATGGCAATCCCTACCCCTCGCATTGATATCAATTGATGGGCATCTCCATAGCCCGTTGGTTAGCCGCGTCAATGTGAGACATTCTTACTTTTTTGTCTTCTCTGTATTTACCCCTATCACAATACTCCATTCCACCCATAGTGCTATATCCATGGCTTGCGCTCATGTATTGCGTGAGGGTTGAAAAAGCTTAAGCACATTAAAAAGTATGAACCAATTGCTCGGCTTGTCATCGGGGTTGTGCATGATAAATACTTTGTGTTAAGAAGATAGAGCATGACAAGACTATATGATTTTGTAGGGATAAATTTCTTTAGCGTTGATATTTTGAAAGACACAATTGTTTGTTGGGATGACTGAGTATTGATGTCTTGATGTCAAATTATAGACTACTGCTTTGAATCACTCGTGTCTTAATATTCATGTCATGATTAGATATATGATCAAGATTATGCCAGGTAGCATTTCACATCAAAAATTATCTTTTTTATCGTTTACCTACTTGAGGACAAACATGAATTAAGCTTGGGGATGCTGATACATCTCCGTCGTATTTATAATTTTTGATTGTTTCATGCCAATATTATACAACTTTCACATACTTTTGGCAACATTTTATATGATTTATTAGACTAACCTATTGATCCAGTGCCTAGTGCCAGTTCTAGTTTGTTGTTTCGCAGAATATCCATATCAAACGAAGTCCAAACTCGATAAAAATTTACGGAGAATTATTTTGGAATATTTATGATTTTTGGGAGGTGGAATCAATGCTAACGGAGGCCCACAACCCACAACCCACCAGGGCGCGCCGGGCATCCCCTGGCACACCCAGGTGTCTTGTGCCCTCAACGTAAGTCGGCTGGGGCCCTTCTTCAGGCACAAGAAAGATAATTTATGGAAAAAAGTGTGTAAATTTTTTAGCGCAATCTGAGTTACGAATCTTCGGGAATTTAAAAACGGTGAAGGGCTAGAAAATAGGAACACGAAACAGAAGAGAACAGAGAGACAGATCTGGCCCCTCTGCCGCCATGGAGGTCATGGACCAGAGGGGGAACCCACCTCCCATCTAAGGGGGAGGCCAAGGAAGAAGAAGAAGGAGGGGGTTCCCCCCTCTCTCCCGGTGGTGCCGGAACGCCGCCGGGGCAATCATCATGTGCCGGCGAACTACTTCAACAACTCTGTCATCTTCACCAACAACTCCATCACCTTCCACCATCTATATTCAGCGGTCCACTCTCCCTCAACCCGTTGTACCTTGTCAGTGCAACAAACCCTGGGTCTTTTGCCTAGACCGTGCACAGGCCTAAGAGCAAGATTGCAACATCCAAGACCAGACCAGGCCAAAGAGATCAGCTCTTTGATGAATCAGAGTGCGGATCAAGAAGACCAAGTCAAGCCTAAGGTGTAAGACACCACTATGGGAAAACCTCCCTTGCCAGGCAGGCGAGCCTGGCGAGGTCAAGATTACCCCGAAGACAAGCCTCAAGACCGTCCCGGTAGGCCTGCCGGGCCCTACGAAGGCAAACTACCCCGCCAAGGCTTCACCTCACCACCTCACAACAATGCAAGTTGCGGGTCTAGTGGGGGAGGGGGTGATTAGACTAATCGACCAAATAAAAATCTAGCCTTTTTCCCAATTTGAAGTCTTGGCAGATTGTAGCAACTTAGCACAAGTCTAGCAATCAACGTACACATGCAATTATAAGAGTATATCAGTGGAATGTAAAACATTGCATATGAAGGTAAAGGGAAGGGTTTGGAGAAGGCAAATGCAATGTAGATACGGAGATTTTTGGCGTGGTTCCGATAGGTGGTGCTATCGTACGTCCATGTTGATGGAGACTTCAACCCACGAAGGGTAACGATTGCGCGAGTCCACGGAGGGCTCCACCCATGAAGGGTCCACGAAGAAGCAACCTTGTCTATCACACCATGGCCATCGCCCACGAAGGACTTGCCTCACTTGGGTAGATCTTCACGAAGTAGGCGATCTCCTTGCCCTTACAAACTCCTTGGTTCAACTCCACAATCTTGACGGAGGCTCCCAAGTGACACCTAACCAATCTAGGAGACACCACTCTCCAAAAGGTAATAAATGGTGTGATGATGATGAACTCCTTGCTCTTGTGCTTCAAATGATAGTCTCCCTAGTACTCAACTCTGTCTCAGAGATTTGGCTATGGTGGAAAGATGATTTGAGTGGAAAGCAACTTGGGGAAGGCTAGAGATCAAGATTCTTGTGGTTGGATTGGAATGTCTTGGTCTCAACACATGAGTAGGTGGTTCTCCCTCAGAAAATGAGTAGTGAAAGTGTAGGCTCATTCTGATGGCTCTCTCTTGAATAGAGAAGGGGGTGGAGGGGTATATATAGCCTCCACACAAAATCTAACCGTTACCCACATTTGACCCAAATTGGTCAGACCGAATAGGTGAACTCAGTGAGACCGATTCAGTTCAAAATGTGAATGTTAGGATTCTCGGTGGGACTGACAAGATTAACTCGACGAGACCGATGCACTAGGGTTAGGGCAAAACCTTATCTCGGTGTGACCGATTGCATGAACTCGGTGGGACCGATTTCAGCACTGAGCAAACAGAGAGTTGGTCAGGTAAACTTGATGGGACCAATCGGTCACTTCGGTAAGACCGAAACATTACGAAAGGGAAATAGAGAGTTTGCATTGCGAACTCGATGGGACCGATCGCTCATTTCGGTAAGACCAAAATGTTTTGAAGGGAAACAGAGAGTTTGTAATCCCATCTCGGTGAGACCGAAATCCCTATCGGGGAGACCGAACTGATTAGGGTTTCTTGCTATGCCTATGTCAAAGGAACTCGGTGGCGCCGGATAGTTCAAATCGGTGGGGCCGAGTTTGACTTTAGGTTTAGGACATATTTGGATTTGAGAAAGTGGTTGAGGGCTTTGGAGCATATCACTAAGTAGATCATTAAGCAACACCTAATCCCCTTTTAATAGTATTGGCTTTTCCTATGGACTCAATGTGATCTTGGATCGTAGAGTCTTGAGCTTTTGCCAATATTTGTCCTTAGCGTTTTGAGGGGTCCACATCTCTAGTCCATGCCATTGCCAATCATTGCACTTTCTGAAATATTCAACTTGAATGGATATTAGTTCAATGAGCTATATGTTGTTATGAATTACCAAAACCACCCGGGGATTAGTTGCACTTTCACGAGTCATCGATCGGTGCGGTGTCAAGCCCCCAAGTGACTAAGTGGTTGTTTCTTTGCACATGGCAGCCACTTCCTATGGAAATCACCTCCAAATGATACCCATCTAGAGACGTGTAATGCAGGCATGAGAGAAGGTGGTCAAACTACCCGGCAAGGCTTGCCGGGCATACCATGATGTGACACTAAGCGGCACATTTAATGCGCTTTGCCCTGTCTGCAGAGTTAGGTATGATATCACTGTTTGCTATCTAATCAGTACACAATGACTGATTTGCCACTGTGGTGACCCCTTGATCTATAAAAGGAGGGCCGAGGCAACCATAGAGAGGATTCAAACCCTTGTACACTCATACGCGGATAGCCGTTCTCTGCCCGAGGCAACCCTGCCGGGCTGGAGTGCTGCATTTCCACCACAATCCACCATCAATCCACCAAAGCAAGAGTAGGGTTTTACGCCTCGCGGTGGCCCGAACTTGGGTAAAATTGCCCATGTGATCTCTGTCGTGCTGTGCTACGTTCTCCGCTCTTTGTGCAATGTGCTCATCCCCCTGCTAAACCACAAGGGGCTCATGGCCCCATAGGTGGACGTGGTTTTCCATGACATCTTTGGCGCGCTAGGTAGGGGGAAGCGCTTGTGTGAACCCGAGAAGCATACACAACACATCATCTTCATTATCATTTTCTTCATCGACGACTCCATCGTCCATGGCGGCCAAGAATAAGCCCGGTGCCGCAACCCACCCGTCCACCTCGAAGGCCCCGCCGCATGCGAGCACTGATGCCACGGGGGCTACGGGGACGCCTGGGGATGTGGGCGCTGTGGGGGACGTGGTCGGCGCAGGTGGTGTCGTCACCACCTTCCCTGCGCCCGAAGCGGGAGCATGAGGCACCGGAGAAGGACAGCACCAACAACATCCCAGTAGCCACGCTCTACGTGGTACGGGTGGAGAGATAATTCCGTCTGCACCTCTCTTCTCGGCCGAAGGGCTCAACTGTTGGTATCAAAACCGGCCGATCTCGGGTAGGGGGTCCCGAACTATGCGTCTGAGGATCGAAGGTAACAAGAGACAAAGGGGACATGATGTTTACCTAGGTTTGGGCCCTCTTAATGGAGGTATAACCCTACTTCCTGCTTGATTGTCTTTGATGTGTATACGGGTTACAAGAGATGATCTACCTCGAGATCGTAATGGCTAAACCCTAGATGTCAAGCCTATGTGAATTCTGATAGCCTCTACGAGCTAAACCCTCCGGTTTATATACACACCGGAGGGGCCTAGGGTTGTACAGTGTCGGTTCGTGGAAGAAGGAAATTACATATCTGGACATCAATCTTGCTATCCAAGCACAGGGGAGTCCTACCCAGTCACGGGGGAAAGCCTTGTGCTTTGTATCCTCTCGGCCCATTAGTCCGGCCCTAATCTAGCAGCCCGGACGCCCAAGGACCCCCTAATCTAGGACTCCCTCAGTAGCCCCCGAGCTGGCCTTCAAACAATGATGCAGTATCTGGCTTATGTCTTTGGCTTTTGCAAGGTTAGTTCTTTACTGTTTACTGGGAGGATAATAGTCCGACCCTGACTTCCTTATTCCTCCTTTATGACTCCTTTCCCTGTCACCTCGATTTCCATGCGCTGGGCAAATGCGAACGATCCACAATTTTTTTATTAAAAAGAAAACACCCGGTCGCACAGGGACAATGCCTATATAAGGAGGTCAAATCCTCCAAGTGCCACCCACATAGCAGAAAACACGCCAAGATTAGCCATGAAAAAAGCTTCCAAACATGGCTAGCGCCCCAGGCTCTTCCTCGCGCCCCCGTGGCCCTCAAGAGGGTGATTGGCAGAGCTGTTCAGTACCTCATCTTCAGTTGAGTCGACTCTAGATGCAGGGATATCTTTCCCTCATAGATCTAGTCTCCGTTCGAGCGGGATTGGCCTTAATCGGCAACGACGTGATGGCTAAAAACTTCCCCAACCCCAATAAGGAGGAGAGAGTGTGCTTCATTCCATTCCTTCTGCGGGGCTTAGGATTTCCAATCCATCCCTTTCTCAGGGGTCTATTGGAATTTTATGGCATCCAACTGCACAACCTTACCCTAGGTTTGATTCTGCACATCTCAGGTTTCGTTGCCCTCTGTGAACTATTCTTGGGTATCGAGGCCCATTTCAAACTATGGAGAAAGTTCTTTTGCCTCGTCCCCCGCCATCGAGGAGGCTCTATGTTTGAAGCAGGCGGTGCCGAAGTACGGCGTATAGCTGGATCCAGATACCTCGTTGGAACTCCTAAAGAGATATGCCCAGAATGGTCTTCAAAGTGGTTTTATATGGATGACGTCCCACTGCCGGACCCAGTTCGGCGTGGCCTTCCTGAATTTTCTAGCACTCCTCTAAGGAAGCGCCTCAACTGGCACCCCCGAAGTCCCAAGGAGGAGGACAATGCAGAAATAAAAGGTTATTCAGCAAGTCAGATTATTGGCCAATACCAAGCTCTCAATAATCGAGATTATGGCCATTGCAATAAAAAGATGCATCCAGCCTCTCCAGTCCAGAGTAACTCCCTTATGGTGCTACAACGGAGAATACGGCGCGTCTCGTTACAGATGCAAGGGTCCGGATACCCCGGCCGAACTGGCCCTGATCTTGACCGATCTATACAAGGGTGAAAAGGAAGACTTCCTCTGCTTAACCTGTCGGGAAGGTTACTCCATGTACAACCCCATTGAATGGGTAAGATTTCGATTGCTTGTGCTGCCTTATTGCTGTCATGGCATGCTAACCCAATCTGTTCTTTGTTGTTACAAAACATTCATGGAGGAAGATGACCGAGGACGTTCCCTGCCCTACCCCACAGCCAGAGGATCACAATCGTGACAGAGACCCTGGCTTCCGCAAGGATCCGGATATATACATAGAGTTCAATGATGGGGTATTTTATCAAGCGAGTCTGGACGACTCGGAAGTGGAGATCACCGCCGACTACCCCCTCCCCTATCCTTTCTCCATCATAAGTATTCGAAGAGCTTTCAAAAAGAAGTCCCTACTTGCACTTTTGTCCATTTTACTAATCCGTGCTTAATAGGATCGGCGCTCGGCAGACCGCACCTGCTCAAGGGCGGCCCCTTTGTAGGGTAGTCGTTCAAAACGAAAGGAGGCTGGGGGCACCGTAGAACCCTCATCGTATTCAAAAAGGTATGTTCGTTTAGTACGTGCCTTGGCACTAGTTCGGATTATTAAAGCTCCCTTCTATCTTTGATTCAGGAGGAACACATAGCAGACAGTGGGAAAACGCCCTGCTAGCTGAATGTCAGCCAATCCGGCACCGGACTCATCAGCTAGGACGAGGGTTGATACAATGCCAATTCCACTACCTCATGATGATTCAGATGACATATCTGTGACGAATTCCAAGGTGGAGAGCGTAATGAATCATCATAGACTGAAAGAGGCCATGCACGCTCCAGCTTTTCCCGAGCAGGAATTTACCACACTCAGCTCGGTGGATGCATATATCCGAGCTGCTCGAGATGGACTTGCCGGAGTTACTCAGCTGTTCTTGATGCATATACATATAAGAGTTTGTGTAATCTTGATAGACATACACCAGTAGTCCCCCAAGACTTAAAGCGGTGAAGCCAACCGCTTTAAGGATCGATATTTCCTATAGGTTCTCAAAGAGAAGAATACTGCGCTATCCCAGGAGCTGAAAACAACCCAGACGCAGCTGAATGCCATCACCGCCGAACTGGCGGAAATGACAAAGGCCGCAATGAGCACATCCAAGAAGAAAATACACAAGGAGGAAAAAGACAAACAATCCGAAGAGATAGAGAGCATAAAGGCTCAGTTATTGGCCGCTCAAAAAGAAAATGAGAAGTTGAAAGGCGACATGTTCGGTATGTCATTTAAAACCACCATAGAGACTCATGTTTAGTCCATAATTTGGAATGTCATAACTCTGTTGCTGCAGGTCTATTAACTGGTCGGCCGGAAGAAGTATCCGGATTTCAAGGTGACGTACTGAAGGAGCTGTCCGTGGTACATGCACGGGCCCGGAAGGCCATGAGGAGCATGGTCAAGGCTTTATGGCCATCTGACACCCCTCCAGAAAGTATGGAGGGTTTGGCAAGCCTGTTCAAAGGTGCCCGACGCCGCTTTGAGCTATGGAAGACATCCGTGTGCCGTGAAGGTGCACGAGAAGCCTGAGTGATGGTGTAGACACGCTTCACCAAGCTAGATCCAAATCATATGGCCTGAGTGGGACCGCAGGGACCGGATGGGAAAGAAATTCCTTTGAACTTGGTGTATGACCAAGTAATGATAGCTGCAAAATATTCGCAGGAAGACTATAGGTTAGACAGTCTGATAGATGAAATAGATAAGGAATAGACATTTGATTCAATGTATTAATGTACTTTATGATCAACCTGTATCTTTCAGCCGAACATGTGGAAAATTTGTCATCACAGGCCTTCGGCTTTAACCGCCAAACCAAAAAGGTGGAGTGTTTCCGGATACTATAACAAAAGAAACATTCATTATGTCCGAAAACCAGGAATCCCAGTCATTATGCTCGAAAAAACAAGAATTTTTAGTTTGGGAGGTATGTTATATTACGTATGTAAGAAACATCTTCCAAGGAGAATAGTTCCGTTAAGGTTCCTTTCCTTGGGTCGGCATGCTATAATTGTGCCTGCCTACGCTTTGGTCCGTATGACGGAAAAACTGTCCCGCAGTGTTAGAAGGGTTGCAAGAATGTAACAATCCGTCGTTTGATTGCCGACCAACTATTCTCTTATGAACGCTAGCTTTCGGCTTCACCCGTCTGAGGTACATGTCTGGATGACCCGTTTGTAACAATCGCAGAGGTGCTCCCTTTACGCCCTAGCCGAACAATCAAGAACGTAGGGCATTGATGTGGAATGCTACCTAACATAATTTTCAATATAATTCTCTTTATTGTGTCATGAATGTTTAGATCCAAAAGATTCAAGACAAAAGTTTAATATTGACATAAAAATAATAATACTTCAAGCATGCTAACTAAACAATTATGTCTTATCAAAATAACATAGCCAAAGAAAGCTCATCCCTACAAAATCATATAGTTTGGCCATGCTTCATTTTCATCACACAAAATGCTCCCATCATGCACAACCCCAATGACAAGCCAAGCAATTGTTTCATACTTTAGTATTCTAAAACTTTTTCAACTTTCACACAATATATGAGCGCGAGCCATGGACATAGCACTATGGGTGGAATAGAATATTATGATGGAGGTTGTGTGGAGAAGACAAAAAAGGAGAAAGTCTCACATCGATGCGGCTAATCAACGGGCTATGGAGATGCCCATCAATTGATGTCAATGCGAGAAGTAGGGATTGCCATGCAACAGATGCACTAGAGCTATAAATATATGAAAGCTCAACAAAAGAAACTAAGTGGGAGTGCATCCAACTTGCTTGCTCATGAAGACCTAGGGCATTTTGAGGAAGCCCATCATTGGAATATACAAGCCAAGTTCTATAATGAAAAATTCCCACTAGTATATGAAAGTGACAACATAAGAGACTCTCTATCATGAAGATCATGGTGCTACTTTGAAGCACAAGTGTGGAAAAAGGATAGTAACATTGTCCCTTCTCTCTTTTCTCTCATATTTATTTATTTATTTATTTATGGTGGGCTTCTTTGGCCTCTTTTTTTTATTTGGTATTCTTTGGCCTCTTTTTTTTGTCTGGAGTCTCATCCTGACTTATGGGGGAATCATAGTCTCCATCATCCTTTCCTCACATGGGACAATGCTCTAATAATGAAGATCATCACACTTTATTTACTTACAACTCAAGAATTACAACTCGATACTTAGAACAAAATATGACTCTATGTGAATGCCTCCGGCGGTGTACTGGGATATGCAATGAATCAAGAGTGCCATGTATGAAAAATGAATGGTGGCCTTGCCACAAATACGATGTCAACTACATGATCATGCAAAGCAATATGACAATGATGAAGCGTGTCATAATAAACAGAACGATGAAAAGTTGCATGGTAATATATCTCGGAATGGCTATGGAAATGCCATAATAGGTAGGTATGGTGGCTGTTTTGAGGAAGATATAAGGAGGCTTATGTGTGATAGAGCGTATCATATCACGGGGTTTGGATGCACCGACGAAGTTTGCACCAACTCTCGAGGTGAGGAAGGGCAATGCACGATACCGAAGAGGCTAGCAATGATGGAAGGGTGAGAGTGCGTATAATCCATGGACTCAACATTAGTCATAAAGAACTCATATACTTATTGCAAAAATCTACATGTCATCAAACCCAAAGCACTACGCGCATGCTCCTAGGGGGATAGATTGGTAGGAAAAGAGCATTGCTCGTCCCCGACCGCCACTCATAAGGAAAGCAATCAAAGAACACCTCATGCTTCAAATTTGTCACACAACGGTTACCATACGTGCATGCTACGGGACTTGCAAACACCAACACAAGTATTTCTCAATTTCACAATTACTCAACTAGCACGACTCTAACATTACCATCTTCATATCTCAAAACAATTATCAAGTATCCAACTTCTCATGGTATTTAATGCACTCTATATGAAAGTTTTTATTATACCCATCTTGGATGCCTATCATATTAGGACTAGTTTTATAGCCAAAGCAAATTACCATGCTGTTCTATAGACTCTCAAAATAATATAAGTGAAGCATGAGAGATCAATAATTTCTATAAAATAAAACCACCACCGTGCTCTAAAAAGATATAAGTGAAGCACTAGAGAAAAATTATCTAGCTCAAAAGATATAAGTGAAGCACATAGAGTATTCTAATAAATTCTGATTCATGTGTGTCTCTCCAAAAGGTGTGTATAGAAAGTATGATTGTGGTAAACTAAAAATCAAAGACTCAAATCATACAAGACGCTCCAAGCAAGACACATATCATGTGGTGAATAAAAATATAGCCTCAAGTAAAGTTACCGATAGACGAGGACGAAAGAGGGGATGCCTTCCGGGGCATCCCCAAGCTTAGGCTTTTGGTTGTCCTTGAATTTTACCTTAGGGTACCTTGGGCATCACCAACCTTAGGCTCTTGCCACTCCTTATTCCAAAATCCATCAAATCTTTACCCCAAAACTTGAAAACTCCACAACACAAAACTTAAACAGAAAATCTCCTAAGCTCCGTTAGTGTAAGAAAACAAACCACCACTTTAAGTTACTGTAATGAACTCATTATTTATTTATACTGGTGTTAAACCTACTGTATTCCAACTTCTCTATGGTTTATACCCCCCGATACTAGCCATAGATTCGTCAAGATAAGCAAACAACACACGAAAAACAGAATCTGTCAAAAACAGAACAGTCTATAGCAATCTATATCAAACGTATACTTATGTAACTCCAAAAATTCTTAAATAAACTGGTGGAAGTGAGGAATTTATCTGTTAATCATCTGCAGAAATAATCAACCTAAAAGCACTCTCCAGTAAAAAATGGCAGCTATATAATCTCGTGAGAGCTAAAGTTTCTGTTTTTTACTGCAAGATCGCAAAGACTTCACCCAAGTCTTCCCAAAGGTTCTACTTGGCACAAATACTAATTAAAACATAAAACCACATCTAAATAGAGGCTAGATGAATTATTTATTACTAAACAGGAACAAAAATCAAGGAACAAAAATAAAATTGGGTTGCCTCCCAACAAGCGCTATCGTTTAACGCCCCTAGCTAGGCATTGATAATTTTAATGATGCTCACATGAAAGATAGTAATTGAAACACAAAGAGAGCATCATAAAACATGTGAAAATAACATGTAAGTCTAACATGCTTCCTACTCATAGGCATCTTATAGGCAAACAAATTATCAAGACAAGTAAGATCTAGCATATGCAAGGAAGAAGAAAGAAACAATAGCAATCTCAACATAACGAGAGGAAATTTAGTGACATGAAAATTTCTACAACCATATTTTCCTCTCTCATAATAATTACATGTAGGATCATTATCAAATTCAACAATATAGCTATCACAAAACATATTCTTAACACGATCCACATGTATGCAAAGTTGACACTCTTCCAAAATAGTGGGATTAACATTAACTAAAGTCATGATCTCTGCAAACCCACTTTTATCAAAAACTTCATAAGATTGAACATTCCCCAAATATGTGGGATCTAAAGTTGACACTCTTCCAAACCCACTTTCAATATTATTGCAAACAGTATTACCAATCTCATATTCATCATGAGGCTTAAATAAATTTTCAAGATCATAAGAAGAATCACCCCAATCATGATCATTGCAACAAGTAGAGGATATAGCAAAACTAGCATCCCCAAGGTTAGGGTTTTGCATATTATTAGCACAACTGACATTAATAGAATTTATAATACCATCATTGCAATCATGCTTTTCATGCAAAGATCTACCATGAATCACTTCATAAAGTACTTCCTCACAATTTCCAGATTCACGGATTTCAAGCAAAACCTCATAAATATAATCTAGTGCACACAACTCACTAGCAATTGGTTCATCATAATTGGATCTCTTCAAAAGATTAGCAAGGGGATGAGGATCCATATCAATAGATTTTTAGCAAGCGAAGATGCAAGCACATAGAAGGCACATGGCAACACAAGCAAATGAAAAAGACGAACGGAAAAGAGGCGAATAAAACGACAAGGGTGAAGTGGGGGAGAGGAAAACGAGAGGCAAATGGAAAATAATGTAATGCGAGGGTAAGAGTTTGTGATGGGTACTTGGCATGTCTTGACTTGAGCGTAGATCTCCCCGGCAATGGCGCCAGAAATCCTTCTTGCTACCTCTTGAGCATGCGTTGGTTTTCCCTTGAAGAGGAAAGGGTGATGCGTCAAAGTAGCGTAAGTATTTCCCTTAGTTTTTGAGAACCAAGGTATCAATCCAGTAGGAGACTACACGCAAGTCGCCTAGTACCTGCACAAACAATCAATAACCTTGCAACCAACGCGATAAAGGGGTTGTCAATCGCTTCACGACCACTTGCAAAAGTGAGATCTGATAAAGATAATAAGATAAATATTTTTGGTATTTTTGTTGTATAGATTGGAAAGTAAAGATTGCAAAAAAAATGATGATAGAAATTGGCAAGTTAACGGGAAACTAGTATGATGTAAAATAGACCCGGGGGCCATAGGGTTTCACTAGTGGCTTCTCTCATGATAGCATATATTACGGTGGGTGAACAAATTACTGCCGAGCAATTGATAGAAAAGCGCATAGTTATGAGAATATCTAGGCATGATCATGAACATAGGCATCATGTCCGTGCCAAGTAGACCGAAACGTTTCTGCATCTACTACTATTACTCCATCGACCGCTATCCAGCATGCATCTAGAGTATTAAGTTCATAAGAACAAAGTAACACATTGGGCAAGATGACATGATGTAGAGGGATAAACTCAAGCAATATGATATAAACCCCATCTTTTTATCCTCGATGGCAATAATACAATACGTGTGGTTCCCTTTCTGTCACTGGGATCGAGCACCACAAGATTGAACCCAAAGCTAAGCACTTCTCACATTGCAAGAAAGATCAATCTAGTAGGCCAAACTAAACCGATAATTCAAAGAGACTTGCAAAGATATCAAATCATGCATATAAGAATTGAGAGAAGAACCAAATACTGCTTCCCTCCTCCCTCGTGGCCGCCTCGTTGCATCTCTGACTTCCACTCCAAGTCTCCTAGATTGCGTTTGTTCCAAGAAAGATCCTCGCGAAGGTTTCATTCTGTTTGGATTCTGTTTGATATTCCTTTTCTGCGAAACACTGAAATAGGCAAAAAAACAGCAATTTGCACTAGGCCTTCGGTTAATAGGTTAGTCCCAAAAATAATGTAAAAGAGCATAATAAAGCCCATTAAACATCCAAAACCGATAATATAATAGCATGGAACGATCAAAAATTATAGATACATTGGAGACGTATCAGGCATAAACACAGGAGCGAGGCAACCCAGCTTGGCAAGAACTTAAGTCATAGAGGTGCATATAATGGCAAAAGAGTTTATATAAACAAACGACATATAAATTGTGAGCTCTAGGCTCTGAATAATAATAAGCTTCGATTTAAAGAAGCCCCCAGTCATGGTGGGGTGTATACATTTTGAGATGTGTACCCCTTAAGAGTTCGGCCTATCCGAACATATCCTGGGGAATGTATAAGAACGAGAAAACCAAAAAAATGAAGAGGGAAGGAAAAAAGGGCAAAAAAGAGACAGGTGAAACTTTTGCGTAGAATCTTCGGAGCCGAGCAGCATTCCATGGATTCGGCTCTAGGTGATTATCCGATGCATTACGAAGGCGATAGTCTCCTCATGTGAGAACTTCATCTATAATGAAGGGACCCTCCCATTTAGGTTTGACCTTGTCCTTCTTCTTCTCTGGGAGGCGTAAAACAAGTTCGCCGACATTGTAAGTCTTGGTCCGCACTTCTCTATTTTGGTATCTCCGAGCTTGTTGTTGATAGAATGCGGAACATGCTCTTGTAATATCGCGCTCCTCTTCCAGGCTGTCTAGGTCGTCCTGCCGATCGAGCTCGGCTTGTCTCTCTTGATACATGCACACTCGAGGTGAGTCATGAATAATGTCGCAAGGCAAGACAACCTCTGCGCTGTACACCATGAAAAAAGGTGTGTATCCGGTCGTGCGATTGGGTGCGGTCCGCAGTCCCCAGAGTATGGAATCGAGTTCCTCGACCTAGTGTTTATCTGACTCCCATAGGGATCGCACTAGTCTGGGTTTGATGCTGCTCATTATCAGGCAATTGGCCCATTAGACCTGACCGTTTGTTTGAGGGTGGTATACAAAGGCGTAATCGAGCTTCATGCCCAAGTTAGCACACCAATTTTTTTACCTCATCGGCTGTGAAGTTGGAGCCATCATCAGTGATGATGTTGTGTGGGACACCATAACAGTGTACCACGCCTGATATAAAGTCGATCACTGGCCCGGCTTCAGCCGTTTTGACTGGCTTGGCCTCTGTCGACTTAGTGAATTTATCCACCATAACCAGCAAGTATTTTTTCTTGTGGCCTCCCCCTTTAAGGGTCCGACAATATCTAGCCCCCAGACCACAAATGGCCAAGTGATGGGGATTGTTCTTAAGGCAGTGGGCGGCATATGACTTTGATTGGCAAAAAGCTGACATTCCACATAACGTTGTACAAGGGCCTATGTGTCTGCTCGGGCCGTTGGCCAAAAGAAACCCGTATGGAAGGCCTTGCTTACAAGGGCCCGAGCTGCAGCGTGATGGCCACCAAGACCAGTATGTATTTCAGCCAGGAGCTGCCACCCCTCCTCTTCGAAGATGCATCTTTGAAGGACTCTAGTAGTACTTTTCTTATAGAGTTCACCTTTGTGAACTTTGTAGGCTTTAGAGCGTCCAACTATGCGACGGGCCTCATTCTGGTCATCTGGGAGTTCCTGCCTATTAAGGTAGGCCAGGAAAGGTTCGGTCCATGAAGTAATGACGACCATGACTACATGGGTGGAAGGTGCCATTTCGGTGCCCGAGCCCCCGATGATACCAGAAGAAGGCCCAACGGTGTGAAATTGAAGTGCATTTGCTGGGAAGAAGGAAAGGAATTTTTGGCGGAGATACACAAGGGTATGTGCGGCTCACACATTGGATCGGGGGCTCTAGTGGGAAAAGCCTTCCGGCAAGGATTTTACTGGCCCACAGCCCTCCAAGATGCAGTTGAGTTGGTCACCAAATGTGAAGCCTACCAGTTCCATTCCAAGAATATCCATCTGCCTGCCCAAGCTCGTCAGACAATCCCTTTATCATGGCCGTTTTCGGTCTAGGGGCTCGACATCTTGGGCACCTTCCCCCGTGCTATCGGGGCTTTCAATCCTTGTTCGTTGCAATTGACAAGTTTACAAAGTGGCCGGAAGTAGAGCCCATGACAAAGGTGACTGCTCAATCAACTATCAAGTTTTGAAAGGATTGGTGTGCCGTTTGATACGTCTCCAACTTATCTACTTTTCCTAACGCTTTTCCTCTTGTTTTGGACTCTAATGTGCATGATTTCAATGAAAATAACCCCGGACTGACATTGTTTTTAGCAGAACTACATGGTGTTGTTTCTGTGCAGAAATAAAAGTTCTCAGAATGGAACGAAACTTTGCGAGGATTTTTTATGCAATAAAAGAGAATTTCTGGAGCCAAGAACCACCGGAGGGGGGCACTTGGGTGGGCACAACCACCAGGGTGCCCCCCAGGCGCACCCAGGTGGGTTGTCCCCACCTGGTGGCCCCGCAAACCCTGAAACCGACTATATAAAATCACATATTTCTAGAAAAAACCAAGGAGAAAGAATTATCGCGTTCCACAAGACGGAGCCGCCGTCACCTCCTGTTCTTCATCGAGAGGCCAGATCTGGAGTCCGTTTGGGGCTCCGGAGAGGGGGATCTTCGATCTTCGTCATCACCAACCCTTCTCCACCGCCAATTCCATGATGCTCCCCACCAGGAGTGAGTAATTCCTTCGTAGGCTCACTGGTCGGTGAGGAGTTGGATGAGATTCATCATGTAATCTAGTTAGTTTTGTTAGGGCATGATCCCTAGTATCCACTATATGTTCTGAGATTGATGTTGTTATGACTTTGCCATGCTTAATGCTTGTCACTTTGGGCCCGGGTGCCATGATTTCATATCTGAACCGTTTATGTTATCACTATTATATTCATTTTCTAGATCCGATCTTGCAAGTCATAGTCACCTACTACGCATTATGATCTGGCAACCCCGGAGTGACAATAGTCGGGACCACTCCTGGTGATGACCGTAGTTTGAGGAGTTCATGTATTCACCATGTGTTAATGCTTTGTTACGGTTCTCTGTTAAAAGGAGGCCTTAATATCCCTTAGTTTCCAATTGAACCCCGCTGCCACGGGAGGGTAGGACAAAAGATGTCAAGCAAGTTCTTTCCATAAGCATGCATGACTATTTACGGAATACATGCCTAAATTATATTTATGAACTGGAGCTAGTGCTGTATCGCCCTAGGTTATGACTGTCACATGATGAAGATCATCCAACAAATTACCAATCCAATGGCTACGAATTTACTTTATATTGTTCTTGCCAACTTACCACTGTTATCATCACTATTGCACTTGCTACAAAATTACTGCGATCACTATTACCATTACCATTGCTGCTGCTACTATTATCAAAACTATCATATTACTTTGCTACTGATCACTTTGCTGCAGATAATTAATCTCCAGGTGTGGTTGAATTGACAACGCAGCTCCTAATACTTACAAATATTCTTTGGCTCCCCTTGTGTCGAATCTATAAGTTTGGGTTGAATACTCTACCATCGAAAACTATTGCGATGCCCTATACTTGTGGGTTATTGAAAGTGCGTTATATCGACTAGAGGGGGGTGGTGTGAATAGGCGACTTTTATGAATTCTTCACTGAGGAATTTGCCGGTGAGGAAATTCCTTAGCGAAGAACTACTTGCAATGGAATAAGTACTCAGAAGTAAGCATAACAGAAGACATGCATAGTCATCATGATGAAATGAAGACAATCACAGAGTACAAAAAGCGTAAACACAGGATAACACAAGATGAAGACAAACAGACTAAAGAAATTGAACTGAGAAAATTGAGAAAGTCTTCAGTTAAAGTCTTGAAACACAGATATGAACAACTACTCAACACAGTAGTGAGGAAATGAAAGAGTTGAGGAAATAGAACCAGTAAGGTTGGTGAAGACAATGATTTGGTAGACCAGTTCCAACTGCTGTCTCAGTTGTACGTCTGGTTGAAGCGGCTAAGTATTTAAACTCGAGGACACACAGTCCCGGACACCCAGTCTCTGAGCACGCAGCTCAGGACACCAAGTCCTCACCGTATTCTCCTTGAACTAAGGTCACACAGACCCCGTCCAATCACTCGTGTTAAGTCTTCAGGCGACTTCCAAACCTTCACAGACTTTGGTCACTCGGCCATCCACAATTCCTCTTGGATGCTCTAGACCATGACGCCTAACCGTCTGGAAGAAGCACAGTCTTCAAAGGTAACAAGCATCGGATCCACACAAGATCAATCTCTTCAGTGATGCTCAATCACTTTGGGTTTGTGGGTGTTTGGGTCTGGATTTTCCTCACTCGATGATTTTCACTCAAAGTCCTCAGAGGATGGGTTGCTCTCAAATGCCAAGTGTCAGTTTCTCTCAGAGCAGCCAACCAACTAGTGGTTGTAGGGGGCGGCTATTTATAGCCTAGGGAGTAGCCCGACATGATAAGACATAAATGCCCTTCAATGATATGACCGTTAGGTGGATAAGATATTTGGGACAGCTGGCGCGTAGCACAGCAATGGTCGGAAATTTGACTCTCAAATTCCTTAGGGCTATCATGTTCCTCACTGTGTAGGCAATCCGCACTGGCGAATTCCTAACTCCTGAGTCAGAACAAATTCCTCAGCGACCAGAAGAACTTCGTCTCATCGATTTGAAATTGATCGAACCGTATGAGATTTCCAATGGCTTCACTCGAAGGGATTGGTAGGTGTAGGATTTTGAGTTGAGCATCACATGGAAATTTTTCCTTAGTATTTCCTCGACCCCCTTTAACAGTACGGTGTTTCCTATAACTCAAGAAAGAGAAAAACAAAACTATGAAAATGAAAGTCTTCAAGCTTCATATTCCTCGTATGAATATCAAGTCTTCACGGATACACCAATTTCTTCACTTTCAAAGTCTTCATGAAAGTCTTCAGGAATACCAAAATCTTCAGTCGAAGATATTCATTTTTATGGGTCGACTTTCTCTGTAAATATCAAACTCCTCATAGACTTATAGACCTGTGTATACTCATGAACACATTAGTCCCTTAACCTATAAGTCTTCAATACACCAAAATCACTACGGGGCACTAGATGCACTTACAATCTCCCCCTTTTTGGTGATTGATGACAATATAGGTTAAGTTTTCAATGGGGATAAACATATGAAGTGTAAGTACTAATATTGAGGAATTTGATTGCAAGATATAGAAGAACTCCCCCTAAAGCTGTGCATAGTGAGGAATTTGCTTTTGAAGCAATGCACACTTGAAGAGTTGAATCATGGAGATCTCCCCCTATATCTTGTAATTCATACATGCATTTGACATATAATATGAAGAATTTGAAATGCATGATGAAATATGGTGCCTGAAGAGATTCAGCATGCGAGCAATAATATTAATGAGGAACAAGCATGCAGAGTCACGCATCAAAAGCATCAGAGCACAGTGCATAGAAAGTATCAGAGCACCATCGGTTTTAAGATTACAACTCGATCCAATAAAAGTTTCAGAAGAGCGAGAGTTGTATCTTAACAAAAAAATGCCCATATAATAGACCCGCTTGAAGACTAACTCAGATTTCTCCCCCTTTGTGATCGAATGACCAAAAGGGTCGAAACTGAGGACTAACGCCCCTGAAGATTATCAAGTTGATGGAGGAGCGCCAGCGTTGTCAGGGTTGGTTGTCGTAGTAGGGCCTGCCGCAGTGTCGTCCAAGTCTTCATTTTCATCAGTGGCGCGCGATGAAGAATATGAGCTGGCTTCCAAGGAAGGAACCTTGACCTTATTGAATTTCTTTGGTGGAGGTGCAGACCAGTCAAATTCTTTCTTGAGACCCATGCTCTTCAGATCATCTACGCTGTAGATATGAGATAGAACAACCAAGGTACGGTTGAAGGTTTCATGGAGGTAGTATTGGTTCTTCCTCACTGCATTGTGGGTTGAGGTCATGTTGTGAAGAATTAAACCAAACTGACGCTTGACCCATTTGTGATTGCGATCAACTTTCTGATGAAGACTGAGGAGTAACTCACGATCAGTCATCACCCTGGGCGCTGTTGCTTGAGGAATTTGCTTGGCAGAGGTGTTGGCGGCAGAATCATGTGTGGCAGAGTCATCATTGGTGGAGTAAGATGCAGCCTTGCAAAATTGACTATCCAATGGACGAATGCCTTCATCTATCATAGCAATTGCCTTGCCTTTGTCATCAGTTGAGGAATATGTCCTTTTGAGGACTTTAATTGGAGGCAAGAAACTGCCATGGTTCAGAGTATCAGCGTTATAATTGAGTGAAGACCTTGTCCTGATGAATTTCATAATCCATGGTGCATAAGGCTTCAGCTCAAATGGTGACATAGCAATATTGGCCAGAGTCCTCATGAAGAAATCATGGAAGTTAATGGGAATGCCATGAATGATGTTGGAAAGCATATTCTTCATGATGCCAACGACTTCTTCATCATTTGAGTCGTGGCCTTTGATAGGACTCATTGTCTTCGTCAGAATGCGATAGACAGTCCGTGGCACATACAGTAACTCCTTGACGAGGAATTTGGTTCGTGGGGCCTGCCCTGGCTTCAAAGGCTTCATCAACACTTGCATGTAATGATTTGTAAGCTCAGGTTCGTTGTAGATGCAACGAGCACCATCAAGGGAAGGACTGAGTGGGAGGACACGAAGCAATTTAGTTGCTGGTGCCTTGTAGTGAGTATTTTCAGACATCCAGTCCAGCACCCAAGTGTTCACATCTTCAGAATTTCCTGTGATGTGTAGCGTTTGCATAGAATTGAAGAATGAGTTCTTCATTCCAATCACAGATGTCAGTGCTGAAATTCAGTAATCCAGCATCGTGAAGAACACTGAGGACAGGCTCGAAGCACGGCAGAGATTCCATGTCCACGTGAGGAATGTGTGCAGGCTTGAAGACTTTGTCTTTGTCGAATAGCACAGAGGAATAAAAGTTTGCTTGACTAGTAGTCCAGAAACGCCTCTTCCTTATGCGAGCAGAGTCATAGGGATTATAATCAGTGAAGAACACATGCTCGTTGAAGAAATCAGCAGCCTTGAACTTTTGCTTCTTTGAGAAGGGATCCTTTGGCTTGGGCACAGGAGTGTCAGTAAGTTGCATCACAACCTCCGGAATCACAATCTCAGGTTCTTTAGGCTGAGGAATTTCTGGTTCCACTTGATGGCGATCTGCATGTTCGTGGTATCGCAGCAGCAGTTTCTTGACACTAGTGGCTGGAATTTCTTCATGCATGAGATGAGGTGGGATGACTTTCTTGAGCCCATTTGAGCAGTTGGTGCAGGGACCGAGGTATTTGCTGTAGTGGAGTGAAGTGTGGAAATTGGGATCTTGACTTTCCCAAAAGTCATCATTCATCACACAGCGTGGTGCATCCAATGTCCACGTCTTCATCTTCAAGTTCTTCAACGCTTGACCTCTTGGTGTGAACTGAGGCATGGGCGAGGAAGCAGCAGGAGTTGAAGGGATCACATCCACTTCAATTTCTTCATCAATCTGCTCTGACGAAGCAGCAGAATGATGTTCTTCTTCAGATCCGCTAGGGATCACATATTCTTCACCATAAGGAACAAGCTCCTTTGATGTCATGGTGGAAATCGGAACAACATCAATAGGGTTTTCATAAGAGCTGGTCATAGTCTTCATTTTCTTCGGAGCTGAAGAATCTGAAGCAGATGATGCTTTCCTTTTCTTCACTGCAGCTTTCTCTGCAGCCTTGGTCTTCCTCACATCTAATGTAGATGGAAGGGTAGGAGTTGGGGTAGGCGCAGGAGGAGCTGAGGAATCTTGTTGAATTTCCTCGGTATGAATCGATGCGATTGCCTCGACTTCTTCGATTTCTTCAGCGCACCACTAGTGGATGCCTGGCAGTTTCTTCAGCAGCTGGGATGGAGTCATCAGCTCTGGAACTAGCATTTTCTTCAGCAGGCTGAGAATCATCAGCGGTGCTGGCATGTTCGTCAGTTTGCTGAGCATAGGCTCCAACATGAGGAATTTCAAGTTGCGATGGGTCTGCAACATTGGTGAACTTCTCAGTCATTTTAACAAACCTGACTTTGGCTCCTTGCCAATCAACATAATAGGAATTGAAGTTGTCGCTGAGTGTTTTGATCTCAGACTGGTTCTTGAGGAGTTCATCAGGTGTCATTTTGACAACATTGTTCTTCAGGTACTTCACTTTCCTAAACTGAGCCTTCTTGATTTGCCTGGCCTTATCAAATTTCCATTTTTCTTCATTGATGAAGTGGGTCAGCACGTGACTTTGGCCAGGTGTCAGATGAAAATTAGGCATAGGAGTGTTTGGGTCCTTGTGCCAGAGATCAATGTAGTCGAGGATCACCTTAGGATCCAAAAGTAGTGGCACATTTGTGCCTTTGGCTCTAGCGGCCCTTTCTTGCCTGTCTCTGATGATATCTGCAAGTTCTTCATCATCAGCTTCATCGTCAGATGGCACATGGAAAACAACTTGTTTCTTCTTCGGACTAGGGCGAGGACCTCGTCCAACAGTGGCCTTTGTCTTCAGCAGAGTGGGGCCAGATGAAGAATTTGGTGCAGCTGAGGAACTTGCTGAGACACCAGAGGCAATGGAGATGCCTGTAGTCCTTTGGCATGTGGCCAGATGTACAGGTGTTGAGGACTTTGCCGGAGCAACTGAGGACTTTGGAGGAGCAGGAGCAGCATGAGGAATTGGCCGTGAGGGCTTTGAAGATATTGGCCGTGAGGCGTTCTTTGAGAACTTGGCCGTGAGGGCACAGTTGATGAAGCACTTGGCTTGTGTTGGGCTTCTTTGCCATAGATTTCCTAGGCTTGTCAAAGGCCTTTGTGGCAGCAGCAGCAGCAGAGTCTTCATTAAAATTCCTCACTGCTTCTTTGGCTTGACTTTGGCCCATTCTTCAGAAAATCCTCACCACGCTTGATCTTTGGTGGGATCAGCTACTTGGCAGTGCCAATGGAGCTCTTGGGCATGGAGGATTTAGAGCAAATTTCTTCATATACTTTGGAGTAACATATCTGTACTCCCTCCATTCTCTTGCCCATCTCCTTTCAATCCTCTGAATGCGCACCTTGCGCTGATTTTTGTTCTCTTTGCCGAACTTGGCTTCATCAGGTGTGCAATAGTCCTTATAAATGCCATCAGGGATCTCGAAAGCAATCATGACCTCAGGCTTCTTTCCTCCTTTCTGCGGTTTCTTACCTTCAGTCATATTCTTCAAATGAGGAATTTGAACAATTGAACACTCTGAAGAAGTATGCAATTTTTCTTCAAGGAACACTGCAAATGAGTTAAGTTGATGAGAACCTAGTGATTTAGCAGCGGACATGAGTACCTGTGAACATAGTATAGTTGCGAGGAATTTGAAGAGGTCATATGCGTTCTCAGAAGGTTTTCAAAATGAACAAGTTTGAGGAATTTGACCAGATGAGTCTTGAGGAATTTCACTAATCATACTTTGTCTTAGGTTCCAGAGTTGTATAGATCTACGATCCACACAATTGAGGAATCTTGAAGAAAATGAAGCTTAGGGAAACGAATCAAGAACAGATAATTTGTGAGGTGTTTTATGTGTGAGAATTTGAAGAATAAAACACCTTTGAAGATTTTGTGGAGAAAATCTGAATCAAGGAGGGCAGTAAAAGTAACTTTTAATTACCCTGATTGAAGAACACGACGAACTGAGAAGAGTAGATTAGAAGCTTGTCAGTTCAGATCTTCCACGCCCTAACTTGGCGGAGGAAGACAGCTACGGCAGCGGCAGAGTAAAGATTTCCGCGGCCGGTGGGAGTACGACGGCGAGGAGGTCGAGGCAGTGAAGCTCTTCCTCTCCGGCGATGATGGAGTAGCGGCGGCGCTAGGGTTTGACAAGCTCGAGTGCGAGAGAGAGCGGTTGAGCAGAGTAAAGGAAGTGAGTAAGGGTGAGGGGGTATTTATAGTCGTAGTGAAAAATTGTTCGCCCGAAGATTTAGGACGAACGTGCCCCTGGCCCTTCTCATTCGCTTGACATGTGTCACCCACGTACTGAATAGTGGAGATCGTGTTAGATCGTGGGTGAATAGATAAGTTTATCGTGGGAAACGGGACGGTTTGAGCGGCAAAACCAAGAAAATTGGATAAGATAGGTTTTAAAGTTTCGTTCGCAATTTCTTCAGCTGACAAGGACACGGTGAAGATTTTGAATGGGTTTCAAATAGAATGCACATGAAGAATTTGTGAATAGATTGGGTTGAGTATAGCATAGAGGGGGAAGGGTCCGATCACATTCACTTAGCAGAAAATGCAACTTGAAGAAATAGCCATAAGTGAATGTTGTAGAGGACATAAACCCATATATATATATATATAGCCAATGAAGAAAGACGACGGAAATAGTGAAGATTTTGCAAAGTTGAAGAATTTGAAAAACTGAAGAATTTCAAAACTGAGGAATAACTCAAATTGAAGATTTTCAACTTTGGTGGTGGCGTGACCCACTGTATAAGAATGATGATTTCAGACACCGCGTACAATTGTTGTAGGGTTCTGAGAATCAAATTCTTCATTAATTTCTTCACACTTAGAGTTTTATTCTCCATTGATTGAAGAAAAACGTTTCTTCATGTGTTGCACATCTAAGTCATCAAGTTTTCATAAGTGTTAGGATGTGTGTCCTTTTCAAAGAATATTCGAAGACTCTAAGATATTGAGCTCACACCGCAACTTGCTAAATTTCTTCTCATCCAAGGGCTTTGTGAAGATATCGGCTAGCTGTTCTTCAGTCTTCACATGTTCAATAGCAATGTCGCCCTTCAACACATGATCACGAAGAAAATGATGACAGATCTGAATGTGCTTTGTCTTCGAGTGCTGAACTGGGTTATGAGCAATCTTGATGGCGCTCTCATTGTCACAGTAGAGAGGCATGTTCTTCATGTTGATGTCGTAGTCCTTGAGAGTTTGCTTCATCCACAGCAATTGAGCACAGCAAGAACCAGCAGCAATATACTCAGCTTCAGCCGTGAGAGCGGTGATACGTGATTGCTTTCTTCGAGGACCAACAGACGAGAGATCGTCCGAGGAAATGACAAGTACGAGATGTTGACTTGCGATCCACACGATCACCAAAGATAGTCGAGTCGAGAATATCCAATGAGATCAAAGGTAGAGCCCTTGGGGTACCATAATCCTAGTGTTGGTGTGTGAGCTAGATATCGAAGAATATGCTTCACAGCCTTATGGTGTGATTCCTTCGGTGAAGCTTGAAATCGGGCACACATGCAAACACTAAGCATTATATCCGCCTAGATGCACATAAGTACAATAAAGAACCAATCATGGAGCGGTATACCTTGTGATCAAGTCAATACCATTTTCATCGATTGCATAGATGGCCATTTGTGGGCATAGGAATTTTGACTCCTTTGCAATCTTGCATGCGAATTTCCTCAAGACATCCTTGAGGTATTTCTCTGAGATATGAATATGCCATTGTGTTGTTGATTTAATTTGAAGACCTAAAAAGAATTTCAACTCTCCCATCATAGACATTTGATATTCTTCACTCATCATGTAGGCAAATTCATCACTATAACGTTGGTCAGTACAGCCAAAGATAGTATCATCAACGTATATTTGGCACACAAACAGTTCACCATCATAAGATTTAGTAAAGAGAGTAGGGTCGAGTGAACCGGGTGTGAAGTCATTCTTCACGAAGAAATCGTTCAAAGTGTCATACCACGCCCGAGGGGCCTACTTGAGGCCATAGAGGGCCTTGTTGAGTCTGAAGACTTTGTTGGGATTCTTAGGATCTTCAAAACCTGGGGGTTGAGCAACATACACTTATTCCTCAAGCTTACCATTGAGGAATGCACTTTTCACATCCATTTGATATAAAGTGATATTATGATGGTTAGCATATGCAAGTAATATGCGAATGGCCTCAAGTCTAGCAACAGGTGCAAAAGTTTCATCGAAATCAACTCCTTCAACCTGTGTGTAGCCTTGAGCTACAAGTCGTGCCTTATTCCTCACCACAAGGCCATTTTCATCTTGCTTGTTGCGGTAGATCCACTTTGTGCCGATGATATTATGCTTGCGAGGATCTGGACGTTTGACCAGTTCCGGACATTATTGAGCTCGAATCGATGTAATTCTTCTTGCATGGCTGGATCCACTCAGGCTCCAGAAATGCTTCATCTACCTTGGTGGGCTCTGTGATAGAGACAAAAGCATAGTGCCCACAAAAGTTAGACAATGTGAAGCTTTTGAGCGTGTGAGAGGACCTGGTGCTTCTATCATCGATGATCTTTTCAACTTGCACTTCTTTTGCAACGCGAGGATGAGCTGGTTGTCGTCGAGGAATTTGATCAGCATTTTCTTGACACCATTTTCTTGACATTATCTTCAGTGCATCTCGCCGACGATCTTTGCATTCTGGAATGAATTCTTCAACAGTTTCTTCGGTAGGAATGACATCCTCAGTAGCCTTAAACTTGATAGAATCTTCAGGTGCTGGTTCATCTATCAAAGAAGGTAGGTGCTCTCTTTGCGAGCCATTAGTTTCATCGAACCGCACATCTACAGTTTCAACAATCTTGTGAAGAGCGATGTTGAAGACTCTGTAGGTGTGCGAGTCCTTTCCGTAACCAAGCATAAAACCTTCATGTGCTTTCGGTGCAAATTTAGCATTGTGATGAGTATCTCTAATCCAACATTTAGCATCGAAGACTTTGAAATAACTCACATTGGGTTTCTTGTCATTGAGGAGTTCATAGGCAGTCTTTTTGAAGAATTATTGAAGATATACTCTGTTGATGATGTGGCACGCGGTATCAATTGCATTAATCCAAAACCGATGATGGGTTTTGTATTCATCAAGCATAGTGCGAGCCATCTCAACAAGAGTTCTGTTCTTGCGCTCCACGACGCCATTTTGCTGAGGAGTATAAGGAGCAGATAATTCATGAGTAATACTCCCTCCATTCCTTGATATAAGGTGTATAGATTTTTGAGAAAAAGTCCAAAATATAAGGTGTATTGTGTTTCACCACTCATTTGAATAATTTTTTAAGGGATTTGATTACATTTCCTTATAAAGGGAAAGCTCCTCTATTTTCTCATGTCAATTAGTCATGTGCAATCTCGCCCAAAACTTGTGAAATTTTCCCTCCACGTGCGTTCTTTAATTTCCGTGCCAAAAACTATACACCCTATATTTAGGAATGGAGGGAGTACCAAGTTCATCAAGATAGCCATCAAGACCTGAATTCTTGAACTCAGTTCCATTGTCACTCCTGATGTGCTTGATCTTCACACCAAAGTTGGTTGAAGCCCTCAAGGAAAATCGTTTGAAGACTTCCTGCACTTCATGCTTGTAAGTAACAATGTGCACCCATGTGTAACGAGAGTAATCATCAATGATAACAAAGCCATATAGAGATGCATCATTAGTCACAGCAGAATAATGATTGGGACCGAAGAGATCCATGTGAAGCAGTTCAAATGGTCGAGTGGTAGTCATGGTAGTCTTCGCTGGATGCTTGGCCTTGGTCATTTTTCCAGCTTCACAGGCACCACACAGGTGATCCTTGAGGAATTTGACATTCTCTATGCCAATGACATGCTTCTTCTTCGCGAGCGTGTGCAAATTCCTCATGCCAGCGTGACCAAGTCGTTGATGCCATAGCCAGCCTTCTGAATCTTTTGCAAGTAAGCACACGGCAGGTTATGGTCCTGTAGAGAAATCAACAATGTACAAGTCTCCTCTCCTAAAGCCTTCGAAGACTTTGGAATTGTCAGCTTCCATGATCACAACACAACGATACTTGCGAAAGACAACAACCATATCAAGATCACAAAGCATTGAGATAGACATGAGGTTGTATCCTAAGGACTCAACAAGCATGACTTTGTCCATGTGTCGATCCTTAGAAATCGCAACCTTACCTAGACCCAATACCTGACTTTTGCCTTTGTCAGCGAAGATGATATGCTTCAGATGTGACGGTGTTAATGGAGCATCCATCAATAGATTCTTGTCACTAGTCATGTGATTCGTACAACCACTATCGAGGACCCACTCGTTTTCTTTGGGTTGATCATCCTGCAGATGAATTAGTGCAACTTACAAACTCATATACTTCATTAGTGAACAATATGATATCAGTATCATCAGTTCAATTTCATCAAGCAAAAACACAGATAAGCAGTATTGAGGACGTGTGGAATGAAGATTCATTTCATCATGATTAGCCTGCATCCTTTCAGGCATTTTGTCAGGCCCCCAGCAAATTCTTCAGACGTTAAAGCACGTCTGGAGACCTGACCCTGCATAAGAGATTAGTTCTTTTTCTTCACCACCCACATCTGGAGGGGTGGCAAAGAGTTCATCACTCTGCGAGCACCGTATGAGAAAGGTGGCAAAGATGCCAAACCATTTTGTTTCACATAAGAGGAGTTAGGGTAAGCATACGAATAAGCAGAGAAATTCTTCGAGGACTTATGAACATAATAATTTGAAGAATAATGCACATATTCATAGCCCTTAGCTCTACCCTGCAAAACAGAGTTGTTAGCTCGATGATGTTCATATGAGGACTTTGATCCTTTTGAGGAATTTGATCCATGTGAGAAATTTGGTCCGTATGAGGACTTGGATCCATATGAAGAATTTGGTCCATATGAAGAATTTGATCTGGGGTTCCTGTTCTTCACTGGTGGTGTCATGAGGACATTCACCTGAAGACTTTGAACATAACTTTTGGGAACCCAGATTTTCTTCATAGGGGAACCGTTCCTGCAGTTAGTGCCAACATATCTAGAAAATACTTCACCATTCTGATTTTTGAACAGCTTATAGTTGGAGTCAAGTGACTCATCAGAAGAATGAGGAGATTCACATGTAAAGCCAGATAAGTTAGATGGATCAACTGGAGGTCCCTTTGCAGCAACCCATGAGGTTTTGGGGTACTGCTCAGGCTTCCAATATGTTCCATCAGCATTGAGTTTCCTCTCAAAGGCAATACCCTCTTTCCTAGGGTTTCTGTTGAGGATCTGCTTTTTAAGCACATCACAAAGAGTTTGATGCCCTTTGAGGCTTTTGTACATGCCTGTCATATACAATTCCTTCAGCCTTGCATTGTCAGTGATACTAGCAATGTCCTCAGATGAGGAATTAGTGATAGCAGAGGCAGGTGAATAATTTGTAACATTTGAAGCATTTGAACATTCAGGTGAAGAATTAGCAGATTCACGTTCAATGCACTTTAAGCATGGAGGATCGAATTGTTCCTGAGTGGCGCTGATTTGTTGAGCAAGTAATGAATCGCGCTCCTTATGAAGATCTTCATAACTCACTCTTAGCTTCTCAAGATCTTGCTTTCTCTGAAGAAATTCATAAGAAAGCTTCTCATGATCAGTTAAGAGTGTTTTATGATGACTTTGAAGGTTGTCAAACTTAGACTGAAGTCTCTGAAGATTTTCAGTTAAGTCTTTAGTGCGGTCCATTTCTTCACCCAACATATCATCACTTTTATCTAGCATGTTTTGAAGTTTTTCAATAGCCTTTTGTTGTTTCACAGCAATCTTAGCAAGTTTAGAGTAGCTAGCCTTAAGATTTTCATCAGATTCATCCTCACTTGATTCAGAGGAGGGGTGTTTAGTTACCTTAGCAGCCTTTGCCATGAAGCGATAGGTGGGGGCATAGTCATCATTGCCTTCATCAGCGTTGTTGGTGTCGGTGTACTAAAGTAGGGGTATTGTAGTACCCCGAACTTGTGCACGGGCAGTCGCAGCACCCCGCGGCAAAGCTTGCCGGGCGTCCGCCAAGATCCTCCGCCATCCACATTACTACCATTCAAGAACAAAGTATTAACTAAGAAGACCAGGCCCCGGCAAGAGGAGCTTGCCGGAAAGAACAAAGACCCTGGCAAGAGGAGCTTGCCGGGAAGGACAAAGACCCCGGCAAGAGGAGCTTGCCGGGAAGGCCAACCAAGACACTTCCAGAAACTTGCCGCGACGCCCCGCGCGTCCCGGCAAGGCCCGGCGGGCGGCAAGCTCGCTGGTGCGACAAGACAATGGCCGCGGCAAGGCACTTGCCGCGGCAAGGCTGCCACTCTGCACCCAAGCTCCAGCGCATCCAACGATGTGTCACCCCAGGACCATCCGAGCACGTGGCGGTATTTGTGCAGCTATGCGGTGCGAGGTGGCGTTTAAGGCGACAAGGAGGCCATCGTGGCGATCGGGGCGCCCCTAACGGTCGCTTCCTTGCACTGTTGGGGCGACCGGACGGGCATTAAATGCCCTTGTCCCCCGCCGTCAGAGTTAGGTAGGGGACACTGTTGGACACTGTTGTACCAACCTGCGTTTTTACCTTCTTACTCCTCTTTCTACGCTACCACCTGTCGGTGACCCCTTTGGACTATAAAAGGGAGGCCCATGCGCACGTAGAAGGGGTTCGGCTCGGGTGGGTTCAGTCAGTTCGACTCATTCGAGACCATAGCTTATTCACGCTTCCAAGCAAGAACACAAATACAAACACAAAGCAGCAGTAGGAGTTTTATCTCTCCGGAGAGCTCCGAAGCTGGGTAAAAATCGCCCGTCTCCCCCGCGCGCTCGACCTCGATCTGCTCTTCGTGCGCCCTCTGCTCCCTGCCGGACCAGAAGGGGCTCCCTGCCCCATAGGTGCTCGTGTCCGCAGCCACCCACGACAGTTGGTGTTGCCATTTTCTTCAGAGTTGAAGATAGAATTGCTGAAAAATGCCGTGGCAAGAGCTAGACTCGCCACACCTGACTCAGACTCCTCAGATTCCTCTTCTTCCGCATTATCCTCAGATTCAGCCTCAGAATCCATTTCCTTGCCAATGAATGCCCGAGCCTTCTTGGAGTTGCTCTTCTTGTGAGATGAAGACTTTGAGGATTTTGATGATGAGGACTTTGAAGATTTCTTCTTCTTTTTGGCATCATCAGAACTGTAATCCTTGTATTTCTTCTTCTTTAGTTCCTTGTCCCACTGAGGACAATCTTGAATGTAGTGACCAGGCTTCTTGCATTTGTGGCATAACCTTCTCTTATAGTCACTTGATGAGGAATCACTGCTCCTTGAAGACTTTCCAAAACGACCACGTCTTGAGATTTTCTGGAACTTCTTCACGAGCAGTGCTAGCTCCTGGCTCAATTCTTTAGGGTCACCAAGGCTACTACCCAAATCTTCACACTCAGATTCAGACACTGCCTTGGCCTTCAGGGCACGTGGTTTGCCATAGCTCGGACCATAGAGATCTCTCTTTTCAGCAAGCTGGAACTCATGAGTGTGTAGCCTCTCGAGGATATCAGCGGGATCTAATGACATGTAATCAGCACGCTCTTGAATCATCAGTGCCAGAGTGTCAAATGACGAATCGAGTGATCTCAGCAATTTCTTCACCACCTCATGATCGGTGATGTCAGTGGCACCGAGCGCTTGAAGCTCATTTGAGATATCAGTGAGGCGATCGAAGGTTTGTTGAACATTTTCATTGTCGAGTCTTTTGAAGCGGTTGAAGAGATTGCGAAGAACGTCAACACGAGAGTCACGTTGAGTTGAGACTCATTCGTTTACTTTGGAGAGCCTATCCCAGATAAGCTTAGAAGTTTCCAAAGCACTCACTCTACCATACTGCCCTTTACTCAGATGACCACATATGATATTCTTCGCTTGAGAGTCGAGTTGCTTGAATCTCTTCACATCAGCAGCATTTAGGGAAGGTGTAACAGAGGGAACACCATTTTCCACAACGTACCAGAGATCGTTGTCAATTGCTTCAAGATGCATTCGCATCTTATTCTTCCAGTAGGGGTAGTCCGTGCCATCGAAGGTAGGACACCCAGCAGAGACCTTGATCATACCTGCGGTCGACATAACTAAAACTCCAGGCGGTTAAACCAAAATCACACGTAACAAGGAGTACCTTGCTCGATACCAATTGAAAGTCGTTATATCGACTAGAGGGGGGTGAATAGGCGATTTTTATGAATTCTTCACTGAGGAATTTGCCGGTGAGGAAATTCCTTAGTGAAGAACTACTTGCAGCGGGATAAGTACTCAGAAGTAAGCATAACAGAAGACATGCACAGTCATCATGAGGAAATGAAGACAATCACAGAGTACAGAAAGCGTAAACACAGGATAATACAAATGAAGTCAAACAGACTGAAGAAATTGAACTGAGGAAATTGAGAGAGTCTTCAGTCAAAGTCTTCAAACACAGATATGAACAACTACTCAACACAGTAGTGAGGAAATGAAAGAGTTGAGGAAATAGAACCAGTAAGGTTGGTGAAGACAATGATTTGGTAGACCAGTTCCAACTGCTGTCTCAGTTGTACGTCTGGTTGGAGTGGCTGAGTATTGAAACTCGAGGACACACAGTCCCACGTGTCGAAGCACGACTTAGAGCCATAACCGCATTGAAAGCAATGTCGCAAGTGAGGTAATCTTCACACAACCCATGTAATACATAAGGGAAAAAGATACATAGTTGGCTTACAATTGCCACTTCACACAATTACATGAATAAAGCATTACATCATCCAGATACAATCAAGGTCCGACTACGGAACCAAAATAATAGAAGAACCCCAAAAGCGACAAAGGTCCCCGATCGACCCCAACTGGGCTCCACTACTGATCAACTGGAACGAAACAACAAAAGGGCAAGATCTTCATCGAGCTCCTCCTGGAGCTTGGTTGCGTCACCTGCTCGGTAACATAGGCACCTGCAAACTGGTTTTGGAAGTATCTGGTGAGCCACGAGGACTCAGCAATCCCATTACCATGGGTATCAAGACTAGCAAAGCTTAATGGGAAAGGAAGGAGTAAAGTGGTGAGGCTGCGAGCGACTAAGCAAGTATGGTGGCTAACCAACGCAAATAAGAGCGAGAAGAGAACAAGCGGAACGGACGTGAAGCTAGCAATGATCAAGAGGTGATCCTGAACACCTACTTACGTCAAACATAACACGAAACCGTGTTCACTTCCGGACTCCCGAGAAGAGACCATCACGGCTACACACGGTTGATGCGTTTTAATTTGGATCAAGTGTCAAGTTATCTACAACCGGACATTAACAAATTCCCATCTGCCACATAACCATGGGCACGGCTCTCGAAAGTTTATACCTGCAGGGTGTCCCAACTTAGCCCATGACAAGCTCTCGCGATCATCGAAGGAATAGACCTTCACCCGAGACACTCCGATCGGACTCGGTATCCGGTACATCAAGACATTTCGACAATGGTAAAACAAGACCAGCAAAGCCGCCACCTGTGCCGACAAATCCCGATAGGAGCTGCACATATCTCGTTCTCGGGGCACATCGGATGAGCAAGACGTTGGGTTGGCATAGAGACTCGTTGCCTGTGGGCGCCGGACATCGCTCGGTTTGGACCAGCACTTAGACAAGCACTGGCCCGGGGGGGCTAAAATAAAGATGACCCTTGAGAGAGTGACTCCCAAGGGAAAAATAGGTGGTGGTGAGGCAAATGGTAAAAGTCAATGTTGGGCCTTGCTGGACAAGTTTTATTCAAAGCGAACTGTCAAGGGGGTCCCATAAATCACCCGACCGCGTAAGGAACGCAAAATCCGGGAACATAACACCGGTATGACGGAAACTAGGGCGGCAAGATTGGAACAAAACACCAGGCATAAGGCCGAGCCTTCCACCCTTTACCAAATATATAGATGCATTAATAATATAAGTGATATTGTGATATCCCAACATAACCCTGTCCACCATGGAGAAATCTTCAACTTCACCTACAACTAGCAACGCTATAAGAGGGGCTGAGCAAAAGCGGTAACATAGCCAAACAATGGTTTGCATAGGAAAGGTGTCAAAGGTTAGGGGTTCATGGCAATATGGGATGGTTGGTCAAACAGGTAATAGGTAGTGCAACATAGCGATAGAACGAAGCAACTAGCATAGCAAAGATAGTAGTGAGATCCAGGGTAGCGGTCATCTTGCCTGAGATCCCGCAAGGAAGAAGAACGAGTCCATGAAGAAGACGAACGGATCCTCACGATCGCAACGAAACAGGAACTAACAACAAAAAGCACACAACATGGTAAACACACCACACATGAACAAGACATGATGCACAACAAGCATGATGCATGACCGAGCTACATGAAGCTATTCATGGCAAAAGATGATGCAAACAAGAACAACACATCAAGGCAAGTTTAAATGAGGCCGGAAACAACATATAACAATTTCGGGAAGTCCTCATATGCAAATTTCGAAATTGGTACAGAACTGAATAAACCTTATGTTCAAGTTGTTAAACAGCAAGTTTAAGATGCACCAAGATGATCTACACGAAATTCTAGTCAAGTTACATATAAAGTTCATTAGGTTCGGAGCTACGGCCTAGAAGATATGAGCAAAACAAGTTAAGCATGGCATTGATGCAAAATGCACCCAAACATCAAGCAAACACACCAAAACAAGGATGCAACATGATAATATGGAACTACATGCAAAATCAAGCAAGTTTCATATAGAGCACACTCAAAACGGAGCAACGGGGCAACACATGCACACTATACAAGTCATAGCAACAATCTGTCCAAAACAGCAACTAGGCATCTTGCAAGCATCAAAACAATATGCTACAGCATCCCAACATAATAACAAAAGGCATGGGCATGAAGTACACGTAAAGCATAACAAAACATAAACACTGAGCTATCTCCAGAAACAACTAGAACATGCTCAAAATGACATGGAGATATTGCAAATAATAACAGTTTCAGACTTTGCAGAAATAACATCAGGTAGCAATGTTTAGAGCATTCAAACAACATGTTACAGGAGCTTATCATGGCAAACAAAGGCATGGCATGAATCTACTAATAGCATTCAAAAGACGGTTACTGACCATGAGCCAAAAGGGCACGGAAAATATGATGGCACCCATGTAAACATGGCAAGTTATATTACAGATTTATACATGGCAAGAACAACAATAAGTAGGCATGTTCGTGAGCTTGAACCACTCACCACAGAGCAATACATGGCATGGCAAGACAACCAACAGTAAGAAGGCATGTTTATGAAGCTAAGCATGGCAAGAGCAAGGTCATAGGGTACATGGATCACTTGGAAAACACATGGGAACAAGTGAACTTAATGTTAACAGGCTGACAAACAACATTTTCAAGCAACTTTGGAGCAAGATTACAACATGTTACAGCAGACTATAATTGCAACCAAGGGCATGAATGGATAGAGCATGACATTTATATCAAAACATGTTTCTAGAGCATCTCCATATTATGCATAGAATGATTAGTAGAAGCATGTTAACATAGCAACAAATTATAACAGAATCATCAGAAAAGCAAAGAACAAAGAACTACCCTACTTAACAAGCTGGATGCACTCAGCACACAACTCACAAAAATACAAGGTCAACACCTCTGGAAAGATGGCATGGCATAGTTCAACATTCATGTAGAGCTCATACTCATAGGATGCACACATAAATCATGGCAAAAATGATAAAAGCGACAAGTTATAACAGTTCAAATTGATTAACATCAACATGCACTCTTCCAACAGCATTTCGGGCATCAAGATGAGCTCAAATGAAAATGATGCAATGGAATGAAATGATGTACTCGTCGAGACAAACAATTTGACATATTATACGCACAAATCGGAGCTACGGGTGCGAAGATGTGATGGCATGAACATGACATGATTTTATCAAAAACTTCGAGGACTTAGAGAAATTTCGGAGGGGAAAAACAACCTCTGGATCTGCACGGACTTTGATGCACACGGGATCTCGCCGGAGTTCGCCGGGGTAGTGGCCGGAGATGAAGAAGGAGGCCGAAGAGGTGGCCCCGGAGGTCGGGGACGGCGGGGCGGCACGGGAGGCGCCGGATCTGGCCGAGGCTGGCCGGATCTGGGCGGAGGCGTCAGGCAGGAAGGCGAAGCCGGAGCTCGTGGCAGCCGAGTCTGAGGCTGCGGGCGCCGATCTGGCCGATGCGGCGCAGGCAGGGAGGCTTGGCGAGGGGCGGGCGGCCGGCGGGAGGAGGGGCGGGGCGGCGGCAGGAGGGCGCTGGCTGGGGCGGGCGGTGGTGTGGCATGAGCCGCGCCAGGCGGCGGCGGGTCCGCGCGACGGCTGTGGGCGGCATGACGCAGCAGCTGTGCGGCCTTCAGGCAAGTGGTATGGGCGGGTGAGTACTGGCCCATGGCTCTGCTGCTGGCTGCTGGGCGGGGCGGCGTGTGTGGGAGCGGGCAGTGCCACATGGCGCGCTCCGTTAGCCACGGAGGCGGCGCGCTGAGGTGGTGGCGTCCTATTGGACGGAGTGACGGCGAACATGTCCAAGGCCATGGGGAAATGTCCGTGGCGCGAGAGGAGCAAGGCTAGGGTTTGGACCGCTTTGAAAAATCGGGAGGTCTAGTTTATAGGTAGAGGGAGCTAGGAGAGTCCAAATGAGGAGCGGTTTTCGGCCACGCGATCGTGATCGAACGACCGAGAGCATGGAGGGGAGTTTGGTGGGTTTTGGGCCACTTTGGAAGGGGTGTTGGGCTGCAACAACAGAGGCCTTTTCGGTTACCCGGTTAACCGTTGGAGTATCAAACGACCTCCAAATGGCACGAAACTTGACAGGCGGTCTACCGGTGCTAAACCAAGGCCGCTTGGCAAACCTCGTGCCATTCCGAGAAAGTTTAATACCCGCACAAGAGAAGAGAGAAGAGGGGGACGCCGGAGGGCATAGGAGTGCCGGATTGCAAAGCGGACAACGGGGAAAATGCTCGGATGCATGAGACGAACACGTATGCGAAATGAAATGCACATGATGACATGATAAAATGCATATGATGACATGGCAAACTGCAACACGCAAGCAAATGACATGGCAACAACGGCGAATAACTGGCAGACACCTGGCGCATCGGATCCGGGGCGTTACAACACTCCACCACTACGAGAGGATCTCGTCCCAAGATCTAGGATGGCACCGGAGGGAAAACGGAAGAGGAAGAGAAGAGGTAAAACTAAGTTGCTTCTTTGACGAACGAGTGAAACCACGAACCTTGAGTGGTTGAGCAATTTAAAAGAAAGAGTACAACAAAGATGAACGAGATTGCAAACAATCCGTTAGAAAAGAGGAACAAGGAGTATTACGAGATCTTGAAGGTCAAAAGACATGGAAATAAGAGCTTCACGAACGAAAAGAATATGACCACCTCGGTATAATGAGATAGCCAAGGAACAAGAATGGCTGAATTTGGACAACTCTCCGGTAGAAAAGAGAAGAAAACTTAATGAGATGAAAAGATATTGAAGAGATGATACAACACTCCGGTTAAATGGATAAGCACGAAAAGAACACGATCCTAACAATTCGAGATGATGAGTGAAGAGAGCAACATCACAATGCCTCCGGAAGAAACAATAGAAGATAGATCATTGGGATAAAGGGACGGAGAAGAAAATGACAACTTCTGCCACAAATGAGCTTGGAAAGCACCCTTCCAAGAAGGTTACAACGGGGTTGTTGGGAAAAACCAACAACAAAATGAATAAGCTTGTAGTGGGCTTATGGAAAACATCTCAAAACTATGAGGTGAGCTTCTGCCACCAACGGAGACAAAAGATTGGGTTGATATCGACAAGGAGACGAGAAACTTATTTCACCGGGAGGACAAATGAAGAACTTGGGTCATTTATAAGCACCATATAAATAGCAACAATCCTTAGGGAAAGCTTTAGGTGAAATATAACCCAAGATAACTCCAATGAAGAGACTGATGGATTTAACATGCCTCATTCTTGACAACATATGAATCATGAAACATGAAGGAAATTGTCAAGAACGACATAACACCACCTCAAAAGATAAGATAGAAGGAATTGCACTTCGGAATGCAAGACAAAGAATACTTGAACGCCTCAAAACAAAACATGTGTTGAGCACCATGTTTATTTTTGAGTATAGCTTGGCGGGTCATAACTTCAAGAGAAATCTTGAAGAACAATTGAAGAATGAAAAGAATCCTTGACGAACCACCATGTAGAGCCTCAATGAAGAACTCCGGTAATTAAAAGGATGGTGGAAAGAAGGAGAAGTTGAAAACACAAGGTGAAGCCTTGCGATGATTTAGAAGGAGCTTCGCGACGAGATAATTGAGAGAGCTTGGAACTCCGAAAAAAAAGGAAAAGATGAAACACTAGAACCGAGAATCACTTCATCCTGAACAATCTTCGGAAGAAAAGAATTGAATCACCTCGAGGAAATAAAAATAAGATTTATTGTATGCTTATCCTTCATCAAATTTAATTGATGACAAACAACGGATTTGGCATACTACTTATTCCCATTGAAAAAGGATAAAGAGAGATATAGCGTAAACTTGAGAAGGTCTTCAACGAACCACCGGTAGGATTGGAACAACAAATGAATTGATATGATGAACAAGGAAGAGAGATCTTGAAAGAACCACCGTAAGAATTGAAAATGAATGTAGCGAAGGCACAATTCACCGAGAAGAATTGGAAAACGAATGAAGATACTTGAGGGGATTTAGATACATGAGAACGAAGACATCATGAGCTTATTAGAGGGTATTTGAGCGATGCACTGGCAAGATTTGGAGAATGATAGCTACACGCTAAGAATAAAGAATTATGCCATGATGGCCTTCGGAGGAAATAAATGGAAACAACTCATGAAATGCTCCGGATGGTAAGAAAAGAATTGTCGCAATGAAAAACAATTATGAGGATGGCATGAAGCTAGAACCATGAATCTTGAAGAGAATGGAGCAAGATTTAAGAGAAATCCTTCTTCGGTCTTCAAATGATGAGAATGACAACGAGAAACACCACCAAGAATTATTGAGGCACACCGGAAGAATCAAAAGCGGAGAGGTTGAGCCAACTATGAAAAGAATTTGAAAGATCTTGGAGAAAAGCATTTGACTGATGATAACTCATTCTTACGTCAAACTTGGGGAAGAATTTAGGATAGCTCTGGGAAAATAGAAGAGTCTGGTAAGATCCTGGGAAAAAAACCTGTGGGTTAGGACCCACTCAAAAGAAAACACCGTTGAGAATGATATTAAAGAGAGATTGCACCGGTTGAATTAAATGGCTTGAATGAGATACCAATCTCGAAAGAGCTTGAACGAATGTAGAGTGGAAACATGAATCTTCGAGATATCTTGAGCACTCCGAAATAACAAATAGCGAGAAGAAGAATGGTAATGAGGTGCACCGGCATAAGAAAGCATTTGAAACAAGGAAAGGGATATGATGAATATCACAAGCTTGATATGGGTCCACCGGACAATTAAAAAAAACGTAGGATGATGAACTTGAAACTGTTGAGCATCTTCATGGGGAATTCACCGGATAAGAACATTGAAAGAAAAGAGTGAAGTGACTTCACATGAATAAATGGATACTTGATTAAGAAATCTGAGTCCTTGAAGAAAAAGGGTGGGAGGGCGAAAAAACAAAGACAACTTGGGATGGATGAAACAAACACCGTTGATAAAACTTAGAATTGATCTTGCGGATGGGAAAAATGATGGGATCCACTTGAAGAGAAACACACCGGTTGGAAAAGAATTAACATGACGACCTCGATGATCAAGAAGGATTAGTATTCACATAGCAATATGAGAACCCCGTTTAGGAAAGGTACGGAATCAACATTTGACTTCGAAGCAACTCGAATACCACAAATAAAACAAAACAAAGGATTGGCTTGCAGAATAAGCCGGAACAAATACATATGATAGAGATTTACCCAATCCCATATCATGCATCTGTCGGAAAGATATTCTAGGAGCTACTTGAATTCCCACCTATAAAACTCCCGAAACTTTCTGGTTATGCAATCTGGTGTTGGGGATACAGGGGAAGCAATATATCTCACCCAAACTAACAATCCCTACATCCATTGTATCCATCCGTCAACACATAACCAAGAAACCTTCGAAATCGTGTACCTCAACCTTGAAAAGCATCCGTTATACGAGTCATGGCAATACTCCGTACTCACCTCGAAGATTGGGTTAGCGGGTTATCTCACCAACAACGCATAAAAGAGATTTTCGATGTCGGCGTACTAAACTCAGGTATTCAGAACTGCAACGATAAAATTATGACGACAACACCTCGGAGCTCAACTCCTGGACACCTCCACTAAAAAACCCCTGCCGACGGGAGGCACCAAGACAATGTTGTCATCATAAAACCATCGAACGATTCTAAGATACCAGCGTGATCCTAAAAAAATTTAGTGAAATTTGAGAAGAGAAGAGTCAAAACTCTCGTCAAGAGACCTCACCAGAGCGACGAAGGACCGAGGAGTAAAAAGAATTCTAACTCTCCGATATATATAATCCTAAATGACTCAAAACATTTTTCTAGACACAACTCGCCGCTAAAAACGATCAAGCGGTGGGGCTCCTAAGGTCGGGAAGGCTCGATTACCAACTTGTAGCGCCCTCGATGCGGCTATATCTCCCACGTGTCGAAGCACGACTTAGAGGCATAACCGCATTGAAAGCAATGTCGCAAGTGAGGTAATCTTCACACAACCCATGTAATACATAAGGGAAAGAGATACATAGTTGGCTTACAATCGCCACTTCACACAATTACATGAATAAAGCATTACATCATCCAGATACAATCAAGGTCCGACTACGGAACCAAAATAATAGAAGAACCCCAAAAGCGACAAAGGTCCCCGATCGACCCCAACTGGGCTCCACTACTGATCAACTAGAACAAAACAACAAAAGGGCAAGATCTTCATCGAGCTCCTCCTTGAGCTTGGTTCGCCACCTTTCGGGTAACATAGGCACCTGCAAACTGGTTTTGGAAGTATCTGGTGAGCCACGAGGACTCAGCAATCCCATTACCATGGGTATCAAGACTAGCAAAGCTTAATGGGAAAGGAAGGAGTAAAGTGGTGAGGCTGCAGCAGCGACTAAGCAAGTATGGTGGCTAACCAACGCAAATAAGAGCGAGAAGAGAACAAGCGGAACGGACGTGAAGCTAGCAATGATCAAGAGGTGATCCTGAACACCTACTTACGTCAAACATAACACAGAAACCGTGTTCACTTCCGGACTCCACGAGAAGAGACCATCACGGCTACACACGCGTTGATGCGTTTTAATTCGGATCAAGTGTCAAGTTATCTACAACCGGACATTAACAAATTCCCATCTCGCCACATAACCGGGCACGGCTCTCGAAAGTTTATACCCTACGGGGTGTCCCAACTTAGCCCATGACAAGCTCTCGCGATCATCGAAGGAATAGACCTTCACCCGAGACACTCCGATCGGACTCGGTATCCGGTACATCAAGACATTTCGACAATGGTAAAACAAGACCAGCAAAGCCGCCCCATTGTGCCGACAAATCCCGATAGGAGCTGCACATATCTCGTTCTCGGGGCACACCGGATGAGCAAGACGTCGGGTTGGCATAGACCTCAGTTGCCTGGGGCGCCGGACATCGCTCGGTTTGGACCAGCACTTAGACAAGCACTGGCCCGGGGGGGCTAAAATAAAGATGACCCTCGAGAGAGCGACTCCCAAGGGAAAAATAGGTGGTGGTGAGGCAAATGGTAAAAGTCAATGTTGGGCCTTGCTAGACAAGTTTTATTCAAAGCAAACTGTCAAGGGGGTCCCATAAATCACCCGACCGCGTAAGGAACGCAAAATCCGGGAACATAACACCGGTATGACGGAAACTAGGGCGGTAAGAGTGGAACAAAACACCAGGCATAAGGCCGAGCCTTCCACCCTTTACCAAATATATAGATGCATTAATAATATAAGTGATATTGTGATATCCCAACATAACCCTGTCCACCATGGAGAAATCTTCAACTTCACCTGCAACTAGCAACGCTATAAGAGGGGCTGAGCAAAAGCGGTAACATAGCCAAACAATGGTTTGCATAGGAAAGGTGTCAAAGGTTAGGGGTTCATGGCAATATGGGATGGTTGGTCAAACAGGTAATAGGTAGCGCAGCATAGCGATATAACGAAGCAACTAGCATAGCAAAGATAGTAGTGAGATCCAGGGTAGCGGTCATCTTGCCTGAGATCCCGCAAGGAAGAAGAACGAGTCCATGAAGAAGACGAACGGATCCTCACGATCGCAACGAAACAGGAACTAACAAGAAGAAGCACACAACATGGTAAACACACCACACATGAACAAGACATGATGCACAACAAGCATGATGCATGACCGAGCTACATGAAGCTATTCATGGCAAAAGATGATGCAAACAAGAACAACACATCAAGGCAAGTTTAAATGAGGCCGGAAACAACATATAACAATTTCGGGAAGTCCTCATATGCAAATTTCGAAATTGGTATAGAACTGAATAAACCTTATGTTCAAGTTGTTAAACAGCAAGTTTAAGATGCACCAAGATGATCTACATGAAATTGTAGTCAAGTTACATATAAAGTTCATTAGGTTCGGAGCTACGGCCTAGAAGATATGAGCAAAACAAGTTAAGCATGTCATTGATGCAAAATGCACCCAAACATCAAGCAAACACACCAAAACAAGGATGCAACATGATAATATGGAACTACATGCAAAATCAAGCAAGTTTCATATAGAGCACACTCAAAACGGAGCAACGGGGCAACACATGCACACTATACAAGTCATAGCAACAATCATCCAAAACAAAGAACTAGGCATCTTGCAAGCATCAAAACAATATGCTACAGCATCCCAACATAATAACAAAAGGCATGGGCATGAAGTACACGTAAAGCATAACAAAACATGAACACTGAGCTATCTCCAGAAACAACTAGAACATGCTCAAAATGACATGGAGATATTGCAAATAATAACAGTTTCAGACTTTGCAGAAATAACATCAGGTAGCAATGTTTAGAGCATTCAAACAACATGTTACAGGAGCTTATCATGGCAAACAAAGGCATGGCATGAATCTACTAATAGCATTCAAAAGACGGTTACTGACCATGAGCCAAAAGGGCACGGAAAATATGATGGCACCCATGTAAACATGGCAAGTTATATTACAGATTTATACATGGCAAGAACAACAATAAGTAGGCATGTTCGTGAGCTTGAACCACTCACCACAGAGCAATACATGACATGACAAGGCAACCAACAGTAAGAAGGCATGTTTATGAAGCTAAGCATGGCAAGAGCACGGTCATAGGGTACATGGATCACTAGGAAAACACATGGGAACAAGTGAACTTAATGTTAACAGGCTGACAAACAACATTTTCAAGCAACTTTGGAGCAAGATTACAACATGTTACAGCAGGCTATAATTGCAACCAAGGGCATGAATGGATAGAGCATGACATGTATATCAAAACATGTTTATAGAGCATCTCCAGATTATGCATAGAATGATTAGTGGAAGCATGTTAACATAGCAACAAATTATAACAGAATCTGTCGGGAAAACAGCAACAGCAACTACCCTACTTAACAAGCTTGATGCACTCAGCACACAACTCACAAAAATACAAGGTCAACACCTCTGGAAAGATGGCATGGCATAGTTCAACATTCATGTAGAGCTCATACTCATAGGATGCACACATAAATCATGGCAAAATGATAAAAGCGACAAGTTATAACAGCCAAAGAGATTAACATCAACATGCACTCTTCCAACAGCATTTCGGGCATCAAGATGAGCTTAAATGAAAATGATGCAATGGAATGAAATGATATACTCATCGAGGCGAACAATTTGACATATTATACGCACAAATCGGAGCTACGGGTGCAAAGATGTGATGGCATGAACATGACATGATTTTATCAAAAACTTCGGGGACTTAGAGAAATTTCGGAGGGGAAAAACAACCTCTGGATCTGCACGGACTTTGATGCACACGGGATCTCGCCGGAGTTCGCCGGGGTAGTGGACGGAGATGAAGAAGGAGGCCGGAGAGGTGGCCCCAGAGGTCGGGACGGCGGGCGGCAGACGGGAGGCGCCGGATCTGGCCGAGGTGGCCGGATCCGGCGGAAGCGTCGGCGGCGTGAGGCGAAGCTCACGGAGCTCGCGGTGGCGAGGTGCGGGCGGCTCCGGCGGCGATCTGGCGTCAGGCGAGGAGGCTTAAGCGGGCCGGGCGCGGCGCTTAGGGAGGAGGGCGCTTGGGCGCGGCAGAGGCGCTGGGCGGCCGGCGGCGGCGGTGTGGCCAGCCATGGCCAGCCAGCTGCGGCAGCAGCGGGCGGCGGGTCCGGCAGCGACGGCGTGGCGGCGACGCAGCAGCGCGGGCGGCCTTCGAAGGCGTCTGCGGGCGCGCTGGCGGAGGACGGGCCCATGGGCTGCTGCGAGCTGCGGGCGGCGGGCGGCGGTGCCACGTGGCGCTCCGTTAGCCACGGAGGCGGCGCGCTGAGGTGGCGGCGTCCTATTGGACGGAGTGACGGGCGGACATGTCCGGGCGCGGCGGGGGAAATGTCCGGCGGCGCGAGAGGAGCAAGGCTAGGGTTTGGACTGCGCGAAAAATCGGGGGAGGTCTAGTTTTATAGGTAGAGGGAGCTAGGAGAGTCCAAATGAGGAGCGGTTTTCGGCCACGCGATCATGATCGAACATCGAGAGCATGGAGGGAGTTTGGTGGGTTTTGGGCCACTTTGGAAGGGGTGTTGGGCTGCAACAACAGAGGCCTTTACGGTTACCCGGTTAACCGTTGGAGTATCAAACGACCTCCAAATGGCACGAAACTTGACAGGCGGTCTACCGGTGCTAAACCAAGGCCGCTTGGCAAACCTCGTGCCATTCCGAGAAAGTTTAATACCCGCACAAGAGAAGAGAGAAGAGGGGGACGCCGGAGGGCATAGGAGTGCCGGATTGCAAACGGACAACGGGGAAAATGCTCGGATGCATGAGACGAACACGTATGCGAAATGAAATGCACATGATGACATGATAAAATGCATATGATGACATGGCAAACTGCAACACGCAAGCAAATGACATGGCAACAACGGCGAATAACTGGCAGACACCTGGCGCATCGGATCCGGGGCGTTACAGTCCCGGACACCCAGTCTCTGATCACGCAGCTCAGGACACCAAGTCCTCACCGTATTCTCCTTGAACTAAGGTCACACAGGCCCCGTCCAATCACTCATGGTAAGTCTTCAGGCGACTTCCAAACCTTCACAGACTTTGGTCACTCGGCGATCCACAATTCCTCTTGGATGCTCTAGACCATGACGCCTAACCGTCTGGAAGAAGCACAGTCTTCAAAGGTAACAAGCATCGGATCCACGCAGGATCAATCTCTTCAGTGATGCTCAATCACTTTGGGTTTGTGGGTGTTTGGGTTTGGATTTTCCTCACTCTATGATTTTCACTCAAAGTCCTCGAAGGATGGGTTGCTCTCAAATGACAAGTGTCACTTTCTCTTGGAGCAGCCAACCAACTAGTGGTTGTAGGGGCGGCTATTTATAGCCTAGTTAGCAGCCCGACATGATAAGACATAAATGCCCTTCAATGATATGACCGTTAGGTGGATAAGATATATGGGACAGCTGGCGCGTAGCACAGCAACAGTCGGAAATTTGACTCTCAAATTCCTCAGGGCTATCATGTTCCTCACTGTGTAGACAATCCGCACTGGCGAATTCCTAACTCCTCAGTCAGAACAAATTCCTCAGCGACTAGAAGAACTTCGTCTATGTCACTGAAGAAATTGACTGAACTGTATGAGATTTCCAATGGCTTCACTCGAAGGGATTGGTAGGTGTAGGATTTTGAGTTGAGCATCACATGGAAATTTTTCCTTAGTATTTCCTCGACCCCCTTTAATAGTACGATGTTTCCTATGACTCAAGAAAGAGAAAAACAAAACTATGAAAATGAAAGTCTTCAAGCTTCATATTCCTCGTATGAATATCAAGTCTTCACGGACACACCAGTTTCTTCACTTTCAAAGTCTTCATGAAAGTCTTCAGGAATACCAAAATCTTCAGTCGAAGATATTCATTTTTAGGGGTCGACTTTCTCTGTAAATATCAAACTCCTCATAGACTTATAGACCTGTGTACACTCATGAATACATTAGTCCCTTAACCTATAAGTCTTCAATACACCAAAATCACTACGGGGCACTAGATGCACTTACAGTTATCAAGACCTTTTTCTGGCGCCGTTGCAGGGGAGCATAGCTATATTTGTTGAGTCACTTGGTATTATTATCAATTTATCACTATGAAGAATCTGGAGGATGCTAAGATTAAGATTTATCCCTCTAAGACGAGTGGAACTGCCGTCTAGCTCTGCTTTAGATTCAGCTTCTTGCAACACCACCACATGCTATTAATCCTGATATGTCGCAAGTTGTTGATGATGCTACTTCACTATGAATGATACTTATGATGATGCTAGTACTTGCTTGATGATGATGATGTGCCACTAGGTGACTTTCTTGATGAACAAATTGCTAGAGTAAGACAGTATGATATTGTTGAAACTGATGATGATCTTGAAACTAAAAATCTTGAAACACCTACTAGAACTAGCCCTCCTAGATATGAATTGCCAAAGTATCGGAAGGTTATGTTATGAATGAGGAGACAACTAGATATATTCTTGCTTGTAAGGATAGAGATGATCTCGAGAAATTATTATGCAAGTATAAAGAAAAATCCTTGAATGCTAGAATGCAATATGATCCTAAGTTTGCTACTTCACCTATCTTTGTTGATGATAAGGATTATGATTTCTCTGTCGACCCAGAGTTAATTACTTTGGTTGAATATGATCCTTTTCATGGTTATGAAACTGAAACTGTTGTGGCACATCTTACTAAGTTGAATGACATAGCCACCCTTTTTACTCATGATGACAAAACTCGCTATTACTATATTCTTAAATTATTTTCGTTCTCATTAAAGGGTGATGCTAAAGCTTGGTACAATACTCTTGCTCCTGGTTGTGTGTGTAGTCCCCAGGATATGATTTATTACTTATCTAAAAAATATTCCCTGCTCATAAGAAACAAGCTGCCTTACAGGAAATATTTAACTTTGTGCAAATTGAAGAAGAGAGTCTCCCACAAGCTTGGGGGAGGCTTTGCCAATTGCTTAATGCTTTGCCTGATCATCCTCTTAAGAAAAATGAAATACTTGATATCTTCTATAATGGACTAACCGATGCTTCTAGGGATTTCCTAGATAGTTGTGGTGGTTGTGTTTTCAGGGAACAAACTATTGGGCAAGCTGAAGAATTATTGAATAAAATATTGAAAAATTATGTTGATTGGACTCTTCCTGAACCACCACCTAAACCCACTTTGATGAAGATGGGTATATTATATCTCAGTCCTGAAGATATGCAAGAGGCAAAGAAATCTATGAAGGAAAAAGGTATTAAAGCTGAGGATGTCAAAAATTTACCCCCTATTGAAGAAATACATGGGCTTGGTACACCACCACCACCACCTAAGGTGGTAGAGGTAAATTCTCTAATGAAATTCAATGATAATGACAATCCTCACAATATGCACCCTAGATACTGCCTTTATGAGTTTGAAAATTACATTAGAAAGCAAGATCACTTCAATGCAAATGTTATGAAACAATTGAAATACAACTCTGATATGATTGCTCGCCTGAGTGACTTGTTATTTAGAATCTCAAATGATGTTAGAGGTGTGGGAAAGCATGCTTCTACGGTTCAAACCCAGTTAGAGCAAGTTGCTAAATCTCAAAGAGAGTTGCTAGATGAAATGAATAATAAAGCAACTAGAGGAGGTAAAATCACTCAGAAACCACTTTATCCTGAGGGACACCCAAAAATAATTGAACAAGACTCTCAAAGAGTTAACACTGATGCACTTAGTCCTTCTAAAAAGAAAAACAGAAGAAAAACGATAGGACTTTTCATGCCTCTAGTGAACCTGAAGTAGAAAAACCTCGTGATAATGATAATGAAGTTTCTATCTCTGATGCTAAAACTTAGTCTGTGTAGCGACCAGACCTCAAACAGTCTGATCTCTGTGCATCAGTGTCATCCCTGGATCGGTAATGCTGACACGCACAGTACTTGAGGATTTATAACAGAGTAGCAATCACACACTTATTACATCGAATGTCTCAAAAGAGAACTTATTACAATAATATGGCTTAAGGCCATCTAAAATTGATAACAGCGGAAGGCTTGGAAGATAAAGTGAGTCCATCAACTCCACTGACATCACTGAGTGAAAGACAACAACCTATGGCACCTTACTCGTTGTCTAAAAAGTCTGCAACATGAACGTTGCAGCCCGAAACGGGCCAGCACATGGAATATGCTGGCAATGTAACACATAGAGTAATGAACAGAATAAAAGCTATCACTACATGCATATATGGCTGGTGGAAAGCTCTATGGTTACAGTTTTGCATAAAGCCAATTTTGCCCTACAACAAAGGAATAAATTTTATTTAACTATCATGGTGGTTGTTAAACATTGAGAAGGTTCCTCCAACTCAATCCTAATTAAGCATCATCATTAACCCAATCAAATTAAATTAAGAATGATGAGATCAACATGATAATCCAAGAACTAGATAATCAAAACGTCCATAACCGGGGACACGGCTAACCATGATTAGTTTGTACACTCTGCAGAGGTTTGCGCACTTTTCCCCACAAGACTCGAATACATCCATGGTCGGAGATTCGAGACACAGTCTTTCTGAAACAATAACTCTTTACTCTGGGTGGATAGTTACACCTACTTTCCCCTACATCTGCTAGCCCACCACTGAAAGAGGTCTTACAACATACTCAACTATGCCAGAGCCCATAATAGCTTGTGGCTGCACACGGAAGTTTCTAGCATGAATAATCTTATGATCCCTTTGAGCCTGGGTGGTGGACCGTAGGATGATCACACGGGTACTCCAGGATATCCTAGGACAACACTGGATTCTCCAGGTGCCCTGACAACCACTGGGTACTCCAGGGTGCCTCAAGAAATCCACCCAGATGTGTATTTAAATAGCCACCTAAAGTTAACCATTAATAATAACTCTCACATCTGTCACGAATCACTCGAACCAAACCACGTCTACAAGCATAGCATATCAATATAAGCATAACGTAGAAGTAACTCCCAATGTTTGATAGTAAACAGGGTAATTGGTTCTACCTCATCATCTACTTCCCAAAACACACATGTTAATCAGATCCTAACCATGCAATTGTTTGAGGATTGATCTAATGCAATAAAACTGGGTAGTAAGGTATGATCAAAGTGTTACTTGCCTTGCTGATGATCCGCAAAACCTAGAGACTCGTAGTAGCATGCTTCACACTCCAGGTACTCTATCGCAAACAAACAAAGCATACAATAAGCACTCAACTAGAAGCACTGGTAAAACTCAAATAAGAGATCTAACCAGAAAGTTCAACTTAAGAACTCCGGTTTGCAAAAAGAATGAAATCAAACGAAGCAACGAAACTCAAACTGCGAAAGAAACAAGATCAAATTTTACAGTACCAAAATCTTGTTCAAGTTGATTAACCAGAAAGAGGGCTTCGAGACGAAGATCTAGGCACTTGAATCGCCTGATTCCGATAAACGAGCGAAAAGATAAACTAAAACAAAAATCAGGACAGAAATCGCGATGGAAAATAATCGCGGAAAAACCCTGGAAAAAGAAAACTGACAAACAGGCTAATGAATGAACGTTCGCTGTCTGCGGCTAACGAGTGAACACCGTTTGTTAAAACGAACATACGGACAAACGTCCACTATTTAGCTAAACGGAGAAAAGAAAACCGATCTAATAAAAAACGAAACTAGGGTTTACGAAATAAAACGATCGTTTTAGAAAAAAATGGCGTCTACCTCGTGGAACGGGACAGCGACAATGGCGCGACATCATGGGCGGGCGATCGCGTCCGTGATGGTGGCGGTGGTGGCGAGGCTAGCGGCGGCGTAAGCGGGCGATCTTGAGGCTGGGATGGCGCGGCGGCATACTCCAGCGGGTGGCGGGGTGCGGGGCTGGGGCGGCTAGGGTTCGGCCGGGTCAAGCCCTCGGCTTAAAAAGGCCGACGGGGCTAGTGTCCAGGTCGGACACGGCCTAGTAGGTCGGTGGGGTTTTTTTAAAATAATTCCGTCGCGCAGAAAAAATGAAGAAAATAAATACTAAACCGACTCCAAAAATCCTGAAATAAAATTTCCCCGTCCTCTAAAAATATAGGGGACAAGGTGAACATTTATTTGGGCCTCTAATGCAATTTACAAAAATGCAATTTTTCCTAATTCAAATAAAATAGCGATAAAACTCTGATAACCCGCTAGTATACGGGGTAGTTGTAGCCTCTTTCGATAAGTAAGAGTGTCGAACCCAACGAGGAGCTAAAGGTAGAACAAATACTCTCCCAAGTCCTATCGGCCACTGGTACGACTCTACGCACGCTTGACGTTCGCTTTACCTAGAACAAGTATGAAACTAGAGGTACTTTGTAGGTGTGATAGGATAGGTTTGCAAGATAATAAAGAACGCGTAAATAAAAAGTAGGGGCTGTTTAGATAAAGAAGCAATAAAGTAAATGTAGCGAGTGTGGAAAAGTGGTGGTAGGAGTTGTGAAATTGTCCGTAAGCAATTGACTACGTTACTAGACCGGTAATCACTATTGCAATTCTATTTGAGGGAGAGGCATAAGCTAACATACTTTCTCTACTTGGATCATATGCACTTATGATTGGAACTCTAGCAAGCATCCGCAAATACTAAAGATTCATTAAGGTAAAACCCAACCACAACATTAAAGTATCAAGTCCCCTTTATCCCATACGCAAACAACCTACTTACTCGGGTCGGTGCTTCTGTCACTCACGCCACCCACTATAAGCAAATCATAAACATATTGCAAACCCTACATCGGGAATCCCTCACGCTTGCGTGACACGGAGGGCACAATAGGATAGCACCAATAATAAAACATGCAACTCAAACCAATCATAGCAATTCATCAATCACTGATAGGACAACAAAAATCTACTCTGACATCATAGGATGGCAACACATCATTGGAAAATAATATGAAGCATAAAGCACCATGTTCAAGTAGAGGGTACAATGGGTTGCGGTAGAGTGGACCGCTGGATATAGATGGGGGAAGGTGATGGAGATGTTGGTGAAGATGACGGCGGTGTTGGTGAAGATCGAGGTGATGATGATGGCCCCCGGCGGCGTTCCGCTGCCACTGGAAGCAAGGGGGAGAGAGCCCCCCTTCTTCTTCTTATTCCTTGACCTCCTCCCTTGATGGGAGAAGGGTTTCCCCTTTGGTCCTTGGCTCCCATGGCGTGGGAGGGGCGAGAGCCCCTCCGAGATTGGATCTATCTCTCTGTTTCTACCTTCTCGGATTCTGCCCTGGCACCGTTTTCTTTATATTTGGTGATCCGTAACTCTGATTGGATTGAAACCTTCGCCTAGATCGTTTTCCAAATATTAGCTTTCTTGCGGCCAAAGAAGGGCATCAACCGCCTTACAGGTGGCCCACGAGATAGGGGGGCGTGCCCACCTGGAGTGGTGGCATGGGCCACTCTCATGGCCACCTCGGGCACCGTTTCACGTTGATTCTTCCTCCCAAAAATCACAAATATTCCAAAATAATTCTCCGTCCGTTTTTATCCCGTTTGGACTCCGTTTGATATTGGGTTTCTGCGAAACATAAAACATGCAACAAACACGAACTGGCACACTGGATCAATATGTTAGTCCCAAAAATAGTATAAAAAGTTGCCAAAAGTATATGAAAGTTGAATAAAATTGGCATGGAACAATCAAAAATTATAGATACGACGGAGACATATCAGCATCCCTAAGCTTAATTCCTACTCGTCCTCGAGTAGGTAAATGATAAAAAACATAATTTTTGATGTGGAATGCTACCTAGCATAATCTTGATCATATGTCTAATCATGGCATGAATATTAAGACACGAGTGATTCAAAGCAATAGTCTATCATTTGTCATAAAAAACAATAATACTTCGAGCGTACTAATAAAGCAATCATGTCTTTTCAAAACAACAAGGCCAAAGCAAGCTTATCCCTACAAAATCATATAGTTTGGCCATGCTTCATTTTCGTCACACAAAATGCTCCCATCAGGCACAACCCCGATGACAAGCCGAGCAATTGGTTCATACTTTTTAACGTGCTTCAGCTTTTTCAACCCTCACGCAATACATGAGCGCAAGCCATGGATATAGCACTATAGGTGGAATAGAATATAATGATGGAGGTTTATGTGGAGAAGAAAAAGGGAGAAAGTCTCACATCAACGCGACTAATCAACGGGCTATGGAGATGCCCATCAATTGATGTCAATGAGAGGAGTAGGGATTGACATGCAACGGATGCACTCAGAGCTATAAGTGTATGAAAGCTCAACAAAAGAAACTAAGTGGGTGTGCATCCAACTTGCTTGCTCATGAAGACCTAGGGCATTTGAGGAAGCCCATCGTTGGAACATACAAGCCAAGTTCTATAATGAAAATTCCCACTAGTATATGAAAGTGATAACATAGGAGACTATCTATATGAAGAACATGGTGCTACTTTGAAGCACAAGTGTGGAAAAAGGATAGTAACATTGCCCCTTTTCTTTCTTCTTTTTTTTCTTTTTGGTGGGCTTCTTTGCCCCCCTTTTTTATTTAGGCTTCTTTGGCCTTTCCTTTTTTTCTTTTTCTTTTTTTCATGGGGTAATGCTCTATAATGATGATCATCACACTTTTATTTACTTACAACTCAATATTTCAACTCGATACTGGAACAAATATATGACTCTATATGAATGCTTCCGGCGGTGTACCGGGATGTGCAATGATCTAGCGTAGCAATGACATCAAAAAATGGACAAGCCATGAAAACATCATGCTAGCTATCTTACGATCATGCAAAGCAATATGACAATGAATGCTCAAGTCATGTATATGATGATGATGAAAGTAGCATGGCAATATATCTCGGAATGGCTATGGAAATGCCATAATAGGTAGGTATGGTGGCTGTTTTGAGGAAGATATAAGGAGGTTTATGTGTGATAGAGCGTATCATATCACGGGGTTTGGATGCACCAGTGAAGTTTGCACCAACTCTCAAGGTGAGAAAGGGCAATGCACGGTACCGGAGAGGCTAGCAATGATGGAATGGTAAAAGTGCGTATAATCCATGGACTCACATTAGTCATAAAGAACTCATATACTTATTGCAAAAGTTTATTAGCCCTTGAAGCAAAGTACTACTACGCATGCCCCTAGGGGGATAGATTGGTAGGAAAAGACCATCGCTCATCCCCGACCGCCACTCATAAGGAAGACAATCAAAGAAACACCCCATGCTTCAAATTTGTCACACAACGGTTACCATACGTGCATGCTACGGGACTTGCAAACCTCAACACAAGTGTCTCCACAATCCACAACCACCCACTAGTATGACTCTAATATCACCATCTTTATATCGCAAAACTATTGCAAGGAATCAAACATATCATATTCAGTGATCTACAAGTTTATGTAGGATTTTATGACCAACCATGTGAATGACCAAGTCCTGTCATCTCTCTAAATAGATATAAGTGAAGCAAGAGAGTTTAGTTATTTCTAAAAAAGATATGCCCACGCTCTAACAAATATAAGTGAAGAAAAAGAGCATTGTACAAATGACGGTTTTCTATGTGAAGAGAAACAGGCAATCCAGACTTCAAATGATATAAGTGAAGCACATGAAGCATTCTATAAAGCCATACTCAAAATATTTAAGTGAAGTGCAATGAGCATTCTATAAATCAACCAAAGACATCTCATACCATCATGGTGCATAAAAGAAAAATGAAAACTAAATGCAAAAGACGCTCCAAGACTTGCACATAATGCACGAACGAAACGAATACAAAAACATACCGATACTTGTTGAAGAAAGAGGGGATGCCTTCCGGGGCATCCCCAAGCTTAGACGCTTGAGTCTCCTTGAATATTTACTTGGGGTGCCTCGGGCATCCCCAAGCTTGAGCTCTTGCCTCTCTTCCTTTTCCTCATATCGAGACCTCCTCGTTTAGACACTTCATCCACACAAAACTTCAACAGAAAACTCGGTAAGATCCGTTAGTATAATAAAGCAAATCACCACTCTAAGTACTGTTGCAAACCTATTCATATTTTGTTTTTTCATTGTGTCTACTGTAACATAACTTTTTCATGGCTTAATCCACTGATATAAATTGATAGATTCATCAAAACAAGCAAACTATGCATCAAAAACAGAATCTGTCAAAAACAGAACAGTCTGTAGAAATCTGAACATCCACCATACTTCTGTACCCCAAAAATTCTACCAAAATTAGGAAAAATAAAAACGTTGTATAGAAAGACAGTGCAAAAGGAATCATAACCAATTGACGTTCCAGTTAAAAATGTAAAATCGCGCACTACAGCCAAAGTTTTCTATCCTGCACCGTACAAACCAACAAGCATTGTAAACATCCTAAAGGCAAACCTTGGCACATTATTTTCATAATACAATGGAATTGTACAAGGGGATAATTATTTTTGATGAAAAGTTTCTGTAATCAAGATTCACAAAGTTTCTGTGAGTATGAACAATGTTCAAGGCTAGCTCCCACTTCAACAATGCTTGTCTTTCTCACTTTCACTTTCCTTTTTGAAAAGTTTTAGGTTCCCCTCTTTGTTTTTTTGTTTTTAAACTATATAAAAGCACTCAATAGAAATAAATGACTCTCTAAAACTTCCGGGTTGTCTCCCTGGCAGCGCTTTCTTTAAAGCCATTAAGCTAGGCATTGAGTGCTCAAGTAATGAATCCACCCGGATCCCAAGGTATATCAAAGCCAATTTTAATTAACAATGATTTGTAATTTAGTGGTGAGCACAAAGTAACATATATCAAGCAATGACGAAGTCTAACTCTCTTCCTATGCATCGGCATGTCATAAAAGAACAATTCATGCACACATAGTAAAGGCCAATGCATAGTATAAGCAGTTTCTTGCAATTCTATCATATTGGAAACATAAAGAGGCGGAGATATAGTTCCTCTCTCATAATAATTGCAAGTAGGAGCAGCAAGCACATGCATATTACATTCATCAAAATCATCATGTGCAACAGTAAAAGGCAACCCATCAATATAATCCTTATTAAGCACAAACTTCTCCGATATAGTGTAGTTTGGAGAATTCAAAAAGATAATAGGACTATCATGCGTGGGTGCAATAGCAACAATTTCATGTTTAACATAAGGAACTATAGCAAGTTCATCTCCATAAGCACAATTCATATTGGCATCTTGGCCACAAGCATAGCAAGCATCATCAAAAAGGGATATTTCAAACAAATTCAAGGGATCATAGCAATCATCATAGCAATCATCCTTCGGTAAGCACGAAGGGGAATTAAATAATGTATGAGTTGGAGGGTTACTCTCATTACAAGGTGGGCACGGGTAGATAATCCGCTCTTCCTCCTTTTGTTCTTCACTCTCCTCATCATCTTTTTCATCCAATGAGCTCACTATTTCATCATTTTCTTCTTCCATAGCTTCCTACAAAATATTAGTCTCTTCTTGGACAGCAGAGAAGTCCTCAATATATGGTTTAACATAGGCATTAGAAGCATAATTGTCATAACAATATTGAAATAAGGCAAAACTTTCAGATTTGCAAAGAGTAGCATCATACTTTTCAATGAAAGAGGCAATCTCATAAGCACCTTTAAAAGCAACAAATTCTTCAATTTGTTGAACATCATAGTAATTGTAAACACCCTTAGCATACGAAGATACGATTCCATTATCACTAAACAAGCATTGACAGGGTAGGTGTTTCTTAGGGTCTTCAGAACAACAAGTAAACTCATATATTTCACATAAATTCCAAGCATAGCATTGCAAACGTTGAATTTGATCCCATAATAGTTTCCCTTTTTCAGATATATGGTGTCGCACAAAACAAGCATGCTCATCTAAATATTTTCCCTCAACTAAACTAGTGGGGGTTTCAGCACGAGCACAAAGGGATCGAAGATGATCCAAGTAAAAATCTTCAGGAGTGTGATAGATTTTGAGTGGTTCTTCAACCACTGGTTCAGTAGGTACAACTAATTTTTTTTGGTATTTTGCGTTTCCGACCCATAGCTAAAGATAGAAAACAACTAAGAACAACAAATAAATATTACTTAGTGATAAAGCAAACAAGCACACACGAGAATATTCACCCCACGCTATGACTCCCCGGCAACAGCGCCAGAAAAATTTCTTGATAACCCGCAAGTATACGGGATAGTTGTAGCATCTTTCGATAAGTAAGAGTGTCGAACCCGACGAGGAGCTAAAGGTAGAACAAATACTCTCTCAAGTCCTATCAGCCACTGATATGACTCTACGCACGCTTGACGTTCGCTTTACCTAGAACAAGTATGAAACTAGAGGTACTTTGTAGGTGTGATAGGATAGGTTTGCAAGATAATAAATAACGCATAAATAAAAAGTAGGGGCTGTTTAGATAAAGAAGCAATAAAGTAAATATAGCGAGTGTGGAAAAGTGGTGGTAGGAGTTGTGAAATTGTCCGTAAGCAATTGACTATGTTGCTAGACCGGTAATCACTATTGCAATTCTATTTGAGGGAGAGGTATAAGCTAACATACTTTCTCTACTTGGATCATATGCACTTATGATTGGAACTCTAGCAAGCATCCGCAAATACTAAATATTCATTAAGGTAAAACCCAACCATAGCATTAAAGTATCAAGTCCGTTTATCCCATACGCAAACAACCTACTTACTCGAGTCTGTGCTTCTGTCACTCACGCCACCCACCATAAGCAAATCATAAACATATTGCAAACCCTACAGCGGGAATCCCTCACGCTTGCGCGACATGGAGGGAACAATAGGACAGCACCAATAATAAAACATGCAACTCAAACCAATCATAGCAATTCATCAATCACCGATAGGACAACGAAAATCTACTCAGACATCATAGGATGGCAACACATCATTGGAAAATAATATGAAGCATAAAGCACCATGTTCAAGTAGAGGATACAGCGGGTTGCGGGAGAGTGGACCGCTGGATATAGATGGGGGAAGGTGATGGAGATGTTGGTGAAGATGACAGCGGTGTCGGTGAAGATCGCGGTGATGATGATGGCCCCCGGAATGGTGATGATGATGGCCCCCGGCGGCATTCCGGTGCCACCGGAAGCAAGGGGGAGAGAGCCCCCCTTCTTCTTCTTCTTCTTCTTCTTCTTCTTCTTCCTTGACCTCCTCCCTAGATGGGAGAAGGGTTTCCCCTCTGGTCCTTGGCTCCCATGGCGTGGGAGGGGCGAGAGCCCCTCTGAGATTGGATCTATCTCTCTATTTCTGCCTTCTCGGATTCTGCCCTAGCACCGTTTCCTTTATATCTGGAGATTCGTAACTCCGATTGGATTGAAACCTTCGCCCAGACCGTTTTCCAAAAATTAGCTTTCTTGCGGCCAAGGAATGGCATCAACCGCCTTATGGGTGGCCCACGAGATAGGGGGGCACGCCCACCTGGAGTGGTGGCGTGGGCCACTCTCGTGGCCACCTTGGGCACCGTTTCGCGTTGATTCTTCCTCCCAAAAATCACAAATATTCCAAAATAATTCTCCATCCATTTTTATCCAGTTTGGACTCCGTTTGATATTGGGTTTCTGCGAAACATAAAACATGCAACAAACCGGAACTGGCACTAGGCACTGGGTCAATATGTTAGTCCCGAAAAATAGTATAAAAAGTTGCCAAAAGTATATGAAAGTTGAATAAAATTGGCATGGAACAATCAAAAATTATAGATACGACAGAGACGTATCAAACTCCGAATAAAATTCTTATTTGATTTTAATATTTAACCCCCAATATTTATTTATTTTGGAGAAGTCATTTTATCCCCTCTCTTTTATTTTCACATAAGAAATATTCGAAGAGAAAAATAATTAAAATCAAACAATCCTCTTTTCAAAATTTGAGAAAACTCAAATATGAAAATAACGAAATCCCCAACTCTCTCCGTGGGTCCTTGAGTTGTGTAGAATTTCTAGGATCAACCCAAAATGCAATAAAATATGATATGCAATGATGATCTAATGTATAACATTCCAAATTGAAAATTTGGGATGTTACAAACCTACCCCCCTTAAGATGAATCTCGCCCTCGAGATTCAGGTTGGCTAGAAAATAGGTGTGGGTGATCCTTTTGTAGGTCTTCCTCTCTTTCCCAGGTGGCTTCATCCTCTATATGGTGGCTCCACTGAACTTTGCAGAACTTGATAACCTTGCTGCGTGTGACTCGGCTGGCAAACTTGAGAATCTTGACTGGTTTCTCCTTGTAGGTCAAATCACTATCCAACTGAATCGCTTCCAGTGGCACTGTATCTCTCAGAGGGATATCGGCCATCTCTGCGTGGCACTTCTTCAACTGGGAAACGTGAAACACATGATGAACTCCTAACAATCCTTCGGGCAACTCCAACTTGTAAGCAACTTCTCCCATATATTCCAAAACCTTGTATGGTCCCACAAAACGTGGTGCTAACTTTCCCTTAAATCCAAATCGCTTAACTCCTCGAAGTGGGGACACACGAAGATACACTCTGTCTCTGACTTCGTAAACTGTCTCCTTGCGTTTAGAATCCACATAGCTCTTCTTCATGGACTAGGCTACCTTGAGTCTATCGCAAATCAGCTTAACCTTCTCTTCAGACTCCTTTATCAAATCTGGTCCAAACAGCTGACGGTCTCCAACTTCATCCCATAACAACGGTGTCCTGCACCTCCTTTCGTACAAAGCTTCAAAAGGGGCCATCTTCAAACTGGCTTGATAACTGTTGTTGTAAGAGAATTCTGCATATGGCAAATTGTCGTCCCAACTAGATCCATAATCTAGCGCACAAGCTCTCAACATGTCCTCCAGAATCTGATTGACTCTCTGGGTCTGTCCATCTGTCTGTGGATGAAAGGCTATACTGAACTCTAGCCTGGTACCGAAAGTCTCATGCAACTGATTCCAAAACTTTGAGGTAAACTGGGTTCCTCTATCTGATACAATGGTCCTCGGAACTCCATGCAGACATACAATCCTGGCCATGTATATCTTTGCCAACTTAGCACTGGTGTAAGTGGTCTTCACTGGGATGAAATGAGCTACTTTCATCAATCGGTCGACTACAAGCCATATCGAGTCATAGCCTGAACGAGTCCTGGGCAATCCCGTGATAAAATCCATGCCTAGCTTATCCCACTTCCATTCGGGTATCGGCAATGGCTGTAGCAATCCTGCTGGCTTCTGATGCTCTGCCTTCACTCTCTGGCATACATCACAAACTGCTACATACTCCGCAATATCCTTCTTCATTCCGGTCCACCAGAAACTGTCCTTCAAATCCAGATACATCTTGGTGTTTCCTGGGTGAATCGATTACGGCGAATCATGGGCCTCCTACAGAATCAACTTTCTGATCTCCGGGTCATTAGGCACATATACGCGGTCCTCAAACCATAAGGTATCGTGCTCATCCTCATGAAATCCTTTAGCCTTTCCTTTGCTCATCCTTTCCTTTATATCAGCAATCTCCTTGTCCGTTTTCTGAGCTTGTCTGATCTTATCCATCAAAGTAGACTAAATCTCCAATGCTGCTACATAGCCTCTCGGTACTATGTCCAAACATATCTCACGAAGATCCTCTGCTAAATTCTTGGGTAACTCTCCGGTCATGAGTGTATTGACATGACTCTTGCGGCTCAACGCATCGGCTACTACGTTAGCCTTTCCGGGATGACAATGCAACCTCATATCATAATCCTTGATGAGCTCAAACCATCTCCTCTGCCTGAGATTCAACTCCTTCTGCGTGAAGATATACTTCAGACTCTTGTGATCCGTGTACACCTCACAATGGTTTCCGATGAGAAAATTTCCCATGTCTTCAATGCATGCACTACGGCTGCTAACTCCAAATCATGCGTAGCATAATTCAACTCATGGGGTTTAAGCTGTCGTGAGGCATATGAAACAAATCTACCCTCCTGCATAAGCACTGCTCCAAGTCCTCGACGAGAAGCGTCGCAATACACTTGATAATCCTTGCGTTGATATGGAAGAATCAACACTGGGGCTATAACCGAACGTTTCTTCAACTTCTGAAAACTGGCCTCACAATCCTCAGTCCATTTGAACTTGGTTTCCTTTTTAAACAACTCCGTCATGGGCTTTGCAATCTTAGAGACATTCTCAATGAACCTCCTGTAGTATCCTGCGAGTCCAATAAAACTCCGGATCTCTCCAACTGACATGGGTGCTTCCCAATTTGTCACAATGACAACCTTGGTGGGGTCTACTGCTATTCCTTCTCCGGATATAACATGTCCGAGGAATCAAACTTCCTTCAACCAAAACTCACACTTGCTGAACTTGGCATATAACTGATGGTCTATGAGCTTCCCAAGTACCAAACGCAAATGCTCCTTATGCTCCTCTTCATTCTTCGAGTAGACCAATATGTCATCAATGAACACCACGAAGAACTTATCCAAAAACTCCATAAACACCTTGTTCATCATGTTCATGAAATATGCAGGTGCGTTAGTCATACCAAGTGACATAACGGTATACTCATATAGCCCGTACCTTGTGGTAAAAGCTGTTTTAGGTATATCCTGCTCTTGAATCTTTAGCTGGTGGTATCCTGATCGCAGATCAATCTTGGAAAATACTTTAGCTCCTTGCAACTGGTCAAATAAATCATTGATCATCGGCAGTGGGTACTTGTTCTTGATTGTCACTTCATTCAATCCTCGATAATCGACAACCATCCTCAACGATCCATCCTTCTTCTCCACTAGAAGCATTGGTGATCCCCAAGGTGATGAACTTGGGCGAATATAGCCTTTATCCAGTAACTCCTTAATCTGCTTCTTAATTTCCTCCGAATCCTTTGCAGGCATCCTGTACGGTCTCTTAGATATTGGACCTGTGCCTGGCAAAAGCTCAATCAAAAACTCAATGTCTCTATCCGGTGGCATGCCTGGCAACTCCTCTGGAAATACATCAGGGAAATCCTTCACCACTGGTACTTCCTCCTGTACAACTCCTGATAAGGAATTTAGTTGAGTCCTCTTTGGCACATGTCGGGATACATACTTAATCCTCCTTCTTTCTGGGGTGGTGAGCATAATCGACTTACTGGCGCAATCGATGTTCCCTCCATACATCGATAGCCAATCCATACCCAAAATCACATCCAAACCTTGCGACTCCAGAATTATTAGGTTTGAGGGGAAAACATGCCTACCTATGGTCAATGGCATCTGAAAACATCCTTGGCTTGCCATATGTTTCGCTCCTGGCGAGCTTACTAACATAGGTGTTCTAAGAACTTTGGTGGGCAACTTATACTTATCCACAAATCCCCTTGATATGTATGAATGTGATGCACCAGTATCAAAAAGAACAATTGCAGTAAATCACTTAACCAAAAACTTACCTATTACTGCATGTGGTTGTGCTTCAACCTCCTCCATGTTAACGTGGTTCACTTGTCCCCTGTTGAAAGGGTTGGTGAGGGAGTCCTGGACTAGGGGGTTTCCGGACAGCCGGACTATCATCGTCCGCCGGACCCAAGACTACGAAGATACAAGATTGAAGACTCCGTCCCGTGTCCGGATGGGACTTTCCTTGGCGTGGAAGGCAAGCTTGGCGATATGGATATGTAGATCTCCTACCATTGTAACCGACTCTGTGTAACCCTAGCCGTCTGCGGTGTCTATATAAACCGGAGGGCTGTAGTCCGTAGGACACAACATACATTACAACAATCATACCATAGGCTAGCTTTAGGGTTTAGCCTCCTTGATCTCGTGGTAGATCCACTCTTGTACTACCCATATCATCAATATTAATCAAGCAGGACGTAGGGTTTTACCTCCATCGAGAGGGCCCGAACCTGGGTAAAACATCGTGTCCCTTGTCTCCTGTTACCATCCGCCTAGACGCATAGTTCGGGACCCCCTACCCAAGATCCGACGGTTTTGACACCGACATTGGTGCTTTCATTGAGAGTTCCTCTGTGTCGTCGCCGATAGGTTCGATGGCATCTTCAACCAACGACGCTGTCCAGGGTGAGACTTTTCTCCCCGGACAGATCTTCGATTCGGCGGCCGATCGCGGGCTAATTCGCAGCCATCTGGAGCAGATCGAAGCTTCGCCCGGCGTCGAGTCGATTCGAAGCCTAAACTTCACGGCCGACATCCGCGGGGACTTGATCTTCGACGGGCTCGAGCCACAGCCAAGCGCGCCGCACTGTTACGATGGGCATGATCTAGCTCTGTCACCGAACAGTGCCTTGGTGGCCGCACAACAATCCGCTCTGGCCCCTAAACTAGAGCCGATCGCCCAGATCGAGGACCGGTGGTTGGACACCGCCTCGGGGGCTCCAATTTCCATGGCGATGGAGCCGAACACCACCCTAGTCCCTCGCGAAGCTCGTGACGCCGAGGTGCCGAACTCCTTGCCGGATTCCGGACCTCCCGCGCCCCTGCCAATCGAATCTGATTGGGTGCCGGTTATGGAATTCACCACCACGGACATCTTCCAACACTCGCCCTTTGGCGACATCCTAAATTCGCTAAAGCATCTCTCGCTATCCGGAGAGTCCTGGCCGGACTATGGCCAGGATGGTTGGGATACGGACGACGAAGAAATTCAGAGCCCACCCACCACCCACTTTGTAGCCATTGTCGACGATCTAACCGACATGCTAGACTATGACTCCGAAGACATCGACGCTATGGACGACGATGCCGGAGACGAACAGGAACCAGCGCCTATAGGGCACTGGAAGACCACCTCGTCATACGACATATATATGGTGGACACCCCAAAAGACGGGGACGGCGAAGAAGCAGCGGAGGCAGATTCTTTAAAGAAATAGCCCAAGCGCCGGCATTAGCGGCGCCGCTCTAAATCCCGCCATAGCAAGAATGGAGACTCCGGCACATGAGATAATAATACCCCAGAGAGTGCCGAAGATAATCCCCTCCAGCAAGACTCAGCGCAGGAGGATGCAGAAGCAAGCCCTCATGAGAGGGCGGCAGACGAAGAGGTCGAGGATCATAACTATATGCCTCCCTCCGAAGACGAGGCAAGCCTCAACGACGACGAATTCGTTGTGCCCGAGGATCCCGTCGAACAAGAGCGTTTCAAACGCAGGCTTATCGCCACGGCAAATAGCCTAAAGAAAAAGCAGCAACAGCTTCAAGCTGATCAGGACCTGCTGGCCGATCGATGGACCGAGGTCCTCGCGGCCGAAGAGTATAAACTCGAACGCCCCTTCAAAAGCTACCCAAGACACAAGTTGCTCCCCCGACTAGAGGAGAAAGCGTACATACCTTCATCACCAGCGCACGATACGGCAGACCGACCACCACGTGGTCGCGACAGAGAGGCATCCAGGCCCTCAACCAAAACCGTACCCCGGCATCGCTCCAAAAGTACGAAGCCAAAAGGGAACGCGCCGGACTTGCGGGACATATTGGAGGACAAAGCAAGGCAATCCAGATCCATCTACCGATCACGAGGGCGCCCCACGACCCGCGACGAATACCATCGCGCCGGACACAATAACCCCGGCCGGGCTGAACACAACAGACAACGCTCTCTCGAGCTGCGTCGTGATATTTCTCAATACAGAGGCGCCGCACACCCGCTATGCTTCACTGATGAAGTAATGGATCATCAAATCCCTAAAGGGTTTAAACCCGTAAACATCGAATCCTACGATGGCACAACAGACCCCGCGGTTTGGATCGAAGATTATCTTCTTCACATCCATATGGCCCGCGGCGACGATCTACATGCCATCAAGTATCTCCCACTCAAGCTTAAAGGACCAGCTCGGCATTGGCTCAATAGCTTGCCCGCAGAGTCAATTGGGTGTTGGGAAGACCTGGAAGCCGCATTCCTCGACAACTTCCAGGGCACCTATGTGCGGCCACCAGATGCCGATGACCTCAGCCACATAATTCAGCAGCCAGACGAATCGGCCAGACAATTCTGGACACGGTTCTTGACAAAGAAAAACCAAATCGCCGATTGTCCGGATGCAGAGGCCCTTGCAACCTTCAAACATAACATCCACGACGAGTGGCTAGCCCAGCACCTGGGACAGGAAAAGCCGAAATCCATGGCAGCCCTCACATCATTAATGACCCGCTTTTGCGCGGGAGAGGATAGCTGGCTAGCTCGCAGTAACAACCTCCGTAAAAATTCTGGCAGTCCGGATACTAAGGACAACAATGGCAGGTCATGTCGAAGTAAAAATAAACGCTGCATTAACGGCAACGACAAGGAGGATACGGCAGTAAACGCCGGATTCCGAGGCTCCAAACCCGGTCAACGGAAGAAGCCATTCAAAAGAACCACTCCGGGTCCGTCCAATTTGGACCGAATACTCGACCGCTTATGCGGATACATGGCACTTCGAAAAGCCAGCTAATCACACCAACAAAGATTGCTAGGTGTTCAAGCAGGCAGGCAAGTTAATTGCCGAAAACAATGACAAGGGGCTAAACAGCGACGACGAGGAAGAGACCCGACCGCCGAACAATAGAGGTTAGAAGGGTTTCCCCCCACAAGTGCGGACGGTGAACATGATTTACGCAACCCATATACCCAAGAGGGAGAGGAAGCGTGCACTAAGGGACGTCTATGCGATGGAGCTAGTCGCCCCGAAGTTCAATCCATGGTCCTCTTGTCCGATCACTTTTGATCGAAGAGACCATCCGACCAACATACGCCATGGCGGATTCGCCGCATTGGTTTTAGACCCAATCGTCGATGGATTTCACCTCACGAGAGTCCTGATGGACGGCGGTAGTAGCCTGAACCTGCTTTATCAGGATACAGTGCGCAAGATGGGCATAGACCCGTCAAGGATTAAACCTACAAAGACAACCTTTAAAGGTGTCATACCGGTGTGGAAGCCAAGCTATGCAGCTCATCACTGCCGAAGTGGTCTTCGGATCCCGGACAATTTCCGGAGCGAGGATTTAATCTTCGACATAGTCTCGTTTCGCAGCGGCTATCATGCTCTGCTCGGACGAACCGCGTTTGCAAAGTTCAACCTGGTGCCGCATTATGCATACCTCAAGCTCAAGATGCCAGGCCCTCGTGGAGTCATCACGGTCAACGGAAATACGGAATGCTCCCTCCGAACGGAGGAACATACAACGGCTCTGGCGGCAGAAGTTCAGAGCAGCCTTTTTAGGCAATTTTCGAGTCCGGCCGTTAAATGGCCGGATACAGCAAAATGCGCCCGAAGCAATACCAACCAAGACCACCTGGCACGATCAGAGCACGCGTAGCAATGCAGCCGTGACCCCCGCCCTCGTATGATTGCAAGAACAACCCTCCGCGTACATCATTACGCCTTGGAGATACCATGGGCGCAGGGGAAGGGGCACGATCACAATGGACCCAGAGTGCGGCTCGACCACACCAGGGGCTCGCAAGTGTGCCCCCCTTTTTTCTTTATTATTATCATTTTCCTTCTTTGTATACACAGGACTCCATTAACCAGAGGCCCTGTCCGGCGGTGAACCTGCCGAACTCATGATGCAACAGCCAGGGAGGAAAGAAGGCTGCGACGAACACTCAGGTGGTCTCAATTACGAGGATTAAATTCGATTATATACACCAAGTCCACAGCTCACCCCTAGAGGGGGACATGTTTAATTAGTCCAAATCCCTTGCTTACAGCACTATTTGTATCAGTCCGCACTCATTGCAGATTTCCTTTAATAAATAATGCATCACTTTTTGACTGCAATTACATTACTTTTTATACATATGTTCATTACATGACATCTCGCACCCGTATATTTTGGTACGGCCTAATACACCAGGGGCTTATGTTCCCGCATTATGGTGTGATAAGTCCGAACACTTTCATAAGTGCGGCACCCGAACTTATAGCATTATATGAATCGGCTCGAATCATGTCTTGGGTCAATAGTTGGGTTTGCGGCTCCCACGTTTTGGTGCCTTACGTTCCGTTACAGTCGGCTAAGGTGGCCTGGGAGAACCACTGCGATTGCGCCCGGTTGAGCAGGCGGCGCCTCGATGGAAAGCTAAAACTGACCGGCATGATAAGGCGAGAGACTGGTCGCTGTTCGAGAGGTCTTTTGGGTCATAAAGACTCACGCCGCTCGATCGAAGTTCGGACAATGTCCGGCGAAGGCGTGGATAAGCGCCCGATTCGGTCTTCGAATACCGGGGCTTCCTTAAATTTAAAATTATAGAATTCTATGGCTAAGTGAGAGTGTTCAAGCATTATAAGTCTGGTTGCCTTGTTCGTTGTGTTGGCGCCTCCTAGATGGACCCAAAATGGGAACAAGAGTGCTCAAGTTTATCCCGAACGCCTCACACTTTCATGACTCGGGGTGAAGCCAACGACTTGCCATCTCTCGATTTTATAAACGGCCGCACAGAAGGTAATATTTTAAATTAAAACAAGTGTTGCTTAAGGCGCACATGAACAAAGTTTTCAGCGCACAAGATAATACATAGCGAGTTTACTCAAAAATTACATTTCTGGGGCACTCATCCGCAATATCGCGGGCTCCCTTCAGGACAGTCTTATAATACATTTCGGGCATGTGATACTCCTTGCCCGGTGGCGGTGGGTCGGTGAGAAGCTTCTCCGCATCCAGCCTGCCCCAATGCACCTTTGTGCGGGCAAGGGCCCGACGAGCACCTTCAATACAGGCGGAGCGCTTGATGACCTCCAACCAGGGGCACACATCCACCAGCCGCCGCACGAGGCCAAGTAGCTCCAGGCATGGCTGTCGAGCCTGGCCGGACTATAAGGCCCTTCATGGCCTCCCCAGCTACCTTGTGGAGTTCGACCAGCTGCTTCAACTGGTCGCTTGGGGGCACCGGATGGCCGTCCTCAGCGTACTGAGACCAGAAGACCTTCTCTGTTGAGCTCCCCTCCTCGCCACGGTAGAATGCGGCAGCATCGGACACACTGCGTGGCAGATCTGCAAACGCCCCTGGAGAGCTCCGAATGCGGGTAAGTGTCAGGTAATTTACATTAACATGCTTGCTTTGCATGAAAAATGCCTTACCCGCCGCTATCTTCTTTAAATCTTCAATCTCCTGAAGGGCCTTACGGGCCTCGGCCTTGGCGGACTTGGCACTTTCGAGAGCCGAGGCAAGCTCGGACTCTCGAGCCTTGGAGTCACGCTCCAAGCTCTCATGCTTCTCCATGAGAGCCCGGAGCTCTTGCCGTACTTCCGCCACCTGTGCCTCCTACTTTTCCCGCTCTGCCCGTTCCGCGGCTGCACTGCGTTCGGCCGTGGACACAGCCTCCTTCAGGGCTGCCACCTCGTTCGTGGCCCCTGCAATACTCATATTATCCTTGTTAATTTTATTGCAACCTAAATCCTTTTCTGTAAGGTAACTATTCAAAGTGGTGTTACTCACCCTCTTTGTCCTCGAGCCGCTTCTTGGCATGGCCGAGCTCTTGCTCGGACCGCTCAAGATCCCGCTTCAACGCACCGACCTCCATGATCAATGCAAAGAGAGGTCGTGGCGCAGCCTGCAAACCCATATTGACATATTTTAAGCAACCTGCGTATATCTTCTTAGATCCTCAGTCCGCTTTTCTTTCCGAACACCGAGGCCGAGCATCGAAACTCTTGTTTATGCGGTATTACATTACATAATTATAACTTCTTACCTCAAAGCTGTTAGAAGGCTGCTGCGAGCTTGGTCGGCCCGCTCTTGGCGAGTGAACCTTCGAATCACCGCACTCATGATAGTGCGGTGTTCTTCCTCGATGGAAGCGCCTTTGAGCGCCTCCAGCAAGTTGTCCGGCGCCTCCGGTTGGACGGAGGCCGCCGGCGTCACTGTCTTGCCCCTCTTTCGAGGGGGCCGCCTGCCGGACTCTGGAACCGTTGCAGGTTCCGATGTAGAGTCCGGCGCAAAGTTCGGGAGGCTGCCTGGTGGCGCCTCCGGAGCCTCCTCCTGATGGGTCCCTCTCTGGGATCCCACCTCAGCGTCCTCGTCGGCGCAGGGGGTAGAGGTAGTCAGAAGTGAATCCACATCCGACGGGGCCAACGACCCGCTCGATGAAGCGGGGAGATCATCATCGGCTGGACTGCGGACAGTATGCGGCATTAGTGGGACACTATGTGACACAAAAGAAATTGCATATCAGGGATCCGGATACTTACGATCTCATGGGAGGCTGGCCCTTGAAGGCCACTCCTCCTCGCCAACGTCGATGTTGGCAGAGCTGTCCGGGGGAATAGTCCTTCCCCTCTTGGACCCTTCGGCCTCCCCTATCGGGGAAGCCTTCCTCTTCTTCTCTCCCTCCTCTGGGAGAGAGTCTTCTTCCTCCTCCTCGTCTTCGGGGGAGGATTCTGCCTCGTCATCGGACACCTGATTACGGGAACTCTTTCGAGTCCCCGTGGCCACCTTCTTGGCCTTCTTCTCCGGCACCACGTGTGGTGCCGGAACCAGCAGCCCCGCTAGACGGGCGTCCACTGGGTCCTCTCGCATGGGAGCCGGGCAGATGAGCTGCTCGGCCTTCTCCATCCATTCCTGCCAAAGGAAGAGAGAGATTGAGACCCTCTTAGAATCAATCTATTTACCACAAGTGTCCCGTAAAGGGGTTGAATCACTTACCTCGTCAGCTGGATGCTGCGAGCAAAATCCGCGATCTTCCGTCGCGGATGCGGGGGCTTCGGCGCCCTTAAACAGCACCCTCCAGGCGCCTTCGTACGTCGTGTCGAAGAGCCCGCTTAGTGCTCGGTGCTGTTTCGGATTGAACTCCCACAGATTGAATGCCCGTTCTTGGCATGGGAGAATCCGGCGGATGAGCATGACTTGGACCACGTCGACGAGCCTGAGCTGATTGTTCACCAGCTTTTGTATACAGGCTCGGAGTCCCGTCAGCTCCTTCGGATTGCCCCACAACAAGCCCTTCTCTTTCAAGGAGGTGAGCTGCGTGGGGATACCAGATCTAAACTCGGGGGCCGCCGCCCATGTGGGTCCGCGCGGCTCGGTGATGTAGAATCACCCCGATTGCCACCCCTTAACGGAGTCCATGAAGGCCCCTTCGAGCCAAAGGACGTTGGGCAACTTGCCCAACATGGCGCCTCCGCATTCCGCTTGCGTGCCCTTCACAACCTCCGGCTTGACATTGAAGGTCTTGAGCCACAGGCCGAAGTGGGGCCGGATGCAGAGGAAGGCCTCGCACACGACGATAAACGCCGAGATGTTGAGGATGAAGTTCGGCGCCAGATCGTGGAAATCCAGGCCGTAGTAAAACATGAGTCCCCGGACGAATGGGTGGAGTGGAAAGCCCAGTCCACGGAGGAAGTGGGGGAGGAAAACAACCCTCTCATGGGGCCCGGGGGTGGGGATGAGATGCCCCTCGTCGGGCAGCCGATCTGTGATGTCATTTGAAAGGTATCCGCGCTGCGCAGCTTGGTGATGTGCTCCTCCTTAATGGTGGAGGCCAACCATTTGCCTCCGCTCCGGACATGATCGGAGAAGGTCGGCGAGATCGCGAGCTTAGGCGTTGGGCGATGCGTGGAGATGGATAAGCAAAGGAGGAAGAAGGCGTAGGTGAGAAGGTAAATCCTTATCCCTTATATATATAGCCGGACGGAGACTATGTGTCCCCCACCAGCCTGGTAGAACTCGCTTATCTCCCAAGCGCCACCATCAATGGCGCGGTTGGGTTACCCACGTCCGTATTGATGAGAATCCCGGAATAAGGGGAACACGATCTCTGCTTCGACAGGACGTGCCAAGGAAACCGCTTCGCTAAACGTGCTGAGGTGGTATAATAAAAAACGATTCAAATATATGCTTGGTAGCGGTGTGATTTCATGCCGCATAATACGTCAGCAGATTGGACTGGTGTACATGTTTATTCTCTCTACGGTGGAATGTGGAATTTATTTTGCAGAGCCGGACACTATCCTGGTGTTCATGATCTTCTCTGGATTATTCAAGGGAGGAACCCGCCTTGCAATGCTGAACATTATGCGCGCCGGACTTATCGTCATTGAAGCCTGGTTAGGGGCTCTTGAGGAGTCTGGACTAGGGGTGTCCGGACAGCGGGACTATCATCATCCGCCGGACTCCAAGACTACGAAGATACAAGATTGAAGACTCCGTCCCGTGTCCGGATGGGACTTTCCTTGGCGTGGAAGGCAAGCTTGGCGATACGGATATGTAGATCTCCTACCATTGTAACCGACTCTGTGTAACCCTAGCCGTCTCCGGTGTCTATATAAACCGGAGGGCTGTAGTCCGTAGGAGACAACATGCATTACAACAATCATACCATAGGCTAGCTTTAGGGTTTAGCCTCCTTGATCTCGTGGTAGATCCACTCTTGTACTACCCATATCATCAATATTAATCAAGTAGGACGTAGGGTTTTACCTCCATCGAGAGGGCCCGAACCTGGGTAAAACATCGTGTCCCTTGTCTCCTGTTACCATCCGCCTAGACGCACAGTTCGGGACCCCCTACCCGAGATCCGCCGGTTTTGACACCGACAGTTGGGCTTCTTCCCAGAGCTTCCATTGCCATTTCCATTCTTAGCTCCAGAACACTCCGTGGTGTAATGTCCATTCTTCCCGCACTTGAAACAAGTAATGGGACTTAGATCCTTCTTGGCGGGCGTTGCTGGGTTGGAATGGTTCTGGCCGTTGCTTCATCCATTCCCATTCCCATTCTTGGGGCCACTATGGTTGTGAGAACTCCCTCCTTTGGACTTGTGACCTCCATGGTTATGGTGAATGTGTCCTCCCAAGTTTGGGGTAAAACGGGGCCTTTGCTGAGCTCCTGAATTGTACTTCCCTTGTCCATACTTCCTCTTGCGGTTATCAATCTGCTGCTGCTTCCCTTCAATCATGAGAGCTCTATCCACCAACTCCTGGCAGTTGTTGAAGGTTGACACCATCAACTGCATGCTCAGCTCATCATTCAGTCCTTCCAAAAACTTCTCCTGCTTAGCTGCATCCGTAGCAACGTCATTCGGGGCATAACATGCTAGCTTACTAAAATCATCCACATAGTGGCCCACTGTGCGTCCTCCTTGGTGCAAGTTGTGAAACTCACGCTTCTTCGTGGCCATAGCTCCTGTTGAAACATGGGCAGTGCGAAAAGCCTGCTGAAACTGGTCCCATGTGACAGTGTCGATGGGGTAAGTGGCTGTGAAATTCTCCCACCATGATGCTGCGGGTCCATCAAGCTGATGTGCGGCAAAACGCACTCTCTCCGCATCTGTGCATCTTGCAGTGGTCAACTCTCTTCCAATCTCGTGGAGCCAATCATCTGCAACTATCGGCTCGGTGCTACTGGAGAACATCGGCGAATTCAGCCTTAGAAAACGGGCTAAGTGATCAACAGATGGTGGTGGTCAGTTGTTGTTGTTGTTGTTGTTCCCCTGATTCTGATTCTGGACTAGTATCTACATCAAAGCATTCTGCTGCTGGATCAACTGAGTGAGCTCCGGCGGGAAAGCAAATCCATGGTCGCGTCTCGGAGGCATCTGATGGGTTTAGAAAAGATGAGAAAACATAATATAATGATACCTAGAGGGACAACACTACCCATATGCACATGAGACAAACACAAACATATCACTTCAATCAATTCAAAGAAGGGCATACAATCGGTCTAACTATCGTTAGAAAAGTGCTCAAACTATACTATATACATGGGGGAAATACTACTACTGATATAGTGGTCGACTAGAAAACTTGATCGATGGAAGACTCCATGATATCTGCTCCAGCTTCATCAACATAGTCTTCATCGCTATCATCGGGGTCCGAGTCGGTGTCGTCGATGATGATGTAGTTCTCCGGACAAGTGGAATTGTCGTCTTCTCCTCCTGGCACGGGGTCTCCCATGAGTACTATTAGCTTCCTCGTCAAATCGTCATTCTTCTCCACAAGTATTGTCATTTCCTCCTCATATCCATCGCGTGTAGACTTGAGTTCTTCCTCCAGCTCCATGATCCTCGTCATTGCCTTTTTCATATCTATCATGCCTGCGCACATTTGGTTCTCCTAGCGACGAATGTGCTGGTTTAACTCCAGGATGAAAGCTGCAATGGACCTATCCTTCCTGGTGCTGATCATCTCCCATTGCTCATCTCGGCACCCACAAATCTGGTAGATAGTATCCTTCAGGTCCTTGTGGTAAACTTATCCAATGTGTCCCATAGTGATGTGGGCTGCCATGCTCTTTCATAGACTCTAGGTTGGTGCATCAAAGGAAAACTCTATGGGCTCAGTGACTGGCATGAACATTCTTCCTGGAACTTGAACTCGAATCATCCAACACTCCTCTTCCGGTAAAGTGGCGATGTAGGTCCAGGTGAAGGTTGGTATTCCGATGTTCAGGTATCTAGTAACTTCCTTCAAGTGTCGTCCAAAAGGTGTATCTTCATCCGGTTGTGTGAACTTGTTCCTTGCATCCGCCATCCTATAGAGTAGAAAGGGTGAGGAGTCAGAAATGAGAAGAGAGTAGTGATCTAGGTTTTTAGTTTAGTGGTCGTGTCCTACAGTCAGCGTGTGCTTTCTGATACCGTCTTGTAGCGACCAGACCTCAAACAGTGTGATCTCTGTGCATCAGTGTCATCCCTGGATCGGTAATGCTGACACCCATAGTATTTGAGGATTTATAACAGAGTAGCAATCACACACATATTACATCGAATGTCTCAAAAGAGAACTTATTACAATAATATGGCTTAAGGCCATCTAAAATCGATAACAACGGAAGGCTTGGAAGATAAAGTGAGTCCATCAACTCCAAAGGCATCACTGAGTGAAAGACAACGACCTATGGCACCTTACTCGTTGTTTGAAAGGTCTGCAACATGAACATTGCAGCCCAAAACGGGTCAGCACATGGAATATGCCGACAGTGTAGCACATAGAATAATGAACAGAATGGAAGCTATCACTACATGCATATATGGTTGGTGGAAAGCTCTATGGTTAGAGTTTTGCATAAAGCCATTTTTTCCCTACAACAAAGGAATAAATTTTATTTAACTATCATGGTGGTTGTTAAACATTGAGAAGGTTCCTCCAACTCAATCCCAATTAAGCATCATCACTAACCCAATCAAATTAAATTAAGAATGATGAGATCATCATGATAATCCAAGAACTAGATACTCAAAACGTCCATAACCGGGGACACGGCTAACCATGATTAGTTTGTACACTCTACAGAGGTTTGCGCACTTTTCCCCACAAGACTCGAATACATCCATGGTCGGAGATTCAAGACACAGTCTTTCTAAAACAATAACTCTTTACTCTGGGTGGACAGTTACACCTACTTTCCCCTACATCTGCTAGCCCACCACTGAAAGAGGTCTTGCAACATACTCAACTATGCTAGAGCCCATAATAGCTTGTGGCTGCACATGAAAGTTTCTAGCATGAATAATCTTATGATCCCTTTGAGACTGGGTGGCGGACCGTAGGATGATCACACGGGTACTCCGGGATATCCTAGGACAACACTGGATTCTCCAGGTGCCCTGACAACCACTGGGTACTCCAGGGTGCCTCAAGCAATCCACCCAGATGTGTATTTAAATAGCCACCTGAAGTTAACCATTAATAATAAATCTCACATCTGTCATGAATCACTCGAACCAAACCATGTCTACAAGCATAGCAATATAAGCATAACGTAGAAGTAACTCCCAATGTTTGATAGTAAACAGGGTAATTGGTTCTACCTCATCATCTACTTCCCAAAACCCACATGTTAATCAGATCCTAACCATGCAAATGTTTGAGGATTGATCTACTGCAATAAAACTGGGTAGTAAAGAGGTATAGTCAAAGTGTTACTTGCCTTGCTGATGATCTGCGAAACCTAGAGACTCGTAGTAGCACACTTCGCACTCCGTGTACTCTATCGCAAACAAACAAAGCGTACAATAAGCACTCAACTATAAGCACGGGTAAAACTCAAATAAGAGATCTAACCAGAAAGTTCAACTTAAGAACTCTGGTTTGCAAAAAGAATCAAATCAAACGAACCAACGAAACTCAAACTGCAAAAGAAACAAGATCCGTTTACTAATCTGGACTAAAGTCAAATTTTACAGTACCAAAATCTTGTTCAAGTTGATTAACCAGAAAGAGGGCTTCGAGATGAAGATCTAGGTGCTTGAATTGCCTGTTTCCGATAAACGAGCAAAAAGATAAACTAAAACGAAAATAATCACGGAAAAACCCTGGAAAAAAAAACTGACGAACAGGCTAACGAACGAACATTCGCTGTCTGCGGCTAACGACTGAGCACCATTGGTTAAAACAAACGTATGGACGAATGTCCGCTATTTAGCTAAACCGAGAAAATAAAATCGATCTAATCTAAAAAATGAAACTAGGGTTTACAAAATAAAACCGGTCGTTTTTAGAAAAAAAACCGATGGCTACCTCCTGGAACGGGACGGCGGCGACGGCGTACTCTGACGGGCGGTGGCGTACTCCGGCGGCGGGGTGACGGCGTCCGACGACGGAGGCGGGTGGCGGCGGGCTAGCGGCGGCTGCAAGGTGGCGCGATCTTGAGGTTGGGACGGCGCGACGGCGTAGTCCGGCGGGCGGCAGCGGGGTGCGGGGCTGTGGCAGCTAGGGTTCGGCCAGGTCGGGCCCTCGGCTCAAAAAGGCCGGCCAGGCTAGTGTCCAGGTCGGACACGGCCCGATAGGTCGGTGGGCTTATTTTTTAAAAAATAATTCTATCACACAGAAAAATGAAGAAAAGAAATACTAAACGGACTCCAAAAATCTTGAAATAAATTTTCCCCGTCCTCTAAAAAATATAGCAGACAAAGTGAACATTTATTTGGGCCTCTAATGCAATTTTGAAAAATGCACTTTTTTTCCTAATTCAAATAAAATAGCGATAAAACTCTGAATAAAATTCTTATTTGATTTTAATATTTAACCCCCAATATTTCTTTATTTTGGAGAAGTCATTTTATCCCCTCTCTTTTATTTTCACATAAGAAATATTCGAAGAGAAAAATAATAAAAATCAAACGATCCTCTTTTCAAAATTTGAGAAAACTCAAATATGAAAATAACGAAACCCCCAACTCTCTCCGTGGGTCCTTGAGTTGCGTAGAATTTCTAGGATCAACCCAAAATGCAATAAAATATGATATGCAATGATGATCTAATGTATAACATTCCAAATTGAAAATTTGGGATGTTACAATCTGGTAATGAACACTCACCTTCTGATAATGAAAAAGATAGTGATGAGGTTCATGAAAATACTCAAGCAAATAGTAAAGAACCAGACAGTGATGTTGAGATAGAACCTGTAGTTGATCTTTCTAACCCACAACCCAAAAATACACGATATGATAAAATAGATTTTATTTCTAGAAAACACAGTGAAGAAAGAGAATCGTGGGTTCAAAAACCTATGCCCTTTCCACCTAAGTCAACTAAAAAGAAAGATGATGACGAATTTGAATGCTTTGCTGAAATGCCAAGGCCAGTCTTTTTGCGTACTCACTTGACTGATATCTTAAAAATGCAAAATACATGAAAGACATCATCACCAATAATATAAAATACCAGAAGCTGAAATCTCCACCATGCTTGCTAATTATACTTTTAAAGATGGAGTACCTAAAAACTTGGAGATCTGGGAATACCAACTATACCTTGCTCCATCAAAATAAACTATGTGAAAACTGCTTTATGTGATTTGGGAGCTGGTGTTAGTGCTATGCCTTTCTCTTTATAAAAGACTTGATTTGAATAAACTCACACCCACTAAAATATCTTTGCAAATGGCTGACAAATCAACTGCCATAGCTATCAGTTTTTGTGAGGATGTGCCCGTTGTTGTTGCTAATGTTACTATTTTGACTGACTTTGTTATACTTGAGATGCCCGAGGACGACAACATGTCGATTATCCTTGGTAGACACTTCTTGAATACTGTAGGGTTTGTTATTGATTGCAACAAAAGCAAGGTCACTTTTCATATCAATGGTAATGAGCATACGGTGCACTTTTCGAAGAAACAATTCCAAGTGAATGGTATTAATGTTATTGAAAAATCTCCGACAATCACTATTGGAAGTTTTCAACTACCTCTACCTACTACTAAAAAGAAATTTGAAATGCTTATTGTTGGGGACATTCATATCCCCATTGAGGTAACTTAGTGATTTACGAAAGTTTTCGGTTTCATGCTAATCGAAAGTGGTTGTTAATAAGACTTGATCAACCTTATTACTGGATCATTTTTAGAGGTATGAAGTGGATGAATTTAGTAAGCACTACCTTCTGTCCCTACTTTTTGTTTTCTGTTTTGTTTTGTCTGTTTTCTGAATTTCCCGTGGAATAAAAAATGACCCAAAATTAAAAGTTCTCAGGATGCTCTGAAAATTCAATACGATATTTTTTCTTAATATTTAAGAATTTTTGGTGCAAATAATATCAGAGGGAGGTGCACCAGGTGGGCACAACCTACCTGGGCGCGCCAGGACCCCCTGGTGCGCCCTGGTGGGTTGTGGTCCCCACGTGGTCCCCTAACTTATCTCTTCATACCACTTCATCACCTACCTCCAGAAAAAAATCACCATTGCTCTCTCTCTCTCTCTCTCTCTCTCTCTCGCTCTCGTGTTCTTGCTCTCAAACCTACAGATTTCGATCTCTTTGCTCGAAGCTCTGTTTCTGAAACTGTTTCGGGGGATTGTTGCTTGGTATGTGACTCCTCAGTTTGTCCAATTAGTTTTTGCTTTAGTGGTTTATATTTTGAATAATTATCTACTCTTGGTGCTGTTGTAGATGAGCTTGCATGTTGAATTCTTAGATTTCTAAGTAGTTTGAATGCTTGCTATGGCCTCTATGTATCCCTATGAGTAGTTGCTACCAATTTTATAAAGTTTTGTTGAGAAAATTTTGTGGACTAAATTTTTTAGAATTTTGTTCATAGGAAAAAGATGAATATCTTTAGGAGGTTTTCTTCCAAGAAGAACTCCAAGGGAGTTTTTGGGGAGTCGTCTGACAGTGATCTCCATACTCGGTGATTGGCGGAAGTACGTCCGTGCAAATGGCCGCATACCCCCGTTCATGGAAGGGGGCGGAATCCTTCAAGAGTTTGCACAATATGCTACTAATGCCGGCCTCACCGACTTCATCGCAGCTGAACGTGAACAATATCATATCCTCACACCTTTGTGCAAAGTTTTAATTTCCTTCCTAGGAATATTCCTCCTGAGGTGCAGTTTAATTTATACGCTGAACCCCATCAGATACCGCTTACTGAGTTCTGTGAAATATGCTTGCTTCCTTCTGATGGTGGTTTGGTAGAGCCTAGGCCTACGGAGTTTGATGGTTTTTATCGTACTCTGATAGTGGGTGATGAGAGAGGGGTGTCGAGTATCACCACCACTGGCTTGCATTTTCCTGCTGTTCATTATTTTATTCTTTTCATTGCAAAATGCTTGCTTGCTAGAGAGAAGGTGGGTGCACTCAGTGCCCGAGACCTTGTTGTTTTACGCTGTGCACTTGAAGGCGACAACACTTATAGCTTGGGATCTATTGTGGCACGTCGCGTTCACATTAATAATTCCAAGGGTAAAATACATGGAGCTATTTATGCCACTTGTTTGGCGGCTCGCTTTAACGTTCAGATATGCTTGCATGATTATCCTTTGCCCAAGGATTGCCTAGATCGCGCGGCCATGGAACACCACCAGTTTATTGCTACCGATTACCCTAACATCCCTATTCCGTATAACCTGGTTTTCAGTGTGAGAACTCATGATATTATTCCATTGCATGCACCTGCTTTGTTTGATGCTATTGCCAGGGGTGGATACAGGATTATGCCTGTGGATATCATCGCTTACCAGAACAACCAGGCTGCAGCAGAGGAGGAGCCTCAGCAGTGGGATCCACAGGTGCTCGCTCCTCAGCAGTTCGACATGGAACCCCATGGTTTCTTTGACTACTGACTGATTACCAATTTAGGCTAAAAGCTTAAGCTTGGGGGAGTATGTATTCCCACCGACATTACATTCATGTTCAGACATTTCATCGATGTCCACACCTTTTCGTTGCATTATCCATGTTTAATTTATTTTCTCGCTTTCTTCTTGTGTGTTTGAAAAACCTTGAGAAAATACAGAAGTATTTCTTGTTTATTTTTTATTTTTCTTTCTAGAGTAGTTAGCTGTAGCACTAAAAAGAAAACCCAAAAAGATTTCCTTGTTCTTCTTTTGCTTGTTGGGAGCTTTCCCGTGTAAATAGTTTTTCTCGTTTTTGCTTTTCCCTTTTATTTGCTTGTTCAAGAAAACCAAAAACTTCAAAAATATTTCAATATGTTTCTCTGAATTTCTTTTCTTTTTATTTGAGTCATACCAAGGAGAAGTCCACAATGAAAATGTTGAGTGGCTCTCATATGCATAATTGTTGATCTAACAAAGAGCCGATTTTACCTTGTCTTCTCCTGTTGAATAAAATGTTTACAGATTCCATCTTAGTCCACGACACTCTTGCACTATTATTATTTTCACATCGTGCAGTTGTGCAAGTGAAAGGCAATAATGATGATATTTGATGAACTGGCCATGGCAGAGGGAAACGGGTATGAACTTGACTTGTTCTGTTTTTGTAAATATGTTTAACCTAGAATCCATGATTCAGCCCATTACGATTAAACATGTTTGCAATTACAATTAGAGATTATAGTTTCTCATGCCATGCATAAGTAGCTAGGGGTGGATAATGATTTATCTTGGATATCAACATTGCGTTAAAATGATTATGATGTAGTATGATGATATGGTATCCTCCTCTGAATGTTCGAGTGGCTTGACTTGGCACATGTTCATGCATGTAGTTGATCAAAACCAACATAGCCTCTATGATATTTATGTTCATGGTGTTCATATCCTACTCATGCTAGTGTCCAATGTTACTTATGCCTAATGCAGGTTCATAACCGTTGTTGCTCTCTAGCTGGCTGCTTCTCAACCTATTTGCTAGCCTTCGCCTGTACTATGTGGGATTTTTGCTTGTACATAAAAAACCTTGAACCCAAGTTATTCCAGATGAGTCCACCATACCTACCTATATGCGGTATTACCCTGCCGTCCTAAGTAAATTTGCACGTGCCATCTCTAAACACCTCAAATAATTATCCTTTTTGTGTGCCTTGATCGTTCATGGAACGACAGGAGGTAGTTGGTATCTTCCATGCTAAGCAGGTTATTCTCAGGATGAGTGTTATTCACTCACCATCGCACGAGAAAAGGGCGATAATAGGGATTCCCAGTCCCGAACTCAAATTGCAAATAATTAAACAAAACTCCCTCTGGACTATTGTTGGTATGGACGGCACCCGTTATTTCGTACAAGCCGTGGAGTGTGATTGTTGGTGGAGGGGGAGTAAACCTTTACTTTTATCACTTGGGAACCGCCACTAACGTGCTTAGCATGGAAGATATTGATAACTGATGGTCGTGAAGTAAACAAGAAGGGTGCATTTCTCAAAATATCATTTACCTTTGTTTTAAAAACTTGAGCTCTCACACCGCAGCAAATCACTGCTTCCCTCTGTGACGGGACTTCCTATTTACTTTTATGTTTTGTCATCACCTTATAAAATAAGCACCAGAACCTGAGATCACTGTTGTCATGTTGATGCATTGTGTGTAGCTAATGTTGGGCGCATCATGACTGGATCTTTTCTACCATGAATTACAATGTTTAGTTGCTGCTTGAACTTTGGAGGTGCTCTGCATTTATGTTTTGTGGTCTCAAAAAGGGCTAGCGAGATACCACTATTGCCATATTATATCATGGTTGTTTTGATAACGTGTTGCTATTCGAGATATCTTATTATTGCTCGCTAGCTGATTATGTCATTGATATGAGTTAATCTAATTTTTAAGTGTTATTGTCGGCATGGTTAGTTATAATACTGGCTGAAAACCTGGGTGCTGTTTAAGCTTATTTATGCAAAAAAGAGCAAAAGAGTTCATAAAAGTCTTTCTCTTTCACTTTCAGTTTATCAACTGAATTGCTTAAGGACAAGGAAAGGTTTAAGCTTGGGGGAGTTGATACGTCTCCAACATATCTACTTTTCCTAATGCTTTTCCTCTTGTTTTGGACTCTATATTGCATGATTTGTATGAAACTAAGCCCGGACTGATGCTACAGCAGAACTACCATGGTGTTGTTTTTGTGCAAAAATAAAAGTTCTCGAAATGGAACGAAACTCTGCGAGGATTTTTTATGCAATAAAAGAGAATTTCTGGAACCAAGAACCACCGGAGGGGGGCACCTGGGTGAGCACAACCCACCAGGGCACCCCCTCCTCGAGGCGCGCCCAGGTGGGTTGTCCCCACCTGGTTGCCCCACAAACCCTGAAACCGACACTATAAAATCACATATTTCCAGAAAAAATCATGGAGAAAGAATTATCACGTTCCACAAGATGGAGCCACTGTCACCTCCTGTTCTTCATCGGGAGGCCAGATCTGGAGTCCGTTTGGGGCTCCGGAGAGGGGGATCTTCGATCTTCATCATCACCAACCCTTCTCCATCGCCAATTCCAATATGCTCACCATCGGGAGTGAGTAATTCCTTCATAGGCTCGCTGGTCGGTGAGGAGTTGGATGAGATTCATCATGTAATCTAGTTAGTTTTGTTAGGGCCTGATCCCTAGTATCCACTATGTTTTGAGATTGATGTTGCTATGAATTTGCCATGCTTAATGCTTGTCACTTTGGGACCGGGTGCCATGATTTCAGATCTGAACCGTTTATGTTATCCCCATTATATTCATGTTCTAGATCCGATCTTGCAAATTATAGTCACCTACTACGTGTTATGATCCGGCAACCCCAGAGTGACAATAGTCGGGACCACTCCCAGTGATGACCGTAGTTTGAGGAGTTCATGTATTCACCGTGTGTTAATGCTTTGTTCCGGTTCTCTATTAAAAGGAGGCCTTAATATCCCTTAGTTTCCAATTGGACCCCGCTGCCAAGGGAGGGTAGGACAAAAGATGTCATGCAAGTTCTTTCCATAAGTGTTGGGGATATGAATATTGGGTATGAACCGCCCAGGAGGGGCCGGGTTATACCACTGGCGGCTTACCAATGAAGATGGCAGATTATGCGAGCCCGTTGACGGCCCAGCACCCAGAGGTGACTTAAGGCCTAGGAGGATGAACTGCCATGCTTGTATGACTTGTATTGTAAGGCAAGCATAGTTAGTCACCGAGCCGGACACGTTGTGTATGAGCCGACCGGGACTCCGTGAGCCACCGGGCGTCAACCTGTGTATATAAAGGGACGACCTGGCGGCGGTTTAGGGCAAAAAAAGGAGAGATCGAGAACTAGGTCAAGCGTATTCGCTCCCTGGTAATCGAAACCCTAGCAATACCACCTCAAACTGGATTAGGCTTTTACCTTCACCGCAAGGGGGGTGAACCAATATAAACTCTCTGTGTCCTTTGCCCCGATTAACACCTTTAAGCTAACCTAGTTGTGATGGCTCCACGACTAAGTCCTTCTGCTAGGACATCTATCGTGACAATTCCACGACAGTTGGCAGCCACCGTGGGGCCTGCGCACGGTGGTTTCGAGTTCCTACAGGGAAACTTTGAAGGGATCAAGGGATACACTGTCGGCCGGATGATCAAGAGTTGTCGCGACAATCTCTACATCGACGATGCAGGCTGGGGCCCCGAGGCCAGCTCAATCGAGTACGGGTACCGGGTCCCATTTGGTGGAATCCATGTCTTCATCGGCAAGATCGGCAAATCGGGCCCTGAGCCGGACATCTGCACCGACATCATCGAGACGGCTCAGCGTGCATGGCCCGCCCGAGTTCAACCTGCTGTGAAACGTGCCTTTGTTGGTTTCATCCATGGGGCGGAAATTGAAGAAGGATCTGTGTTTGGCGGTGAGATGGCCATGAACTCTGATGGTGAATTGTCCACATGCGAGACTAATTCAATGTATCAACTGCAAGATGTCCGGCTTGGGGGTTGTTCTGATGGTGGCAGTATTCCGGACCCCTATGAGTCGCCGAATAGGGTCGCGATCTTCATGGCCGGGACACAGCCAACGCTTGGCTCAACAACCGCCGCGACTATGACCTCCAACTCAACGACCGCCGCGGCGGCTGGTGCTAGCGGCACGGCGCGCCCACCGGCTCAAGCTTTGACAGAGTTATTGGAGGCTTTGGTCACTCTGATGGAAGTGTAGGTAACCCCGGACAACTAGGAACAACACAAGATGGATGTGGCGAAGCTGCGAGATGAGATAGCTCAAGCCAAGGAAGAGCTGGCGGCTGGGAATGCTAGGATGGCTGTAGAGCGGGATGCTTTGGACGCCCAGGCACAACGAATTCAGGTAGAGGCTTTCCGGCTCATGTTGGATCAAAACACTTCAAACGAGATCATGAGGAGGAGGCACCAGAGTCATATACCCCCAGTTTATGAGCTGAGGAAGAGCACAAAGAAGTGAAGAAGAGCACAAAGAACACCTCCGAGCAGTGTTACAACGACTCCGTGAACATCAGTTATATGCCAAATTCAGTAAATGTGAATTTTGGCTCAAGCAAGTTGGATTTCTTGGACATGTGCTATCCGCCAAAGGTATAGCCATGGACCCGAGCAAAGTAAAGGATGTACTCGATTGGTTGCCACCCACAACCGTATCTCAGATCTGGAGTTTTTTTGGATTAGCCAGATATTACCGTCGTTTCATTGAAGGATTCTCCAAGATTGCTAAACCCATGACGGAGCTTCTCAAAAAGGATAGGAAGTTTGAATGGACTGAGGACTATGAGAAAAATTTCAATGAGTTAAAGATACGGCTAACAACTGCACCGGTATTGACTCTTCCAGATATCTACCACAGTTTTGATGTGTACTGCGACGCTTCCAGACAAGGACTTGGATCCGTACTTATGCAAGACGACAAGGTAGTAGCCTATGCCTCACGACAGCTACGACCCCACGAGGGAAATTATCCTACTCAAGATTTGGAGTTGGCCGCGGTGGTTCATGCTTTAAAAATTTGAGACACTATCTCATCGGGAAGAGGTGCCAAATTTTTACAGATCACAAAAGTCTCAAGTATATATTTACTCAGCCAGATTTAAATCTGCATCAACGAGGATGGCTTGAGTTAGTCAAGGATTATGACCTTGGAATAAATTACCACCCGGGTAAGGCCAACGTGGTGGCCGATGCGCTCAGTCGAAAGCCCGTCAGCCTAAATGTCATATTGGAATCCTTGCCTCCTGAACTTCAAGAAGAGATTGCTCAGCTCAACCTTGTAATAGTTGATGCTGGCCTTGCTAAATTTTGGAAGTTACCCCCACACTTGCGGAAGAGATCTGCAAGGCCCAGCCAGATGACACCGATCTGCAGAAGCGTGCCAAGCATATGGTATCAAGTCAGACTCCCGATTACTCAAAGGATCAGTTCGGTACCCTCCGATTCTGGGGAAGGATTTGTGTGCCCAATCAAGCGGATTTAAAGCAGAAGATCCTGTCAGAAGCACACGAGTCCTCGTATTCAATTCACCCTGGAGGTACGAAAATGTATGAAGACCTTCGACAAATATTCTGGTGGGATGGAATGAAGAAAGACATTGCCTATTTCGTGGCCTGTTGCAACATATGCAACAAAGTGAAGGCAGAGCATCAGAAGCCAGCCGGACTTCTCCAACCGCTGCCAGTGTCACAATGGAAATGGGATGATATCTGTATGGATTTCACCACAGGACTACCTAAGACTCGACAGGGAAATAATGCAATCTGGGTCATAGTGGACTCATTGACCAAGGTAGCCCACTTTATCCCGATTAGAACCACATATCGAGGAGTTGTACTTGCACAGCTGTATGTATCCAGAATAGTCAGCCTGCATGGAGTACCCCGAACCATCACTTCTGACCGAGGTTCACTTTTTACCTCTGCTTTTTGGTCCCGTCTCCATCAAGCCTTGGGGAAAACATTGAAATACAAGATGCGCTTATCATCATCGGTCGATGGATGTAGACGAACGGGTAAACCAAATACTCGAAGATGTGCTGCGAGCCTGTGCTTTGGCCCAAGGACCGAAATGGGAAGACTGTTTTCCCTATGCCAAGTTCTCTTATAACAATAGCTTCCAGGCCAGCTTAAAGATGTCACCGTATGAGGTTTTGTATGGCCGTAAGTGCCGCAATCCTTTAAATTGGTCTCAAACTGGAGATAGCCGTATTTTCGGAACGGATCTCATGCTGGAAGCCGAGAAGCAAGTCTAGGAAATCAGAGACAGATTGCAGTTGGCCAAATCTCGACAGAAGAGTTATTATGATGCAAAGCACCGACAGATCAGTTTTGAACCTGGAGAACACGTTTACCTTCGAGTCACACCTATGAAAGGAGTCAAGAGATTTCAGACTCATGGAAAGTTGGCACCCAGATTTATTGGTCCATTTCCCGCTATGTCACGAGTGGGTACCATTTCATATAAGTTGGAACTACCCCCTGAATTGTCGGACGTGCACAACGTGTTTCATGTTTCACAGTTATGGCGATGCATATCGCCGCCTGAGAAAAAGAATGATATGATAGAAATAGAGCTGACAAAGGATTTAACATACAAAGAGATGCCAGTTAGAATCTTGGATCAGATGGAAAGAGTCACTCGTAGTAAAGCAAGGAAGTTTTACAAAGTCCAATGGGAGCATCACACAGAGTCAGAATCAACATGGGAACCGAAAGAATTTCTAAGAGCACATTATCCAGAATGGTTTTCCCAAGCAACCGAATCTCGAGGACGAGATTCATTCTAAGTGGGGGAGGCTTGTGATAGCCTGGTTTTTGCCCCTCTTCTTTGCCTGATTTTCAGTTGGCTTGAATTTGAAGTTTGGAGTTTTTGAATCTTTTCATTTGGACTTAACAACTTGGGTACCCCTTGACTTTCACCCAAGTGCTTCATCTCCCTCTCTAACCATCACACCATCTCTGGTTCATCTCAAAATATTATTTGGAATATTTTTCTTTAATGAAAAATATCCATTTTCCCTTCCTAAACCCTAGCTAGCTCAATGTGCTCCAAAGCAACCCCAATTTTTCTTGCCCATAAAATTCTGAGAAAAAACCCAATTATTCTTTGAACCCTAGCGCACCTTTTTGAGCAAAAATATTTCATCACTTTTTGGAATATTTTGGCTACAGAAAATATTTTCTTTTCTGGACAGAAATGGTAGTTTCTACATCAACTACCATTTTACGTGCTCCATTGGACAGAAATAGTAGATGATTGCTAGCCTCCAAAGCCCAGCCTTCAACTCCCAGTGGTTTGACCATAGTAAACTCTCAAAGTTACTGTCCAGAAACTTACATGGAGTGTAAAATCAATTCTACTGCACCTAAAACCAAACCCAAGCATGGTAACGATCAAAACTACCACGGACAACACGCCAGACATGAAGTTTGGGCTTAGGTCGGCCTGAGGTCATAGTTCACGCGGTGACCGTGTTCGTCCAGGCGTGCTGGCATGCAAACGACGTGCTCTGAGTGCCGCCGAGCACTTTGTTGCGCATGTGCTCGCTGCCCCGCCTGCCTGAGCGTGCCAAACCGTGCCACCATCATCGTCCCAACCCCCTTAACTCCGCCCTGGCACTCGCCGACGGCGGAGCTCGCTACAGCGGGCATGGGCACGGTCCGGCCAACGCCACAGTGCGCGGCGCACTATGCTTTTCGTCTTCCTCTTTCCCCTGTGCTTGTCCCCGTTCGCCAACAGTCCCCGCGTGAGCTACGTCTTCTTCCCCCTCTCTCACTGACGCCGTTCTTCGCTGGGCACCGCGGCCAGGTGTCCATCGGCGGAGCCCGAAACCCCCCTCACCGCTCGGCTATAAATAGGGCCACCTCCAGCCTCCTAGAGCACCCTCATCCTCTCCCACACACTCCACAAGCGCGTAGAAAGCCGTAGCCCGGCCGGGCAGGCCGCGGGCTGCCGTCCCCGAGCTCGAGCTCGCTGGCGATCCCCTCGGGTCGTCTCCATAGCTCCAGCCCTTCCCAGTCCAGGGCAACCCTTCCAGGGCCTCCGCCACTCTCCGGTGGTACCATTTCGCCCGGTTGGAGCCCCTGGAGTCGCCTCTAGTCGCCATCGTCTTCGTCTCCGGCGACCGCTGCTCTCTACCTCCACTGGAGAGGCTGATTCCGGCGCCGTCCGACCACCCCTAGCCATTCTATAGGTACGGGCAGGTGCGCATCCGTCTCCTCTCTCGATCCCTCCCTCTCGTTTTGGCCAAGGAGCCCTCGCCGCCGGCGTGCGCTCCGTTGAAGCTTCACCGCTCTCTGTTCCCCTCTCCCCCTCCACCTCACCTTACTAGCGGGGCCCGCTAGGCAGCTACTCTGTACGCGCGCGAAGCGGTACGAGTGGTGGCGCCCCGGGGCTTTATGCCTTCGACGTCACCCCCCCTCAGTCTGTTTATTTAAATTCAAATTTTAATTAAATCCAGAGAACTTCAAACGGCCAAAACTTTTTAACCATAAGTCCAAATGAATTGATTCTTTTCCAAAAATCTAGCAGCTCACCAAAGATTGGATTTTCCCCTGCTGCCTAGATTTTCTGGTGAATTTCAGAAGGTTTCTTGATGATTCCTTTTTGTGTTTTTAAATATTTTCAGAAGGTCAGGCTTGTCTTGAGGAACACTAGGAGGTTTGTGAACCTCATCTGCACTAAGGCAAGACACAACAGCATTTTCATGGTGCCATTACAATATTTGTGATTTTCTACTTGAACAAATGATTATCCATGCATTTAAATGATTATTATGTTATTATATTCTGTTAGATGCTTGTTAAGATGAATATGCATGATTTACAGAAATTTTAAAGTGTACTTAGTTGGTAAACTAACAAGGATTTAGTTGTTGGGTGATGAAAGGATAATATGGTTATGGATATAAATAATTAGTGGACTTATTTTCTTGCATGAGTAAAAATGATAAAATTGCTAGAAAAGATTCTGTTTGAAGTGAGGTTTGATCTTAACCAGAGAAGTATCATGAGTTATTAATGCTCAGTGTGGATATAGTTGATATGTGATGCATATGTTAGTGTTGCAAGTCATGGCATTATGATGCCGTTTATTTTCACTTTAAGTTGAACCAATAATAACTCAACTTGAATACATTGTTGACCGGGTCATGGTGCCGCTGAATCGAGTTTTTGCCCAGTGCAACCATATTTGCCGGTATGGGACGACCTTTATTCGTTCTGTTGTCATGCCTCTGTTCGGTGCCTCCAACTAGGGAAGGTTATGGGCGTGTTGTACCCTGGCCCGGTAAGCAGACATAACCTTGTATGCCCGTTGTTGAGCTTATGGTACCGGGTCCTCGTGTGGGACCGTTTATGTTTGGCCACGACGGTGGTCATTGTGTCTTTGGTAGACACGAGGCGACCTAGGACTAGCCCAATGGGGAGTGAGTCGGAGTGGCCGGGAGAGTGTCATGGCAATGGAGTGGTTTCGTCGGAATGCCATTGGTCCACCCGAATGGGAGTTCGAGTTCCATGGTGTGGGTCTAGTGCGCTACCTCTGTAGAGTGTATTAATCTATCGATAGCCGAGTCCACGGTTAAGGACACGCTCGAAAGTAGGTCACACAATGGGTCAACAGTTAATAAATCTTGCACACTAATTATGAACCTTGCATTGTTGTTGGTGGCGGGAAGGCCGTCGTGTTGATTTGGACCAGATGTTGGTCGTGGTTGTGATCGCCGTAAGGATCACTGTTTGAGGCCAAATATTGGTCGTGGTTGTGATCGCCGTAAGGATCACGGTTCGAGAACAAGTATTGGTTGTGGTTGTGATTGCCGTAAGGATCACGGTTTGAGAACAAATATTGGTCGTGGTTGTGATCGCCGTAAGGATCACGAGATGTCTCTGGGTTGGCACGTTTGTGATCCAAGATCGATCATGTTTGGTAAGCTAGTGCGAGGGACTTTTATCACAAGAGCATGGTCACGACATGTTGGATATATTGTTGCATTATTATTAATTGGTTAATTGTCATGATATTGTTTGTCATTATGTTTATGCTTGTTGTGAGCTTGCAAGTACATTCCATGTACTGACCTGGCGTGTCATGCCAGATTTTAGGAAAGTCCCGTTCGAAAGGAGTGCTGTCCGAGTCTAGATCGTGTCCACATCGGTGTCCCTGTGCTATGGAGATTCCGCTACGACGTTTTTCCGCTGCCGGGTAGTTGTCGTGATCTAGGCCCCCTTTATGTTCACTAAATAATGTACATATTGTTCAGCCGCACTGTGTGTGCCGCTTGGCCTCGCTAACTGCTGTAATAGAAACTCTGATCTGCTAGCATCAATAAAGCGGTTGTTTTCTATACCAAGATGTTGTGTGTTGCCAGAAGACAAGGTCTCTGGGCTGGGAATGCAAGGTAAACCGGTTGCTCTGAGCCGGGGTGCCACAGTGTGCCGTGTTTAGTGCCGGCTCTGCGTAACATATGTTTGCCCAAGGATTTCAAGGGTCCTCATAAGGTGCCTAACTACACAGCAGATCAGCCCCCTGAAGCTTAGATTGAATGATGGCAATGGAGATGCTACATGTTGGCGATGCTGCATGCGCTAAGTATTTCACCATGATGTTGGATGGTACGGCTCGTACTTGGTTGAAAGGGCTGCCTGCCAACTCCATTGGATCATGCGCCGAGCTAAAAGCCCGGTTTATCCAGAACTTTAAAGACATGTGAAAGCAGCCTATGTCAATCGTGGATTTGGACTCCTGTCTCCAAGGTGAGGGCGAGTCAATAACCCATTGGGTGCGTCGGGTCTCAGCCATCCTACACTCATCGGATCGTACCAATGCCGGTTCCGCACTCCTTATGTTGAAGAAGAATTGCCGTTTCATGCCCCTTAAGCAGAAACTGGGGCGGCTTAAACGCCACTGCAATGACATGGGGGAGCTAATGGTGGCTCTCGTCAAGTATGCCGACTCTGGTAGTACCAAGGACCCCGAGTCTGATGATGAAAGGTTAGGTAAGGGAAAGAAGACCAGCAACACAAAATGGCAGCAGCATAATCCGGCAAGTCAGGGTGGCAATGGTAAGCGCAAAGCTGATGGTAATTTGGATTTTGTGGCCAACACCAATACGCAGAATAATAGTCAGCGCCGCAAGGGAAAGCCCCCCTCGGTTTGGAGGGCCAAAATTCAATCTTGAGGTGATGATGAATCAGCCCTGCCCAAAGCATGGTACACGGGAAAAGCCGGCCACTCACCTCTGGAAGGATTGCTTCATTATGAGGGAGTATAGAAATTCCAATTTTTTCTAGAACAATCATGGGCCAGACGGCAGCTCAGGATTCAGCTCTCACGGTACGGGTTATGGTGGTGGCGGTTCTAATTCCGGTTTCCAGGGCCAAGGCAATCAAGGTGGTTTTAATCAACAGTCTGGTCAAGGGAATCAGCAGCAGCAGTATGGTTATCAGAGTAACCAAAAACAGTTGAATAGTGGAGAGTACCACGTTTTCACCACTAGTTTATGCAAGTGAGATCAGAAACTTCATAAAAGGGCAGTGAACACAGTTGAGCCGGCGATTCCCCATTACTTGCGATGGTCTGAACACCCTATTCTCTATAGTCGTGAGGATCACCCGCCTCGGGTTGATAATCCGGGTCATTTGGCTCTGGTGGTGGCGCCTTAGGTTGGAGGGTACAGATTTACTAAGGTACTTATGGACGGGGGCAGCAGTATCAATATTCTGTATTATGAAACTTTTCGTCGCATGAGCTTGACTGAGAAGGATCTTAAGCCGTCAAACACTATCTATCACGGCGTGGTGCCTAGTAAGTTGGCATATCCAGTAGGAAAAATATCTTTGGAAGTTGCTTTTGGAGATGATCATCATTCTAGATCTGAGACATTGACTTTTGAGGTGGTTAAAATCAAGAGCCCTTATCATGCTCTGTTTGGGCGGCCGGCTTATGCTAAGTTCATGGCAAGGCCTTGTTATGTTTATTTGCAACTTAAGATGCCGGGTCACAAGGGCACCATTAAAGTGCATGGAAGCTAGAAGATAGCCTTGGAGTGTGAAGAAGGCGATGTTGCTTATGCTGAGTCTATCTGTGCAACAAAAGAATTGAAGTTTTATAAGGTTAATGTTGACCCAGCAGATATGATATATTTGAAGAAGCCAACCATAGAGCATGACCCCCTGTTGAAATTTAAGTCAGCGGATGACACTAAGCTAGTTGACTTCGTTCTTGGTGACTCATCCAAGAAGTTCAACATCAGTGGTAATCTGGATCAGAAATAGGAAAGCGCGCTCATCAAGTTCATCCGTGAGAATCAGGACATCTTTGCATTGAAACCTTCAGACATGCCAGGTGTAGTTGAGGTAACTCGCTGAGCACACTCTCAGTAATGATCCAAGGTTTAAACCGGCCAAGTAATTCCTTCGCTGTTTCAATGAAGAGAGGCGTAAGGCCATTGGTGAACAAGTGGCCCAGCTCTTGGCGGCTGGGTTTATTGTTGAAGTTTTTCATCCTGAGTGGTTGGCTAACCCGGTGCTGGTACTTAAGAAAAATGGTACTTAGATTATGTGTGTGGATTACACGGACTTAAATAAGGCATGTCCAGCTGATCCCTTTGCTCTCCCCCGTATTGATCAGATTATTGATGCTACGATGGGTTGTGAGCGTTTGAGCTTTTTATGCTTATTCTGATTATCATCAGATCAAGGTGGCAGGTAAGGACCAGGTGAAGATAGCTTTCATCACTCCCTTTGGAGCCTTATGTTATGTGTCTATGCCTTTTGAGCTCAAGAGTGCCTAGGCGACTTACCAGCAGCGTGTGCAAAATTTCCTTCATGATCAGATTGGGCATAATGTTCATGCTTATATGGATGATATTGTGGTGAAATCCAGGAAGAAGGAAACTTTGATAGATGATTTGAAAGAGACCTTTGACAATCTCCGGGTCTACAAGATGATGCTTAACCCGGCCAAGTGTGTCTTTGGCGTACCGGCAGGCAAGCTCTTAGGCTTTCTGGTTTCTGAACAGGGTATTGAAGCTAACCCGGGGAAGATAAACGCTATCACTTCCTTGGCTAAACCAGCGTGTATTAATGATGTTCAGTGTCTGGCGGGTCATATTGCAGCCTTAAGCCGGTTCATAAGACGGCTGGGTGAAAAGGCTATTCCTCTATACCAGATGATGAAGAAGACGGATCACTTTGTCTGGAGTGATGCTGCTGATCAGGCGTTTGAGGCCTTGAAGAAACAGTTAGCTGAGCCACCGGTTCTTGCTGGTCCCATTCATAAAGAGACCTTGTTGTTGTATGTGGCTGCCAATAGCCAAGCTGTTAGTGTGGCAATTGTGGTGAAAAGGAAGGAATCAGGCAAGGAATATCTGGTTCAGCGGCCAGTTTACTACATCAGTGAAGTGCTCATTGATTCCAAACAGAGGTATCCGCATTGGCAGAAGCTTATATATGGGGTGTTCATGGCTAGTGGAAAGCTCGAGCTATATTTTCTGGGTCATACCATCACTGTGGTTAGTTCTGCTCCCTTAGGGGATATTATTCAAAATAGAGAAGCCACAGGTCAGGTAGCCAAGTGGGCAATTGAGCTTGGACCCCATGGTTTGAAGTATATGCCTCGCACAATCATCAAGTCTCAAGCACTTGCGGACTTCATAAATGATTGGACAGAGCTGCAGATGCCTGAGGAGAAGTCGGATAGCACATATTGGACTATTCACTTTGATGGATCCAGGCAATTGAAAAGCTCGGAGGCTGGAGTTATCTTAACTTCCCCACGAGGTGATAAATTTTGTTATGTTTTAAGGTATGTTCCCTTGTACTAACAATGCAGCTGAATATGAGGCCTTGCTCCATGGTCTTCGTATGGCTAAGGAGATGAACTTAAGCCAGGTGAGGTGTTTTGGTGACTCAGATTTGGTAGCTTAGCAAGTCTCTGGGATTCTAAGTACCCACTCATGGCGGCTTACCGCTGAGAGGTTGATGCTATTGCTGGTCACTTCAAGGGCTATCAAGTGGAGCATGTTGATCGAAGGAAAAACGAGGCGGCTGATGCATTAAGCCAGTTGGGATACCAGCGTAAACCGGTGCGACCCAATATTTTCCTTGATATTCTACATAATCCTTCAGTCAAAATGCCTACAGAGGAAGATCTTGCTATTCCTGACCCGGAGGCACAACTGGTAGGAGCTCTTCATGCTATTCCTGATTGGACAGTTCCATATTTAGCATATATGACCCGGGGCGAGTTACCTAAAGATGAAACTTTGGCCAGACAGATAACCCGACGGTCTAAGTCAATGACTATTATCGATGGAGAGTTGCATCATCGCAGTGTTACGGGGGCGTTTCAACGCTGTGTCTCTCCTGAAGAAGGTTGTGAGATCCTACGAGAGATGCATAATGGAGATTGTGGTCATCATTGTCGGTGTCAAAACCGGCGGATCTCGGGTAGGGGATCCCGAACTGTGCGTCTAAGGTCGATGGTAACATGAGACAGGGGACACGATGTTTACCCAGGTTCAGGCCCTCTCTATGGAGGTAATGCCCTACTTCCTGCTTGATTGATCTTGATGAATATGAGTATTACGCGAGTTGATCTACCACGAGATCGTAATGGCTAAAACCTTAGAAGTCTAGCCTGTATGATTATGATTGCCTCTACGGACTAAACCCTCCGGTTTATATAGACATCGGAGGGGACTAGGGTTGTACAAAGTCGGTTACAGAGAAAGGAATCTTCATATCCGAACACCAAGCTTGCCATCCACGCCAAGGAGAGTCCCATCCGGACACAGGAGAGAGTCTTCTGTCTTGTATCTTCATGGCCTATCAGTCCAGCCCATGTCCAACAGGTTGGATGCCCGAGGACCCCTTAATCCAGGACTCCCTCAGTAGCCCCTGAACTAGGCTTCAATGATGAGGTGTCCGGCGTGCAGATTGTCTTCGGCATTGCAAGGCGGATTCCTCCTCCGATTACGCCAAAGCACTCTTCGAACGTGTCCGGCTCTACAAAATAAGTACCATACACAACCGCAGAGAGTATAATATTTCATGAGTCCAATCTGCTGACAACTTTTGTAGCGTGACATCACGTCCCTGCCCGGTCATTATTTTTAATTGTTTTTTAGCCTCCCGCTCCATATTTCGAGATGTGGTTTTATTGGCACGTCTTGTCAAAGCAGAGATCGTGTCCCTTTATTGCGGGATTCTCATCAATACGGGTGTGGGTAATCCAACCGTGCCGCCTACACCACCCTTGGGGAATAGGCGAGTTTTAAAGCGAGTGGGGAGGCGCTTGATATTCTCTGCCTTTATAAGGAGATAAGGATTCACCCCTTTCACCCATGCCTTCTCTCTCTCTCTGCCCACCCATTCTCAAGCTCCAGCGCCCAAGTTCTCATCCTTTCCGCCTTAAGAAAGCACTCCAGCCATGTCCGGATCTGAAGCGCAGGGCAAATGGATGGTTTCCTCCATTAAGGCGAAGGACATCACCAAGCTCTGGGAGGCCGGGTATTTGGCCAAGGAAGTCGCCCACCGGCTTCTGGCCAAGGGACAGATCGTCCCCACCTCGGAGCCCCATGAGAGGGTAGTGTTCATCCCCCACTTCGTCTGCGGGTTGGGATTTCCTCTCCACCCATTTGTCCGTGGACTCATGTTCTTCTACGAGCTAGATTTCCACGATCCGGCCCCCAACTCCTTCCTAAACATCTCGACATTTATTGTCGTGTGCGAGGCCTTCCTCCGCATCTCACCTCACTTTAGACTGTGGCTAAAGATCTTCGACATGAAGCCGAAGGTGGTGGATGGCCAACACGCAGAGTGCGGAGGCGCCATGGTGAGCAAGATGCCCAACGTCATATGGCCCAAGGGTACTTATGTGGAAACCGTCAAAAAGGGTGGCAACAATAGTGGTTCTATGTCACAGAGCCACGCGACTCCACCTGGGCCGTGGCTCCCTAATTCATGTCCGGGGCCCCAATGTGGCTCACCTCTTGGCTAGAGAAGGGCCTGGACTAGGCCTCGTTGGACGAGCTGACAGCGCTGCAGATGCGCATCAAGAGCATGGTCGACAAGAACATCAGCTTGTCAATGTGATCCAGGTGATGCTTTTTCGCCGGATCCTTCCATGCCAAGGCCAGACCTGCAATTTGTGGGAGTTTGATCCGGCCAAGCACCAAACCCTACAACATTTCTTCGGTGTTACGCATGAAGGAATTTGGAAGGTGCTCTTCAAAGTCAATGAGACGTGGCCAAAGGAGACCGAAGACCATGGGTACAACCTGACCCATCCCGCCAGCCTGGTAATTTTTTCGTGTTTTCAAGGTGTATCCTTTACTTATATACTCTGAGCTTCCCCATCTTACTTTTTCAGGGCTGGACAAAGAAGGTGGAGCAGATCAAGTGTCTGGCTCCCCTGCCTGAAGACCCAGAAATCCCGCTTCTGACGAAGATGCTGGTTCCGGCGCCCTACCAGGCGCCGGAGAAGAAGGCCAAGGGGACTAGAGGTGGCCTCCACCATAAGGGCACATCGTACATGATGTCCGAAGAAGCTGAGACCCACTCCCCACCCGCCGCCGATGACGAGGAGGAGGAGGAGGAAGAAAGTAACCCCCCCTGAGGGGATGAGGAAAGAAAAGGGCGGCCTCCACACATCTAGAGGCTGAAGCGTCCAAGAAGGGGAGAGCCTCCCTCACGGACGACACTGTGCTGGATACTGATAGCAGCTCAGAGTGGCGCCCCAGGGATAAGCCCCTGGATGAATCGTAAGTACTCAAAGGCACTGACACACTCATATATCCACCCTCTTCACTATGTAGAGCTGACGTGTTGAATCATGCACTGCAGTCCAGCTCACAACAGCTCCCAGCGATCCTCATCGGGGGGTTCGCTGGATTCAAAGATGATGAATAGCGAGTCGCCGCTGGCGGCTTTCTCTCGCAAGGCCAAGGGCAACGCCGAGGTGCTGTGTCGAAGGACCTTCCCAGGCCAAGGAGAGGCTCAAGAGGCCGTTAGGGTCGCACCAGAGGGTGACCCTTCGGCCGCCGGACACATGGGGGAGCAAGTCCCCCTGGAGACTGGCGATGGGGGCCATATCCAGTTCGGCCCCCAGCCGGATATCATTCCGGAGTCCAATAGGTCTCTGGAATCAGGCAAGCAGGTTCCTTTGAAAGAAGGAGGTGCGCCTATTCCGCCGGTGTCCTCTGTCCATCCAGAGGCACCGGATAATCTGGTGGAAGCGCTGCAAGGTGCTTCCATTGTTGAGGAACACCGTATCCTTATGGGTACGGTGGTTGAGAGGGTTCAGTCCGTTAAGAGCGGACTGACCGAAGCCTGCACCAGCCTTCTAACAGGCTTTGAGGTAAGCGACGTAATTGTATAAAAAGAATGTCATAGTATAGATAGTAGCCCCTGAGACTTTGTCCGGTGTTCGGAAAGAAAAAGCCGAACTGAGGATCAAATGATTTTCGTAGGAAACTAACCATGCATGTCTATATGAAATAAGCAGGCGTCATTGCTAGCTACGACCTCTCATGCTGCTGAAGTCTCCGGACTGAAGCAAAAGTTGGAGCTGGCCAAGGAGGAGCTCGGCCAAGCAAGAAAGCAGCTGGAGGATAAGCAAGGTATGTGATGACCTACTCAGATATAGAGAGATATGAATTGTTTGTGTTGATCAGAGTGCCATGATATTTGTAGGAGCTGTGACCGTGGTGGAGACCCTCAAGAAGGCGTTGGCCGAGGCCCAAAAGAAAGTGGCAAAAGAGCAAGCCGCCCGTGAAAAACATGAGGCCAGAGTTGATGAGGTCCAGTAGGAGCTCCAGGACGCCATGAAGAAATGCGAGTCCTTGGAGCGCAATATTGCGGATCAAGGGACCGAACTCGCCAAGGCTCGCCAAAGCGCACAAGATGCCCGGGTTGAAGCCCAGGGCACCCTCCAGGAAATCAAAGAGGCCAGGAAAATGGCGGCGGGTAAGGCCTTCATTATGTAGAGCAAATATTTGAAGATGAGGTATCTCTTACTAATCCGGATTTGGAGTTCTCCAGGAGCATTTGTGGATTTACCGCCAGTGTTGCCGATGCTGCGGAGTTCTTCTTAGCCGAAGAGGGGAGCTCGACAGAGAAGCTGTTCTGGTTGCAATACCTTGCACCAGAACATACGGTGCCCTTTAGCGATCAGCTAAAACAGCTGGTCAAACTGCATAGGGTGGCCGAACTAGCCATGAAGGATTTTATAATCTGGCTATGGCCTGCCGAAGCCATGCCCAATAGCTACTTCGGGCTCATGAAGCGGCTGGTCAATGCCTGCCCTGCCTTGACATCATCAAGCAGTAAGTCTGCATCGAGGGTGCGCGGATGGCCTTCGCCCGTGTCAAAGTGCAGTGGGCGAAAATGAACGCCATCAAGCTCGCGACCGAGGGACTGCCCGCTGGCAAGGAGCACCGCACGCCCAAGCGGTATTTTGATGAGGTCCTGGTGGGATCCCGCATTGTAGTGGAGCAATGTGCTAAGGACATTATTTTTGAATGAATATATTCATGTTATCCTGTCTTGTATGGTGAAACAAAGCTGATATGTAATATAATGCTTGTTATTATTTTACCTCCTGTGCGTCCGTTTTGTTAAATCTAAGAGTTGGCCAGTCGTCGGCTTCAGCCCCCACGTAGGTAGTACGGGGGTGTTCGGGATGGAATCTAAACACTCTTGATCCAAAAGTTTGGTCCTTGAAGGAGGTGTTTAGCGCAATGAACCAGACAATCGGACTATGTGGCTTTATCTCCCTCACTTAGCCATAGGGGTTTGACAATAGAAATGTAGGCGCAACCCCTAGCCAGTATTTAATCCAGACTAGGGTGTTGTAAACACCTGATCGGATGAAGGCCGATCCATCGCATAAGGCGGAAAAAATCGCAAAAGATTTTGAACCTCCGAATAGCTGACCAGCTCTCGCCACATCATGAAAGTCAGTTTTCGGCTTTCTCTACTGAGGTGTTTGCTCGGATAAACCAAAAACACAATTGCAGTAGTTCTCCCTTTACTACCCTAGTCGATAGAGCAGAACATAAGGTAGTAAGCACAGGAGCCGGGCAACCCAACTATTGACCAAAGACATGATTTAGAGCCAATGCATATAATGCTAAAATTTGGGGTGCCGAACTGTCTGTAAAAGTGTTCGGACTTTGTTGCCATAGTATGGGGCGCAACGAAGCCCCTGGCCAATTTAAAGCGTACCAAGGTGTACGGGTGCAATCGATAGGAATAGCAAAAAAATGAAGTAGTAAGCTAATGCCACGTAGGTTGGGCCGCAAACTGTTTTCATTATAATTTGATTAATACGTCAAAGCATACTTGTACAAACATGCTGAGATCAAGGGGGGAGCTTGTGTGTGGGTCCTAAAAACAAGTAGAAGGATCATCAAGAAAAACATCTAGAAATTTCACCACGCGTATGTGCTACTTGTCGCCTTGGTGTATCCGTCCTTTGAAAGGACCGATGAGCAGGCCCCCACGAGGGGCCTGTGGAAAAGAAACCTAAAAAGGATAAAAAGAAAAGTGAAAGTATGTGTGTCCAAGGAAGGTCGAGCCGTATTATGGACCACAGTCTGGCTATGCCTCCGTCTTTGCCCATGGTATTTTCAGTGCATAGTTATGTACGCGCGGTACGTACGCCGCCACTTGGTCAAGACTGAGACGGATGTCGAATTTCTAGTCTAGCTCCTGATGAGTCAGATTGTCATGCTGGGGAGTAGTCCGGACTCGTTTGACAGTGTCTGGGAACTTGGCCGCTGAATTAAAATTCTGCCTTAAAAGGCCGCTCTCTACTTCCGCTGCCAGGGTCGATGTGTGCTCCTCGGTACGGAGGGAGCGCTCCGTGTTTCCATTGGCTGTTATGACACCGCATGGTCCAGGCATATTGAGCTTGAGATAAGCATAGTGCAGCACCGCATTGAATCGAGCGAATGCGGTTCATCCGAGCAGTGCGCGATAGCCACTTCGGAAGGGTTCGATATCGAAGATCAACTCTTCGCTTCGGAAGTTGTCCGGAGATCCGAAGACGACCTCCAATGTGATTGAGCCTGTGCAGCAGGCCTCTACACCTGGTATAACTCCTTTAAAGGTAGTTTTTGTGGGCGCTATCGTTGATGGATCGATGCCCATTTTGCGCACTGTATCCTAATAGAGCGGGTTGAGGCTGCTGCCACCGTCCATGAGGACTCGCGTGAGGTGGAATCCATCAATTATTGGGTTGAGGACCAGTGCGGCTGAACCACCATGACGGATACTGGTCTGATGGTCCCTGCGATCGAAGGTGATCGGGCATGACGACCATGGATTAAATTTTCGAGCGACTGGCTCTATCGCATAGACGTCCCTGAGCGCGCGCTTGAGCTCCCTCTTGGGGATATGGTTAGCGTATATCATGTTCACCGTTTTGACCTGAGGGGGAAACTTCTTCTGTCCCCCTGTGTTTGGTGGGCGGGGTTCCTCGTCCTCATCCTTGCTTTGTGACCCCTTCTCCTTGTTCTCGGCATTTAACTTGCCGGCCTGTTTAAAAACCCAACAACTTCTGTTGGTGTGATTGGCTAGTTTATTGTGGGTGTCGTGTATCTGGCATGGACGATTGAGTATGCGGTCCAAGCTGAATGAGCCTGGGTTGTTCCTTTTGAATGGCTTCTTCCGCTGGCCGGACTTGGAGCCACTGAATCCGGCGTTGACCATCGTGTCATCGGTATTGTTATCAATGCTTGTGTATGTTGCGTCGGGGATTGCCGTTGCTATTCCTGGCTTCAGAGGTGCCAGGTTCGCTTGCATTGTTAATGCTACAGGCTAGCCAGCTATCTTCGCCCGCGCAAAAGCGGGTCATGAGTGCCGTGAGGGCTGCCATGGACTTCGGCATCCGGACAGTCGACGATCTGGTTCTTTTTAGTTAAGAACCTAGTCCAAAATTTCCTGGCCGACTCTCCGAGCTATTGGACTATGTGACTTAGGTCATCGGCATTCGGAGGTCAGACGTATGTACCTTGGAAGTTATCACGAAGGCGTCTTCCAGGTCCTCCTAGATGCCAATGGAGTTTTCGGACTGGCTGTTCAGCCAGTGCCGAGGTGGTCCCTTGAGTTTTAGTGGGAGGTATTTGTTGGCGTGAAGATCATCACCGCGGGCCATATGAATATGGAGAAGGAAATCTTCGATCCATACCGTGGGGTCTGTTGTCCCATCATATGATTCGATTTTCACGGGTTTAAACCCTTCTTGGAATTTGTGCTCCATTACTTCATCAGTGAAGCAAAGGGGGTGTGTGGCGCCTCTATATCGGGCCACGTCGCGACGTAGCTCGAATGGAGACCGTCTATGGTTTTCGGCCCAGGCGTGATTATGCTTGTCATGCCCGGCTAGGTAGCCGTCGTCGCGTGTAGGGGCACGCCCCCGCGACCCGTAGATCGATCTGGTCTGTCCTGCTCTACTGTCCAGGTCCTGCCGCATGTCATATGTATATCCCTGAGCTGTTTTATCTCTGCCTTTACGGCGAGGTAGTACGGGCTAGTGTTCGCCTTGAGTTGCCGCTTTGTCCCGGCCACGTGGTGGTCGGTCAGTCGTATTGCGCTGATGGTACGGGCTCCAGCGCCTCGTCATGTAATTGAGGTAGCAATTTGTGCTTCGAGTAACTTTTGGTTGGGCGCTTGAGGCCGTATTCCTCGGCTGCCAGGACATTAGTCCATCTATCATTGAGCAGATCTTGATCAGCTTGAAGCTGTTGCTGCTTCTTTTAAGCTCCTTGCAGTGGCTATTAGCCGGCGCTTAAAGCGCTCCTGCTCGAGAGGTTCCTCAGGCACGTGAAATCCTCATTGCCGAGGCTCACATCATCCTCGGAGAGCAGAAGATAATTACTGTCCTCTGACTCTTTGTTTACATCCTGTTCATCGGGGCTTACTCACCCATCTTCCCGTTCATCCTGTTCGGAAGTTAGCTCAACGGGGTCTTCATTGTCTTCGGCATCTTCCAGAGTATTGTTTTCTCCTGTGCCGGTATTGCTGTCTTTTCCACGACGTGATTTAGAGCGGCGCCGCTGATGTCGGCGTTTGGCTGTATCTCAAGAGGTTTATCCTCGATTGGATCTTCCTTGTCGTCACCACTATTCTAGTGTATCCACCATGTACACGTCATATGAAGAAGTGGCCGTCCAGTGTCCGGTGAACGGCGGGTTTTGGGCCTCCTCTTCTCCGGCATCGTCGTCCATACCGTCGATGTTTTCAGAGTCGTAATCGAGCATGCCTGTTAAGTCCTCGATAGTGGCTATAAAGTGGGTGGTGGGTGGGACATAAAATTCCCTGCTCTCAGGCACTAGCTACGGCTGGGCGTAGTTCATACGTTGCTCCTCTGTAATGATAAGGGATCGCGTTAAGTCCAGAGCCTCACTTAAAGCCGAGGTTTGATCAGAGAGAAGAGAGTCCGTGGAGTACGGCGGGAGGGAGACCCCCAGGCCGAACTCACATGATGCTGGTCCCGAGGATTCGGAGCCAGTATCCTGGGAAGAGTCCAGCTTCATGATGGATGCCAGTGACAGTACTTCCTCTGACTCTCCCGTACTGGGTCTAGTGGCCGCAGATGGTCCAGCGAGCTCAGGGAGCCCGTCTTCGGATCTGGCGACATGCTTCGGATCTAAGGCCAGAGCGGAGGTCGGGGGCGCGAATCCTTGGAAGATCAAGTCTCCTCAGATATCAGGGACATAGTCCAGATTTCCAAAACTAATCTGGTGGCCTGGGGCGTAGCTGTCGATCTGCTCTAGATGGCCAAGCGAGTTGGCCTGCAGTGCGAAGCCGCCGACCACAAAGATCTGGCCCGGGAGGAAAACCTCCCCTAGGGCAGCATGGTTGTAGATGATTGATCAAGCCACTGAACCTTCTGGTGATGACGTAGCGGAACTCTCAATGAAAGCACCAATGTCGGTGTCAAAACCGGTGAATCTCGGGTAGGGGGTCCCGAACTATGCGTCTAAGGTCGACGGTAACATGAGACAGGGACATGATGTTTACCTAGGTTCGGGCCCTCTCTATGGAGGTAATACCCTACTTCCTGCTTGATTGATCTTGATGAATATGTGTATTGCAAGAGTTGATCTACCACGAGATCCTAATGGCTAAAACCCTAGAAGTCTAGCCTGTATGATTATGATTGCCTCTACGGACTAAACCCTCCGGTTTATATAGACACCGGAGGGGACTAGGGTTGTACAAAGTCGGTTACAGAGAAAGGAATCTTCATATCCGAATTCCAAGCTTGCCATCCACGCCAAGGAGAGTCCCATCCAGACACGGGAGGAGTCTTCTGTCTAGTATCTTCATGGCCCATCAGTCCGGCCCATGTCCAACAGGTTGGACGCCTGAGGACCCCTTAATCCAGGACTCCCTCAATCATGCCGGCTTTAAGTCTCTTGTGGCCAAGGCTTTTTGTCATGGATTTTATTGGCTGACGGCTCATGCTGATGCTGAGGATTTGGTCAATAAATGTGATGGTTGTCAGAAATTTTCAAGACGAGCTCACGTGCCGGCTCAAGAATTGAGGATGATTCCAATTCTTGGCCATTTGTAGTCTGGGGGCTTGATATGGTTGGACCTTTCAAAAGTTCCAAGGATAAAAGACCCACCTTTTGGTGGCGGTTGACAAATTCACAAAGTGGGTTGAAGCAAAGCCAGTTAGTAAGTGTGATGCGGCGACGGTGGTTCAATTCATCAAAAAGGTGATTTTCCATTTTGGTTTTCCCCACAACATTATAACTAATAATGACACTAATGTGTCCAAGGGTGCTATGAAAGAATTTTGTCAACAAGAGCATATTCGAATTGATGTATCATCAATGGCTCATCCTCAGTCCAATGGTCAAGCTGAGAGAGCCAATCAAGAAATCTTGAGAGGCATCAAGCCCCGTCTTATGGTCCCTTTGCAGAGGACGCTAGGTTGTTGGGTGGAGGAATTACCCTCGGTGTTATGGAGCATCAATATCACCCCCAACAAATCTACGGGTTACACACCTTTCTTCATGGTTTACGGAGCAGAGGCGGTTCTCCCTAGTGACATCCGTCATGACTCGCCCCGTGTGGCGGCTTATGTTGAAGCTGATAATGAAAAAGCACGTCAGGATGATATTGACCTGTTGGATGAGGAGCGTGACCTTGCGGCGGCTCGTTCAGTGATTTACCAGGAAGATCTGCGCCATTATCACAGTTGCCGGGTTAAAACCAAGACCTTTCAAGAAGGCGATTTGGTGCTCCGGCTTATCTAGGATCAAACTAATATGCACAAGCTATCCCCACCTTGGGAAGGGCCCTTTGTGGCCAGCAAAAATCTGAACAACGGGTCATACTACCTTATCGATGTTCGAGACCACAAGGACTCACGCACGTCGGCGGAGGAGACCCGCCGGCCGTGGAATATTGCTCATCTTCGGCCTTATTACACCTGAGCCACTGGCTCTTATGATGTACATATTTTGACAATGTATATATTATAATGAGTATATTAAAGCCGGCATCCCTGATAATTCAGGGCCTCTGTTATTTCATTTCTAAGAATAATGAGTCTTTATTGTCACCTCATATGATCACTTGGGGGCTTCCTGCTCATTGAGCATAGCTATGACTACCCTTTTGATCCGGCTTGTACGCCATGATTACAAAATACTTGGGGGCTTCCTGCTCATTGAGCATAGCTATGACTACCCTTTTGATCCGGCTTGTACGCCATGATTACAAAATACTTGGGGGCTTCCTGCTCATTGAGTATAGCTATGACTACCCTTTTGATCTAGCTTGTATGCCATGACTACAAAATACTTGGGGGCTTCCTGCTTAGTGAGCATAGCTATGATTACACTTTTGATCCGGCTTGTACGCCGTGAATGAAACATTACTTGGGGGCTCTTTGTTAATGAACAAGAGCTTTGTTGACCCATGTAATAGGCTTGGACGCCATGTGTATTCATGAAAAAACCAGGCCCGGCTTACAAGGTTGAATCAAGGCTTAACTCAGTGGCTGTGCGGCCCTTGAAAAGCACTTGACTTGAAGGCTTGACAGCCTATGAAAGCATTGTTTTGTTTTTTGATTTGTATTTGATTTAAACATTTTTTGAGATTCACATCTTATGACATGTTAACACATGGTTGAAAAACCAATGCGGGCTGTGTTGCCTTATGGTTCATATATGAATCTATCGGCGTTTTTAACCCATCCTGGCTTTGGACTTTAAGTCGCCAGGGTATGATAATTTTATGTGCTTAGAGCACTGTGCACTAAGTTTTGGGATTTACCCCTTGCTGCATGAGGCATTGTAAGCCGGAGGTATAAATCAATTAAACAGGGCATTGTTCTCTCAATTTTTGGGTTGTAACCCTTACTGCACAGGTAGGATAAGCCGGCAGTGTGAGCAAATATCACAGGTATGATATTTTGTTATGATTATATAAGGTTGTGATTAATCCGGCCCTGGTTATGAACTGTTATAGTCACCCGTGGTTTTTATCTGGCGTATTGTGACCCGCCCTGGGGTGAACCGCTAGGCCACTTGTGATCTTTTGTGTGTAGGAAAAATAATAAATCTGATCTGCATACTTGATGGTATAATCACTGGTACGCGTCGGTGCTAAACAAACGGTTTTTAACCCCTTTCCACAACGGCATTTGGAACCATCGCCAACTGAGTGAGGCCGATAGGGGGGTCCTTCCCACACAACCCAGAAACCATAGGGGATATGCCCTCCTGGCACACATGCTCAGCAAAATGAGGCCGTGTGAGACCGGTGAGCGCACAAATAAGGAAATACGTACAGTAGAGCTAAAAAAATTATACAGGTGAAATTGTTTCCGGTCGCAAGTACATCCCACATAGTCAGTCCCCGCTAAACGTTTCTCTTCATATGTACATCCCACACAGTCGCTCCAAGGAAAAGGTTTCCGTTCACAGGTACATCACACACAATTTTTCCCGAATCGTTTGCGTTATTGAATGTATCACACACGATCCATAGAAGAAACTGTGTGGCAAAGGCTGTCCATCACACACAGTTTTTATGTGGTAAACGTTTGCGCAAGGTGGCCTAACGCAAATAGTTTTCAAGAGAAAGTCGTGTGTGATTGTTCATTGATCCAACACGGTTTATTCCTAGAAACTGTGTGCATTGCCTAAGGTCATCACCCACAGTATTTTTTCAACAACTGTTTGGAATAGCAAAACCCAACTAGCAGGCTAATTCACCATTAGCAGGCTAATTGCTCTATTATTAATAATCCATTTATTAATCTAATTGACATTCATATTAAGCACATAATATATTTCATTTCCATATTAAGGAAGCAGAATTTCATAATTGAAATACATCAGAGTACAACATGATATAGCTTCAGCACTCAGCTACCCCATTACACAACTGCACCAGCACCAAGTTTCACATGCAACATGTACAACCTTTTGAAATTAGCATCATAGACGGTATATAGACAGATGCATCTCATCTGGAAAACTATTGAATTGGAAGGCGTATATTGAGCCTTCATTCATGTTGAAGGTCTTTGCAACTTTAGGCCAGCGCCTGTGGATGATTGACCGTCCGTCCTTCACCCTCTTCAGGAACACTTCAATTGACCGTGAGTGTTGTATTAAAACCTTCCTCGCCTCCTGACCATGGAGGTGGGTTGAGAGGTAATCATCAATGAACTGCTTTGGAAATGCCTGAAAACAAGGATGTGCATAAATATCTTCTCTATATTGGAAATGGGGCAAAGGAATAAAACAAAGGCAAGTATAATAGTTAGTACCATCTTGTAGTGAACCGATGTCTTCTTCATTGTGTAGACAAAGATCTTGTTGTTTTTTGTTGCTAATCTCTTTATCCTAACAATATTTATGAGTTTCTTGATTTGATTGATATTCATGGACAACTCATTTCCCCATATGCAAAAAGGGTCGAACAGTGGGTCAAAACCTCTGACAGTAGGACCTACATGTGCAAGACCAAATTGTTAAAAACCAAAATATAGAATGGTTCCTGCAATTGCACAATAATGTGCTATTAGACAATGGACCATGCACGTGCTAACCTCGATTGTAAACCTCAGTGCTTCCCATTGTTTCCCTGCAACACATATAAGGTAGTTAGTCATCAGGTTAAGTAAGGGTTCGTATGCTATCAGTAAAATATGTTGATGAAAAATAAGCACATTGCAAATTCATCAGATTAATTCAAGCCACATGGAAAACCCATTTATCCAAACCAAGCATGATTAAGTACTAGGAAATATAGCACTTGTATATGTTTCTCATGTATTAAGTGCAGCCAAATTCGATTATTCCTCACATGCACAATAATACAAAATTCGACCCACGAATCGCATTGCAGAATTGAACCAAGCAGTTAACTAAACACCACAACGAATGAACCAACATTAACTGAGCACCACATTGCACAATCTAACATACTCCAAATAGAATACCAGACAGTTAACCAAACAGTTAACTACAACCAATTGTAGCAATTGTATTTGTTTCTCATGTATTTACTACAACCAACTTCACTATTCCTCACATGGTATACAATAATAGAATGCACCCACAACTTTGAACATTGAATAGTAGAATTGAACCAAACAGTTAACTAAACACCACAACACAAATGAAACAAACGTCAACTGAGCACCACATTGCACAATGTATAACCAAACCAAGCATTCTTGATGACTTGGACATATAGCAATTGTATTCATTTCTCATGTATTTTGTAAAGATAAATTCAATTTATTTCTCACATGGAAGACAATACAAAATTGCAGCCTGAAGAATTGAACATCACATTTGCAGAACTGAACCAAACAGAAATGAAGACGACAATTAATTAACAAAACAGTTAATAAGTGAGCACCACACTGCACGGCATATAGAACATATACACTAGAGCAACAGATTGCATGGTAAAATTAGATAGCACAATTCGCTAGAATTTGTGAAGGAAAGGGAGGAGCAACACACAGAACGGGTAAACCGAGCATGCTTAACCGGCATAGCTAGGAAATGGCAAGGTGCTCCTCCAAGATCTGGGGGTCGGCATGAATGTCAGCCATCGCGACCTCATCCGCGCGTGCGGCCGCGATTCGCTTCTCCACTGCCAAATGCTCCTTGAGATCTTGGCTATACTGCGTCCACCATTGCTTAGGGCGGCGCTTATTTGGTGGAGGGGTCGGTGATTTGGGTGGAAGGTGTCCCGCTCGCGTCGGCGGTCGGGGCATGTGGGATGTGTGAGGAGGAGGATAGGGGTCGGGTGTGGATTACCTACGTGGATAGACGAGTCCGAGCAGCGTGAAGGAGGGTCACCGACGATGAGGCGGCACTGCAAGCAACGAGTGAAGGTTTCAAGTTGGAAAGGAAGGCGGAAAGATGGGAAATGTGGCTTTTGGTAAGGGGGGGGGGGCGGGGAGGTAGATATTTCCGCGGAAGCCAAAAATTTGAAATCGCTTTAGCCCAAAAACTGGCGCGCAAAGTGTCATCAGACACGGCCCTTATTCACACTGTGTACGATATGTGGACATCACAAACAATTCAGATAGCTTAACCTGTGTGTGATGAGTTTGAACGTCAAAAGTTTTGGTTCGAATTTCCATGGTTACAGCGGTCATCCACGTCATTGCATAATTTGGGTACACAAAGGAGACTACAGCACACCCACACTTCTTAATCGAGCAAGTTCAACAATTAAACACAGCTAGCTGACCTAAACATTACTCTAACAAATTAAAGACCGGTGCTCTTAATTAAACAAAACAAAGAGTACTACTACGGCTGGTGCTCATCAATCTCCGCCGCCACCTCCATGTCCAGCTCGCGCTTGACGGTCTCCTAGGGAAGGGGCTCCATGGCATCCATCGCACCATACTAGGCAAGCATCTCACCATCCGTGTCCGCCATCTCTTTGGAAAAGGCAGCCACGAGCTAGGCGTGGGAGGACACGATCTGGGCCTGGATGGGCTCCGTCATTGCAAGGTATGCGGTGGAGGAACAAACTGTTGCTCTAACACTCTCAGCGATTGCCAGCTCTTCGGCCGTGGGTTGCCGACCGTTGTCGGAGAAGCTTCATTCGATTTGTGCGGTGACTGCCAGGAGCTGGGCGTGGGCGGCCTCGACATGGTCGTGGGTGGCCTCCATCAGGGCTAAGGCCGCTGCTGCAGAACGGACAATTGTTGTGCCGCTCTTGCCAGTTGCTATCCCCGAGGCAGATGTTGCTGCTGCCACCGGAGAAGCAACAACGGCCATTTGGGCTGCCTTTGCCGCCCGGTCGCAGATTGTGGGCGCGCTCATGCACCTTGTTAGCACGCACATGGCGGCTGCGGGCGCGCTCTCACCGGAGTGGGCCGCCGAAGTTGCCCTCACGACGCGGGTCCACGTGCCCATCTTTCACCGGCGACGATTGAACAGTGAAATGATATTTGGGGAGCGAGCTAGTGTGCTTGGACGCCGGCTGTAGATTGTAGCCGACGCACCTTCTCGCGTAAGCCATAGGCATACTATACACCGACGGTGCTCCGAGATATTTTGTGTTGCATCTCACACGGTTGGTGATGATAAACTGTGTGCGATCTACTTGATTTTTCATCTTGATTTGAATTACATAATGGGGTCACAGCGGCAATGGACGGTGTTTGAATTGATAGACCTTTTATCTGGAGTGAACATGCAACTATATGTGTGTCGTAAAAGAAATGGAATTATTCAGGGTTCGTTTGAACATTTTATACATTAAATTGGTTTTCTAACCATTTCAGGTGCACAATTCAAAATTAAACTATGTCAAATTTCGGGTTCCGGCAAAACCCTTGAGGTTCGAACACTGGGGCGCGCATGAAGATCTCTCTCTCGCTTTATCACTCTCGCCACAATGACAAGGCCTAGCTCGTCGAACCCAAAGAACGAGAGACACAAGATATTATACTGGTTCGGGCCACCGATGTGGTGTAATACCCTACTCCAGTGTGGTGTGGTGGATTGCCTCTTGGGCTGAGGATGAACAACTACAAGAGAAGAACAGCCTCCTGAGGAGAGGTGTTCTTGTGCTTGGTGAACTTGCGTGGTTGAGGATGATCTGAATGATCTGTCCCCCCCTATGGTGGTGGCTAGTCCTATTTATAGAGGCCCTGGTCCTCTCCCCAAATATTGGGCAGGAAGGGATCCAGCAACGGCCAATTTCGAAGGGAGTAAACTAGTACAAGTTATCCTGACTAAAGGTGGTCTTCGCTTGCCAAAGGCTCTGGTGGTGACGCCGTCTTAGGCTCCATGGTGACCTCCATCCTACCGTCCTCCTGGTCTTGGTCTCATTGCACCGATATGGAAACCTTTGCCTGATGCCTCGGGACTCCTTGCATGCGCTCGCCTCTTTAGCACCAAAGAGGAAACGAGGACACTGCACGCACTGGCGCCCGCCTAGCTCTAGTCGTCATGGCTTGCATCACGGGAATCTCGCGAGGTGTCCCTTGCCTTGATCTCTCCGCCCCTCGCGAGCCAGCCTGGTGAGGCTGCCCCCGAGGACGTCTTGTGTCGTCCGCCTCGCGAGGCTTGGCCCCTCGTGAGGGTCTTGAGTGTTTGCTGATGAAGATGGGCCGTACAGGGCCGCTGGTAGAGCCACGCCATGGGCCACAGGGAGGCAAGTCTGGGGACCCCCGTTCCCAGGACGCCGACAGTAGCCCCCGGGCCAAGGCGCACTCGGACTTGGCTTTGAGGCGAAGCCAAAGGGCAAGTGCGGAGCGCCGCAGGCCCCAACAGCCTGCGGCCTCGCTTGACGTGTGATGATTGATTGGACGTGGGCGTCTGCGCTTCCCCATGCTGCCTCGGCAACTGCCAGTCTGACAAAAGGCTGGCGCGAGCAACGCTTGCCTTCATTGCTTTCCTTCATCTTGCTCCAGATCCCCTTTCTCGCCCCTTGCCTCCGAAATCTCCAGATCTGCTTCAATTCCCTTCCAAGCCAACGACCAATGGCGCCCTAAAAGGTCAAGACCGCTTCGCTGCCCGCCTGGTAAGAGCCAGCCCTGGACGCGCCCAATGTCTTAGAGAAAAATCTTGCCGCCACGCGTCTGCTGATGGCAGGGGAGAACAACGAGAAGGGAAAGACCGAGCTCTGGGCTGGCTCCACCAAGCCGGAGGGTTCGAGGAGCACTTTCTACCCCTTCTTTATGAGCAGCGTCATTGCAGGGCTGGTTCCCCCTTCTCTGAATTCTTCTACGCCGTCCTCAGCCATTACAAGCTGCAGGCCCTTCATCTCCCTCCCAACTCTGTTCTTCTCTTGTCGATCTTCGACTTCTACTGCGAGGCGTACGTCGGGTTGATGCCGAGTGTGGCTTTGCTGTGCCACTTCTTCTTCCTCCGGATCAATGATGGCCACACCTCAGGGTGCGCCAACTTCGTCGCAGCCGGCAAGGCCAACGCGATCTCAAAGGCCGGAAAGAAGGCTAATGGCTTCAGGAGCAAGTGGGTCATGATGGATGCTGTCGACGGAGATGCCCCAGTCCGACAAAGGGTGGCTCTACGTGAAGCTTACTGACGACCGTGCGAAGCCGGTATTGGAGCAGATGACCACCGACCTGAAGCCGGGCAACGCGAAGGCGGCGAAGTTGACGGGGGCCATGCTCCTGAGATAATTCCCGATGCTGCGTGTGGCTCCGCTCCAGGCACGCTCACGCCCCTTGTGGACGCTTTGGGGAGAAGAAGATAAGCTCTGCTTGAGTCCGGAGGCCTTGTCTGGAGAAGAGCTGGTTGTGGCTCTCCGCCTCCTAGTCGGGGACGACTAGGAATATCTGCCGAGTGCTTTCGTTCCCTTGTTCCTTCGCAAGGACGGGGCGCAGGTCGCGGCCGCTATGCCCACCTTTGGTGCATGCGGGCTAGTGCCGCCAGCGCTCCCTCGGGTCCTGACTGTGACGGTGCCGGTGGACGTGTCTTCTGGCGATTCCCGCAGGAAGGAGGAGGACAAGGAGCGCGACTCGGAGGCGACCTCTGAAGGGATGGGGAGACCTCTTCTTTGCGCAAGGACGACATCCTCCGCACCTTGCCTGATGATGATGACGAGGCCGATGTCCCCCGGAGAAAGGGGAGCCAACTATGGCTGGGGGCCCTTTGAGGTCCAAGGCCAGACCCCAGAGGAAGCCACTGACCGAGGTTCCGACGAGGGGCAGGTCAGTATTGATCTCCCGCGATGACGCTTCTGCTCTGACACCGCCCGGAGCTGCTTCCAGGCCATCAGCTGCCCCTTCTTCCGCTCCTAGAGCCCGCGCACCTGCGCCTCAGGCTGCAAGGCTCTCAGGCTTCAAGCTTAAGAAGCGGAGGGACTACGTCGCGGTGGACCAGTAAGTGTTCTTGTCCTGCCTTGTTCTTGCTTCTGCTACTCATCCTTGACGCTTCTCCGTTATACAATTAGGCCGACGCCCGCGGCAAAGAAGAGGAAGGAGGACGAGGTGGTGCTTCTCAAGAACAGATCACCTCCCGCGGCCGCACCCCTCTCCATGGGTAAGGGCAGCGATGGCACTCGTGCTCCTCCAGCCCGATCATCCTCGCGTGGCTTGGGGGAGCACCCCCGAGAGGAGTCACCTCCCGTGGCCCCGCTGGCTCCGGAGGTGCCAACGTCTGGCTCGGACGCGGGGTCACCGAAGCTCAGGAGCCCCCAGCCTCCCAGGCCATGGTGGCAATGCTGCCTCCTCCTCCTCCTGCCGCACTACTATCTCCAGGTCCTTCCGCCTCCCCTAACGTCCTGGACCGCGCTCTTTCCGCGATGACCCTGCTGCGAGAAGATCTTCAGGGTGCCGACCCCCACCTGGTAGCCGAGCGCTTGGAGCTGGTCTCTGGCTGGCTTCACTCAGACGTATTCGTTCGGGCGGCGCTGAGCCAGGCGGCAGCGACCTCCGAGAAGGACAAGCAGGTCACTTCTTAGGCTTCAGCCGCTCGCGAGGTGGTGCTGAAAGATGTCGAGGCCGCCCAGGATCTCTACCGGGTGCTGGAGGCAGAACTGAAGACTCTGCGCAGCAAGCGCGTGGAAGAAGCTCGAGGCCGCAAGGCGGAGGAGGAGACGATGAAGGCCCGGGAGGACACCATCAAGGGTCGCGATGCCGAGCTGGAGTAGTTGGCGAAGGCGTGGGCCGCGGAGCGCAGCCGGATGTAGTAGCTGGAGCAGAAGGTGGGAGCGGAGAAGGCCGAACTTTACGCCAAGGCGAGGGTCCTGGCCGAGGACCGCACGGCCTTCGAGCTCCTCGTGGAGAGGTCTCGCAAGGTGCCGCGGTCGCTCTATGAGAAGGGCTTGGAGGAACCGCTGGCTACCGCCAACAAGGGCCCCGTCCAATTGCTTTGTTATCTGGTCGAGGCGCTTGAGGAAGTCGTGAGCGGTATCGGCCCCTTGGCAGAGGCGGAAGCCCGCATTCTTTCCTCAGCCGTGCTAAGGCGCGTCTTCAGCCACCTTCATCTTCGTGATCCCGCCGCCCACCTGGACGAGCTGCTGGAGCCAGTGGACGCCGAGTGCTGCGTAGCTGCTGCTGAAGCCGTGAAGGGTCAGGTGGAAGCATTGCTGAAGAAGTTCCGCGCCTTCGATCCTGCGCCCTCGACTGGTAGTGCTGCTGATCCTGCAACTCCAGCGGGTGGTGCAGGTGAGGGAAATGCCGTGAAGAAGAAGCATCCCTTGCAGGCGACTATGGCGATGTCCGGGGGTGACAAGAGGACTTGCTGGCGACTCCTTTCCTATTTAGTTTTTGCAAAATGCACCATGCCTCATGGAGGCGTTTAAACTTGCCTTTGGTATTGGGAGAACAATATTTCTTTTAATATTTGCTTGAGAGTTTGCGATTTCCTTCCCATTTGCTTTATGTTCTACGTCGGCAGGGCCCGACCCCACGCATACCTCAGCCGCTGTTGGGTCCTCCGAATCACCAGGACGAGACCAAGGGGTGAGGGGCTACGTGGCCAGTTAGGCTCCTGAGTCGCGATGCTCATGGGTCCCCCTTGACGCGCAAACAGCTTACGGAAAGGAGATGCAGAAATAGGTCTAGTGTTCTACATCGGCAGGGCCCGACCCCGCGCATACCTCAACCACCGTTGGGTCGTCTGGATCACCAGGACGAGACCAAGGAGTGAGGGGCTACATGGTCAGTTAGGCTCCTGAGTCAAGATGCTCAGGAGTCCCCCTTGACGCTCAAACGACCTTCATACCTTTTCCCTCGCCGAGGCTCGGCTCGGGAGGGGCGCGCGACGACCAGGTCCGGGGGACCTGGTAGGGTGGTGTACGCTTGGGTGTGACCCGAGCGCAGCCCTCGTGCCCAGCCCCCTCGCGCGACTCTCCCGAGGGGAGGTGTTGCGATGAGGCCAGACGCTGAGCTCGAGGGCTCCCTGAGGTTGATACAGCCATGAGGCTGCCCTCAGTTGTTTATCACCAGCGCGGTGCATAGCGCTTCCGCACTTGCACGGGCATAATCGCTCCTTGGTAGTATCGACTGCCAGCATGGAGCATGGTGCTTCCACTGGTGCGTGGGTGAGGGCTCCCTCTGAGTGGAGCCCCCGGGGCATGTACAACCCCGCCCTGACACGTAGCTTGCACAGCAGGGCTAGATGAGGTGTGTATGTGTCGGCATTCTGGGAATGGGGGTACCCAGACTTGCCTGCCTGCGGCCTGTGGCGTGGCTCAGGGAGTGGCCCAGTACGGCCCATCTTCATCAACGCATACTCAAGACCCTTGCGAGGGGCCAAGCCTCGCAGGGCGGACGACAGGAGGCTTCCTCGGGCATGGCCTCGTCAGGCTGGCTCGCGAGGAGGCGAAGAGATCTAGGCAGGGTACCTCACGAGGTGCTCATGACGCAAGCCATGATGACCAAGGCCAGGTGGGCACCAGGCGGGCGCCGGCCTGCGCTGAGTCCTTGTTTCCTCTTTGGTGCAAAGGGGGCAAGCGCAGGCAAGAGTATCAAGCAAAGGCAACCGTTTTGGTGCAACAAGACCAAGACCAGCAGGACGGCAGGATGGAGGTCATCGTGGAGCCCAAGCCGGCATCATTGTCAGGGTCTTTGGCAGGCGAGGACCAACTTTAGTCAGGATAAGTGTACTAGATGTTCCCCTTCAAAATGGCCAATTGTTGGCGCCCTTCCCGCTCAATATTTGGGGAGAGGCCCAGGGCCTCTGCCTATAAATAGGACTAGCCACCCACGAGGTAGAGGGATCGAACGAACAAGGATAGAAAGATAGAGAGAGAGAGAAGCGACTGAACTCCCCCTAGCAGTTCATCGCACCAGCCAAGAACGGACCCTCGCGAGGCTGTTCTTCCTTGTATTATTCATCATCAGCCCCAGAGGCAATCCACCACACCACACACTGGAGTTGGGTGTTACACCACAATGGTGGCCTGAACCGGTATAAATCTCGTGTCCCTTGTGTTGTTCTTCGTGTAGTTTTAGATCCTGGCGAGGCGGTGAGACATGGGTAGGCATGAGGTGTGATCTCCGCGTGCACCCCAGAGTTCGAACCTTGAGGGTCTGCCGGAACCCAAAATCCGACATTTGGCACGCCAGGTAGGGGTGCACCGGAATCTGCCTTCCATCGCCTCGCGTTTCACCGCCCGTCGCATCATCACCATGTTCGGCGACCCAACGGGCAATCCCGATCCCTGGGCGTCCTGGCCCGCCCACGCAGAGCCGCTTGCCCAGGGCGACCTCAAGCCCATGCCCCAGGCAGCCCGCGGTCCGCAGGGCGCTGCAAGCCGCGAGCGACGCGGTCAGACGGCACCGGCTCTCACACCGCGGCAGGTGCGGTCGGCAGCGAGGGCCTCAAGCCACGCCGCAGCCACGACACCGTACTCACGGTGGGAGCAGGCGAACTCAAGGGCCGCGCTCACGGTAGCTTGGAAGCTGCTATAATGCAGGCTGCTGGAGGGCGGCCGCGACATGCTGCTGGAGCAGGTGGCAGAGCTCCTGGGCTCCGCCGCCTCGAGGGCTCACCCCTTCTGCACCCAGCTACCACCTCAGGCACAAGGCGGACTGCCCGGAGGCCCCACGCGTGCCCGCACAGCTCCAAGCGGATTTCAGGGCCACTCCAACGCCAACCTAGCCGTCGGCGTCTGGCCACCAACGATGCCGCCTCCGCCTCCGACCAGCAAAGGGGGATCCACTACGGCCCGCGGTCCCGGCGAGCTGCCACGCTACCACTCCCAGGTTGGCACCTCGAGCAGAACTGCGTGGCACACAGGGCACTACGGCGAGGCATTCGGGCCGGCGGCCTCGGAGGCATATGTGCCCCACATGGTGGATCAAGGACACGCGCAGGAGGAAGACCATGGCCAGTTCCTCGGCCCAGGTTGGGGAGAAGAAATACCCGAGGCTGAGCTCTTTACGAAGCCCAGGGAAGGCCTCGTCGACCACGCTGGAGGCAGCGACTATCAGGTACCGCTAATCCCTCAAGAACAAGCATACGCTAACCATGGATCACAGGAGGTACAGGTCATCGCGGCGGGTGGCTGCCCCAATCCAGCAGCTCCCCACCCGTCAGGAGGAGGGCACCGGGGGCTGCAGGAGAGGGGCCGAGATCCTGCCTCGCCCACGTGGTGCTCGGAGCAAGGCGCCCTCAGAGGTAGGCCTCCGACGGGAGGTGCCCTGTGGCTACCCCAGAGGACCCGTGGTCGCCGAGGAACCACCTGGCAACCACTCTATCCCATCGGTGGCGCCCTCGGTCTCCGCCGCCGATGGCGATAGAGTGTGGCGCAAGGCGGCGCCCTCATCTGGCGATATGAAGCAAGGCCGGTACCTATGAATAAGGCCCGGTGCATGTGAAGCTCCGCCCGTGACACTCTCACGTAATAATGAGTGGGGCTGTACACGCCGAGTCTCCAGAGCCGCCGGGCCTCGGGACTCCGCCACACCTGCTGGCAGCACTTAGCTCACTGGTGAGAAGACGTCAAGACTAGACTAGGTGCCAACGCGCTTTTTTCGCGCTTTTTTGCCTTTCCCTTGGTTGTCGCTTCCTGTTTGGATTTAAGTTGATTTAAGCATGAAACTTGCGGTGTTCGGGAAGGTGTTTAGTCTCGCTCGAGCAATCTCTTGCGCTTTTGGTTACCGCTGGCGCCCATCCATTTCAGTTGCCTCCCTCATGAGCCCCACGCGAGCCGGGCCAGGCCCAAAGATGCGCCGCAGCCCGCACTACCATCGCCACGTCCTCTCAGGAGGTTCTCATTGCAGGTTCAATAGGCTCGTTCAGGAGGCACTCGGGCCACCACGGCCCCCGCAGGCTCGCTCAGGGCCCACGCGGGTTGAAGGTAAACAAGCCAGTTGGCTCATCACGAAACTAGTCGCTCGGTATGGGCATACGGGCGATATCATGTCTACAAATATGCTAACTACAAGTTTTCACACGAGGGGCTCCCCCTCCCAAAATGCTCTTACAACCCTCAGGTCCAAGCCTGAGCTCTCTCTGCGCAGGGTAAGAAGCAGGAACAGCGTGCAGTCAATCCGATAAATCCCCCAATGCATCCTCGGGGGCACCTCCGGAGTCGCCACTAGCGTCGCTGGCCTCGTCGGCACCTTCTACGCCGCCGCCATCAGCACCTGGGCCATTCACCACTCCGCCCTCATCTGCCGCTACGACCACACCATCGTCATCAATGGTGAAGGCCCTAACAAGGGCATCCACGTTGTCTTCCACCCAATGCGCCAGATTGCCCCGGATTGCCAGGGGTACCGGTGCGATGGCGGCATCGAAGTCGAAATGGGGGTCCATGTTCTGAAGGTGACTGAAGACATGAGAAAAAGCACGCCCAAGTAGGGCATGGCCTTCCTCCACCAACCTGCTCGGCTCGCTCAACAAGTCTCCACTGCGCCACCACATCGGTGAAGAACTGAAGGTTACCAAAGATAGTTAACCACACGAGGCTCCCCAACAGCTGCCTCGCAGATGATGCCCAAGGCCGTGTTAGCTCTTTCCCGGAGCTCGCGGAGCATGGGGCTATGCATGTGCTCCAGGTCTCACATACCGGGCGATCTCGCCCTCGTTCCGCCAAGAATGGCCTCACCAAGGCCCACCCTTTGATGGAGACGGCACCTCGGCGCAGGAGGAAGCCTGCCCGCTTTGTGTTGTGCCAAGGGCGGCCCCGGTAGTGTCCGTGACGCCGCATCACTTCATCCAGCTTTGGCCTTCAGGCGGCGGTCCTGCCCTCGCTCGACCTTGATCAACTCCACCTTTCCTCGAACTCGCGCCAAGGTTCGAGCGGCCGCCGCCACCGGCGATTAACCTCTTCGAGGCTCGGGCTTCTCGCGGCAACATCATCTCCGCCGCGCCACCAGCGCCTCGCTCCAATCGCCGAGGTCCAGTGGTGCGCCGGTGGCCTCGGCGTCGGTGCCTCCTCACGCTTCAAGCTCCGCCGATCAACCGAGCCCCTTCATCGACGCAAGGGCCACCTCACGCAACTCCACCGCTGCTCCAAGGAGCTACCCAGCCCCGAGCTCCCACGCCGCTTCTTCGCGCCTCCGCGCTACCGGGTCACCTCCCGAGCCTCCAAGACGGCCCGGGAGCAGGCCTCCCGAGAAGCCGCCAGCGATGCCTCGGCTTTCTCATTATCAAGGTCACGCTGGTGGCGCGCGAGGGCAACGGCCACCTTCAGCTTGCGCCTCTCCTCAGCTAGGCGCAGGCCCTCGGCCTCAAGGCGCGCATCCTCGTCAGCGAGCTCTACACCAAGCTGGCTCACTGCGTTCGCCGCCCTTCGGAGGAACCCTTGGCGGAGGGCGCGGCGCCTCGAAGGCCGAGCACGCTCTTTCGATCATCCTCGCCCGGCGCCAAGCACAGAGGGCCACGAACCAGTGCTCCCTCTAGGGCGGGCTGGCACCTCGCGATGGTCGGACGCGCCGCCCAAGCCTGCCCAGAGCCGCCTCGCCCTCCAAGGAAGAACACAAGGCCGACCTCAGCCAGTCGCTGTCCACAACCAATCGAAGAGCCCAGGGCAGGCTGGCTATGCCCCGGGAGGGCTCGTGAAGGATGGTCACGAGGTGCGCAGAATCAGACGATCACAGATGGCCCACCTCTCCAACCGCCTCACCACAAGGGCGGCCGAGCTCGGGCGCTTGGGGAAGGTGAGGCTCGGAGGGATGGCTCTCACCATCTCCGTGAACTCGAGGAAGGACCTGCAGGCAATGATCAGCTGAAGCGGCAGGAAAGTAAGGAACTGAGAAAGCGAAAGGCTTACTCATCAGTGGCGAAGTACTTCCTGCGCTTCAATAGGCGGCAAGGGTAATCATCACCCAAGGCCTCCCTTCTATTTCGAAGAGCCTCGAAGTCCACGCGGAAGCAGCCCAGGAGCTCGGTGCAAGGGTCGGCCTGCGACGAGGGAGAAGCGCCAATGTGATCGGCGTCAGGGACATCGTCCTGGCGCACGCCGCTAGACGCCGCACCAAGAAGGGTGACCGGGGCCTCAGGGGCCTCTGCCGCGGGAGCCGCGGGCCGCGGCTCAACACCTTCAGCCACCGCAGGGCAGGCCTTAGGAGTTGCCGCCTCAAGAGTGCCACATGGGATCATCATCCCGGCGGTGGCCCCCTCAGCCCCCGGTTGCCCTTGCCTCCCAGCTCCACCACTCAAGGAAGGACTGTCGCGGGCAACCGGAAGGGCAACCACCACAACTGGGTTCTCACGAGGTCCCACGGGGCCTGCGGGGCGCAGCCCCCATTCGTCGAAGCTGGGCATCTGCTTCACAAATTCACCCCTGTTTGAGCAAAGGTACAGCAGGGCGCCCCCATGCCGGATGCTGCCAGGGGAAGGGTCCCCAGTTAGGATCATGAGAACCTTCCTCAGCACTTCAGGCGTCAGATCTTCCTCCTGGAGCTTCATGCGGTCTTCACGCCCCCCGAAGGCCCACATCCGGCGGGAATGGCGCTGGAGAGGGGCAATGCGGCATAGGAGGAACTCCTTCACCACCTTGGGTGCCATCACATCGAGCGCCCTCAAGTTCGCGAAGCAATGCCAAATGAAGACAAGCCGGGGGCTCGTGAGCATCTCCTGGCCCCAGCCCGAATTGGGGATAGTAGGCAAAGTTGGCTACAAAAGCAGGGGGCTGGGCACCCCGACGTCCACGTACAGCCACCGCTCACGGAACCCGGTCGCAGGCGGAGGAAGGCTGAAATCGATTCCTGAAGCCATTATTTCTGGTGCGGCAAGGAAGCTCACACACCCCAAGCATTGGGTGGGGTCGCTGAGACGCAAAGAGAAGAAGTGGCGCAGCAAGGCAACTGAAGGAGGAATGCCCATCATCGCCTCGCAGACAAAAGCGAAAACGGCACGAAGAGTAATGGATTCAGGACCCAAATGCATCATGTAGATCTGGTAATGGGAAAGCATAGCATTGAAGAAATCAGAAAAGGGGGGAACCAGTCCCGCCCATAGGGCGTCGACAAAGTACCGGACCTCGGTGACTATTTTGTCAATGGAGAAGTGAGACGTAGGACAGACCGTCGTCCTCCCACACTCGTTGAAGATGGTGGCGAGGGCAGAACTGACCTTGTCCAAGCCTTCCCAGCTGAGTATGATCGACCAGTCGACAGCAGGAGCCGTCGACGGCGACGGGCGGGGTGAGGGCACAGGCTTTTGCCCTTTCCCCTTCTTCGTCGGAGCCATGGCGACAGGAAGGGGGAGGATTCGAGATTGGATTGGAAGCGGAGACTAGAGCTTGAGAGAAGGAAGAGCGGGAGGCGCGCGAGCAGTGAGAAGAGAGGCGACTGTGTGCAACCACAGGGTCCGCCTAGCCGGGTGCAAAATAAGGAGGCGTGGGGAAACAGGGACACCCACGTCCAATCAAGCGCCACGCGGCGCCCAACCCCGCAGGCTCTTGGGGCCCGCGGCGCTTCGCACTTGCCCCTTCGCTTGTCTGCTAAGCCAAGTCCGGGCGCGCCTTGGGCCCGGGGGCTACTGTCGGTGTTTTGGGAATGGGGATACCCAGACTTTCCTACCTGCGGCCTGCGGTGTGGCTCAGGGAGTGGCCCAGTACGGCCCATCTTCATCAACGCATACTCAAGACCCTCGCGAGGGGCCAAGCCTCGCAGGGTGGACGACAGCAGGCTTCCTCAGGCACGGCCTCGTCAGGCTGGCTCGCGAGGAGGCAGATAGATCAAGGCCAGGTACCTCGCGAGGTGCTCATGACGCAAGCCATGACGACCAAGGCTAGGCGGGCGCCAGGCGGGCGCCGGCCTGCGCAGAGTCCTTGTTTCCTCTTTGGTGCAAAGGGGGCAAGCGCAGGCAAGAGTATCAAGCAAAGGCAACCGTTTCGGTGCAACAAGACCAAGACCAGCAGGACAGCAGGATGGAGGTCATCGTAGAGCCCAAGCCGGCGTCATCGTCAGGGTCTTTGGCAGGCGAGGACCAACTTTAGTCAGGATAAGTGTACGAGATGTTCCCCTTCAAAATGGCCAATTGTTGGCGCCCTTCCCGCTCAATATTTGGGGAGAGGCCCAGGGCCTCCTCCTATAAATAGGACTAGCCACCCACGAGGTAGAGGGATCGAAAGAACAAGGATAGAAAGATAGAGAGAGAGAGAGAAGCGACTGAACTCCCCCTAGCAGTTCATCGCACCAGCCAAGAACAGACCCTCGCGAGGCTATTCTTCCTTGTATTACTCATCATCAGCCTAGAGGCAATCCACCACACCACACACTGGAGTAGGGTGTTACACCACAATGGTGGCCTGAACCAGTATAAATCTCGTGTCCCTTGTGTTGTTCTTCGTGTAGTTTTAGATCCTGGCGAGGCGGTGAGACATGGGTATGCAGGAGGCGTGATCTCCGCGTGCACCTCAGAGTTCGAACCTTGAGGGTCTGCCGTAACCCGAAATCTGACAGTATGGGCACTCATGAGCTAGCGCGGGACTCACAAGGCCCTACCTCAAGGCGGGTTGCGCCTGGTCTTGGTTCTTGTTAGCTGCGACGGTCCTGCGAGATGGTTAGGCAATCCTGCGCCAAATGAATCTCTTGAGGTTATCGCATGATAAGGCCAAGCACCAACGACCCCAGGAGGTGACGTGAATGGGACCGGCCCGCCAGAGAAAGCTCAACCGTTGGATTTATCGATGCTGCAGGGACGGGCCCGAATGCAGACGTCGTGCCTGGCCTTCTTATTCGAAGGATCTTGAAGAACAACAGTCGGCGCGCGGCTCCCGTGGTGGGTCACAATCAAGTAGGTGATAACCATAGGTAGATCACACATGAAAAGTGAACTAGCTTAGGTAAATGCAAGAATGATACATGCCGCTGGGTCGGACCCGAGCGGCCCGGGGATGATGCAACCCGAGGGGCGCCCCCAGCAGAGTAAGCTAAAGACGTAAAAGGATACATGCCGCAGGGTAGGCCCACATGGCTTGGGAATGATGCAGCCCGGGGGGCGCTCCCAGCTAAATAAACTTGGAAAATGTCACCTGGTTCCATTGTCGAAGGGATGTTGGGGTAGCTAAAGATGCATGGCGAAGGGGTTGCTCCTCATGAACTACCGGGGCCCTGAGCCTCGGGAGGCTCTAGGGGCCCAGGCGGCTCCTCGAGGACCGTCTCCATCTCCGCCAGGACTGTGTGATGCCTGGCCTCCTGAGCCGCCAGGATGCTCCGCATGTTGCACTAGAAGGCAGCTGCCACGCTCGGCAGGCCGAATGGCATGCGAACATAGCTTTGAGGTGGGCCCTCACAACATCCCACAAGCGAAGGCCAGAAAGGCTCCTGAGATGCGGCCCTGTTGAGCCCTGGGATGTCAACGCAGACACGCAGCCCGCCATCCTCGCCTGGATGGGGAGCTGCGCCAGGTGGGTGACGGTCGCCGCGCATAGCTCTTGCATCCTGCAGCTCCTGAGTGGCCTTGGTGATGAACTCCTGAGCGTCGGGCGCTCCTCGCCTGATGTCCTCCTGAGGGAAATGTGCCGCAAAACATGCCTCGATGTGGTGCCCGTGCGCCTCCATTGTGATGTTGGCTAGGTCTGAGGCCCTCCAGAAGAGAGCCCCCGAGCCCTGCCCGGGGAGGGCACCGGGCGCGCCTTCCTATGCAAGGGAGGGAGGTGCGCCAGGCGTGGGCGCCGATCCTGATGTTGCACTGCCAGAGACGTCGCTCCCCTGAGGCCCTGTGCGGAGTAGCTGCTTCTTCTTCTTGGGGACGGCCTCACGAGGGTACTGCGCTCCATTGTTGTCAGGGTCTTTGATCGCTGCGGCTTGGAAGGCGCGCTCGAGGGAGCACATTGCATCTCTTTCTTTGCAGGGGACGGTGATGACCCCGCCGCTTCCTGGCATCTTGAGGATGTTGTAGCCGTGGTGGGTCACCGCCATGAACTTGGCTAGGGCCGGTTACCTGAGGATGGCATTGTAAGGCAGATGGATGTGAGCAACGTCAAAGTCGATGAGCTCGGTGCGGTAGTTGTCATGCTATCCGAAGGTGACAGGGAGGCAGACCTGCCCTATCGGGGTGGCGGAGCCGTCGGTCACTCCTGAGAAGGGCTTGGTAGGCTGAAGTTGATCGTATGGCATTTGGAGGCTGTCGAATGTCTCGACGGACAGAACATTAAGCCATGCGCCGCCGTCGATGAGGGTCTTGGTGACTTGTACGTTGCTGATGATGGGTGAGCAGAGCATCGGGAGGGCGCCAGTGGTGGCTGCACACTTGAGCTGGTCCACCGAGCTGAAAGTGATGGCGCACTTGGACCACCTAAGCGGGCGCGTGGCCTCAAGCCTGGGAAGGGCTGCGTTCACCTCACGAGGAAACTGCTTGAAGATATGCTGAGAGGCTTGGGCCTGAGCTCCGCCCAAGATGCAGGCAATCGCACGCGGTTCCTGGAAGCCCCTAGCCCCCTCGTCCTGATGGTGGTCGTCGTTCCTTCTTGGCAGTGGTCGCAGTGGAGGAAGACCAGCATTGCCCTAAGGGTGGTCCTCGCGAGGCTGGTCCCTCCAGGCGCCCTCACGGGGCTGGTCCTGCCAGCGGTCCTCGCGTGGCCGGTCGCGCCACTCCTGGAGGGGGCCGCGATCGTCCCAGCGTCCTCCGCCTCGTCCTCCTCCTCGGTCATAGCCCCGGTCGTTACGCTCGGGGCGTCAACCAAGGCGTCCATCTCGAATGGCCCTGAGCTCTTGATAGTCATTGGTGTTGTGGCTATGTATGTTGTGGAAGGCGCAGAACGGCCAGCTGCTCTTGGACGACTCGGGATGGTCCCGACCGCGCTTTGTATCTGGCTCCGCCCCAAGAACGGCTACTCCCTTGTGCTTCACGTCCTTGGCCTTGGCTTTCTTCTCCTCCAGGTCGGTAGCCAGGAGCTAGAGGAGGGAAAGGCGCCCCTCCTCATCTCTTGCGTAGTTGATCGCCAGGCTAAATAGCTCCAAAGCCGTTCATAGTTCCTCTTGGACGCGAGCTCCTCCTTCATCTTGACGTCGTGGACACCATCAGAAGATGCTGAAATGATGGCCTCGTCCGTCACCTTGGGTATCTTGAGGCGAACAATGTCGAAGCGCTGGATGTACTTCTGCAGGGTCTCTCCTGGCTGCTACTTGATGCGGCGCAGGTCACCCGCGGCGGAGGGCGGTCGCGAGTGCCCTGGAAGTTGGCAACGAAGCGGTCGCGCATCTCGTCCCAGGAGGAGAACAAGCCCAGGGGTAGGTTCAGGAGCCATGAGCGAGCGCCATCTTTGAGAGCCATGGGGAACTAGTTCGCCATGACTTTTTCGTCGCCGTTGGCTACCTTGATGCTCAGCTCGTAGAGCTGCAGGAACTCCGCAGGGTCGGGGGTGCCGTCATAGCGAGGAGGCAGGTCTAGCTTGAACTTGCCCGGCTAGGCGATGCTACGCCGCTCAGGAGTGAAGGCGCAGCAGCCTGCGGTGGCCACCGGGGCCCTTTGCTGATGCGGAGCCTACTGATACGTCTCCAACGTATCTATAATTTTTGATTGCTCCATGCTACTTTATCTACTATTTTGGACTATATTGGGCTTTATTTTCCACTTTTATATTATTTTTGGGACTAACCTATTAACCGGAGGCCCAGCCCAGAATTGTTGTTTTTTGCCTATTTCAGTATTTTGAGGAAAGAGAATATCAAACGGAGTCCAAACGGAATGAAACCTTCGGGAACGTGATTTTCTCATCAGATAAGATCCAGGAGACTTGGACCCTCCATCAAGAAAGCCATGGGGCGGTCACGAGGGTGGAGGGCGCGCCCCTCCCCCCTGGGCGCGCCCCCCTTCCTCGTGGGCCCCTCGGAGCTCCACCGATGTACTCCTTCCTCCTATATATACCTACGTACCCCCATTAGACCAGATACGGAGCCAAAAACCTAATTCCACCGCCGCAACCTTCTGTATCCACGAGATCCCATCTTGGGGCCTGTTCTGGAGCTCCGCCGGAGAGGGCATCCACCACGGAGGGCTTCTACATCATCACCATAGCCCCTCCGATGAAGTGTGAGTAGTTTACTTCAGACCTTCGGGTCCATAGCTAGTAGCTAGATGGCTTCTTCTCTCTTTTTGGATCTCAATGCAATGTTCTCCCCCTCTCTTGTGGAGATCTATTCGATGTAATCTTCTTTTTGCGGTATGTTTGTTGAGATCGATGAATTGTGGGTTTATGATCCAACTTATCTATGGAAAATATTTGATTCTTCTCTGAATTCTTTTATATTTGATTGAGTTATCTTTGCAAGTCTCTTCGAATTATCCGTTTGGTTTGGCCAACTAGATTGGTAGTTCTTGCAATGGGAGAAGTGCATGGCTTTGGGTTCAATCTTGCGGTGTCCTTACTCAGTGACAGAAAGAGTTGCAAGGCACGCATTGTATTGTTGCCATCGAGGATAACAAGATGGGGTATTTATCATATTGCATGAATTTATTCCTCTACATCATGTCATCTTGCTTAAGGCGTTACTCTGTTTTTAACTTAATACTCTAGATGCATGCTGGATAGCGATCGATGAGTGGAGTAATAGTAGTAGATGCAGAATCGTTTCGATCTACTTGTCACGGACGTGATGCCTATATACATGATCATTGCCTAGATAACCTCATAACTATGCTCAATTCTATCAATTGCTCAAAAATAATTTGTTCACCCACCGTAGAATATCTATGCTCTTGAGAGAAGCCACTAGTGAAACCTATGGCCCCGAGGTCTATTCTCATCATATCAATCTCCATCACTTTATTTACTTGTTTTGCCTTTACCTTTTTACTTTGCATCTTTATACCAAAAATATCAAAAATATTATCTCTATCAGATCTCACTCTCGTAAGTGAACGTGAAGGGATTGACAACCCCTAAGCGTTGGTTGCGAGTTGCTACCGTTTTGTGCAGGTACGAGGGACTTGCGCGTGACCTCCTACTGGATTGATACCCTGGTTCTCAAAAACTGAGGGGAAATACTTACGCTACTGTGCTGCATCACTCCCTCCTCTTCGAGGAAAACCAACGCAAGCTCGAGACGTAGCACCTACCCTTGATGCCCGCGCACCGCCGCCGCAAGCGGCACGCAGTCTGTCACAGCCCTAGTGTCACGCCCAAGATGCGACCCTATCCTAAAGGAACTCGAAGGTCCCACCAAGGATAGAAGCGCATCTTGAAGACGCTTTTGCAAGGTGGATATCATTACATCAACATTACATAATAGTGGGGATACATCCGATACATACAATGTCACATGAATACAACAATACAACATAAGAGAACAACATCCGACTACGGATGAATCATAAACAGAAACTCAAGCAATATCCACCACTTGCTAGCCCCAGTGCCGACCGAACCTATCCCCTGATCGAAGAAGCAGAAGAAGAAACTCCAAAACAAGCAAACATCGCTCTCGCGTCATGAGCATCGCATAAACTGTTGGTGTAGTAATCTATGAGCCACGAGGACTCAGCAATCCCATTACCATGGGTATCAAGACTAGCAAAGCTTAATGGGAAAGGAAGGGGTAAAGTGGTGAGGTTGCAGCAGCGGCTAAGCATATATGGTGGCTAACATACGCAAATGAGAGCGAGAAGAGAAACAAAGGAACGGTCGTCAACTAGCAATGATCAAGAGGTGATCCCGAACTCCTACTTACGCCAAACATAACCCGAAACCGTGTTCACTTCCGGACTCCGCCAAGAAGAGACCATCACGGCTACACACACGGTTGATGCGTTTTAATTCGGATCCGTGTCAAGTTATCTACAACCGAACATTAACAAATTCCCATCTGCCACATAACGCATGGCACGGCTCTCGAAAGTTTATACCCTGCAGGGTGTCCCAACTTAGCCCATGACAAGCTCTCGCGATCAACGCGAATAGACCTTCTCCTGTGAAGACCCGATCGACTCGAATCCCGGTTTACAAGACATTTCGACAATGGTAAAACAAGACCAGCAAGACCTCCCTGCGTGCCGACATCCCGATAGTAGTCACAAGATATCTCATCTCGTGCCACGACCGGATGAGCACTACATACAACTAGAACCAGCCCTCAAGTTTCCCGAGGTGGCGCTGCAAGTGGTTTCTAGTTTGGACCAACACTTAGACAAGCATTGGCCAGGGGGGCTAAAATAAAGATGACCCTTGGGATGCACGACTCCCAAGGAAAAAGGTAATAGGTGAGGCAAATGGTAAAACCAATGTTGGGCCTTCTTTGGAGGAGTCTTATTCAAAGCGAACTGTCAAGGGGGTCCTATAAATCACCCGACCGCGTTAGGAACATAAAATCCGGGAACATAACACCGTATGACGGAAACTAGGGTGGCAAGAGTGGAACAAAACACTGCATAAGGCCGAGCCTTCCACCCTTTACCAAATATATAGATGCATTAATAATATAAGAGATATTGTGATATCCCAACATAATCCTGTCCATCATGGAGCAATCTTCAACTTCACCTGCAACTAACAACGCTATAAGAGGAGCTGAGCAAAGCGGTAACATAGCCAAACAACGGTTTGCTAGGAAGGGTGTCAAAGGTTAGAGGTTCATGGCAATTTGGGAGGCTTGAAGAGCAAATGATAGGTAACGCAGCATAGCGATAGAACGAAGCAACTAGCATAGCAATGATAGTAGTGAGATCCGAGTAGCGGTCATCTTGCCGAAATCCCGCTAGGAAGAAGAACGAGTCCATTAAGAAGACGAACGGGAGTAGTCGAACTAATCCTCACAATTGCAACATTACCGAACTAAGAAGCAACACCGAAAGAAATGCACAACATGGTAAACACACAAGCATAAACATGGCATGAGACACAAACAAGTATGATGCATGTCCGGTTTAATGAGGCATAGCATGGCAAAGTGCAACAAACAATACTACAAGTTAAGTGGAGCTCAATATGCAACGAGTTGCATATTGACGAAACACCACATCAATTATTTAGTTCTCTCTCGGTTATGAACAAGACAAGATTAAATGTTGGTTAACATGGCAAGAGGTGAAGCATAATTAAACTAACTATTTAGGCAAGTTTAAATGAGGCCGGAAGCACAAACAACAATTTCGGAAAATCCCCATGTTATTTAGCAATTTAATGGAACAAAAATTTTAAACATTTTAATTGTTGTTATCATGATGCGGATGACATATGCAAGTTTTATGCAATTTTTATGAAAATGTTGGCATGAGCATGTTATGAAGCATTTGTCACCATGGCGGAACGAAAAGGGTGCCACGGTGGTGAAACGGAAATGGTGCCACGGCAACATTCCGGTTCCGGTAACTTGAGGAGATACCGATGCAAACGAGAAGTGTGCGGATGTGCGGAACATGGTGGGGTGATCCCGGTTACGGGGTTCCCACGGGTCGACGGCATGGCAAACGAGGAGGAACATGCATGAAGCAAACGGGCACGGTGCAAACACGAGCATCTCATACAACATGCATTCGTTCACGGGCGGCGTCTCGAGGTTATACCTACGAAGCGTGCATTTTTGGAGCGGGTCGAGTTTGTAGTGGAAGTAGACGTTCTCGCGACGATAGTGGAATTAGTGGTACACGACGACGGTAGTGGAAGTAGTGGTTCACGTTTCGTAGATGAAGTAGTTGTTCATGAACCGTAGATGTTGGGCGTCGCCGGTAGTTGTACACAGTCGTTGTTGGACTTGATGGATCTAAGGGCTCCGGGCGTCGCGGTACTTGGCGAAAAACCACGAAGAGGATACTTGTACTCGCATCGTCGTGGAAGTAGTCGTTCAGGCTCCCGTGCAGACTTGGTGAATCCCCGAATGCTTGACGGTCCGGGTACGGGTCTTAGCGGCGACAAAACAAGCAGGGGATGGCCACAACAGGGTGAGGCAGCAGAGGGCCACGACTGCTGGTCAATGAAAGTTGCCAGAAGAGCAAGCAAACAAGGCCCCCTGCCCACAGACATCATGGCAGAGGAGACTATGGTCGAGGTGGTCAAGGAAGCCGGCAGCGACGACCGACGGAGTCGCAAGGATGAAAGGGGCGGTCGGGGTGTAGCTGCTCGAAGACGACGAGCGAAGGAGGCGTCGGCCCCTGGTTCGAAACAGAGGCGAGGCGCTGGCCCCGAACGACAATGGCGGCAGCAAGAACTCCGGCCGACGAGGGCGCTGCTTGGGGAGGCGGAGAGGAAGGAGGCGTGGCGCTCCTGGCAGTTGACGAAGAGGGGGATGTTGGAGAATGGAGCGACGACGGGGCGGCAAGGCGGTCCGTGGTGGTGGTGAAAGGGCACGATGACGATGGGGCCGCCGGAGTTGGCCGCTCCGGTGGTAGCACGGAGGCCGAGCACAGCTCGATGGCGAGTGTGGGGGTCGGGCGCGAGGCTCTGCTCCTCTCTCTTTCTCTATGGGAGGTAGCGCGAGGGAGGAGACGAGAGGGAGATGGGGATCGGGCGATGGGTATGTGGCGGCCGCAGGAGGAGAACGAAGGGGGAGATGGGGATTGAGCAATGGTCGGGCTAGGGTTAGGTAGGGGTGCGAGCTGGGCTTAGGAGAGTCAGTTGGGCCGCTGGTTGGGCCTCATGGCCTGCTGGGAGCAGGCCGAGCTGCGGCTGCTCTTCTTCTTCTTTCTCCCCAAAATAGAAAAATGTCAAAGAAGAAAAAGAAGAAGAAATGAAGGTAGAGATAGAATTTGGGCATGAGGATTATTTTACCGGACTCACAAAAATGTGAGGAATTTGACAAAAATAGAGTGAGGATTTTTTAGAGGAAGCAAAATCCACACCTGTTGGATTTAACTCAGACAAGTTTGAATTTCGAAACCCATTCAAATGAACTCCAAATAGGTTGAAATTATAGGGGGGTGACCCTACACACCAAATGTGATTTATGGGCAGATTTGGAACATTTATGGAGAAGTAAAATTGCAACTCATTTTTACTAAAAGGTCGAAAAGGAAGGATAGAAAGTTGAGTTGGATAAAAGAAGAGTTGAAGAATAATGCAAATGTGTTATGGGTGATTTCCAGTGAATGGAATATTTATTATAGCACCCTAATAATATTGGGAGGATATATGTTATAAAGAGAAATCACCATGTGCATTTCCCTCGATTTAAATGGACCGAAGATCCATACGATTTTATTTAGATGAGTTTTAAAAAAAGGTTGCATGATGACATGATGCAATGCAAAAGATGCAAAGAGATGAGATGCATGCCATGAACAAAAAGCAAAACAAAGGACAAAAACCCAACCACGAAAGAAATATCATATCGCATCTCCGGAAAAGGCAAGAGTTGGAGTTACGAATGCGGAAAGTTGTATTCGGGGCGTTACAACACTCCACCACTACGAGAGGATCTCGTCCCGAGATCTAGGATGGCACCGGAGGGAAAAGGAGGAGGAAGATAAGAGGTAAACTAAGTTGCTTCTTCGACAAACGAGTGAAACCTAGACACCTTGAGAGGTTGAGCAATTTAAAAGAAAGAGTACAATAGAGATGAACGAGATTGCAAACAATCCGTTAGAAAAGAGGAACAAGGAACATTACGAGAACTTGAAGGTTGCAAGGACATGAAAATAAGAGCTTCACGAACGAAAAGAATATGACCACCTCGGTATAATGAGATAGCCAAGGAACAAGAATGACAGAATTTGGACAGCACTCCGGTAGAAAAGAGAAGAAAACTTGATGAGATGAAAAGATATTGAAGAGATGATACAACACTCCGGTTAAATGGATAAGCAAGAAAAGAACATGATCCTCACAAAACGAGGTGATGGGTGAAGATCACAACATCACAATGCCTCAGTAACGAAAGAATAGAAGTTAGACCGTTGGGATAAAGGGACGGAGAAGAAAATGACAACTTTTGCCACAAGTGAACTTGGAAAGCATCCTTGCAAAGAAGAATCGAACGGAGTTGTTGGAAAATCAACAATGAGAAGCACAAGCTTGTTGTGGGCTTATGGAAAACATCTCAAAATGATGAGGTGACAACCGGCCATTGATGGAAACAATTGCTTGCTTGAGATCAACGAAGAGATGATGAAAATTGCTTTCGCCGAGAGGATAGGAGAAAACTTGGATCATTGATAAGCACCACAAATAGCAACATTCCTTAGGGAAGGCTTTAGGTGAAATCTATACCAAGATAACTCCAATGAAGAGATTGGTGGATTTAAAATACCTCATTCTAGACAACAAGTGAATCATGAAGCACGAGGAGAAATTGCCAAGAGTGGCATAACACCATCTCAAGAGATAAGGTAGAAAGAATTGCACTTTGGAATGCAAGATGAAGATTACTTGAACTCCTGAAAACAAAACGTGTGTTGAGCACCATGTTTATTTTAGAGTATAGCTTGGCGGGTCATAACTTCGAGAGAAATCTTGAAGAACAAATCGAGAATGAAAGGAATCCTTGACGAACCACCATGTAGAGCCTCCATGAAGAACTCCGGTAATAAAAGGATGATAAAAAGAAAGAGAACTTGAAAACACAAGGTGAAGCCTTGCGATGATTTAGAAGGAGCTTCGCGACGAGATAATTGAGAGAGCTTGGAACTCCGAAAAGAAAGATGAACATCTTAGAACCGAGAATGTGATATGATGAACAAACACCGAAAAGAAGAGATTAATCAACTTGGATGAAACAAGAATAAGAATTAAGTTATGCGTATCCTTCACCAATTTAATTGATGATAAGCAACGGATTTGGCACACTACTTATTCCCATTGAAAAAGGATTAAGAGAGATATAGCGTAAACTTGAGAAGGTATTCATGAACCACCGGTAGGTTGAAAAGAACGAATGGATTAATATGATAAACAAGGAAAAGAATCTGAAAGAACCACCGTGAGAATTCAAAAATGACTGACGAAAGAGAATGAATCACCGGGAAGAATTAGAAGAACCAGTATGCTAGAGGGGATTTAGATGCAAAAGAACAAACAGATCATGAGGTGATTAAAGAACACTTGAACGAAGCACCGGTAAGATTTGGAGAACGATAGCTACACGCTGAGAATGAAGAAGTATGACATGATGGCCTTCGGAGGAAAGAAATGGAAACAACTCATGAAATGCTCCGGATGGGTGAAAAGAATTCTCACAATCGAAAACAATTATGAGAGGATGGCATCAAACTTGAACTACGCATCTTTGGAAGAATGGGTAAGGATTTAAGAGGAACTCTTCTTCGGTCTTCAAAACCCGATAATGACGACGAGAAACACCACCATGAATTGTTGAGATACTCCGGGAGAAAGAAAAAAAACAAAGAGGTTGAGCCAACAATGAAAAATAATTTGAAAGATCTTGGAGAAGGAATGTGACTGATGAAAATTTATTCTTACATCAAACTTGGAAAAGAATTTGGGATAGCTCCGGAATAATTAGAAGAGTCAGGTAAGATCCTGGAAAAAGACCAGTGGGTTAGGGCCCACTAAAAAGGAACACTGTTGAAATGATTTTAAAGAGAGATTGCACCGGTTGAATTAAATGGCTTGAATGAGATAAAAACCTTGAAGTAACTCGAACGGATTAAGAATGGAAACATGATTCTTCTGAGATATCTTGAGCACTCCAGAACAAATGAATAGCGAGAAGTGAAAGACTAAGAGGTGCACCGGCATGAAAAGCATTTGACACGAGGAAAACAATATGATCAACATTGAAATCTTGAATTGGATCCACCGGAGAAGAAACAACGATGAAGGATGATGAACTTGAAACTGTTGAGCATCTTCATGGGAAATCACCGGATAAGAACATTGAAAGAAAAGAATGAAGAGACTTCTCACAAATAAAAGGATACATGATTACGAAATCTGAGTCCTTGAAGAAAAGGGTGGGAGGGCGGGAAAACAAAGGCAACTTGGGGACGGATGAAACGAATACCGTTGAGAAAACTTAGAATTGATCTCGCAAATGTTGAAAATGATCGGATCCACATGAAGAGAAGCACACCGGTTGGAAAAGAGTTGACATGACAATCTCAATGATCAAGAAGGATTAGTACTCCCATAGAAATATGAGAACACTATTTAGAAAAGGTATGGAATCAACACTTGACTTCGAAGCAACTCGAATACCACAAATAAAATAAAATAAAGGATTTGGCTTGCAGAATAAGCCGGAACAAACATAAGATAGAGATTTCGTCCGAAGTTTTCGTGGTGGGGCCCACACGGGCTCAATCAGATAAACACCATCATGTGCAAGGCAAGGCACATGACATACGAAGTGTCCCCGAATCGGCATAGCCAAGGATACTTTAAGACACAACGAGACCACTGTAAAACCAACCGTGGATAGGCGGACCACTAGACGTCGAACCCCAATCTCATATCAAGCATCTGTCGAAAAGATATTCTAGGAGCTACTTGAATTCCCACCTATAAAACTCCCGAAACTTTCTGGTTATGCAATCTGATGTTGGGGATACACGGGAAGCAATATATCTCACCGAAACTAACAATACCTACATCCAAGCTGTATCCATCCGTCAACACATAACCAAGAAAACTTCGGAAATCGTGTACCTCAACCTTCGAAAAGCATCCGTTATACAAGCTATGGCAATACTCCCGAACTCCCCAGTACTGGGTGACATCGAGGTTATCTCACCAACAACTGCATAAAAGAGATTTTCGATGTCGGCAAAACTCAGGTATTCCAGAACTGCAACGATAAAATTATGACGACAACACCTCAGAGCTCAATTCCCCGGGACACTGCCACAACCCCTAAATGTCAGGAGGCACCAAGAACAATGTTCTCGTCATAAGAATATCGGAACAATCCCAAGATACCCGCGTGATCCTAAAATTTTTTTTTAGTGAAATTTGAGGAGAGGAAAGACAAAACATCTACGTTAGGAGTCCTCACCAGAGCGACGAAGGGGGCAGAGGAGTAAAAAGAATCCTACTCTCCGATATATATAATCCTAAGACTCAAAATAGTTTTCTTATAGACTCAACAACGGCCAACAATCAAGGGGGCTCCTATGGTCGGTCGAGGCTCTGATACCAACTTGTCACGCCCAAGATGTGACCCTATCCTAAAGGAACTCGAAGGTCCCACCAAGGATAGAAGCGCATCTTGAAGACGCTTTTGCAAGGTGGATATCATTACATCAACATTACATAATAGTGGGGATACATCCGATACATACAATGTCACATGAATACAACAATACAACATACAAGAACAACATCCGACTACGGATGAATCATAAATGTAAACTCAAGCAATATCCACCTCGCTAGCTCAGTTGCCGACCTAGAACCTATCCCCGATCAAGAAGCGTAAGAAGAAATTCCAAAACAAGCAAACATCGCTCTCGCCATGACCATCGTGATAACCTGTACCGCAATGTTGGTGTAGTAATCTGTGAGCCACAAGGACTCAAAGAATCCCATTACCATGGGTATCAAGACTAGCAAAGCTTAATGGGAAAGGAAGGGGTAAAGTGGTGAGGTTGCAGCAGCGGCTAACATATATGGTGGCTAACATACGCAAATGAGAGCGAGAAGAGCAACAAAGGAACGGTCGTCAACTAGCAATGATCAAGAGGTGATCCCGAACTCCTACTTACGCCAAACATAACCCGTAAACCGTGTTCACTTCCGGACTCCACGAGAAGAGACCATCACGGCTACACACACGGTTGATGCGTTTTAATTCGGATCCGTGTCAAGTTATCTACAACCGGATATTAACAAATTCCCATCTGCCACATAACCGCGGGCACGGCTCGAAAGTTTATACCTGCGGGGGTGTCCCAACGTAGCCATGACAAGCTCTCGCGATCAACGAAGGAATAGACCTTCTCCGGGAAGACCCAATCAGACTTGGAATCCCGGTTTACAAGACATTTTGACAATGGTAAAACAAGACCAGCAAGACCTCCCGGCGTCGACATCCCGATAGTAGCCGCGCAGATCTCGCCCTCGAGCCACGATCGGATGAGCACTACGTACAACTAGAACCAGCCCTCATGTTTCCCCGAGGTGGCGCTGCAAGTGGCTCTAGTTTGGACCAACACTTAGACAAGCATTGGCCCTGGGGGGCTAAAATAAAGATGACCCTTGGGATGCGTGATTCCCAAGGGAAAAAGGTAATAGGTGAGGCAAATGGTAAAACCAATGTTGGGCCTTGCTGGAGGAGTCTTATTCAAAGCGACCTGTCAAGGGGGTCCCATAAATCACCCGACCGCGTTAGGAACGCAAAATCCGGGAACATAACACCGGTATGACGAAAACTAGGGTGGCAAGAGTGGAACAAAACACCAGGCATAAGGCCGAGCCTTCCACCCTTTACCAAATATATAAATGCATTAATAATATAAGAGATATTGTGATATCCCAACATAATCCTGTCCATCATGGAGCAATCTTCAACTTCACCTGCAACTAACAACGCTATAAGAGGGGCTGAGCAAAGCGGTAACATAGCCAAACAACGGTTTGCTAGGAAGGGTGTAAAAGGTTAGAGGTTCATGGCAATTTGGGAGGCTTGAAGAGCAAATGGTAGGTAACGCAGCATAGCGATAGAACGAAGCAACTAGCATAGCAATGATAGTAGTGAGATCCAGGGTAGCGGTCATCTTGCCTGAAATCCCGCTAGGAAGAAGAATGAGTCCATGAAGAAGACAAACGGGAGTAGTCGAACGAATCCTCACAATCGCAACATTACCGGAACTAAGAAGCAACACCGAAAAGAAACAAACAACATGGTAAACACACAAGCATAAACATGGCATGATACACAAACAAGTATGATGCATGTCCGGTTTAATGAGGCATAGCATGGCAAAGTGCAACAAACAATACTACAAGTTAAGTGGAGCTCAATAAGCAACGAGTTGCATATTGACGAAACACCACATCAATTATTTAGTTCTCTCTCGGTTATGAACAAGACAAGATTAAATGTTGGTTAACATGGCAAGAGGTGAAGCATAATTAAACTAACTATTTAGGCAAGTTTAAATGAGGCCGGAAGCACAAACAACAATTCCGGAAAATCCCCATATTATTTAGCAATTTAATGCAACAACAATTTTAAACATTTTAATTGTTGTTATCATGATGCGTATGACATATGCAAGTATGAAAATGTTGGCATGAGCATGTTATGAAGCATTTGTCACCATGGCGGAACGAAAAGGGTGCCACGGTGGTGAAACGGAAATGGTGCCACGGCAACATTCCGGTTCCGGTAACTTGAGGAGATACCGATGCAAACGAGAAGTGTGCGGATGTGCGGAACATGGTGGGGTGATCCCGGTTACGGGGTTCCCACGGGTCGACGGCATGGCAAACGAGGAGGAACGTGCATGAAGCAAATGGGCACGGTGCAAACACGAGCATCTCATACAACATGCATTCGTTCACGGGCGGCGTCTCGAGGTTATACCTTCGAAGCGTGCATTTTTGGAGCGGGTCGAGTTTGTAGTGGAAGTAGACGTTCTCGCGACGATAGTGGAAGTAGTGGTACACGACGACGGTAGTGGAAGTAGTGGTTCACGTTTTGTAGATGAAGTAGTTGTTCATGAACCGTAGATGTTGGGCGTCGCCGGTAGTTATACACAGTCGTTGTTGGACTTGATGGATCCGAGGGCACCGGGCGTCGCGGTACTTGGCGAAAAACCACGAAGAGGATACTTGTACTCGCATCGTCGTGGAAGTAGTCGCTCGGGCTCCCGTGCAGACTTGGTGAATCCCCGAATGCTTGACGGTCCGGGTACGGGTCTTAGCGGCGACAAAACGAGCAGGGGATGGCCACAACAGGGTGAGGCAGCAGAGGGCCACGGCTGCTGGTCAACGAAAGTTGCCAGAAGAGCAAGCAAACAAGGCCCCCTGCCCACAGACATCATGGCAGAGGAGACTATGGTCGAGGTGGTCAAGGAAGCCGACAGCAACGACCGACGGAGTCACAAGGATGAAAGGGGCGGTCGGGGTGCAGCTGCTCGAAGACGACGAGCGAAGGAGGCGTCGGCCCCTGGTTCGAAACAGAGGCGAGGCACTGGCCCCGAACGACAATGGCGGCAGCAAGAACTCCGGCCGACGAGGGCGCTACTTGGGGAGGCGGAGAGGAAGGAGGCGCGGCGCTCCTGGCAGTTGACGAAGAGGGGGATGTCGGAGAATGGAGCGACGACGGGGCGGCAAGGCGGTCCGTGGTGGTGGTGAAAGGGCACGACGGTGATGGGGCCATCGGAGTTGGCCGCTCCGGTGGTAGCGCGGAGGCCGAGCGCGGCTCGATGGCAAGCGTGGGGGTCGGGCGCAAGGCTCTGCTCCTCTCTCTTTCTTTGCGGGAGGTAGCGCGAGGGAGGAGACGAGAGGGAGATGGGGATCGGGCGATGGGTATGTGGCGGCCGCAGGAGGAGAACGAAGGGGGAGATGGGGATTGAGCGATGGTCGGGCTAGGGTTAGGTAGGGGTGCGAGCTGGGCTTAGGAGGGTCAGTTGGGCCGCTGGTTGGGCCTCATGGCCTGCTGGGAGCAGGTCGAGCTGCGGCTGCTCTTCTTCTTCTTTCTCCCCAAAACAGAAAAATGTCAAAGAAGAAAAAGAAGAAGAAATGAAGGTAGAGATTGAATTTGGGCATGGGGATTATTTTACCGAACTCACAAAAATGTGAGGAATTTGACAAAAATAGAGTGAGAATTTTTTAGAGGAAGCAAAATCCACACCTGTTGGATTTAACTCAGACAAGTTTGAATTTCGAAACCCATTCAAATGAACTCCAAATGGGTTGAAATTATAGGGGGGTGACCCTACACACCAAATGTGATTTATGGGCAGATTTGGAACATTTATGGAGAAGTAAAATTGCAACTCAATTTTACGAAAAGGTCAAAAAGGAAGGATAGAAAGTTGAGTCGGATAAAAGAAGAGTTGAAGAATAATGCAAATGTGTTATGGGTGATTTCCAGTGAACGGAATATTTATTATAGCTCCCTAATAATATTGGGAGGATATATGTTATAAAGAGAAATCACCATGTGCATTTCCCTCGATTTAAATGGACCGAAGATCCATACGATTTTATTTAGATGAGTTTTAAAAAAAAGGTTGCATGATGACATGATGCAATGCAAAAGATGCAAAGAGATGAGATGCATGACATGAACAAAAAGCAAAACAAAGGACAAAAACCCAACCACGAAATAGATATCATATCGCATCTCCGGAAAAGGCAAGAGTTGCAGTTACGAATGCGGAAAGTTGTATTCGGGGCGTTACACCTAGCTTAGTCCTTGCCTGACTCTGCATAAGCATCCATGCATCATATTTAAATTTAAAGAAACTTGAAATGGGGATTGTTTAAACCCTAGCACCAAATGAATTCAGCTAGGGTCAAAATAAAATCTTTTTCATTGAACTCAAAATGCCCTCTAAAAATGTTCAACATTTCTGGTTTGAGGTGGAAGCATCTACCAAAAATGGTTTATATTTTTGCAGGACATATTGGGCTCTGAATTAAATCATACTCTATTTGCATTTAGGCAATTAAATGGTATAAAATATTCTAAATGCCCAAATAATTCTGAAAATAAGTGTGGGCTGTTGGAAATAATCTAAACAGAGCCCCTGATTATTTTCAGGATTTTTAAAGATGCCTAATTATTTTTAATAAAGCCCTACAGTTACAGAAAATTAGAAACACAATTAAAATGACAAGAGAGAGAGAGAGAGAGAATGGCCAGTGGCCACTTACCTACACTGGGCCGGCCCCCGTGGCCTGTGCCAGTCACCACCCACCTGTGCCAGTAAGCAGAGGAGGGACACCGCGATGTCGCCGAGCTCGCCACGCCACCTCCCTGCCTGCCTGCGTCGCCCGCGCCAGTGCGACGCCTCGAAGGCCCTCCTCGGTGCTGCGCCCGCGCCCCTGGACATCTCATTCTCTCCCCCTGTCCTTTCTCTCGCCCTTTCCCGCCATGGCCGAAGCAGCTGCCGCCGCACCGCCGCCGTAGCCGCGGCCACCGTCATCCTCGCACCGCTCCACCGTGTCCGCGAGCCCCGCCGTCGTCCGCTCCGTCGAGCTAGCCGAGCCTCGAGCGCTCACACGCTCTGCACCGCCTCCACCGACCCCGTCTTCACCGACCGTCACCGGAGATCCCTTTCGCCGTCACTGCTGCAGCAACTCGTCCCCGACCTCGCCATCTACCCCGACGTGACCACCGTGAGCCTAGCTACCTCCCCATCCTCTCCATCCCCTCTCTCGAGCACCGTAGTGACCGCACAAAGCTCAACCGCACGCGCCGCCGCCGAGCTCGTCGCCGACGAGACTCCGGCCATGCAACGGCCTAGCCACCCTGCCCGTTAGCCTCACCGCACCCCCAGGAGGCCGCAGCACCACTCCACGCATTTCTCCGTGCCTCCTAGCAACGAGCCCGAGCTCGCCGAGCTCCGGCCGCCGCCAAACACGTTGCCGCCGCCATTTCCGGTGACCCCGAGCCCAACCACCTGCACCACCCGCCGCGGCTCGCTCCCAGCTACCCATAGAGCCCAACAGCGGCCTGAACGGTGCCCTGTACGTGAAACCCGCACCAGCACCACCGCGGTTGGCCTCGCCGGCTGCTAAACGCCGCGAAGTTGACCCTCCGACCCGCTTGACCACGGGTGGGCCCGGTTGACCCCTGGGTCATCGATGTGGGCCCTGTGCCACTAACTAAACTAGGTTAGTGTTAGTTTAACACTAATTAAATTTAATTAGTTTAACTAACTATCGATGTAAGGGACCCATCGTCGTTTGACTCGACGGGTCATTGACTTCTTGACGCCAAGATGACGAATGTCGACGAGAATAGGTTTTTCTGGATTTCTTCTTTTTCAGGTAATTTCAGAAAATAGTGCTAACTTCTAAAAATCATAGAAATTCAACCGTAACTCCAAATGAAACAAATTATATATGAAAAATGATCAGAAAAACCAATCTATCCATCTGTACTTGTTTCATGCATGTTAGAACACTTTAACCTTGCTGTGTAGGTGAAACAAGTTAATGCACCTTTATGACTTCATATAATGGGTTTGCATTTGAATCTTTGGTTCAAACGGACTCATTTCAATCTGTTCTAGCTTGCATTAGCCCAAAACACATTCATATTGCCATGTCATAGCATGCATCATATTGTGCATTGCATTGGTCGTGTTTCTTCTCTGTTTCTCGGTGTTGTTCCCCCTCGATAGACGTTGTACCGACGTTGTGATCGTTGACACTGATGAAGACTCAATGCTATCTTCAGAAGTGCCAGACAAGCAAAACCCCCTTGTTCATTCCGATACAATCCCACTCTCTCGCTCCTGCTCTCTTTTACTGCATTAGGACAACAACGATTCAACTATTACTTGTTGCGGTAGCTGAACCCCTTTATCCTTTGCATGACCTGTCATTCCACAGTAAATAGATGAAACCCACTAGCATGAATAGGATTTGTTTGAGCCCTGTTGTGCCTACTCATTCGTGCTGGTTTGTCGTGCCTGCTACTGCTTAGAGTCGAGTCAGGTCTGATTCATCGGGGATGAATCAGAGGTGCATGAACATGTCCTACTGTGTGTGAGCTAAGTGTGTGAACACGATTTGGTAAAGGTAGCGGTGAGAGGCCATGTAGGAGTACATGGTGGGTTGTCTCATTGCAGCCGCCCCTCGAACTGAAGTTATGTGTTTGTGATCCATGATACAGTTACTACCATGCATTGGGCCCGAAACCAATGGACCCTCTCGGCTTCTTATTCACCCTAGTCCTCTGTCCAGGAGTTGCAAGTTTGTAGCCTACTGGAGGCCGTGGACAGCACTGACCGTGGGGTGGGCTGTGATGCGGTAGGTACGTGGCCGGGTACACCGGGCACCCGTTAGGTGTCTCGGAACCCTGTTCAAATCGTTCGGGGCCGTATGTGGAAGCCTCGGCCGGACTCCCTGCGGATGGAACCTGAATAGGCGATAAACCTGGACTAGAGACTTAGGTGTTTAGGTAGGTCGTGGCCGACACCCACGTTGGGCTTCCGCTTGAAGGTTGCCGAGTACATGTCATGTAAACGACGGTAAGTGGTGAGAGCGTGTATGAAGAAGTACAGCCCTGCAGGGTTAACATCATCTATTCGAATAGCCGTGTCCGCGGTAAAGGACTTCTGGGTTGCCTATAACAGTTCATAGAAGAGTGAAAGTAGATACTCTAAAATGCGCAAGATAAGCGTGAGTGCTATGGATGGCGTTCTCGTAGGGAGACGGGAGCGGATCCATAGTGGTGTATTGATATGGTGAATGTGTGGACTCGTGTGCGCCACCTCAAAAGAGTTACTTGCAGTGTAGTTCAGGATAGCCACCGAGTCAAAGCTGGCTTGCTGCAGTTAAACCCCACCATCCCTTTGTTGATAATGATGCATATGTAGTTAGTTCTGATGTAAGTCTTGCTGGGTACATTTGTACTCACGTTTGCCTATTTTATGTTTTTGCAGAGAGACTTCGGTCTCGTTAGTAGTTCCGCGTGGACTTCGACGTTTAGCTTGAAAGCTCAGCTACGATCTTGTGCCCTCGGTAGGATCTGGTAGATAGTCAGGCTTCTCAGCCTTTTTCATTTGTAGATGTCTGTACTCAGACATGTTAAGCTTCCGCTTGTGCTTGACTTGTATGCTCTGAATGTTGGGTCGTGAGACCCATATTTGTAATATCTCGCTCCTAGGAGCCTAATGAATAAATACTTGAGTCGTAGAGTCATGTTGTGAGCCATGTTGTATTTGCACATATCGAGCATATTGTGTGTATGTTATTGAAATGCTTGGTATGTGTGGGATCTGACTATCTAGTTGTTTATCCTTAGTAGCCTCTCTTACCCGGAAATGTCTCCTAGTGCTTCCACTGAGCCATGGTAGCTTGCTTCTGCTCTGGAACACTTAGGCTGGCCGGCATGTGTCCTTCTTCGTTCTCGTGTCATCCCTTCGGGAAATGTCAGCGATGAATACGGAGTCTCGTTAGCCCGCCACTGCCCGGTTCACCGAGTCTGCTAGCCAGTGCTATAGCTGGATTCACTTTCCGATGACCGACACATTCGATCTTCGGGTCATGGATGCTGTCCTCGTAAGTTTCGCCACTTTGGGTTTACGACTAGCCATGTCGGCCGGGCTCCTTATCATATGGATGCTAGCGACACTATCATATACGTGTGCCAAAAGGCATAAACGGTCCCGGCAAAGGTAAGGCGACACCCTTGGGAATACCATGCGTGAGGCCGCAAAGTGATATGAGGTGTTACATGCTAGATCGATGTGGCATTGAGTCGGGTCCCGACAGCTTTGGTATCGAGCTTGATTTGCTCAGAGGATTACCAAGCCAAACTGGTCAAGTTGTGCCTAGAAATGCTTTAGTTATGTAAGGGAATTGATTGTGGAGGAACGTAAGGCTCTTTTTACTCCTTATACCTCATGGCCTTTCGATCCGAAGTCATCCTCTTCTCTTCTACGGGATTAAGAACTAGGCCTTCTCATCTATCTATCAGGATGACGTGTTACTAATCCATAGACTTATAGAATTGTTAGTTTCAAATCTCAGTTCAGTTTTTACTACTTCCGTGTGTTCATAGTTGGTCTCAGAACCTTGATATTGTGATGTTGAGTGGTTATGCCACCATTTCTGCAGGATATCTCAAATCTTTTTAAGCATTTACAGCCGTTATGCTGTCCGAGTCATCCCAGGTTTATAAATAGTCTGATGCATTTGCAAATCCTTTCTTTCCGTTCTTGATGTCCTTTTGGTCAGAATAAGCACACTAGCCAGTGAGTTGAGGTACTCCGTTGCCTCGGCATATATGTTGAAGCCATTATTATGACCCTAGGCATCCTAGAGAACCACCCACTAATCTAGCCATGTTTTTATGTTCCCAGTGTGATGATTCTGGCCTTTATTCTCGAAAGCATCCCGTGATGCCACTTAGTAGTAGGTATTCTATTCCTGGGTTCTTGAACCCGAGATTCACCCTACTTACTTCATGTTGATAGTGTTTGCTAGTTCCTTTAGGTTATTAGTAACCTTGCGATAATCCTCGAGGTCCGTGGTATTTCCTTCTTCCAAATACCATGAACCATTAAGGCAGAAGTTATTTGAATCAAAAGATCACAATCAGAGTAATCTTGAGTTCTCCATTCATAATTGTGACTCTGCCAGTCCTACCTCTCTGCATGGGTTATCCGGAAGAAACATGTTGAACTTGGTTCGACATACTAATCTATGCATCCACAACTCAGAAAGTTATATGTTCCTTGAGTTGTCCCTCTTAGTTGTCTTCTGACCCTCGTCTATCAATTGATAAACAGGAGTAGTTGTGCAACCGTGTTCATCGATGCCTATTATTCTTGTGGTCCGTCGAGCCATTCTAATCTGGAATGACTAGGAGAAACAAACTCCAGTACCTCATCCATTTCCAGGATTGGGTCAAAGCAGTTGTAATCCGCAAATCAAATGCCAATCCAGCTTTTGATTCGGTTCTACCTCGGAGTATTACCCCCTTTATGTCAGGATTGTCATGAGAATTGCACCATTTCTCATGAATTCTTGACGTAGTGATACTTCTCACTATCATTATTCATTCCTCGGACCCGTGTTGTTGCAACCGGAGTGCTGACAAGTGAACTGTGATGTGTGAAATCGATACTCCTAGCAACCTTGTTGCTTGGTAGTTAATGGACAATAGTCTCATTCTTAGCGTGTTGGTTATTAAATCATCATTCTAAGAAAGATCGTGCTACCTAGTCCTTATTTCTGGTGCACTCTTCAATCAATGAGTTAGGGTTTCAACCCCTTGCTTAATTGATCATATCGTCTTGCCTGAAAAGCAAGATTGTTCTCGAGCTTAATAACATATTGGTGGTTCGTAATTTTCCGAATATCTTCTCGGAAGTATTGCCAGGTTGTCACCTGACCGCTATGTTGGGTTCGTGATCAAGTTGGTTTTTCATAAACCACCCCTTCTCCAAAAAAAATCTATGTTGGATACCCTGAGCTAGTTGGTAAACTGAACAACAACTTGGAGAGTTGGAAGATGAAAGTTTGTCCGACTTAGTTCATTTTAAGGGATATACATCTTGTATGGGTGTTGAAGAAAGATGATATCTTCACCAAATGGTCCTCGTGATCAGTTGTTGGATCTATTGCCTTGTCAAAACTTTGACTTTAGTATGGGCTATCGTCAAGTCAAATTAGGACCAACGATGTTCGTTATGTTGTCTTACTCATGGTTGATCCCTCGAGCATACACCATTACATCTTTTGGTCTGACCAATGCTATCACTTGTTCACATAATTGTGGAATTCCACTTATATGGAAACCTAGATGAATTGTTGTTGAGCCCATCAGCAACATTTTTATCTCCTCCATGATTCGTGTCGAACATTCAGCTAGTATTGGAAACTTATATAAGCATTATCTTCATGTCTCGTTCATGAAGAATATGCTTGGATGAAAGAAGTGACTTCCTCTAGTTCATGTGCATTGGATGCAAGATGCCGCCGTGAATTCGAGAAAGCATGTTTTTACTTCCTATGGAATCATCCCGAGTTGGTCATGCACGTGCGAAGTATTCTGTGGTCTGTTAGAATGGTCATCTACGTTCCATATGAATTCCATAGCACACCAAGCCACTGATTGATTTGTTCAAGGAGAAGAAGTTTCTTCTTAAGAGCTAGACTTATGCAAGGACTTCGATATCCTCGTTGATGGTTCCTCCCTGAACTCGGTAGTGTTTCGTTGTAAGACTACCAGGTGACCATGCTTGTCTGGGACAGCGTGTTCACATGTGTGTAGCATAACCAGCTCATGTTTTGGAGCTTACGATCGTAGTTCACTCCCCGAGAATCTCGCAACATCATCTCGTCGGTTTGTGTTGCAAACTTTCTTTTCCAGAAAAGTTGCCTGAATTACCCTGTTACCAACCAGATCTAAATCTCAGGCAGATATGACGGTTGGAACTTCTCCCAAGAACTATGATATAGGTTCCAGTGAAGTGGACGCACCTAGCTGGAAGCACTATTATTGAAGTATCTTAATTAAGCCGTTTGGTCACTTCCCATGAGGATTTCGCCTGACTTAATCTAGAAGTTGATCCTTATGGATTTTGTGCTCCCGAAGTCCGACCTTTACTTGATGGCCACGTTAATGCTTTTAAGCATGACTATGGTAGCTAGCACATCAAGGAGAACATTATAAGCGGAGTGCTAAATGTCTCTCGGTCAATCATCCAGATTTTGTCCCCTTGGTCTCGCTAAGGTGAAATCTGAGAAAGTGTTAACTTCCTTTGCATCTGCATCATCCATCGCTATTCATCATGGTAGTATGTTGTGTTGTCAGCACCCTTGACACGGATGTTGGTAAAACCTTGAGATTATGGAGATGCTCAAGTTCTTGAAAGCACGCACAAGCATTAGGTGCTATCATAGTTACTAACCGGGATTGCTCTCAGTTTCCCCGGTTATGCTATAACCATTCCAATAGTGGAATCACTCTCTGCTGTTGGTTTCTCCCCAGTTACTAGAATCATTCCCAGCATTTGTGTTTTGTTCCCAGCTTGCACTGTCATTGTGCCATCCTATCTTGGGTCCCATCCATTTTCGATGATAAGCAAAAGCATCCCTTGTGTTGTCTTCAACAAGGTAATCCACATCATCCATTCTGGCCCGAGAATGTCATTCTTTCGGACTCCTTCAAATTATCGATTGTAATTTGCCTTAGGCTGGTATAAAGAGTTTCAATGATCTCTATATCAAAGGTAATTCTTTTTGCCACTTAAGGTAATAATCTACGAATCACCCTCCTCCAGGATGTCTCGCGGAGGTATCATGGCAACTTAACTCCTCGCTACGTTGACAACCGTTCACCACCGTTGTAAGTGTGGAATTGTTGTCTACCTAGTGAACCCTCGTCATCTATTCCACTCCATTCCTCTAGATGTGTGCTTCGTGTCTCAGCTCGAGAGATGTTGCTATGTCTCATTCCGTGAGTAAATCCTGAGTTGATCGAACTTCGAGAAGATCGATCCTTCTAGAGTTTTCTTTCTCCTCTCGTTGTCATGTCGATTGGAGTTCTCGGAGCAAGACATCAAGATCAAGATGGTGATTGAGTCAATGTTCTTATGAAGTGCAACCTGGATCGTGAAGATCAAGTTAGCTTGTGTCCCTCTGTCTTCTTACCTCACATCTTGAATCTTGGGACGAGATTCTTGTATAGTGGGGGTGAGTTGTCACAGCCCTAGCTTAGTCCTTGCCTGACTCTGCATAAGCATCCATGCATCATATTTAAATTTAAAGAAACTTGAAATGGGGATTGTTTAAACCCGAGAACCAAATGAATTCAACTAGGGTCAAAATAAAATCTTTTTCATTGAACTCAAAATGCCCTCTAAAAATGTTCAACATTTCTGGTTTGAGGTGGAAGCATCTACCAAAAATGGTTTATATTTTTGCAGGACATATTGGGCTCTGAATTAAATCATTATCTATTTGCATTTGGGCAATTAAATGCTATAAATATTCTAAATGCCCAAATAATTCTGAAAATAAGTGTGGGCTGTTGGAAATAATCTAAATAGAGCCCCTGATTATTTTCAGGATTTTTAAAGATGCCTAAGTATTTTTAATAAAGCCCTATAGTTATAGAAAATTAGAAACACAATTAAAATGACAAGAGAGAGAGAGAGAGAAAGGCCAGTGGCCACTTACCTGCACTGGGCCGGCCCACCTGGCCCGTGCCAGTCACCACCCACCTCTACCAGTAGGCAGAGGAGGGACACCGCGACGTCGCCGAGCTCGCCACGCCACCTCCCTGCCTACCTGCGTCGCCCGCGCCAGTGCGACGCCTCGAAGGGCCTCCTCGGTGCTGCGCCCGCGCCCCTGGACATCTCATTCTCTCCCCCTGTCCTCTCTCTCGCCCTTTCCCGCCATGGCCGAAGCAGCTGCCGCCGCACCGCCGCCGTAGCCGCGGCCACCGTCATCCTCGCACCGCTCCACCGTGTCCGCGAGCCCCGCTGTCGTCCGCTCCGTCGAGCTAGCCGAGCCCCGAGCGCTCGCACGCTCTGCACCGCCTCCACCAACCCCGTCTTCACCGACCGTCGCCGGAGATCCCTTTCGCCGTCACCGCTGCAGCAACTCGTCCCCGACCTCGCCATCTGCCCCGCCGTGACCACCGTGAGCCTAGCTACCTCCCCATCCTCTCCATCCCCTCTCTCGAGCACCGTAGTGACCGCACGAAGCTCAACCGCACGCGCCGCCGCTGAGCTCATCGCCGACGAGACTCCGGCCATGCAACGGCCTAGCCACCCTGCCCGTTAGCCTCACCGCACCCCCAGGAGGCCGCAGCACCACTCCACGCATTTCTCCGTGCCTCGCAGCAACGAGCCCGAGCTCGCCGAGCTCCGGCCGCCGCCAAACACGTTGCCGGCGCCATTTCCGGTGACCCCGAGCCCAACCACCTGCACCACCCGCCGCGGCTCGCTCCCAGCTACCCATAGAGCCCAACGGCGGCCCGAACGGTGCCCTGTACGTGAAACACGCACCTGCACCGCCGCGGTTGGCCTCGCCGGCGGCTAAACGCCGACGACTTGACCCCGCTGACCCCGTTTAACCACGGGTGGGCCCAGTTTGACCCCCTGGGTCACTGACGTGTGGGCCCCAGGCCACTAACTAAACTAGGTTAGTGTTAGTTTAACGCTAATTAAATTTAATTAGTTTAACTAACTCATCGATGAAGGACCCACCGGGTCGTTTGACTCGACCGGTCATTGACTTCTTGAGGTCAAGATGACGCTAATCTTGACACAAGAATAGGTTTTTCTGGATTTATTCTTTTTCAAGTAATTTCAGAAAATAGTGCTAACTTCTAAAAATCATAGAAATTCATCCGTAACTCCAAATGAAACAAATTATATATGAAAAATGATCAGAAAAAATCCAATCTATCCATCTGTACTGGTTTCATGCATGTTAGAACAATTCAACCTTGCTGTTTAGGTGAAACAAGTTAATGCACCTTTATGACTTCATATAATGGGTTTGCATTTGAATATTTCGTTCAAATGGACTCATTTCAATCTTCTCTAGCTTGCATTAGCCCAAAACACATTCATATTGCCATGTCATAGCATGCATCATATTGTGCATTGCATTGATCGTGTTTCTTCTCTGTTTGTCGGTGTTGTTCCTCCTCGATAGACGTTTTACCGACGTTGTGATCGTTGACACTGATGAAGACTCAATGCTATCTTCAGAAGTGCCAGGCAAGCAAAACCCCCTTGTTCATTCCGATACAATCCCACTCTCTCGCTCCTGCTCTCTTTTACTGCATTAGGACATCAACGATTCAACTGTTACTTGCTGCGGTAGCTGAACCCCTTTATCCTTTGCATGACCTGTCATTCCATAGTAAATAGATGGAACCCACTAGCATGAGTAGGATTTGTTTGAGCCCTGTTGTGCCTACTCATTCATGCTTGTTTGTCGTGGCTGCTACTGCTCAGAGTCGAGTCAGGTCTGATTCATCGGGGATGAATCAGAGGTGCATGCACATGTCCTACTGTGTGTGAGCTAAGTGTGTGAACACAATTTGGTAAAGGTAGCGGTGAGAGGCCATGTAGGAGTACATGGTGGGTTGTCTCATTGCACCCGTCCTCAGGAACTGAGTTATGTGTTTGTGATCCATGATACAGTTACTACCATGCATTGGGCTTCTTATTCACCCTAGTCCTCTGTCTAGGAGTTGCAAGTAGTTTCTGGTGTTTGTAGCCTACTGGAGGCCGTGGACAGCGCTGACCGTGGGGTGGGCTGTGATGCGGTAGGTACGTGGCCGGGTACACCGGGCACCCGTTAGGTGTCTCGGAACCCTGTTCACATCGTTCGGGCCGTATGTGGAAACCACGGCCAGACTCCCTGCGGATGGAACCTGAATAGGCAATAAACCTGGACTAGAGACTTAGGTGTTTAGGTAGTTTGTGGCCGACACCCAAGTTGGGCTTCCGCTTGAAGGTTGCCGAGTACATGTCGTGTAAATGGCGGTAAGTGGTGAGAGCGTGTATGAAGAAGTACACCCCTGCAGGGTTAACGTCATCTATTCGAATAGCTGTGTCCGCGGTAAAGGACTTCTGGGTTGCCTATAACAGTTCATAGACAAGTGAAAGTGGATACTCTAAAATGCACAAGATAAGCGTGAGTGCTATGGATGGCGTTCTCGTAGGGAAACGGGAGCGGATCCATAGTGGTGTATTGATATGGTGAATGTGTGGACTCGTGTGCGCCACCTCAAAAGAGTTACTTGCAGTCATAGTTCAGGATAGCCACCGAGTCAAAGCTAGCTTGCTGCAGTTAAACCCCACCATCCCTTTATTGATAATGATGCATATGTAGTTAGTTCTGATGTAAGTCTTGCTGGGTACATTTGTACTCACGTTTGCCTATTTTATGTTTCTGCAGAGAGACTTCGGTCTCGTTAGTAGTTCCGCGTGGACTTCGACGTTTAGCTTGAAACCTCAGCTATGATCTTGTACCCTTGGCAGGATCTGGTAGATAGTCAGACTTCTCAGCCTTTTTCATTTGTAGATGTCTGTACTCAGACATGTTAAGCTTCCGCTTGTACTTGACTTGTATGCTCTGAATGTTGGGTCGTGAGACCCATATTTGTAATATCTCGCTCCTCGGAGCCTAATGAATAAATACTTGAGTCGTAGAGTCATGTTATGATGCCATGTTGTATTTGCACATATCGAGCATATTGTGTATATGTTATTGAAATGCTTGGTATGTGTGGGATCTGACTATCTAGTTGTTTATCCTTAGTAGCCTCTTCTTAGGAAATGTCTCCTAGTGCTTCCATCGAGCCATGGTAGCTTGCTTCGCTTTCCGAACACTTAGGCTGGCCGGCATGTGTCCTTCTTCGTTCTGTATTCTGTCCTTCGGGAAATGTCACGCGATGAATACCGGAGTCCTGTTAGCCCGCCACTGCCCGGTTCACGAGTCTGCTAGCCCAGTGCTACAGCCTGGATTCACTCGCTGATGACCGACACATTCGATGTTGGGTCATGGATGCCTGTCCCTGTAAGTTTGTGCCACTTTGGGTTTACGACTAGCCATGTCAGCCCGGGCTCCTTATCATATGGATGCTAGCGACACTATCATGTACGTGTGCCAAAAGGCGCAAACAGTCCCAGGCAAAGGTAAGGCGACACCCGTGGGAATACCGTGCGTGAGGCCGCAAAGTGATATGAGGTGTTACATGCTAGATCGATGTGGCATTGAGTCGGGGTCCTGACACAGTCTTTTCGCGATGGTGCTGGGATGCGGGCGCATTCTTTTGCGGCCGGGGAACTTCTTGGCAGCTTCCTTCTTCTCACGCGGGCGCCCGACGCGGTGGGTCGCGCCGGGGGGCCGCGCACCTTGGCGCCAGAGCGCCGTCTTGGTGCAGAGGTGGTGGAGGCGCTCTGTGAGCCACTTCGCCCGCAGCTAGTGGAGGGCGAGGCAGCGAGAGGGACGGCGCTGGGGATCCCCGTACGGCACTGACGAGCTCGGCGATGCGGTCCAGCCAGTCCTCATAGAGGTCGTCGACTGGGCGGTAGCGCAGGAGCTCGCATGGCCTACGCGTCCGTGGTAGCGCGATGAGCGTGAGACGATGAGACGTCTGGGGTTAGCGATGGAGTGGCGGTGCAGCCGACCCGCCGCACCGATGGGTGCAGCGAGGACGCTTGCTGCTCATTTCTCGCCGGGCCGGTGGCGGCGTTGGCGGCAGGCGATGGGGAACGACGGGGAGGCCCACCGACAGGGGCGGTCTGAGTGACGCGGGCGGCGATGGCAGTCCGGCGCTCAGCGCGGGCTCGAAAAGCATCCGCCATGGATGCAACGAAGCGACGGGACGCGGATCGGTGGGAGGGAAGCTTCGGTGCACCCCTACCTGGTGCGCCAAATGTCAGATTTTGGGTTCCGGAAAGACCCTTGAGGTTTGAACACTGGGGTGCGCACGAAGATCTCTCTCTCCCTTGATCGCTCTCACCACAATCACAAGGCGTAGCTCGTCGAACCCAAAGAACGAGAGACACAAGAGTTTATACTGGTTCGGCCCACCGATGTGGTGTAATACCCTACTCCAGTGTGGTCTGGTGGATTGCCTCTTGGGCTAAGGATGAATAGCTACAAGGAAAGAACAGCCTCCTGAGGAGAGGTGTTCTTGTGCTTGGTGAACTTGCGTGGTTGAGGATGATCTGAATGATCCGTCCCCCCCTATGGTGGTGGCTAGTCCTATTTATAGAGGCCCTGGTCCTCTCCCCAAATATAGGGCGGGAAGGGATCCAACAACGGCCAATTTCGAAGGGAGACAACTAGTACAAGTTATCCTGACTAAAGGTGGTGTTCACCTACCAAAGGCTCTGGTGGTGACACCGTCCTGGGCTCCATGGTGACCTCCGTCCTGCCGTCCTGCTGGTCTTGGTCTCCTTGCACCGATATGGAAACCTTTGCATGATGCCTCAGAACACCTCGCCTGCGCTCGCCTCTTTAGCACCAAAGAGGAAACGAGGACACTACACGCAGTGGCGCCCACCTGGCTCCAGTTGTCATGGCTTGCGTCACAGGAATCTCGCAGGTGTTCCTTGCCTTGATCTCTCCGCCCCTCGCAAGCCAGCCTGGTGAGGCTGCCCCCGAGGAGGTCTTGTGTCATCCGCCTCATGAGGCTTGGCCCCTCGCGAGGGTCTTGAGGGTTTCCTGATGAAGATGGGTCGTACAGGGCCACTGGTGGATCCACACCATGGGCCGCAGGCAGGCAAGTCTGGGGACCCCCATTCAAAGGACGCCGACAAACTACATGCACATGCTCCAGTGCATATAAATTGGTTGAAAAAACAAATTTGTGTCCTTGGGTGCATGCTTAGGTCCCATGCAAGAAATGGGAATGAATTTCAAACACCATGGCACCGTTGATTGCAGGCAAAACATTGAGATGCCTGGTTTTTAAATTCTAGTAAATCGAAAACTTGTATGAAATTCATGAAACTTGGCATGCTATCATGGAGCGGCATCAACATGCCGTGGTAAATTTTTTATCCCATTTGAAGCAGGTTTGGGTATATGCTTCTCACAAACCAGAGCTTCTCACAACAAGCAAGATGGTTTCGGTAGGGAACATCCCACCTTTGGAGACAAAATGATATCCATTGCCTCTTATTGCTTCCAAAAAATTCTCTTGTCAACATAGAATAAGAGGAGTGTTGTGTCAATTTTTGGGGGTTCGTTTGGACATTTTTATCCATTAATTGAGTTTTCAATGCATTATGTGCATAATTAAAATTTGAACTACATGCACATGCTCTAGTGCATATAAATTGGTTGAAAAATCAAATCTGTGTCCTTGGGTGCATGCTTAGGTCCCATGCAAGAAATGGGAATGAATTTCAAACACCAGGGCACCGTTGATTGCCGGCAAAACATTGAGATGCCATGTTTTTAAAATCTAGTAAATCGAAAACTCGTCTGAAATTCATGAAACTTGGCATGCTATCATGGAGCAGCATCAACATGCCGTGGTAAAAATTTTGTCCCATTTGGGGCAGGTTTGGGTATATGCTTCTCACAAACCAAAGCTTCTCAAAACAAGCATGAAGGTTTCGGTAGGGAACGTCCCACCTTTGGGGACGAAACGATATCCAATGCCTCTTATTGCTTCCAAAAAATTTCTCGTGTCAACATAGAACAACATGAGTGTTGTGTCGATTTTTGTGATTTTTGGGGGTTCATTTGGACATTTTTATACATTAACTGAGTTTTCAATGCATTTATGTGCATAATTCAAATTTGAACTACATGCACATGCTCCAGTGCATATAAATTGGTTGAAAAATAAAATCTGTGTCCTTGGGTGCATGCTTAGCACACATGCAAGAAATGGGAATGAATTTCAAACACCAGGGCACCGTTGATTGCCGGCGAAACGTTGAGATGCCTGGTTTTTAAATCCTAGTAAACCCAAAACTCGTCTTAAATTCATGAAACTTGGCATGCTATCATGGAGCGGCATCAACATGCCGTGGTAAATTTTTTGTCCTAGTTGGGGTAGGTTTGGGTATATGCTTCTCACAAACCAGAGCTTCTCACAACAAGCATGATGGTTTCGGTAGGGAACGTCACACCTTTGGCGGCGAAACGATATCCGTTGCCTCTTATTGCTTCCAAAAATTTTCTCGTGTCAACATAGAACAACAGGAGTGTTGTGTCAATTTTTTTGATTTTTTGGGGTTTGTTTGGACATTTTTATGCATTAACTGAGTGTTCAATGCATTTATGTGCATAATTAAAATTTGTACTACATGCACATGCTCCAGTGCATATAAATTGGTTGAAAATCAAATATGTGTTGTTGGGTGCATGCTTAGGTCCCATGTAAGAAATGGGAATGAATTTCAAACACAAGGGCACCATTGATTGGCGGCAAAACATTGAGATGCATGGTTTTTAAATTCTAGTAAATCCAAAATTCGTCTGAAAGTCATGAAACTTGGCATGCTATCATGCAGCGGCATCAACATGCCGTGGTAAATTTTTGTCCCATTTGGGGCAGGTTTGGGTTTATGGTTCTCACAAATGAGAGCTTCTCACAACAAGCATGATGGTTTCGGTAGGGAACGTCCCACCTTTGGGGACAAAACGATATCCATTGCCTCTTATTGCTTCCAAATTTTTTCTCGTGTCAACGTAGAACAACAGGAGTGTTGTGTCAATTTTTGTGATTTTTTGGGGTTCGTTTGGACATTTTTATGCATTAACTGAGTTTTCAATGCATTTATGTGCATAATTCAAATTTGAACTACATGCACATGCTTTAGTGCGTATAAATTGGTTGAAACACCAAATCTGTGTCCTTTGTTGCATGCTTAGGTCCCATGCAAGAAATGGGAATGAATTTCGAACACCAGGGCACCGTTGATTGCCGGCAAAATGTTGAGATACTTTATTTTTAAATTCTAGTAAATCCAAAACTTCTCTGAAATTCATGAAACTTGGCATGCTATCATGGAATGGCACCCAACATGTTGTGGTATTTTTCGTGTCTATTTTGAGAGATGGTGCACTCGAATAATGACAGCCAACAAAGACATTTTGAAAAAATAGCTGCCACTTTAATATCTCAAACATTTGTATATTTCAAACCGTGTGTTTTCTATTAACCCTTCACGTGACGCCACGTGTCTTGGTTTTAATGGTTGTAGGAGGTGCCGTGCAGACAGCTGCTTGACCTTGACTAGCGGGAGGTGTGAGAGAGCAGTCCGGTGCGTATGCTGACCGAGAGGCATGCAAGCTGTCCTCGAATGCGCATGCTCACCGGGAAGCATGCAAGTTGTACGCTGCACAGGCTCACTGGGAAGCGAGCCCTTTTACTTCCATGGCCGCCCGCCTTCCTCTTCGTGCGCGCGCCCCCCTCAGCGGCATGGGACGCCGCCGTCGAATGCTACCTCTCAGCGCCGCCAGCTATCGTCCTCTCGCCCCCCTCCCGTCGACCCCGGGACGACATGATGCAAAGTGAGAGCAGGATTTGTGCATCTCTTCAATGCAAACGGTTCTTTTGGATGACCCGTGTGCAACTACTTATAAGCAATTTGGTGCGATTTGCATCTGTCATATTGGGTATGTTACCATTTGTCAAACTGGAAAGATTGACATTTGTTGATCTAGTAACATTGCCATTTGTCAACCTTGTAACACTGCGATTTGTCAAAATATGAAGCTAAAAATCACTAGAAGTATCTAATTTTTGCCACTAAAATTAAGTAATTAAGCATAATTCATTCATAGATTAAGCAGTCGTTCTTAATCTATACAAACAGTTCAACTCGATAGCTGAACTGACCAAACTTGTCCCAAATTGTTGCCAACCACATACTGAAATAGCTAGTTCAACTATATATACTAGCTAATTTTAAGTACGTTGTACAGATCCACCACATCTATAGGCAGATGAACTGAACAAAATAGCACCTAAATACTACTACTACTGCAGAGGGGCTTTGTCCTACTTCTGGCTGCCTCTCCTCTGTCGAGCATGCTTAGTAAGAGGCAGAGGAGGAGGAGCCTACCGATGAGCTGGGCAACCGCAATACGGTGCATGCCGTTGTTGCAGCTTCAGCGACGCTCACCTCGAACGCCCTCTACCGCTCGAAATGACCCCTCTAGAAGCGGCGGTTCTCCTTGTAGATCTCCTGATTCCTCGCCTCTGAGGCGGCGTGTGCCGCGGCCATGGCGGCGGTAAGGCTCTTTGCGTGCTCGACAAGGCACTCCTCCTCCTCCTCCTGCAGGAACTCGGTGTAGCGCGCAAGGTCGCTGACGCACGTGCGGGCATCCACCTCCGCCTCCCGTCTTCAAGCGGCGGTGGTGGAGCGGGTGATGACCCCAGCGGTCGATGGTGGGCTGGCGGCCACGGTGGCCGACGACGGGGTGGCGGCCACGACCACCACCTCCCGCCTTCGGGCTGCAGTGGCGGAGCGGGTGATGGCCACGGTGGCCAGCAGTGGGGTTGCGGCCACGACAGCCACCTCCCACCTTTGGTCCGCAGCGGCGAAGCGGGCGATGGCCCTGGCTTTCGATGATGGTGTGGCGGCAACGACGGCCGGAAACAGCTGCCGACGGGCACCGGCGGTGGAGCGTGTGGTGGGTGTTCCGCGCACACCCAACAGGGACGCCACGCGCACTACACTACGTCGGGGACTGCACCGACGCCGCAGTGTAGCCTCCCAGCTGGAGTTGTCCTTTGATGACGGTGGAGAGGTTGAGCGACAATGACGGACCGGTGCCATTGGCGATTGTGGGAGAAGTAGACGAGATAAGCTACATGGAGGGAGGGGAAATGCGACGCAGGACTCGCCGGTCGTGAGGGTTTTTATAGCAGGCCGGTAAGCATTGGGATTTTGGGGGATTTCACCGAGTCGGGTGGGAAGCTTGCGCGGGAACCTGTGAGGTTGCGTGGGAACTGGATCACCGATGATTCATTGGCGCCACCATTTGGCCAAAAGAACGCCCACGCGCGCTGCGCAAGCTTGCGCTATAAGCCGTCTACGGCAGCGGGGTGACAAGACGTGCGAGAGGAGTACGAAAGGCCACGTACACATATGGTTAATAAAAAAACGTTTGCGATTTAATTACCTACTATACCCCCGTCCTGGTTTATAAGTATGATTCAACTAATAATTTATGAATGCATGTCACCAAAGATTATATATTTGTATTCATATTTGAACATAGTTTCCAATTATATAATTTTTATAACATGCATTAACATTTTGTTGGTTAAATTTGAGGGCAAAGTATGGCACAGAATATAAAGGGGACTATAGACTAGATGGACGTGGTAGCACACGGCCGCTCTCTACACAGCGACGCAACTGTCGGCCGGCTTGTAGGCGACCATTTCCTGCGTGTTCAATTGCTCTATGCGTGTGGTTGCTTGCAGTTCAGGCGGCCGCGGCATGCTCTGCTCATGTCCCGCCGCGCGCGATCTGCTCCCACGTCCCTCCGGGTGCTCTTCCCTTGTTCCTCCATGCGCACTGCCAGTGTTTGGGACTGGTGCACGATCATGCACGTTGGTGTGCATGCGGTTGCACCGGGCGCGGCGACGATGCAGTTACCCGCTGCAAAAACTGCCATGCGGAGACGACGAGAATCCATGCCGCTCGGCCCCCTTTTATTCCTGCGGCCATTTACCTTCATCTCTCGTCTCACACGACACAATAAGCACACCCACGAGGACACATACAGAGAGGACATCCAGCGGTTCCAATGGCGCTCCCCGTGGCTCCAATGGCGCTCCCAGCGGCCGACGATGACAACGGCGGGCAGTTCAGCACGCAACACGTCGTGGACACCCACGTGAGGGGGAAGGCTCTCTCGGTGGTGTACACGAACGATCCGGTCTCGGTGGAGAGCTCCATCCAAACTATGGAGTAGTTCCTTGCCGAGGACAAGTACCAAGTGGTCGGCTTCGACCTCCAGTACACCATGGGTCGTGTCGGGCACGATCAGAAGGTTGCCCTCGCCCAGTTGTGCGTGCGACATGACATCCTCATCTACCACTACCACCTGGCCACAACGCCTTGCGAGCGTTTCTCCAGGTTTATCAACAGCTCCGACTACAGTTTCGCTGCGGTGGACACCACCAACAATCTAAAAGCGATCAAGGTTTCGGGGCTTGAAATGCCCGAATCTTGTCAACATCCAGCGCGACTACAAGGTCTGGGGCAGCGACAAAAACAAACTGAACTCGCTGGTTGACCTCGCCTCGGCCATCATCGACCCCTACTACATGAATATGAAGAATGAGAGCAATAAGGACAGGAACACCTGGCACAGTGTGTGGCATGAGAGACCGGATGAATAACATGTCAAGTACGCGGCCATGGACGCATACACAAGCGACGAGATGTACAGGCGGATCGATGACATGGGGAACTGTCTTCTTCCTGGCCCAGACGAGGGATCGAGCCACATAGCAGTGGCGGGAGCATCACAAGAAGTAGATGACTAGACGATCGTTTCTCCTACTTTAGAATGCATGCAATTGTTTATTGAGGTGTGTGCGAATGATCTGTATAGTCACTTATGTAATTGGATGTTTATTTCAGTTTATATATATTGTTATTCTACTGTAAACAGAGCAAATCACACGGCTTATTAGCAGCAATCATCTGTGCTATTATTGGTCTTCGCACACATTTCTGATTACGGACCTGTTTGGCGCATATCACACACATCTTCTTCAGTTGAACCGTTTCCATTGTGTTACCTAATCACACACAGTTCATCCTAGTGAACCGTATGCTATATATCGCATACGCCTTCATCTGGCTGCCCGTTTCTTATGTTCCTCCTCATCCCAAACAGTTAATTGAACTGAACCGTATGCCCTGCATCGCACATGCAACTAAAATCTGAACCCTGTTTGATGCATCCGTCATCGAAAACATTTTTGCACCTTTTTAACGGGTTTTTTTACACCACTGTTTGCGATTATGGCATCGCACACAGTTTCATCGAAGGGTCTCTGATTGTAGTGTCGCGTTTGGACCATCCTGCGGTAGTGGATGAGCATAAGTGGTAGATCTTCAACTGAAGGATCACCAATGTTATGCAAACAAACACGTGCATGATGGCACGGCAGATCAAAATTTAAATAGCCTATTACAAGGCATTCGATGGCCCAAAGAGGATAAGTGTTTTTGAGACATCAACAATAAAGTGCTATGATTAATAAAACGGCTCATGACTCCTGGCGGGTTGAAGCCTCCGGATCATCCTGCGCTTCTTCTTCTTCTTCTTCAGCTCCTTGATTATCCATCAACAGGAAGTCAAGCGTAGCCCAGTTGATACCGGTCAACGCTCTAAACATAGCTTCATCATCAATAATGGATCAATATCAGGAGCGAAGGTATGCTTACGAATGGGCGGGATGAGATTCATCTCCTGATGAACCAGCGCCTTCACTTTCTTGTTCTCAGCGCCATAAGCCGCCTGGTATGTGGATAGATTGGTTTCTTCAGCCAACTTACTTGCTAATGGACGCATTGCTCTTGTTATTTCTACAAAGTCATCAGCACTGAAGGCAGGTCCATCCTCTTTGACACTGGGGCAACCATTGGCCAAATCTTCTGGATCCAGATCTGCTTGCCATGCCTTTGCCCGGCTTAAGGCAGTCAGTGCGCCGGCTCTAGAAAAGGCTCACTTTAAATCATCAATCCTTTGGGGCAGCACTGGTAGCCTCTCTAGTGTATCTTTGATGAGAGTGGGTGCAGATTTCTTGTGCATAGAAGCATCAATGGTACGTTGGGTGCCAGTGTGTAACTGTTCTACAAGGGTGTAGACAGCTTTAAGCCAGATGCGCATATCTGAGCCAAACTTAGCGCTCCGAAAACCTATATTAGTAAAAATTATCGGTAAGCCGGTAGGTGTTTATGATATGTTTATTGAGATGCAAAGGAGTCATGTTTCCTACTTACCGAAGATGGCTGACGACATGTTATTGATCTGCTATCTTAAACTAGACAACTCGTCAGTCACCGGTTTAAGTGCGGCTTCAGCATCCTCTGCTCTCCTCAATAGAGCTACTTTTTGGGTCTCCCAGCCATATTTGTCTGTGTTGAAGTTTTGTTTTAGCTGCTCAATGTTTTCTAAAGCAGTCTTCAGTTCTGATTTGGCCTTGGTTGTCTTAGATTGCTGAGTTTTAATGTTGGCCTTTAGATCATTCAGCTGTGCATTTTTCTCAGTCAGTTCAGCCCGTGACATAAACAAACATGGAAGGTATTATGATCATGATTACTTTTTGAAGTCCCAAACACAATACAAGTATTTTCCTTGGCACTTGGGGGATAATGTTTATTGCTCTTAAAGAACTTTTCGAAGTCCCAAGCACAATACCAGTATTTTCCTTGGCACTTGGGGGCTAATGTCTATTGCTCTGTTCAAAGATCAATTTATCTGATGACTTGCGTGCAATGATATGATCTGGTTTGTCAAGATTACATATTCAAGTGTTGATTTGTCAATGTTGGTAAGTCCCGGTTTAACTATGCTAGTTAAATCGACCCTTGGACGCTACGGATGCGAAGTTCATTTCTGCTACTTAAAGTCTCGGCTTAACTTGATGATTGAAGCCGGCCCTTGGGGGCTACTAATGATGATGTTCAGTTTCTTTATGGCAGTTGGAAAGTCTACAGCATATTCAATCCTATCATATCCTATAGACTTGGCGGCTGATAGACATATAATTATGAAGAGAATAGTGATTGGATTACCTCATAGCGTTCCTTCATCAAATTGACTAAGCCGGCTTCAAAATCACGGCTGGTGTATAGACGGTTCAAATAACTAGAGTGGGTGTCTTGTGCATTGAACTGGGCATAGCTCTCTATGTCTACCTTCCACTTGCCTTTATCATCAGCAGAAATTTCTTCCTTGGCGCTGTGCTTGGATAAGACAATGGGGTTGCTCGGTGCTGTGTAATCAAACCCGGTGACGACGACGTCGTTAGTCTTATCTTCAGCGGGCTTAGCTGGGCTTTGCGTCTTAGAAATGGCCGGCTCAACATCCATATGGTCTATGGAGATTTCATGGTCTTCTGATGGCGGGTCATCAATGGTGGCTTCTGCAATTGGACGAGAGGATTCTGGTTGTTGTTTTCCGGCTCAGATGGGTTGGAGTCATTGGCCGGCTTATTCAGTTTCGCCTTTTTACTGGGTTTGGCCTGACCATTGAGAATAAGAAATACACAGATGTCAGCATACTAAACAGGCATGAAGTTTGAATGATTGAATATACCCTTACCCAGGCACAGTCTTGAAAGCTGGGATTTGAGTTCCCGTTGAGTCGCCAAAGGAAGAGTGAGATGCTCCCTGATAATTTAAATCAGATGGGTTAAGAGGTTGACGAACAAGACCCGCCTTGGGATAATCTAAGTCGGAAATTTTTAGACCTCCGGTCGACGTTTGCGAGGTGCTGGGGTGTTCGGTAAGCCGGAGGATAAAACTCCACCACCACTATTCCAGGTTGTACGGCGAGCATCATGTTGCTGCTTCTTCAAAAGAAAGTTGGGATCCAAGTGAGCTAAAGGGTGAGAAAATCTTACTTTCCGGCTTGCTTGTCGGGTTTCCTATGTTGGCATAGGTTCTGAGCCGGAGGAAATAATAATTACCTCTGCATCATCTGCACAGCTGGCGTCCGCTTCATCCTGATAATAGTCATTGTCAATAAGATGTACAAAAAAGGAGCCAAGGGAATCAAGTTCTACCTTCGACTCATCATCATCATCTTTGTCATCCAAATTGAATAATTTGACAGTGTTGGACTTCTTCTTAGCAAGCCTTTTTGTGGCCTTGTTCTTTGTCCGGGTTTTCTTTGGTTTTTCTGGCAATTTCTTGGTCCACAAGGGTGAGTTGACCTGTAAACAATGAATGAGTACGAGCAAGCACAAAAATGAAAATATGAATCAAGTATAAGTTGGGTTCAAAACTAACAGCTGACGGCTTACTTAGAGTGCATAAAGGGGCCAATCCAACATTACTACAATCTTCTAAGCTATCATTCAGCAAAGTCTTGGTCATTTCGTTGATGTCTTCCTCAGTCATTTCGGTGTTACAGTGGCGCTAAGGATCTGTTAGCTCGCCGGTATACTCACACATTAAACCGGGCCGGATGCTTAGAGGCAAGACTCTCCAGGCGACCCAGCAGCGAACTAGGTCAATTCCGTTCAAGCCGTTCGCAATTAGAGCCCGGATCTTTGCGAAAACTGACACATATTTCTTCTGTTCTGCTATGCTAATACGGTCCGGAAGATGATGTCTGCTACTAAGTCGGCTGGCGCGGTAACCCGGCAGGGGGTTCTCTCCTTCTGGTGAGGTATCTTGGCAATAAAACCAAGTCTGGTTCCAGTCTTTGGGGTGACTGGGCAGATTAGCAGCTGGGAAGATGGCCTCTTTCCGGTGTTGTATGGATATGCTGCCTAGTTCAAGGCTAGGTCCATCCGTGAATTCATTCTGCTGATTCAAGTAATAGAACTCTCTGAATAGTTCTATTGTAGGCTCCCGTTGAAGGTACACCTCGCAGAACACTTGGAAATTGCAGATGTTTGAGACAGAGTTTGGTCTGATATCTTTTTGATGAAGCTCAAATAAGTGCAGTACATCTCAGAAGAATCTTGAGCCGGGAGGACTGAAGCTTCGGACCATATGATCCATAAAAACCACTACTTCACCATTTTTGGGCTCAGGACGAGCTTCATTACCCGGAACCCTCCAATGATGACCTCTTTTTTGGCTAAGATGCCAGTTTGAACATATACGTTCAAGTCTTCCGCTGTAACCCGGGAAACGACCCAGTTGCAGGCGGTGACTATTTTGACCATCTTGAAGAGCAAGGTCCTAAATGAAGAAAACATTATCGGCTTAAGGTCATGCTATTAAACTCGATCATTGATTCAAAGATAAAATGCTATGAACAGTTAACATATTAAGCCAGGGGATGAACATTGAAGTATTGTCGGCTTAAGTGGGGACTAATGGTACCTCACTGGTGTGCGTCGGTGCTATACAAACGGTTTTTAACCCGTTTCCACGAGGGCATTTGGAATCATCACCAAGTGAGTGTGGGCGATAGGGGGGTCCTTCCCACACGACCCAGAAACCGTCGGGGATAGGGCCCCTACAATACTCCTACTCGTTTCTGGTCGCATTGCCGTCGTAGTCGGTATTCTGTGGTGCTACGTTTACAATGCGCGGCCCATCACAAACGGTTCACTATTATAGAACGTGTATGATGCACGGCCCATCACAAACAGTTTACTGTTAAGAAGATTAGCTAATCGTTGTACGAGCGTCAGACAGGATTATGAAACGTCGGACCATCGTAACATCGTCATACACGACAACTATCGCACACGCTATTCTATGGTGCAACGTTTATGATGCATACTTCATCAGAAATAGTTCATGGTTGCGAATTGTGTACGATAAGGCAACTAACACAAACGTTTAGTTTGCCCGCACCGTTTGTGATATTGTCTGACATCGCACACGCTATGCAAACGGCAACTGTGTGCATGCTTGCACACGTTTCCTCTCTGTGAACCATCTCGGATTATGGTGCATATCGCAAACGTTTGTGTTTTACCAACCATGTATGCCGTAACAACCTGGAGAGCGTAATTTCACTGTAATTTAATTGCTGCCTTTTCAAATTGTATCGGGTTTGGATTTGAATGTATGCTACAGCTTTATTCATATCCATCATGTTCAAACAACCAATGCATTATTCGATTCATAGGTACATATGTTCAAGAATTACATAAGAACCAAATAAAGAATGATGAACCACAGTTGTATACTTGTACTATTAAAGATAGTACAGAAAGAGGCAAAATATATTCTGGTTGCTGAACAAGGTGAAGTGGAATGCCCATATTGTGCCCTCCTCCATGCATAAGGCGTGCACGACTCTAGTCCAACCCCTTGTGACGGCCGGCCGGCCATCCTTCATGGTCTTCACGAAAACATCTAGATAATCATTGTGTTCTGGTAGAAATACTTTAACCTTTGCATGCCCACCAATCATGTAGTTTGAGAGGTAATCTTGAATAAACTGCTTTGGCAACCACTGCAAAGGAAAAAGATTCAGATATTGTCATCTAACACAACTCATTATGGGTAGTAAAAAGAAGGCTGCAGAGTTCTTACTTGCCATCCTGCAGTTCGTTGTTGTCTTGGATAAAGTGTAAACAAATAGTTTAATTGCCATGTTTGGACCCATTTTACTAACAATCTTTATCAGCTTCCTCACTTGATGCTGGTTTATCGATATCTCATTGCCCCATACACAGAAAGGGTCGAAGCGCGGATCTTTACCAATGACATATGTACCTACAAGCACCAAGTTAATATTAGAAGCTAAATAACAATTGTACAATGATGTAGTACAACACTCTTTTATAATATGTCTATATACATCCATATGTGGTAGTCCATTTGAAATCTCTAAAAAGAAAAATATTTAGGAACGGAGGGAGTATCTTATAACATCCAATATACTCACATATTAGATGAATTAACATCTTATAGTATGGGACAGAAGGCGTTTAGTGCATTCTTACAAATTATCGGCTGATTAACTGCTTCTGTATCCATGGGTTACAGTTAGTTTGAGCTAGTTCGGGCTCAAATAGCCCTTAAGTATATCTAAACATGGGGGCTAGTTTGAGCTAGTTGCATCTATAACCCACCCAAAAAATCTATCCAACCCAAGAGGTGCAAATTGGACCTAGTTCTCCTAGTGCATTTATTGTCAATCTAACCCTGCCATCCAAAAAACTCTTTGGATGGAGTTAGTTCAGGGTTAGTCATGAGATAGAAACTAACTTAACCTATAGCTAACTTGAGTATCCAAACAGGGTTGTGTTGTTGTTGTTGTTGTTGTTGCTGCTGCTCTTCTATGTATATCTAGACATCATTAGAACATTAATGTAACACTCTTCGTTGTTTCTATGTAGCCTAGGATTGCATATTTAGACATTAAGTATAGTGCATGTTGCTATGTAGCCTTAGATATATTGCATATGGCCCTAGTTAACCTAACGATAAATGGGTTGTAGATATATTCAGTTAAAAGTCCAATTCACCGATTAGTCCCTTATCAACCGCCGGCCTATATGGTACCAGCTACCGATATCCTAAACAGTGAGCAGATATAAGCCATGGGATGAAACTAACCTCGATGGAAAACACCAGTCGTTCCCAAAATTGTCCTGTGTAGGTACATCGAGAAGCATGTTAAGCACAACAAGATAAACATCAACCAAAATTATCCATGGCAGACAAAATAATCTCCAAAAGATAGCTTCAGTGTGTAGGTTTAAGCACGCTAGTAAAGCAAAACAAGTGGAAAGGTGTGCTAATTGCAACAGGCCTAACATTTAACAACAAGCAAACATACTCATTCAAACTCGTATTGTGCCGGTCTAAGTACACTGGTTATTGTTAAATAAAAATGGAAAGGCATGTTAACTACAAGATGCAGCAACCAAATGTAGTCATTCATCACGTTGTGAATAACTGGAATAAACAAGGCATACTACGAACAACAAAAGATATCATTTGAAACTGGACATATGCTAACTACAAACAACCGAACAATCAAAAAAACTTTAAAAGAGGCATATGCTAGCTATAACAAGCTTAATAGCAAGCAAATATATGCATTCCTATCGATATGTTTAAAACTGGATTGATGGAATGTACTGCACAGTAAATAATTTCACATATAGAGCATCACATTGTGAACAACTGAAATAAACAAGCCATGCTGCAAACAACCAGATATAGCAATTAAAACTGGACATATTCTCACTGAACTACAAAAGGGACTCGACAAAACAAATCATGGGTTTCCCCTGTGAAGAGGCACGGCAAAACAAATCATGGGTTTCCTCACTTGTCACAGATGGGCTCGTTCCCATGGCAAGAGCATGAACCCTGGATGCGCTCCATGTTGTCGCACATGGGCTCCTTCCCCTTGGAAGAGCACGACTGTAGCGTGCCCTCCCTGATGTCGCAGATGGGCGCTTTCCCCTTAGAAGACCAGATGGGATCTTTCCCCTTGGAAGAGCCGGAGAGGGTGCCCTCCTCGTGGTCGCCATCGATGAGGTCTGACTTGGAAGCTGTGGATCCCAAGCCAGCGTCGGAGAACATGTCCTTCAGAAATGACAAAAGGGGCTTGATGGCCATGTAGAATGGCAAATTGTTGACAGCGAGCCAGAGGAGATCAGCGGTGGGGTCATGGATGAGATCGATGGCAGTTAAACCCGAGGGGTTGGGGGTGGGCCACTTAACCTGTGACATAGCCCACCTCAGGCCATCGCTGTCGATGACCTCGATGTCGTAGCCAGCGGCCGAGACATGCCCGCATACTCTAGCCCACTGCTTGAGTGCCTGTCGCCAGTAATGGTCGCCAGCTTCCTCGGCGACGTCGGGCGAAGAGACCGCTATACACCTCTTTTGGTCCAGTCACTCCTCGAGCTCCACGGGAACCGTAGCCAGGCTTAGGTTGCGATGCGCTGGAGTGGGGGATGGGGATGGGGGTGGGGATCTATGGGAAAGGAGGTGTTTGGCAGGCGTCATCTAAGAAACTCTGGGCGGCCTTGGTATGGAGATCGGTGGGTAAGCTGCACGGGCAAACCGGCATATGTTGACAATGGAGGCCTTGCGGCGGCGGCGGCAGCGGGGACCTTGCTAGGGTTTCAAGTGAGGGAGGGGGTGTGTGTGTGCGCGCACGCACGCCTGAGGAGGTTTTGGTGTGTGTGTGTGTGTGTGTGTGTGTGTGTGTGTGTGTGTGTGGAGGGTGTGCGGGGTGTTTGAGGAAATGACGCGGGTACTGAAAATTTTACTACGCGGGAGTCAAACGCGGGAGTGAAATGCCGGGCTATTGAAAATTTTGATGATAGTGCATCGCACACGGTCCGGAGATAACAACCATGTGTTATGAAACAGAAAAACCCTCGAGGCGAGCAGATGTTTTCTAGGGACACATGAGGGATTGGGAACAAGAAATATCGCACACGGTCCGGAGATAACAACCATGTGTTATGAAATAGAAAAACCCTCGAGGCGGGTAGATATTTTCTAGGGATGCAGGCGAGATTGAGAACAAGAAACATTGCACACAGTCCGGAGATAACAACTGTGTGTTATGACACAGAAAAACCCTCGAGGCGGGCATATATTTTTGAGAGGGGGAGCCTTGTGGAGCCCAATGTATTGTGCGGATGTGTGTGTGACAGGGGCACCAGCGTGGCACACAGTTTGTTTGAGTGAACCGTGTTTGTTGCGTCATCCAACTTGTCTAATGTTCAAAAATTTGGCGAAAAATGATGCGAGAGAGGGTCAGAACACGAACACACTTGCATGTGGACAACATTTATGTATCAAAAGGGTGGTTTGATTTTCAAATACCAAATGCAACTTCGATGTGGCACCTCTCTCGTAAAGCGCATGGTATTGCTTGCCCCCACCCCCCTCGTGTCGGCACGAAGGGAATCCTAAGCTATGAATGCATGCCCCCTCCTCCCCCCCAATCAAGGTTCACCTAGCAAAGTGCGAAGTAGCTAGCAGCCCCCCTCCTCCCTCATGTCAGCACGAAGGGAGTCCTAAGCTATGAATGCATGCGCCCCCCCCCAATCGAGGTTCGCTCACCTAGCAAAGTGTGAAGTAGCTAGCAGCCCCCCTCTGTCACCACGAAGGGAACCCTAAGCTATGAATGCATTCCCCCCCCCAACCGGGTTCACCTAGCAAAGTGCTTGTAGCAACCCCCCACACACACACTTTCAGTTGGCGGGCCAGAGAGGCATATCTCACCAAGATGGATTGTAAAATGGACCAAGAATAATCCACCTTGGCCATACAACCTTTCTCTTGTTGTTGGTCAAAGTGATGGCCGTCCATGCGACCCCGGAGATGGGATAGCTCGCCAATAATCACGAAAGTAGCTAGTCCCCGAAGACAACCACTACATGCACGTGGCCCAAACATATGTATGGAGAGGTGTGTTTTTGAGTAACAATGGAACAACTTTGATGTGGAACCGTGATTTCAAACTAGAAATCCCCACACCAAGTGAGGGTTAGGTTGACGATGCATATGTATGTTACACCACACTTCAAGCCAACGACGGGGATTCATGCATGCATGCATGCGTGCATAGTATATGCGCTCAAACTTAAGGTTTGAATCTCACCATGACCTATACTACGATAACACGAACCAAATGAAGAATCCGCCATGGTAACATATCTTGTTGTTGGTCAAGGTGATCATGGATGTCCACGCAGGCCCATGAATATATAGGCTTGTCGCCAATAACCACGCGAGGGAGTGTACCGTTCGAAGGCAACCACTACATGCATATGTATTGAGGTGATGTGTGCATGCATGTTTGAATATACAACATTGATGTGGCGCGTGTGTCAAAAATCGTACACTAGCTCCCCACACAGAGCGAGATCGGTTCATGATGTGTCATTGTACTAGCCACTTCGACTCGATGGGAGGGATTCATGCATACACATGCATGTGTGTGTGCTCAAACTGTATCATGCATGTCATCCCAGAGCAAAAATAATAATCCCCTCCTAAGTCAAATTAATCTCTCTTGTTGTCACGCAAAAAGTAGTAATGGACCAAGCGGGCCCACAGATGGAAAGCATCGATATGGCTGATAACCGCTTAAGTGGGTGCGAGAGGAAAACCACCACCGCTTTGCATGTGGGCCAAACATATATATGTTGAATACCCAAAATGCAAAACTTTGATGTGCCACATGCCTCAAAAGCCGTAAACCATGCACCCACACAGAGCGAGGTTCATCAAGCGCACTACATATGATGGTCCCCTTCCCCCCTCTTCACCGCATACTATATGGTCCTGCCGTAATATATGTACAACCCAAAAGAATCCTCATCGATGGTGAAATCAATTAACCTCTCCCAATGTAGGTCATTATGCATGCATAGATGATGGCCTCGTGGGCCCACAGATGGAAGCGTCACACGTGAGTGTCCTAGCTAGGATATGCATGTGGCCCAAAAAGTTGTTGTGTGATGTTTGAGTAGCCAATTTCACAATTTTGATGTGGCACATGCCTCGGAAACCAAAACGTCCCGACACTGAGTGTGGTGTACTTGTTCACAGACATGTATGTATAGTATATATGCTAGTCCCCTCCCACCTCTTCGACACGGACTATATACCACCATAACACAAACAAAAAAGATTCTACCTTGCTGGTCAAATTAACCTCACTACCGGCTGTTCGTCAAAGTGATGGACGATGACCTCGCGGGCCCACAAAAAGTGTCACACGTGAGTATCGAGTGTCGTGTAGGACAACCATCGACTGCATGTGGCCAAAACATGTATGTATGAAAGGGTTGTGTAATGTTTTAAATAACGGTTTCACGACTCTGATGTGGCACCGGCCTGCCTAACAAAACGGCCAACCCACACGGTGGCTTACAACTCGTAGTGTACTGCAAGCTACCCGCCACCCCCAGACGCACACGCCCACACACACACACCGCGAATCCACCGCAACTATGATGCATGTTAAATTAATTATCCCACGGTGAACATATATGTTACCAAAGGAGGGACGTTTTAATTTCAAAAAATCACAGAGATCATTAAGACATTTTAGTACATTAATTGATTGATTTTCTACGGGTATAATGTGTAAAAATCAAATTTGAGCTACATGCACACATGACAGTGCACCTAAATGGATTACAAAAACACATGTGTCTCACTGGGTGCATGTTTACTCCCCGTGCAACAAATTTCAAACATTTAGAATCTTGATTTACTAGTACATCCAAAACTTATTTAAAGTTCATGAAACTTATCGTGTTGTCATATGGACACCAATACAAAGTGGCATTGTACTTTTTTGGTCAAATTTGAGACCAGTTTTGATGTAATCTTTATCTAATTACAGACGGGAGATTATTAATAATTGGGAACCAATATCCCAAACGGATTATTTATTCGAACCGTGAGTGTTAGACTAACAATGGATACATGCCATGCTTTAGTTAAGCAATAAAGCGGCATCATTTCATCCAAATAGAAAAACAATATACGTGCCGCCATGTGACCCGTGTGCCATGCGAGCAGGCGTGAGTTGACTGGACGCATGCGAGCAGTCCGCCACACAGGCAGACAGGGAGGCATGCGTGCAGGTGTGTGAATTGAGGGAGGCATGCTCGCTGTGCAGTGTCATCGGGAGGCGTGCAAGTAGCTATGTGAAACTTTGGTAGGCATGCCAGCAGTCCGGTGCGCGGGCTCACCGGGAGGCGATCCATCGGTTTGACTGTCGCCCGCCTCTCTCCCACAACTCCCACTACTCCATATTAATGGTGCGCCCGAGCGGCCGTGCCCCCATCCTCGCCACACACACACAATCCTCTCTCTTCGCTTGCATCCTCGATGCCGCTCTCAGTCCTCAAAGTCGTCAGTGATGAGGATGCCGCCGAAGCGCCCCATCGGAGGGAGTGGCGACGCCGGGGCTGCTAAAGCACCGAAGCACGGCGTGGAGATGGAGACAGAGGTTGCCGTCACCACCGGCGAGTTATCGCTGTACCCTAACGTCGTCGACGGCATCGAGCTTACACAGCCGGAGGTGGAGTTCCACACCGACTCCGACGACCACTCTGGCGACGACTCCGACGACCACTCCGGCGACGACTCCGATGACGAGGACAGCTGGTTAGTCATATATACCCATTTATGTGTCAAATAGATCATAGGGTTTCACTGGTTACTCCTGCCTCCCCCTTTTTGGAATATAAATCCTATGGTTATGTTCTCCCAATCCATGAAATCTGAGTAAGTTTCGTTAGATCCGTGTAGTGTATTGATTTTTTGAATGGTACAGGTGATAAGTGATTAGTTATTTCATCTGTGCAAATGATTTCTGCTAGTAATCCAACTAGGGTTAGTGTACGTGCTAATCATTCCTAGCCAGGACTTGACAATTGATTTTGAATGACCTACATATGTTTGTGCCATTATTTTCTTCAAGATTGGTTTGTACATAGACGACCATGCTTAAAAATCAAACCATAATCTCTGGGTATGTATAAATAAATAGCCATAAATTCCTAATCCTACTTCACGGCATGTAATCATTGATTTGATGCCAAATTTGTTTTACTATTTGTATAGGTGTTATCTGATGATGTGGACAGTGAGGATGAAGATGGCCAGAGGAGGTACAAGAGGCAAATCCCGAGGGAGCTTTATGCGGGAATGCATAACAGGCGTATTAGGACCTGGAACGGCGGCTATGGATGCCCATTTTACAACCAAAAGCTTCATGACGCGTATCTAAGTGTTCTGGCGCATGCAAGAGGACGGGCCGTTGGCTCCTTCAAGCAGAAGTATTCTCGCAAGGTGGCGCACGGCGCGTACACCGAGTACCTAGAGAAGCTTCAGGATCGTGCCGGCATGTGAGATCAGATGTGGGATGGATTGAACTATGTACGCTTGAGTATGCTTAATGACGGTTGAACTATGTACTTATGGTTGAACTATGCTTATGTACGTGTACGCTTATTATCTATGTCTGAGTATGTTAAATATTTAGTCAAAATTTGGTAAAAATTACAAAGGGGGACAATAAACCAGGACGAAGGTAGTACGTCAATCACACACGGTTCCCAAAATTGGAGCCGTGTGCAATGACTTTCATTTTGCCTGTTGCGTCAATCACACACGGTTCGCTCTAGCAAACCGTCGCCCCCAAAATTCTTTGTGGGATAGAAAACCCTCACCACCCAATTCAAAAAAGAAAAAAGAAAACCCTCACCATCCCCATGTCAGAAAAACCCTCACCCCGCCTGCCACCCCCTCCCATATGTTCCCCATTCACACCTGCACAAGCTCCTCCACATCTATGCCATGGCACCACCTATCACGGCGGTAAAAACTTAGCTCGACGCATGCCGCCGCCGCCAGGCTGCCGGCAAAGCCCACTGCATTCCACCACTTCCGCTTGCCGCCTCCTATCGCCATCGACTTTCTCGATGCTGCTCGCGGTCGAACCAGCTCTGCTCGGTTGGGGAATCTACCGTACTGAGGGTTCTTTATCATGGACGGCAAGGTAACTAATTTAATGAGATATTATCTCATCTCTTATCCCAGTTCATCTGCCTCCTTTAACCACCTGGCGGATATCACCGTGAATTCATTTTTATTCGAGCTGATTTGAGAGTTTTCTTTCATTCATAGAATGTACAGTGCACTAACACTTCAAGACTTTGCGACCTCCGCCAGAGATTCCATCACACCGTACCAGATAACTTGAGGACGTGCGCAGTATGTTCAATCTCACCCTAAATCGGTTGGCATGGCCTACTTTCCTGAACATATTCTAAATATTGCTAAATATGGATAAAAGGTGCCACATGCACCATATATGTCAAAGGGGATTTTTTTTCCTCTTCTTTCAATATAAGGAAAATTAATGATGTATTGTTCTTTCGATTACTCTCATATTTCCATGACATCATGTTTACCCTATCTATTTAATTATAGATTTTTGTCCTTCAATTTCAACTGTTGTACAGTTCTGTCGATTTGGGCCCATTTTTGCATGTTACCATATTTTCTTTAACAATCCTACCATTTTCTGGAGCACATCCCTTGATATGCAACAGATTATGTAGTGCACAATTTTTCCCTTTTTATAGATCAAGGCTCCACAGATGTCATACTGCACACAAACGATGGATTTACAATCGTTGCTACTATAAGACTTGATGAACGTGGTGACTCCTATTTTGGCACTGGCTTTTGGAAAGAAATTTCTAAGTTTTATGTACTGAAAGCTGGCACTAAAATTGCACTGCACATAAAAGAGCCTGGTCATGAGATATATGCTAACTTCGCCGACAAAATCATCCGTCCAAACTTTGTTTGAAGTAAGTTTTCTTTTCAACTATCTACATGTTAACTTACCCAGCAATGTCAAATGAATTGTGTGGTATTTAAGCAACCAATTGTTATTCCCTTTTCTTACTATATTCCTACCTAATAACTTCTAGTTACCAATACACTTTCCTATTGCCCTGTTTTAACCAAATATTCCATGTACTCACATTTCTATTAGAAAGCGCCGCTGACAAGGAGACTCCGGAGGTGGAGAACGGGTCTGCCAACAAGCGGAGGCGGGGCGAGCTAGAACCGCATCTCCCTCCTCCCAATCAAATATGGGGTGCGGGCAACCGTCCTTTCCCGGCGGTGGCGCCCCCTATGGAACTCCAGCCCTCTCGACCTCATTGACACCCACGAGCTCTGCCATGGCTATCGCAAAAGCTTGGATGCATTCTCCAAGATCCTCGGTAGTCACCTTGGCCCAACCAAAGGACTTAGAATGGGCAAGTTCTGTTCCAACGGCAAGGACCGAGCCAAGCTTGACGATTAGTTCTCATCCCCCGCCCTAGATTAGCTCGAGGAGCTCACTTTTGATGATGGGCATATGCGGTAGCTGCCAATGTCTGCACTCCGCCTCGCGCCCATGCTACAAGTCGCCAAGTTCCGGAACTGCCATCACCCCCCTAATGACGCGCCCGCTCTTATTCTACCACGACTGAAGCACCTCGAGCTCATCGTCGTCTGCCTCTCAAACGATGACATGGAGCACCTGCTCCATGGTTGTACTGCACTCGAGTACCTTCGTCTTTAGGCGATCAATGGGTTGAGTACCTTCCACATCACCTCCATGACTCTCCGGACTATTGTGTGTTGCTGGGGCGGAAGGAAGACATCACAAGATGTGTACCACGGTATGGTCATTGAGGACACACCTGCACTTTAGAGATTACTTGTAGTTGATCAAGAAGGTCCAACAAGAATCAATGTCATTTCTGTGCTGACATTGACAGTGGTGGGCTACTCGTCTCATAAATACTTCGAACTTGTTATTGGATCCACACCCGTTCAAGTACAACAGCCGCCTTCTACCTCTCCTTCTACAAATTAACATTATTTCTAATTTTGAAGATGTTTGTTCATCTGTCATTCAGAAAATGATTCTGACAAGCTTGACCCCGAAACTGCGCACAGTGAAGATCTTGGCACTAGAATCTATCGGCCCCAACCTGGTGCAAGTTGTGAGTTTCTTGAGATGCGTTCCGTGCCTGGAGAAGCTATATATCGAGGTGATGTTCCTTTCCTATTAAATGTTAAGCATAAGGGAGTTCAATTTGTGACACCTTTTTCCAAGTTTACAATGACAATGTACTACGCTTTCTGAAGGTTCTTTTTGAAGGATTTCAGTACATACATTCCCTTCCACCCCCATATTGGTTGCTTGATCCATATGGTTACAATCAACAAGCATTTCTCCTTTGGATTCATCTGTACTAGTTTTCTTAGGGAACTTTTCATCAACTCCAACCTCTTGTGAAGAAGGCTACATTTTTCTAGAATGTAATCAAATGCCCATGTTAATCATGTCATATCGAAGATGGCATGTTAGTGCATTTTACAAATCCTGCAAACCAAATAGGCCTATAGTATTGTTCAAAACTGTATGTAGGCACTAACACATTTTCTTCTTTTGTAGATAATATTAGGCCCAGTGGTCGATAATGTGATACAATATAACAATCACGTCGAATGCCTAGATCTGCATCTCTGAGAAGTTACTTTGAACTCCTACCGAGGGACCTTACCGGAGATTATATTCGGCAGGTTCTTTGTTCTCAAGCAAGGCTGCTGAAGGAAATGAGGTTTGCCCTACATTTATTTCGCAAAAATGAATGGTTTGTTGATCAGTGCCGGCGCCTCCAGCAGAATGGAGTAGGCTCCAAAAATGTTGAATTTCATTTTGGAACTTCAGATGACAGATTAATCGGAAGTCATCGTGTCAACCCCATACATGACTTCTCAGTGGCTGACCCCTTTGCAAAAATTGTGAGGTTTCCAAACCAGACTTAGAAGCAGTGATATTAGTTTGAACCTCTCTGATATCCATGTTCAGCGGATCAGCGCGAGAGTTTGCAGCTGATGAGCTGAATTTCATTTCTAATATCAGTTTGAACCTTGTAATCTTCGAATTTGAGCCATATAACTCTGGAATTTGAACCTTGTAACATTTTGAGCTTTTGTGGTACAATCGTTGATATGGCATCATATGAGACTTGTATATTGCTAGCACTATTTTGACCTTAATATGCAATGGTCTTAGATTTTATTAACCATTCTCGAATTTGTTTACCTTGTCGATCTCACAGCACACAATCTGTATAGCTAAATCGACTGCGATCTTCGACATTATTGCACACAGTTGGTTTCTTCCACCGTGTGCACTGTAGAGCACAAAATTAATTATCGCACTCGGGTGTCCATCATCACCCTTCTGTGTAACTTTGACCTCAACACCCACGGGTAAACTTATGACCGGAGTCATTCCACACACTTTGTTTTTACAAAACTTTTTGCCAATAAACGCCCATGATATGTCCCTCTTCTAGCTGGCGCGTGACCAGATTAGCCGGGCGGGAAGCTTGCGTAGTAAACAGCATGGTAGCATGGGAACAGGCTCACCGACGATACATTTGGCGCCTCTTCGAGCCCACGCATGCGGTGAGGTGTTGTCAAGCGTGCACTGGAATCCTCCGCTTTGAACGCTGTGACAACACGTGACGATTACAGGCCGGCCAGCCCCCATTTATTACAGCGGCCATTTGACCCTTGTGTCTCTTCAACCTTTCGATCGCACCCCACCATTACAAGAAGCACACCCACCACGAGAAATTCTTAGAGGGTATCCTACGCGGCTCCAATGGCGCTCCGAGCGGCTGCCGACGATGAGCAGCAGTTCACCATGCGTGCCGTGGTGGACACCCACAGAAGGTTCATGGACCTCTCGGTGGTGTACACCAACGACCCGGTCTGGGTGGAGCACTCCATCCACATCATGGAGCTGTTGCTTGACGAGGAGAAGTACAAGGTGGTTGGGTTCGACCTCGAGTACACCCGCGCTTGTGCCGGGTCTCGTTCCAAGGTTGTCGTCACCCAGATGTGCGTGCGCCACCACGTCCTCGCCTACCACTACTGCCTGGCCACAAGGCCTTGCGAGTGTTTCACCAGGTTTGTCAACAGCCCCCACTACATGTTCGCTACGGTGGACATCACCAATGATGTAAAGGCGCTCGAGAATTTGGGCATCGCCTGCCAGAATCTTGTTGACATCCAGGGCCAATACAAGATATAGGGCAGCAAGGAGCATGAGAAGGACTCACTGGTTCACCTCGCCGAGGCCATCATCGACCCCTACTACAGAGACATCAAGGATTCATGCAACAAGGACAAGCGTGCCTGGCACTCGGCCTAGATGGAGAAACTCGACAAAGCTCATGTCGTGTACGCGGCCCAGGAGGCATACACGAGCTACGACATGTATAGGCGGAAGTGCCTCCTTCCCCAAAACGGCCAGGGATCCAGCAGGAAGCAGAGCAATGGAAAGTATCATCGCAACAATAAGTACATGATTAGATCCTCGTTTCTCCTACTTTAGTATGCATGTAAATGCTTACTTTGGTGTGTGGAAATGTTATGTGTGTAGTCACTTGTGTAATTGTATGCTTAATTTGGTTATGCAATGCTGCCTTTTTAAGTATATATGTTGATGCTCTGTAGAGAGATCATAGATGTTGTGCGGACAAAGAAAATCACATTGCCCATGGACTAAACAATGGAACCCGTCAGTGATGTTTTCATCAATCACTCACAATTGTATACCAGCAATCGTTTGCTCACAACACACGGCTTGTTAGCAGTAATCATTTGTGTTGTTATCGGTCTTCGCACATGTTTCCGATTACAGACCTGTTTGCCTCGTATCACACACATCTTGTTCATTTGAACCGTTTCTCTTCTCATATCTCAATGCAAACAGTTCATCCGAGTGAATCGCATGTCGTATATCGCACACACCTTTGATCTGGCTGACCGTTTCTTTTGTGTTGCCTAATCACAAACAGTTCATCCGAGTGAATCGTATGTTGTACATCACACACAACTTCATCTGGTTGCCCGTTTATTTTGTTCCTCCTCATCGCAAATTAATTGAGCTAAACCATATGCCCTCCATCGCACACGCAACTAAAATCTGAACCGTGTTTGATGCATCCTCCATTGCAAACGTTTTGCGCCTTTTTTAACAATTTTTTTACACCACTGTTTGCGATTATGGCATCGCACACAGTTTTGTCGAAGGGTCTCTGATCGTTGTGTCATGTTAGCAGCATCCTGCAATAGTGCCTACTAGATTAAGAATTCTACTATTAGCCCGGACAGAGCCTAAAGGTCAAGATATATTTTGCGGATGGCGGATCACGGTTTACAGCATAAGCCGCCATGACAGTTATGGTACTTCAAATTTTGCTAAGTGATTGGATAAACAGACTTCACAAACTGAAGCAATAGTTTTGGAGCTACCACAGTTCAGAAAAGCAGTAAAATTCTAACTTAGGGTGGCGGCAGTGGAAAATTTTGGATATTCTGATGAGACCTTTTATGGAGAGATGTTGTTCTAATGATGGAAATAATGTTAAAACCACTTCCACATAAGACCTATGGTTTATCCAGATTGAAAGCTCTCGGAGTTGACGGAAACAATGCAAGAACGGCAAGAACACTGACGAACAACCTAAATCCTAATATAGATCTGAGATAAAGGGGGGAGGTGCGCTTACGGGTAATGAGGAGCAGTGGTGGCTCGCCGGAGTTTTTCTGGTCCGATCAGGTTGATGCAGCGGCCAGCGTCGTTGTGGCGGTCGGAGGTCACGGTGGCGGAGCTCGTGCACTAGTGCAGCTATGCGAAGGAGGAAGACAAAGGAAGAAACAAGGGGGAAATGATAAAGACTCCCTGCACCTATTTATAAGGGGGTGGATACAAGGCATGCACGTGAATCGAGGAGGCTGAAATCATCATATGGCTCTATGGACGCCTCGGTTTTCGGGATGCTCATTAATATAAGGATAGTTAAAGATGTTCTGGGCCTCGTGTGAAATTAATGCAGAATGATGTCATGGTGGTTTAAGAAAATTCTGTGAGCTAACGTCATGGCGGTTTATAGCAAGGTTTATCAAACAAGGTGATGCAAGATTTTTGACAAGTCGGGTATTGAAGATTGATGTGAACAAGTTCAAATCAACCTGGGTCCTAATGTTGGGGATATGACTATTGGGTATGAACCGCCTAGGAGGGGCCAGGTTATACCATTGGCGGCTTACCAATGAAGATGGCGGGAGCCCATTAACGGCCCAAGACCCAGAGGTGACTTAAGGCCCAGGAGGATGAACCGCCATGCTTGTATGACTTGTATTGTAAGGCAAGCATAGTTAGTCACCGAGCTGGACACGTTGTGTATGAGCCGGCCGGGACTCCGTGAGCTACCGAGCATCAACCTGTGTATATAAAGGGATGACCCGGCGGCGGTTTAGGGCAAAGAAAAGAAGAGATCGAGAACTAGGTCAAGCGTATTCGCTCCCTGGTAATCTAAACCCTAGCAATACCACCTCAAACTGGATTAGGCTTTTACGTTCACCGCAAGGGGCCGAACCAGTATAAACTCTCTATGTCCTTTGCCCCGATTAACCCCTTTAAGCTAACCTAATTGCGATGGCTCCACAACTAAGTCCTTCTGCTAGGACATCTGCCGTGAAAATTCCACGACAATAAGTACGTATGACTATTATGGAATACGTGCCTATATTATATTTATAAACTAGAGCTAGTGCCATATCGCCCTAGGTTATGACTGTCACATGATGAATATCATCCAACAAATTACTCATCCAGTGCCTACGAATTTAGTTTATATTGTTCTTGCCAAGTTACCACTGCTATCGTCACTATTGCACTTGCTACAAAATTACTGCTATCACTGTTGTCGTTACCATTGTTGCTGCTACTATTATCAAAACTATCATATTACTTTTCTACTAATCACTTTGCTATAGATAATTAATCTCCAAGTGTGGTTGAATTGACAACTCAGCTGCTAATACATACAAATATTCTTTGGCTCCCCTTGTGTCAAATCTATAAATTTGGGTTGAATACTCTACCCTCGAAAACTGTTGCGATCCCCTATACTTGTGGGTTATCACCTCTTCGGGGTCCCTGCCCAAATCATCACTGACAATGGCACCCAATTCATGAGCCATGCCTTCATGCAATACGTTCATGCCCTTGGGAGCAAGATCTCATTCACCTCTGTTGATCATCCAAGGAGCAACAGGCAAGCTGAGAGGGAGAACGTTGAAGTGTTGTGAGGACTCAAGACAAGGACATTTGATAAGCTGCAGAAGTGTGGAAGGCGATGGATCAATGAGCTGCCGGTGGTTCTTTGGTCCCTCAAAAGGACACCAAATCGAGCTACCGGGCAGTCTCCCTTCTCCCTAGTCTATGGGGCAGAAGCAGTTTTCCCCACGGAACTCATATACGGGTCACCTCGAGTGCTTGCCTATGATGAAGTAGCACAAGAACAGCACCGGCGTGATGAAGTTGTGCTACTCAAGGAGAACCGTCTCTGGGCTGCTACGCGTGATGCATGCTACTAGCAAGCTCTGCGTCGCTATCACAGCCGCATGGTTCATGCCCGGAGTTTTGAGGAAGGCGGCATTGTCCTTAGGCACGTTCAGTCCCCCAAGCGTACAAACAAGTTGACGCCAAAGTGGGAAGGCCCTTACTGGGTAGTATGAGTCACCAGACCTGGTGCACTCCATCTGGAGACCAGAGATGGCATTCAATTGCAAAACTCATGGAACATTGAGCATCTCCGTAAGTTCTACCCGTAAGGCGCGGCTATCGGGCCCTGCCCCGCAGCCACCCTTTTGTACAGGCCTTGCCAATGTTGCATGTAACCCCTTGTACAAAGCCAGGCATAGACCCTGTGCAACAGAAAAATAAATGAAGCACTGGGGCCCCCGACAAATTGCATGCATGCATAAGGATAGCATGTTCATGTCGATAAGATCGCATGTGGCATCATTTCATCTGCACTAAACTGCAGACTCCTACCATGGACTTGGTCCCAATGAGGAGAAGAGAAGATAAGCCTACATTGCGATCCCTGGCAAGCCAAACAGATAAGTTTTTTGTCTTATCCATACGTGCTCTTTAAATAGAGACTTGTGCGTAGGAAAACCCCGCCACCTTCGAAACTTAGGTGCTCCCATCCCTTGACTCGAACGTTTCTTCGGTCAGGATGGTTGCAGTGGCCTTTGGCGAGAAAGTTTGGCGGGGGGCTGGCCCTTCTTTACGATTTGTGCCCGGCAGGCTTAGCTCCACGGCAGCAAACTGAGGGTACCGGCAAGATAGCCTACCGGGAGAAACGTGTTTACTTGAGTGTATAGAGGCATTTCACCTATGCATGGACATGCTACATGCACAAGTACCCGTCAAGGTTTGTCTTTTTCATTAATATGCTGATCAACAAGTACAGATCTTACAGAACACAAACATGCGTAGAGAAGATTACATGATTTAAACTAAAGTTTGGCAAATGCCTACATGTTTTAGATTGCAAAAGGATAAGTGCCCTGTGATGCCCTTTCTTGTCCCTCTCCTCCTAGGCACTGTGGCGGGAGGTGAAGAGGGCAAAAGGAGCACCTAAGCAGAAGCCCAGCCTGACCCCGTCAGGTCCCTCAAAAGGGAGCCTGGCGAGAGCGGGAGGGCGCGGGCGAAGGTGAGGGTGAAGAGATCGGCAAAGACGACCTGTCAACCGCCACCACCAGGGCCAGCAGGACACGGCAGGGCGAACAAAGCTATAGACCACGAGGAAGCCTGCTAGGGCCCAGCTGGAAGGCTGTTGGAGGAGTCGGGGGCAGCATCTCCACCCCTGCACCCAACTCCCCGGCAAATCACCTTTCCGGAGAGGAAATGTAGGTGTAGATGGTGGTGCCACTGCCTGATGGTGACGGCACGGCTGGTGATCAGCCGGAGATAGAGTTGTCGCCCTCCCGGTCGATGTTGTCGTCATCGTCGTCACTGTCTTCCTCATCGCTATCGCTCGAGGAGGAGCTTTCTTCGTCGGTCGAGCTCTCCGCGCAGCACCCTAAGCAAGCACCCGAGCATCCAAATACCTTGACGGAGAGCAAATTGGTCTCCATTAATTTAAAATGGAGGACGTGCCCCTCCGACAAGCTATGGGCGCGAGCAAAGGTCTTCCAGCCGCGGCGGAAGAACATGACATGAGGAGCGGGGAAATTCACATCCACCCGCATGCCGCCATTCCCACAGCCCCTCATTTGCAGTTTCAACGCGTGCGGCTGCTCGAGCTCCATCGCCCTTGTGAATGGAGTAGGGAGACGGAGGCGGCCGTGCGAGGGCTCGTACAATCTGATGATGAACTCCAAAGGTTGGTCTCCGACGTGGCCTTCCATCGGGGGAGGGACAGTCGGCGGGGGTGCAATCAGAGCGCCACCCCGTCCTCCTCAGCCCCGAGTGCCACGACAACCATGACATCGCCCCCCCCCCCCACCTCCTCTCGTAGTGGGCTCCGCCCCCGTATCTTCGGAGGCAGGAGGGAGGCGTTGTTGAGCAGAAGTTCTCGTCGCCACTGGAGCAGCGCCGGACCCTCGACCTCTCACCATGATAGGCGAGGACTACTGCAGGAATGAAGGGAGAAGGAGGTGTGGAGAAACGCCTCGCCCTGCGTCTCCTTTTATAGGCGAGCGGGGCAGGGGCTAGATTTTTCCATGAAGGTGGCCACCGCGTTCCACCAGTACGGCTCCCCGTCGCCATTAACTGCTCAAAGAATCAAGGCCGACCCCCTGCACCAATCCATGATACCTGGCTTTCTGCCATGGCGCTCATTCCCGCGCCCTCCGCATCTGCCACTAACTTTGCGTGATGCATGCAATATATATAGCAGAAGCACTTGGGGTGGGAAAGATAATGGGGTGGCGGTTACCGTCCCATGAACATGGTACATGGGTACCCCGCAGATCATGGCCCATTATCTCCCCCACTGCAATTGGCGTTATGTGATGCATGGGAGAACCGGAAACTGACCTAGGCTCAGGTTAATGAAGAAGCAAAGAAGATCTCGAAGGATATGCAACACTACCCTCTTGCATGTGCACTTGTTAGGGCCTACCCCGACGACACCCGCTAGCGCGTTCAGGCCAAACCCGGGGGCTCCTGTTGGTGCAACAAACCCTGGGTCAGTTGCCTAGACCATGCATAGGCCTAAGAGAAAGATTGCAACATCCAAGACCAAACCACGCCAAAGAGATCAACTCTTTGAGGAATCAGAGTGCGGATCAAGAAGACCAAGTCAAGCCAAAGGAGCAAGACACCACTAAGGGAAAACCTCCCTTGCCAAGCATGTGAGCCTGGCGAGGTCAAGGTTACCGCAAAGACCGAAGGAAATATGCCCTAGAGGCAATGATAAAGTTGTTATTTTATATTTCCTTATTCACGATAAAGGTTTATTGTTCATGCTAGAATTGTATTGATCGGAAGCCCAAATACATGTGTGAATACATAAACAAATACCATGTCCCTAGTAAGCCTCTACTAGACTAGCTCGTTGATCAAAGATGGTTAAGGTTTCCTAACCATAGACACGTGTGGTCATTTGATAACGGGCTCACATCATTAGAAGAATGATGTGATGGACAAGACCCATCTGTTATCTTACCATTTGATCGTTCAGTTTATTGTTATTGCTTTCTTAATGTCAAATACATATTCCTTCGACTATGAGATTATGCAACTCCCAGATACCGAAAGTATACCTTGTGTGCTATCAAATGTCACAACATAACTGGCTGATCATAAAGATGCTCTACAGGTATCTCTGAAAGTGTTTGTTGAGTTGGCATAGGTCGAGATTAGGATTTGTCACTCTGTGTATCGGAGAGGTATCTCTGGGCCCTCTCGGTATACACATCATAAGCTTGCAAGCAAACGACTATGGAGTTAGTCATGAGGTGATGTATTACGGAATGAGTAAAGAGACTTGCCGGTAACGATATTGAACTAGGTATGAAGATACCGATAATCGAATCTCGGGCATGTAACATACAGATGGATAATGGGAATTACGTATGTTGTCATAACAGTTCGACCGATAAAGATCTTCGTAGAATATGTAGGAGGCAATATGGGCATCCAGGTTCCGCTATTGGTTATTGACCGGAGAGTTGTCTCGGTCCTGTCTACATAGTTCTCGAACCCGTAGGGTCCGCACGCTTAACGTTCAATGACGATATAGTATTATATGAGTTATGTGATTTTGTGACCGAATGTTGTTCGGAGTCCCGGATGAGATCACGGACATGAAGAGAAGTCTCTAAATGGTCGAGAGGTAAAGATTGATATATAGGACAATGGTATTCAGACACTAGAAGTGTTTCCGGGGGTACCGGGTACTTATCGGGTCACCAGAAGGGGTTCCGGACACCCCTGGCAAAAGATATGGGTCTTATGGGCCAAGAGGGGAAACGCACCAGCCGCAAGGGGCTGGTGTGCCCCCCCCCCCCATATGGGCCAGCCTAAGGAGGAGAAGGAAAGGGGAGAAGGGAAAGGTAAGTGTGGATTAGGATTCTCACTTCCTCCCCCCCCCCCCTCTTTCCTTCCCCCTCCGACAAACATGGCTGGGGGGCGACCAAGGGCAGGAGCCCAAGTAGGATTTGGACCTACTTGGGGTGCCCTTGGCCTCTCCCCTCTCCCTCTCACCTATATATATGAGGAGGGGGCGCCTAGCACACACTAGATCAATTGTTAGCCGTGTGAGGCGCCCCCCTCCACTGTTTACACCCCTGTCTTATTTTCGTAGTGCTTAGGCAAAGCCCTGCGGAGATCACTTCACCATCACCATAACCATGTCGTCATGCTGACAGAACTCATCTACTACCTCGACGTCTTGCTGGATCAAGAAGGCCAGGAACGTCACCGAGCTGAACATGTGAAGAACGCAGAGGTGCCGTGCGTTTGGTACTTGATCGGTTGAAGCATGAAGAAGTTCGACTACATCAACCGTGTTGTGAAGCGCTTCTGCTTACGGTCTACCATGGTACATAGACACACTCTCCCCTCATTGCTATGCATATCCATGGATAGATCATTGCATGTGCATAGAATTTTTTTTTGTTTTCCATGCAACGATTCCCAACAAAGACAAGCCTCAAGACCGTCCTGGCAGGCCTGTCGGGCCCTACGAAGGCAAACTACCCTGCCAAGGCTTCACCGCTCCACCTCACAGCAACGCAAGTCATTGATCGGTGTGGTGTCAAGCCCCCAAGTGACTAAGTGGATGTTTCTTGCCACATGGCAGCCACTTCCTATGGAAATCACGTCCAAATGACACCCATCCAGAGATGTGTCATGCAGGCAGGAGAGAAGATGGCCGAATTGCCCGGCAAGGCTTGCCGGGCATGCCATGATGTGACACTAAGTGGCGCATTTAATGCACTCTGCCCTGTCTACAGAGTTAGGTATGATAGCACTGTTTGCTATCTAATCAGTACACAATGACTGATTTGCCACTGTGGTGACCCCTTGATCTATGAAAGGAGGGCAGTGGCACCATAGAGAGGATTCAGACCCTTGTACACTCGTACGCGCATGACCGTTCTCGCCCTGAGGCAACCCTACTGGGCTAGAGCGCTGCATTTCCACCACAATCCACCATCAATACACCAAAGCAGGAGTAGGGTTTTATGCCTCACGGCGGCCCGAACCTGGGTAAAGTTTCCCGTGTGATCTCTGTCGTGTTGTGCTACGTTCTCTGCTCTTTGTGCAATGTGCTCA